>CM054177.1:75942662-77142662 GCA_028829895.1 Sinotaia quadrata | reverse complement strand
TTGCAAATTATGGCCAAAGGGAAGCAACTATCTAAGCTGTAAAAGAATACAAAAATATTCACCATCAGACAAACATGAATATTAGGGGGGGAAAAAAATGGAAAGTTTAAAAATTTGAAACTTAATAAAAATAAACATATCTACTTCTATTTTAAATAGACATTTAAAACACTTTCCCTCCCTTCCCTAAAAAAAAATAACCAGTACATTAGAGTACATCCAAAGGAAAAAAAAAAAGAACCTGTATATAAACTTTACACATTGCAACATAGTTTGCAATTAGCAATAAATTTGTGTTCATGTAGTGGCATCTTTCTAAAATTTGAATATTATTAAGTTATTTGTACTTTAAAATATTTTCATATTCATATACCAAAAGTTAATTTTACATCTTGGTCTAACAGTGGTAAGTGGATGATATTGACTGGAGTTATCTGAAATGGTGCAGTTATGGTCATGTACAGCGTTACTTATTTTGCGCTGTTGTACATGTGCTACTTGCTACTAGAGTGAGACAGTAGAGGATGAGAGCAGGAGCTGGTGACAGAACGCTGTAGTGAATGAAACTGATGACAGATCACAACGGTGCATAACAAGACCATGTGTATGAAATAGCAAAATCAAAGTATTAATTATTCATGTAATAATGGAACATAACGGGAAAGGTGTGCAAGTTTTCTATATAAAAAAAAATAAATTAAAAAAGTCTTTATTAAAAAGATAATATTTAATTTTGGCTGTTATATACTGGAGCATAACAGGAAAGGTTTACAAGTTTTCTATATAAAAAAAATAAATTAAAAGTCTGTATTAAAAAGATAATATTTAATTTTGGTTGTTAAATACTGGAACACAAGAGGAAAGGTTTACAAGTTTTCTATAAAAAAAAGTCTGTATTAAAAAATATATTTAATTTTGGCTGTTAAATACTGGAACACAAGAGGAAAGGTTTACAAGTTTTCTATAAAAAAAAGTCTGTATTAAAAAGATAATATTTAATTTTGGTTGTTAAATACTGGAACACAAGAGGAAAGGTTTACAAGTTTTCTATAAAAAAAAAAATATATTTAATTTTGGCTGTTAAATACTGAATCAAATTTTATAACTCTACCTTGATATATAAATATTGAAGCACTTAAATGACAGTGAATTGAATTTAGAAGATTTCAGAAAAAAAAGTAGATATATAATGATATGTCAAGATACTAGCATTTATGATCTGCACTAAATGCAGATAATAAAAGACTATTAACTTTTGATATTATTTAATACATAAAATGGCAGCAAAAATAATCAGTGAAAAATATCAGAACTGATATTTTGTTTGACATAGGATGTTTGTTTTTACTGAATGACCAATTCCATCACAAAATGTTTAATTTGCCAAACTGATATTTTGTTCAAGACATACTTCTACTAAACATTTCACTTAAAACTTTAAAGGGTGCTAAGTTATCTTTTTTACAAGGGCAGCTCACAAGCATTATATTTCTTGTCCTCGTGGCAGTTATGGAAAAGTTATTATTCTCCATCTGCTAGCAAGATCACAAGCAATGTCCCAATTTGTCTAATATACAATAAATACTATTCCACACTAAGACTTGCACAAACATTTTCATCTTTTTTCATAAAGACATGGAAGAAGTGTTTTCTGTACCAAGTGTAGATGAGAGGTAAGCATCATCTCTCACCTGGCAACCATATTACAAACACTAACCCCCTTATCATTTAGACAGAAGACATGCATATTCTCTCTGTTTAACAATGAAACTTTGGGGACAAGCAAACAGTTTCTTTCACTGAATTTGGAGAGCATTTTCTAAATGCTGTTAATTTGTCATATATATAAAATATATATCTCTTATTCATATTTGTAAAATTACAAGATACTAACAACTGGATAACAAAAGAACCAGCATGCTAGAACAGGCAGGCTAGAAGGGCCACACTTTCAAGCTTCAATCTAATTTATTTCTGAGTTATTGTAATTTTATTTGTACATCGCTATTCTAAATCATCTAGTTAATGGAACAATATCTTAATTTATTCCTAATATAATTTTTTTAAAGGCAAGATAGCAAAATAAATTGATCAATGAAATTCATAATGATTTGAAATAAATCTTAATTTTAAGATACTAAAGCTGTAATAAAAAATTATATTTACCATCAAATTATTATATTTTATGTATATTTTCATGTACATTTACCTAAATCTGACTTTGGTCTGGGTCTCCTGCGGAGTTTATTCCCTTCATGACGATATGTAACATTGGTCTCTTTCACTTGTTCCAAAAGGTCAGCCCATCTTACAGTGAAATCTGATTTGGGACGCTCTTGTTTTGGAGAAGGTGAGTTACGCAGTTTTACAGCACTGTTTAACTGACGAGCAATCTCTGGTGAAATCTGAAAAAGATACAAACGTTGAAAAAAGCAACAACATTAAATAAATAAATATATAAAACTAGATAAGTGTTCAGATAAAGCTGTAATGCTAAGTTTAAGAAAATGTTGTATCTGAATAGTTTGCATTGTATACTGGAGGTCTAGCATCAGTCTGGAAATCTAGTGACATACTGGACGTCTAACATTAGACAAGAGGGACCAGTGACACACTGGAGACCTAGTGACATACTGGAAGTTTAACAGTAGACAGAGAGAGACCAGTGACACACTGGAGATCTAGTGACATACTGGAAGTCTAACGGTAGACAAAGAGATCGGTGGCTCACTGGAGATCTAGTGACATACTGGAGGTCAAATGGTAGACTCAAGTGCCAGTAGTATACTGGAGGTCTATTACAGACTGGAGGACTAAAGGTATATTGGAGATCAAGTAGTGTACCTATACTTGAGATCTAGTGGTATATGAAGGTCTGGTGGTGTACATTTATGTACCAGAGTTCTAGTGATAAAGTGGCGGTTAACGGAGGTCTAGCAGTACAAATGTACTTGCAATCTAGTGGTCTTATAGTAATCTAGCAGAATATTGGTGGCAAGATGTTATAAAGCCGTACTGGAAATTTAATGATATATCGAAGGTCTAATGTCACAATGGAGCTCTAAAGTCATATTGGCAGTCTAATGCTCTACTGGAAATCTCAAGGTATACATGTAGATATAGTGGTACTAGAGATCTAATGATGTACTGGAGGTTTAGTTATATACTGGAGATTGAGTGGTATACCTCTATTTCATATCTAGTGATATACTGGAGTTCTAATCAAGTTTATAAAGTAATTCTATAGTAAATAACACAAAGTATAACTGTATGTCCATTAAAATTGTAAGTCATGCAGATTGAAGGAAATATACTGACCTTGAGTGACTCATTGCTAGATGTGAAAGCCACATCGTGCTGTATCCCGCTGTCATTGCTGTTGCTTGACCCCATTTCCCCTCTAACGATGGAGGCTAACTTATCTAACTCCTGTTTCGGCAGCGGTGGCTTTCGTCCAGGAGTCTGCTGGCTTCCACCAACACTTCCTAATGTTCGATCTAAGGAACGAGGACTCACACACAGAGTGAGGTCCCTTTCCGAAGTCCTGTTCGTAAGAGTTACGTCTCCATCTAGTGTCAAAGAGGAAGTATTGGACGGGGACAAGGATCTAGGAGTCAATGTGTCTTCTGAACTTCGACATTCAGAACCGTAATCATACTCACTTAAACTGTATTCACCTGAAGAGCGTTCTGAAAGCGCAGCATTGGCACTATTCACGAATTTATCAGAGCTCGCTGCTATCACAATGGAATCCAATGAAGAATTCAGTTTCTCTATACTTATATTTAAATTCATTTCACCTTCCAACGGTTGAAACTGTGAATCTGATTTGACGCGCCTTGCATGCTTACCAGTCAAAGGAGAGCTGGGTAGGGAACTCACGGCAGCAATATCATCATCATTCATGAAAGTCGCAATGGGCGGACTGCCTGGCTCATCCAGGTCCTTTTTAAGGTCTGCATTTGTAATAGAATTTTTTCTACGGAAAATTCCTTTTATGGACACCTTTTTCATCACAGATTCTCTAGCATCCTTTCGGGTGCTGGCAGCAGCTGCTGAAGCGACATCATCTTTTTGTGACCTGGCACTAGATGTGGTTTTGTCGGAGAAAGATTTCCGTTTCTGAAGCATCCTCTGAATAAAACCAGGTCGGTGTGACCGGCCTTTGTCTTCAGCAGTTTGCCTGCTCAACCTTAGCATGCTGGCTTCGTTGCCTGTCGCCGTTTCAGCCACGCTGCCTTTAGTGTCGGACATCTCTAAGGTCTCCGACAAGCTACTCTTTCGTCTGGCGCTCGCTTCTTCCACACCTTCGCTCACTAAACTCTGCTCTGACTGACTTAACTGCTGCCACAGCTTCACTTCGTCCACAGAAATCGGACGACTGGTTCCATCCCCGCGATTCCGATGGCGACGTGGGAGGGAAGAGACAAGACCTGCGGCTGTGGATGAAGACGTAGTAGCGGAAGAGTCACCAGTGCCGTTAACGTTCAGATGGTTGGAGTTCAGATCCAGGTACTGGCTGAACAGAAGCGAAATGTCTTCCGTCGAGAGCCCTCGCTCCAGTAGAGAAAGGATCTCCTCTCTCATCTCCTCCTCGGAGTTAATGTTCATGAGGTTGCCGCAGAGAAGGGCAGTGGGGGCGCTGTTCTTGCGGTCGTACCTCGGCTTACTGGACGAACCTCCCAGGCTGACCGTGTCCACGTCTATGTCACCAGCGATCTCGCTGCTCCCAGCGATGGGCTCTGTCACAAAGTGGCCATCACGGTAGGTGATCTTCACATCGCCGTACGACAACGAGCCTGTTGGAAGACTTAGGCTGCGACGACCACTGCGGCGACGGCGAGAACGGGGTACAGGGGGGTCACGCTGTTTCTCTGGTGTCGCTTGAAGGCTGCGAGAAACGGATGGCGACGCGGGGACTACGGCCTTCGTTCGGACTTCATCTGGTACACTGCTGTGTTCCTCTAGTTCTGATATTCCAGCCAGCAACTGGTGACAAAGACGTAAAACCTGAAGTGAAATCTCGTGCACACAGTGAATGAACCACACCCGAATTTTTGTTTTTAAAAAATATTTTGTGGCACTAATAATACATTCACTCATAATCATACAGATGCACGCACACATTTTGTAAGACGTTCATTTGTAAACATTACTAAAATAAAAGTTGGCTAAAATCAGGTGGTATATATAGCAAATTCACCCTAAAAATCTCTCTAGAGAAAATATTTTGCAAATAATTTCTGAGAAATAAATTATGTTGGGAGAAAGAGAAGGGAGTAGGGGAAGGGGGCAGGAGTAAGGCAGGGAAGTAAGAAAGGCGATATTGAAAAAGACGGTGTGTGTGTGTGTGTGTGTGTGTGTGTGTGTGTGTGTGTGCAGAGAGAGAGGAGGGAAGGTACATACAAAGTGAATTTACACACGTAAAAAGCAACGAGCATTCGAGTTAAAGCGACACACACACATATAAGCATACAGAGCGATATTACTTTGACCAGAGATAGTATAACAAGGAGACACACACACACACACACACACACACACACACACACACACACACACACACACACACACACACATTATATATATTAAACATACAAATGGATATTACTTTGACCAGAAATAGTATGACAGAGAGATGCGTAACTATTGCATATTGACTGTCTTGCTCGGAGTACAAGGCTCGCCTATTTACGGCCGGCGAATTCAGTCAGCATGGACTAGAAAAAAGTGTTTACGTCATTAGCATAGGTCACAGAGCATTGTAACTAACGTTTTGTATTGTCACAACAAACAATGATTAGATAAATAAATAATGTATTTTTAATTCATGGTGTATCTCTTTACTTTTCCCCCGACATTCCGGCACACACATGTACAGCTAAGTATTCAATGCTGAACTCTGCTGGACCGACGAAACTCGAACTGGTTTTAGCCATTGTGGTTTTATTTAGAACTAACTGTTCTCAGTCACTTGATAAAAAATTCATTCTAAAAGTATATATTAACTTAAGGTCTGAAAGTCAGAACTGATCAAGACACGGAATTAATTTTTCTGTTTTGACGGCTGAACGCAATTTTGCTAGCTAAAATCGACCCACGATGTACTTGATATTACATTGGTCACATTAACAATTAGTCTGATTGTTGCACATTTTCATAATGTAGAAATGACTGTTTTGGCTTTTAAAAAAGTAATTCTTTACTTTAAATGTCCGCCTTACTTTACTCCTCGCCGGTTAAGTCCAGTTCCAGCCGGGAAAAAAAAAACTATACTAAAACGGACATATTTTCACTGTGACCAATTTCTGGCGGTTGGTACGTTTCTCTGTCCAGATGACTGGACACATTCTCTGATCAATTATATGGGCACTATACTTACTTAAAGCACTTTAACATTCAAAAGAACGCCCGACATATATCCTACATATATTTCTCTTCTTTGCCGCAGTTAAGCGTTCTAGCTCCCGCTGTTTTGTATTCGTTGTCATGGAAATCAGTTTCAGGCCATGTGATTACAAGGTCTACAATTTGGTTTACCTGAAGACATAGTTATTACTATGGATAACGAACGCCCTGCAGTCTCATTGTAAATGTTACATTTTGTTCCTGCAGTTTCATTGTATATGTTACATTTCGTTCCTTAAACGCCTTTCACTTGCTTTCAGTGCATCATGGAGTTTTTACATAGGCATTTCTTTTTTCAATTAAAAAAAAATATTGAGTGGTGGTTTGGGCGACCTATTTAAGTGAAACAAATTCATATTAAAATAAACTATTTGTTTGTTTATGTAAACGTGGCCGGCAATTTACTTATGATAGTGATTAAGCACTTTGTCTAAAAAGCAAAAATCAATTTAATTTAATAATATTCTCCATTTTAACTAATTGCTGAAATTAGCGTGTTTATTTGAAAATCCCCAACACACAGTGAAATTCATTTGTAATCAGTATTTTAAAACTAGTAAAAGAATAATTTATTTTTAGCAACATAAAGGGGAGAGTGCCTTGTGTATAATTCACTAGAGTTGTCCTGCATCGCCGCTAGTTCGATTTCTGCTCGAGGGAGTTGCTATACTGTATTTGGTCTGACGTTAAGGGCAGCAGTTTATGGTAACATAACAGTATGCAGTCATCATCTACTAGGGAGTAAAAACTTATTTAAATTACAGTTATTATCAACAACAACAAAAATATTAATGTGGCAATGACATTTCTCGACTCTCTCACACGTGTGTACACAAGGACGCGTACATGTATAATTGAGCATTAAACGCATTATACAAAAATGAACAGTGCCGACTGAGTAAACAAATAAGTTCACTGTCAAAGGGGAGGACAACCCGACACGCTACCTCTCATCTCACGACTGAAAGCTTTGATGTACCACATGAAACCACTTTAGTATACATTTGTGACCAGTTTCAAAGTCTAAGGCGGTGCATGGTGAAATTTATGACCTTATTAAGCTCACTTTACGGATCAACGAAATTTGTGCCACAGAGGGAGGTAAATACTTTTAAATACATGTAGTTGTTTATTTCTTCGTCACTCGTTTCTGTCGACTCTTTAACACTGTAGTTTTCATTCATCCCGACAACACTCGTTTCTAACGACTCTTTAAACAACTGTAGTTTTCATTCGTCCCGACAATACTCGTTTCTGTCGACCCTTAAACACTCGTTTCTGTCGACTCTTTAACAACTGTAGCTTTCATTCATCCCGACAATGGCGATGTTATGTTGTTCTCTGCAGTGTGCCCGGTTCTTGTCCATGTCCTTTATATACGCTCCTCAATTAACGATAATTCAGTTATTTTTCTTTTTGAACACGTAATCTTGGGTTTCTTGATGTTTGTGTCGTTATTTACTTAATATGTCCTTACAAGAGTGTGATTTGCTAGGGTGTGTGAGATTTTATCGAACAAAATATCTTGACTTTTTGCCTTAATGCTAACCTCTTTAGTTGTTGCATCTTCAAGAAATGCCTTCTATGACTTTGTGTGTGTGTGTGTGTGTGTGTGTGTGTGTGTGTGTGTGTGTGTGTGTGTGTGTGTGCGCATCTCTTACTAATAATACCTATCTGGTATCAATGTAACCACCAATCAAATTTATTATCAACAGATTTCAGTATATATATATTTGTAAAACAAAAAAAAATTTCCAAAATGATTACGGTTTTAGTTTCATAACTCACCCTTTCATTAGTAAATACAAATAAGAAACGGAAACTCACACATACCCACACATTTTAAATCGCCTTCATGAATGAAATAAATTTAAATGTTATATTAATGTCGGTCTATAAAGCAGGAGCAAGAGAATAGTTTTTGCTAGGAATAAAATACAATGTTCTGTTATACACTTTACGTAATAAAATACAATGCTCTGTTATACACTTTACGTAATGCAGGCGATTATTGAGTTTATTATTATAGTTCCGTTGAACTAACTGACTTCCACAACAAAGCAAGAATGTACATACTTCATAAATTCTGGTAACATAGAAGCGCGAAAGCCGAAAGCGCCCCCTACATTAGCAAGCAAGTATTTGCTAAAGAACCTTGACTTGTAACATAACGTCATTTTAAATCCGCAACGCACTAGGCACGTGCGTCATCTCTCTCTACTCCCAACCCCCACTCCCCCCCAAAAACCTACCCGCACTTGCTCGAGGCAACACGGTAGCCTCCGATGATCACTGTCAACCAAACAGTTTTTACTTTGCAATTCTAAAGTAACACGTGCAACTAGCACAATGCCTATGAGGTTAATGGGAATTGGACGAGCGCACGCACGACCTTTGACCGACACCGACGTCATGACGAAATACTGAGGTAAGATCTTACATGTCCTACAAATTGATCAGAAAAATATCACATGTATGCTGACTGCAGCTGTGTACTTGAGGAACAGTTTGATTATGTTCTCGGGACAGCTTTACAAAGAGTAAAAATAAAAATGGCGCCCCAAAATAAATTACACGGGAAAAAGTTGAGGTGTTTTTATTCTATTCGTTTATTTTATTTTATATATAAAGTGTTGTTGTTTTTTAAAAAAAATTATTTGTCTATAAATCCAGCCAAAAATAAATCCGTTAGAGTTTAGACCTTTCTGGTCATAATTATATATAATGATGTACATGACCCCCCCCCCACACACACACACACACACTACAATGACTACATGATTCAGAAATAGAAAAATAGTAAAATTGCTTTAGATGAAATTTAAAAGCGCATTGTCGTATGACTGAAATGTCAAACCTTTCTGTTCGTGTCACTTCAACAAGTATAAAATATAGATTACGACAAAATAAAAACAAGTAAACCAAATCCTAAATCAAATTTAAGTATATACTGTTAGTTAATAAGAAATAATGAAGTGGTTTCTAGTTTATATTCAATACCAAAAGAAATATAGAAAGGTGTTTGAGAATGTGTGTATGAGAGAGAGAGAGAGAGAGAGAGAGAGAGAGAGAGAGAGAGAGAGAGAGAGAGAGAGAGAGAGAGAGAGAGAGAGATCATTTAAAACAATCGCTGCTATAAGAAAAAAATCGAACAGTAGATTTAAAATGGAAGAAAAAAAAACCAATCAGACCTTTAATAATAAAAGAAAGTTAAAACGACCAAACAACAACAACAACAAAAATCCCTCAGATAAGTTGCATACCTTTGAAACCTCAACAAAAGACTGCCACCTGTGACAAACATGAAAGGCGATTTCAATTACTCCGTGTGCGTGAACTTCTCGATCGTGAAATCGAACTGCTCTCTGCATGCTAGCTAAGCTTGCTTGCCTATACTCGCACACACGAACTGACAAATACTTGTGATTTCAGTCACAAATATGATATAAACATTTATATAAGAGTCGGGAAACAGTACTTCTGTGTTTGCCAATCCTGCGTTTATTTTGAGCCAAACGTTCGTTCTTGAAGGATTGTTCATGGCTATAACACGGTGGGACGTTTTCTTTGTGGGTCCCATTGTTCAATTAGCAACAGTCATGTCGAGGACCACTGCACCTAGAACTGTCTACTGGCGTTTTTAATATGACGATGCATGGTCTCAGATCGTTGACATGGAAACGTCTCTGTTGACTGGCTGTTTAATTAAAACAAATAGGACAGTGTCTGGTCTAAACAGTCCCGTAGGTCCACTCCTTATAAAACATATATCTGAATTCATATGATCGAATATTTTGATCAGGGTTGACAGGTGGTGAAACGGAGCCCATTTCCCTCAATTCAAATAAACTGTGCAAAAGATATTTAAATTTTAAAATAAATTTTAAAATGTACATTACCAAAAAAGATGAACTATAGGCGATTTTAATTAACATTAGACGGCAAAACTGGTGTGGGTCCACGTTCCATTATCTGACGACTTATTTACACCAGGTCAACTCGACAACAAATACCTGCACACCACCGTGGAACTATTAACTGAAGGTGTCTCGGCCAGAGATATCTATTCAAATATTTCTGTCTCGGTTTTTTTTTTTTTTTTTTTTTTTTTTTACATTTGCATAACACTGACTGTATTATTTCCGGGAACGCGTGTGCCACACTCTCACTGACAATAAGAGGAGCATGAGTATTATGACATATTCCAAAGTGTCAAATATGACGTCATTCGGCGTATAGGGTCTATGTCTTCTCCGCTCAAATTATTCCTGCACCATAATTTGCAGGCGTTGGCGCGTGCCATTTAAAAGATAGTTGGCATGGGTAACAACTGGAAACAAGTCGGCGAGAAGAAAGCTGGCCTTATCTCTGAATAAGTTTTAATATATCTTTTAAATTAATCAGGACCAAAATATACTGTGCACAGTTCAAGGTCATTCTATCTGCGAAAGCAGCAACATTTTAGGATAAGTTAAGTGAAAATCAAACTGAATCAAAGTTTCCATGGCATTCCTTGACGTTCTGTAGCAAAAGACCAAGTGCCATCTTCTGATTCTGGCGCGTTTTCTCTTCTTTTACTTTTGCTCCCCAAAACAAAATGCAACGTGAATAACTAAATTACTTAATTAGTTCTAATCCAATTATCATAAAGGTGAAGTCGTGACAACCATAAGTTATTTCAAACACTGGGGTTTATTCTTCACTAATTACGAAATTCAACAACGCCCACACTCCGTCCCGAAATAATTGTAATCAAGAAGCTTTCCGGTTTCCTGTGAACTCTAGATGTCTTGTGCTAATTTTGAACTCGTGTCGTTCACTAGCATCACTGTTCTCTGTCCCTGTGCTGTATATAATTTAATGTGTACAACTTAAGTGCTTATTAGTCTCAACATAGCAAAAATGCGTTAGGGAAAGTGTACATGCTGATTCATCTCGTCACGTACATTTTGTACTTACCGGATTGCCAAATCTGAAAGGAGTGCGAACACTAAGAGAGTGTTGTGAAAACATCTCTTTAAAAGTTTCCAGACCTAACGCTCGATGTACAGGAATTGTACGCATAAAACCAGTAGATCCCAAAGCCAAAGCTTGGTTTACACGAACCGTACGCATAAAACCAGTAGATCCCAAAGCCAAAGCTTGGTTTACACGAACCGTACGCATAAAACCAGTAGATCCCAAAGCCAAAGCTTGGTTTACACGAACCGTACGCATAAAACCAGTAGATCCCAAAGCCAAAGCTTGGTTTACACGAACCGTACGCATAAAACCAGTAGATCCCAAAGCCAAAGCTTGGTTTACACGAACCGTACGCATAAAACCAGTAGATTCCAAAGCTAAAGATTGGTTTACGCATAAAACCAGTAGTTTCCAAAGCTAAGGATTGGTTTACGCATAAACCGGTAGATTACAAGGGTAATGCTTGGTTTATAAGACATATCAGACAAATCCCTGGACAGCTACTTGACGTAATAGTTTGATCTTTACTGACAAATCTCAGGACAGCTACTTGACGCAATTTGTTCCTGACCACTTAGTATATAATATATATATATATATATATACTAGTAGGTTTAGTTTGGTCCTTGCTGATTAAGTACTGACCCACCAGGTTTACCATCTAGTCGAAGGTGGGTGCCAGATTGGTTTTTATGCGTACAAGTACAGTATACCAAACCCAGGTTTTGAAAATCACTCTTTCTTCTTCTTCTTTTTTTTTTTGCGTATATATGCACATACCATATAAACCAAGCTATGACTTTGAATGTCATCGTTTTAACATCTACAACAATGCAAAATGGAGACAATAAACATTAGAGGACACTGAGGCCAGGCACCAAGAACATGGAATTCAACAGTATTTTATTCATTATTGCTCTCTCTCCCGTTTGTTAACTTCATCTTTAATTGTAAACTTCTCCTGGAGGTCATCCGCCTTAGACATTAGCATCACCCTCTGATGACAGGAGAGAGGGGTTTGAACTATGTCGTCTATTTTACTACTGTCTAAATAAAGGAGTATTCTCCCATTTAAGTATTTAGGCGAGATTGTGGGCTTGGCATAAAGTCCTTTAAACACAGTCTCACTAATACGCCACGTCACAAGGAGGCCAGATCGTACACGCTGAGTACTTAGAAACCATCAAATGAAACTGAACGAAGAAAATAATTTTAAAATAAAACAACACCCGCGACTGACAATCAACGTCGTCCAGCTCTTCGTAAGGGAGATAAACGGGTAGAGTAATTACTTGCAAAGCACACGCATCAGCCCCGTTTGAATTGTCAGCCTAGCTCGAGATTACAGCTGGTGCAGATCGCGTAGAGTATCTTCTGACGTGACGTATCTCTTGACGTAAGGAGCTCGTTCATTAATTCACGCCCTTAGCTTCGCTCTAAAGTCACGGTTTCCACGTTTCTCACTTGGCGAAGCTTCAGTTTTCTTCCTCCACTACAGATTTACTTTATCTACGCTACACTTGACTAGAGTCAACCACCAATCAACTTGCGACTCAGTAGCAAGCGCAAGACTAGCCCCAAAGAGTTGCTACAAAACGTAGCCAACAATTAAAACGTGCACGCGTACAATACAAACAAAATAAAATGATGTCTTGCAATTGAACAAAGTTTCAAAAACGCTTCTTGTTTTATTCTTTTTCTTCATCTCTTCAAGTGCATGTAAGTAAAATGTAATTTTTAAAAAAATGACAAAACTAAACCATATCTTTACAAGTTTCTAAATAATGACATCATACAGAATACTTGAGAGAAAAATAAAACGACTCCGGGATAAAATAGTAGAACTCACAATACTTTTAGTAATAGTCAACAAAGGCAAACTCGGGAGCTCTGGAATAAAGACACCTACAAAGCGAGAAAGCAACAGCGAGAAGAAAAGAGTGACGTAACACAGCATGCCGCAGATTATGAGCCCAGAATAGAAATAGGTTATAATGCAACAGAGTATCGGAGCAGACTAGAAATAGTCTATAAAGCAATATAGAAAATGGGACCAAACCAATTATGTTCACTAATCAATAGAATATAGGACCAGAACAATTATATTCTGCATTGCAATAGAATATAGAACCATGACAATTATCTCAGTAATGCATACACTATCGGTCCAGAACAGGAATGCTCAGTAATGCGTAGAGTATCGGACATGTACAGTAATGCTCAGTAATGCGTAGAGTATCGGACATGTACAGTAATGCTCAGTAATGCGTAGAGTATCGGACATGTACAGTAAAGCTCAGTAATGCATAGAGTATCGGACATGTACAGTAATGCTCAGTAATGCGTAGAGTATCGGACATGTACAGTAATGCTCAGTAATGCGTAGAGTATCGGACATGTACAGTAAAGCTCAGTAAATGAGTAATGCATACAATATCGGTCCAGAACAGAAATTATCAGTAATATGTAGAGTATCTGTCCAGAACAGGACTGCTCAGTAACGCAGTAAAAGCATAGGAGGAACAGACCATTTAGTTATTTTAGTACTAAGTAAGAACAATGTTATGCTACAGTCCCTCCCAATTTTCACCTTCCCAACCTACCTGGGCACAAAAAATTCCGGCGCGTGGTCGGATGCCAGAAAATTCTTTACACCTCAGTTATTTATAAAGAAGCATTAGTTACATGTAAAAACAAAACAAGGCATAACAGAAATAGCAAGGCCAAGAGTACTACATGTACTATAAAAACAGAGTTGTGTGTGTTTTTAATAAAAATATCTTTTTAACTTTTCATTTTAGTAAATAATTAATTTATGGGGAAAAAAAATATTTTCGGACAGGTCAGCTTGTGCTTGTTGCAGCACATCTTGAACAGATCCAAAAAGCGACCAATGTATTATGTATTTTTTGTTTTTTGTTGGTAAGACCATTAAATAACACACGTCTTACTAGTGATTACTACAAATACGTGCATAAACGTACGCTGCAACTAGAGGCATTTATTTTTTTTAATTATGAAGACGAATATTTTATAATAATTTTGAATTAATTTCTAATTTACTCCGGAAAGAAAACTATTTACAATCAAGACCACTAGATCTCTGATTGGAGATAATAAAAATAAATTATTCGTATTACAATACGAATAAATTATGTGTATTACAATACCGCGATATGAAACTTTATTCTGCCTTAGGTTGAATTATTCCGCGTACCACAAACGTAAACAACTGGAGCATACTCACTGAGACTATTAAAGAGTGACATGATTAAAGCTGGCTCAGTTTCCATTGCTGAGTCTTGGTCCCACTGACTAACTACTTGTACTTCCAACGGACTCCGGCCATTCAGTAGGCCTACACAGGACTGAAATGACAGACTACATCCGTACGTTAAATTAACAAATTGTCGTTACGTTTGTTTCTGTTTATTTTTTTTTCGATATTTTTGTTTTGAGTGGGTCGTGTACCGGATCTACTTGTCAGTGTATGCTGCCTTTAACGTATACACATATACTGATTGCTACAAGTTGAGAGATGAGAGAGAAACACTGTGATACAGATTGAAGGATGAGTGCGAGTGTGGAACTCGGAGCACGGAAGGGTGTGAATGCTATTGTTTACATCCTTCCGGGGAGTCGAGAGGGCAAAGACACGTCACTGGGGCCTCACCAACATTTACGCGTTGCGGGAGAATTCTCCACACGCAACTCACAGCGTCTAGCTAGCCAGCTGACCGAGCACTATCACACACACAGGATTCGCTAGGATCTGACTTGGTCAAAAGCAATGTCCTTTAAAATGCCATTGCCCTTTAACCGAGTCATCAAGAGTTTTATGCCAAGCATTATATATATGTGGGACTCTTCAGCATCAATGCATCTTCTTTCTAAGTGAACCTCGGGACGGGAAGTCAATTGAATAGGGCCGCATTATATATATATCAGGGGTGCATAAACCGCGGCCTGACACAGGGCTCTATCCCCCCCCCCTCCCCCGAGGACTTTTGGATGTTACCATTATTACGAATGTAAAGCACATTATTTCATTATTTGTGTTGTTTTTTTCTACTGAGCGATCCATGTGGCGGCCCTCCATGCACTGTCCACTGGAAATTTGGCCCTCTGGCCTAAAACGTTTGTGCACCCCTGATACATATAATAGCGTGCATCAGTCAATACTTAGCCAATGGTCTGGTGAGTTCATTTAACGTCCAAAGTTTGTTTCTTTGACTGCAATATGGACACTTTCGACAATCAGAGCACTAGAGCAGCGCGCTGCTACAATACCAAAGCAAGCAAACAGAAAAAAAACACAACAAACTGCATTTAATTCTTTGGAATACAAGCGACTGCTAATTACACAAATGTTTTGCAGTGAAGATAGGGAAATATGTAACCTGTATAATTATTTACTTTTATTGCTTAAATGTAAATTGTAGTTTGAGTGACATTTTTAGAGTATGTCGCAAGAAAAACATTTCCAATTTCAATGAAACATTAGTGCGTGCACCTGTTTGAGACATAAATCACGTGTTTCAATCAGATTATCAAGAAATTGAATGCAATAGTAATATAACACCAGTTTTAAATTCTGGGGTGCTGGACTTTATTGTAGTGAATAAAAATGATTTAAATCAACAAAATGTTGCGATAATTATAGTTAATACATTAATAGAATGTATCACCAATGGCTATGCTATATGGAGCCAACACAAATGGCGAAGAAATGAGACGACTGTAGTCATTAATACCTATGTTTGGGAAAATTAATACTGCTGGCAAATGTCTAAGTGAAGCAAATGCATCAACTGAAGATGCGAATAGCCTGCTTTTTAAAAAGAAATTGTAGCCCAACCGAATCAAATAGCAATAAAACCACAAAACAAACGAAAAACAACCCCCACCCCACAAGAATACAATAAACTCAACAAATCAATAAAATGTTTGGACCTAAATAAAACCCCACCACACAACTGACCCCCCATCTGCGCGAAAGCGGCGGAAGCCGGAAGCGCCCCCTACACTCAATCAAATCAATGACCCCCCACCGACGGAGGGCGGTTGAGGGTGTGTGCCAAACTGGTGCAACCTGTTTCATCCCCTTCCGCCAGCCCTCCTGCCCTCCACCTCAGGCGCATCGCGAGGCTGTGGGGATCCCCCAGAAGCAGATCAAGACTGAGAACATCGTGAAGATGAAAGGTCTATTGCGGCTTCTGGGGTGAGTGTAAGCGAAACACACACCACGCACACACACACACACACACACACACACACACACACACACACACACACACACACACACACACACACACACACACACCTGATAGTACATTTGTCCTAAATCCACATTCACTTCGATGGCTGCTTTGTAGTGTTCAGGTCAAACAAAGTACACAGAAAAGCCACTGTCAATGACAGTGACCAGGAGATAGTTGCCAGTTAACTAGCTGAATTTGACCCACTAAGGTCAGATTAGGAGAACGGTCCTCAATTGAGGTCAAAGAGCCCACACTTGGAAAGGAAGAAAGGAACTTGTAAAAGTTCCACTGTCAACACCAAACGTGCAGCCACATACGTGCATTTAGGAATATACAGAGTTATGTAAGTTTTACATTTGATTCTCTAAGATACTGAACCAAAAATTATGTAAGTTTGAACATACAGAGCTATGTAAGTTTTACATTTGATTCTCTAAGATACTGAACCAAAAATTGGGCAAAGGTTACATTCCCTAGCCGTCTTAACTCATACCAACTGCTTGCTACTCTGTATTAAAAGGTCATAGGACTTGCTTGGGAGAAAGAAAAACATTGGTAGCAACACTCAATGGTGTGAACAACCTCTATGACTATCGTTACAGTTTACTACGACTGTGACTCGAAAGGTACTTTGAAAAGAAAAATTAAGTAGTTTCTCCTCTTTGAAAAGAAAAAAACTGTGTATAGTCTACATCAGTTGCTAAAACAAAACAATAAACCAAACAAACAATGAAGCCCTCTAGCGTAAATACAAATCGGAATAATGCGAGTAACTTACCAAAATGGAGTGATGTATTTGCTCTCACCTTAAGAAAATACAAATTTCCTTAAAGTCATTCAATAAACCTAACCCTCTTTTTAGAAAAGATAAAATATAAAATGAATAAAACACATCGTCTTTAGCCATGAAACCGATGTTGTCAGTCTGACCCTTCACACAACAGTCTGACCCTTCACACAGCATTCTGACCCATCATACAGTAGCCTGACCCTTCATACAGCAGTAATTATCCTCTGAAAGCGCTCGGCAAGGCCCTTGTCAACATGGCTTGCTTGCTGTGTACCACTGGTGGCCGGCCCTCGGATATCGGAATGCGTGCGTATTCCTGATGATCTGCGGTGAAATTAGTAAATACCGGACCAAGATGTTGGTGGCACTCTAGATCCAGATTGATTCGTTAATAATCCTGTGCCTCCATCAAGAAAAGAAAAGAAAAGCAGTTACTAGCTCCACAATAAGTCTCTCTCTCTCTCAATCACGAAGACGTCTCTGACTCGAGCACAAATTCGAACAAAGATGGCGTTTGGACGCACATACAACACATACCACATATATTAGCGGTATTCGTCTTACCAGAGGTAATCTTTCCCGCATTCGCTGACAAGTCGCCAACGACTCCCTGGTTAAGGCATTTAACGTCTTGGCTACGTACGTTACGCCGTGTCAGCGACGACGAAGAGGGGAGTCTCCGCTGATTCAGACTGTTTACGTAACAGCGAGTGCTACAGATCTATTCAGTGGCTACGTCACGCTCGCTCGTATGTCAGCACGAAAAAGCTGGCACGCCTTTTCATGTCAGGTAAACGTGGCCAAACTGCTAAACATTAAAATGAAACACAAGAAAAGGAGGAATAGTGTCCGCATGCAGGGCCGGACCCCGTCTGCTGGTTTTGTTAGTGGAATGTTTGTGGAAGCCCCGGAAGCGAACAAAGACTGACATGAGTCTTTGTTAGGAAGCAGGTCACTCCAGGCGCGTGTCTTTGTATGTCAGTTTAATCTACGTATGCGAGTCTACCAACTGTCTTTGGGGTGAGAAGATGGGAGAGCAAGGAGGAAGGTTTAGATTTTCAATAGAAAACTCAATGACAGAGAAAACCCCATTCACGTTCCAATGATAAAGTTTAACGTTGCAGTCTAACCGGAAATGAAACTCGGTTCCTATTATTCTAAGCCTAACTGTACCTGTAATCCTAACATTGATTATCTAGGTCAAAACAGGAACATCATCACCATTCTCGATTTGATTTTTAAAATAATCTCAATGGCACGCACGCATCATGCAAGTGCGAGATGATTTCTCTCGGGATGCGAGTCGCGTGCGACTCTCGATACTTTCAGAAGCCTGGTTATTGGTTTATTAGATCTTGGCGGGGGTGGGGTGGGTGGGGTGTCTGCGTGAAAAAAATAATCCCACAGCCCCAAAGAGCAAGGAATGCCATTAAAAGACCTAGAACATAAAAGAGTGAAAATTGTTATGGAACTTCAAAGAAATTTCAGAGATGCAGTAACTTACAACCACCGGAGCAGATTTCAAATTCAAGCGCCCGCTAGTAATTAACACGGCTTTCGCTCGAGGAACGATGTCCTATTTGCAGATTAACTGGAGTGAGACACAGAAAGGAGGCAATGGGTCGAAACGATGACTTTGCACATTTCTTCCATCTTAGGTAACGAAGGCTGACCGTGGCATGTACACGCTAGGCCTGTCGCCACAGGTGAAAACCCGGGTTTAAAACTCTTTAACATCCTTTTACAGATGCGACCCTGGAGGCATGGTTACAAAACAACACTTTAAACACGACCTGATGTCGGTTCCAAGATGTTCAGGATGCATTGTCTACACTGTGTGCTGAGAGCGCGGTTAATAAAGAAAGAAGGGAAAAAATATATAATCATATATATATATAAAATACAACACAACAACCAACAATAAAAATTAACCCCAAACAGAACAAATATGGCTGCTTGCCTGTGCCGATGCTGAAGATAACATCAGAAGGCAAATATATTTTCCTATAAAGATTCGAGGATGAATTAGTGACATAAATACAAATTTAAAACAAAGCAAACAAAAATAACAACTGTTTCATACAAGTGTTAATAAGTGAATAAATAATCATCTAATAACTAATAAACCTTTGTTTCTTTATTTTTACTTTTTAAAAACATATTACTTCTATATACAGATGTGTGGTTGGTTGACTCCTTGGTTGTCTGGGCGATTCAAGCCGGAAATCAGTGGAAATTAAGTGGTTGTATAGTACTATAGTATATATGGCTGCGCCTAAAGGGGACTGCGAGTGTAACGCGAAAGCGGCGGAAGCCGGAAGCGCCCCCTACACTCCATCGGACTGCGCGTGAACATCTAGCAGATGAAAAGTTTTCACGCAATCCCTGTGGGGTAAAAGAAGTTAACGTAAAGAAAGGGACTGCGCGTGCGACAGTTACATAAAGTGCTCCTAGTTAGCCAGGTCATTTGCGAAGCAAGCTGTACTATACACTACAGCACAGTATTTTAGGTCAGTAAATGATTGCACAAAACAATGCACTAAAGCAGTTTTCCACGAACTCGGATTTCCTATGTCTTTGTACACCCACACACTTCGGTGTGTCTGCACCCAAATTCCGAGCTAATGTCCGTCCCGGGACGGTACGCCGTAATCTATGGCTCGAGCTTGCGTCATATAGGTCGTATATTTAATAGTTAAACAACGAAATTACTTTTATTTATTTATTTTTAAGTTGCAAAGAACAATAACGACTTTATTGACGAGGGACACTTTGGGTTATGGTCGAAATTCCAACAGAACGTGGAATATAACATCACTTCTGAAATGAAATGAAATGAACACTACTACACACTTCAAACAAAAAAATCTCCACGTAGTACACATGTAATTAAAGTGAACTCCATTATTAATACTACAGTTTAAAGCATCTTTTTTAGAAAGTGACGCTTGATCCAGTAAATGACCTTTTGTTACGAGCTATGAATCGTAGACATGACACTTTAAAAAAAAATTATTTTGTGTAAACACTTATCTCACAATCTTGCTGCAGCAGTCAGTGACGTCATGCACAAAATCGGAGAGAGTGGTTGACATCAAAACTGGAGTGTTACCGGTGAGCTGTGATTAAGTAGAGATCAGGAGTCCCACTATGGCAGTGAGTAACCTAGCGAGTCCCACTATGGCAGTGAGTAATCTAGCTTGTCCTACCATGGCAGTGAGTAACCTAGCTTGTCCCACCATGGCAGTGAGTAACCTAGCTTATGTCCCACCATGGCAGTGAGTAACCTAGCTTGTCCCACCATGGCAGTGAGTAACCTAGCTTATGTCCCACCATGGCAGTGAGTAACCTAGCTTGTCCCACTATGGCAGTGAGTAACCTAGCTTGTCCCACCATGGCAGTGAGTAACCTAGCTTATGTCCCACTATGGCAGTAACCTAACTTGTCCCACCATGGCAGTGAGTAACCTAGCTTGTCCCACCATGGCAGTGAGTAACCTAGCTTATGTCCCACTATGGCAGTAACCTAGAAGATGAATGAAACCGCAGGGGCTGGGGGGCACACAAAGCAAGGTCTCCTCGCCCATTCTCCCATCTCCCCCTCCCCGCTTTAGCAGATGCAAAGGTCAACTGTTTTCATGGGAACGTCTCAGAAATAAAAATTATGTATCAGAACCCGTTCAAAAGTCATAAAAATATTGAAATGTATTAATTAAGCAAATGGTAAAATGTGTTCATAGTCAGAGTAGTCTGTCAAATAATTCTTTTTGCACATTAATCAGAAAAACGACGATATTATGTTCAGTTCCACAGCCTTAAATGTGCTATCATGTCACATAACGTCACATCAACTCCACAGCCTTAAATGTGGTATCATGTCACATAACGCAACATCAACATCAGAACACTAAAAGTAAAACTGGTGCCACTGTCACATAATGCCAAAACATTGCCCAAACAAATGGTGGTACTATTTCAAGTCATTTTACGTGAGGATCAAGTTTACAATGTAATATATCGCAAAATTTAGCGTAAACACCAGGGTCAAACGATGGTACATAGAGTAATTACCAGGTTTAACAGAAACTATCATGTCACGTAATTCACATGAACACCAGACCTAAACGGAGGTACCACGTCACTTAACTATATGTGAACTCCAGACCTACAAAATAGTATCACGTAATTTAGTACGATCATTAGGTCTAAAAGATGGGTAAATGTCACGTAATTTAGTACGATCATTAGGTCTAAAAGATGGGTAAATGTCACGTAATTTAGTACGATCATTAGGTCTAAAAGATGGGTAAATGTCACGTAATTTAGTACGATCATTAGGTCTAAAAGATGGGTAAATGTCACGTAATTTAGTACGATCATTAGGTCTAAAAGATGGGTAAATGTCACGTAATTTAGTACGATCATTAGGTCTAAAAGATGGGTAAATGCCATTTAATTTACTAGCAAGGCACTCAACGGTGGTACAACAATTCCATTAACAACTGTTTTCAACATAAATTATCTACAAACGGTAATTTTAAAACTTTGCACAATCGTGTTAAAATTCAGTCGATGACAAACTTTGTTCACTCAGTAAGTTATGATGCTTCTCAAAGATGTACGCAATTCTTTTAATTTTCAATTATGTATGAGTTTGTGTGTGTGTTTGTATGCATGCACACTTTTTATTCGTTTCAATTAAAAAAAAAAAAAGGGTATATGGAGTGTTAAAACGCCACAACTTTGAATTTCGTGAACAACTTCAGCGTGAGTCATAAATAACGTTAGAAGGTGTTGGTTAAGATCTTTGCACATGCTACAGGTAATATGATGTAAAATCCACTACAAGTATACTGTAATTGAAACAGCTGGACACAGCCACGTACATTCACTTAGTAGACTAGTCTACAAAGGCGAACTTGCTCTTGCCTCACTTTCTCAGTTCCCTCGAGGATAGCAAGCTGTATGTTCACGTTCGAAAGGGAAGAAACTCTTTCGGACTTTCGCCTGGATCAGTCCTGTCACTGTTTATTTTTTTCAAGGTGTACTAGTATTTCTCCCCTCTACCCAACAATTCTTGCAGTCTCAGGCTTGTTGAACATTTTTAATGGTACAACCTCACTTCGGCTTGCAATGTGACGTCACAAATAGACGGTGCTCTTGCAAAGGTGAATGAATTGGAGAGGGTGGGTATAAAGTTGCAATTCATTATTCACAAAAGAAATAATTCTAAACGAAAAAACACTACACTGATTGTCACCCAAACCAGAAAATGACCTTGCTCCACCCAACCCCATTCCCTTTTACGCTTCAGATATAGAACACCCATTCTTTTATTATTTTTATATGTGTAAATAAACCCAGCTTTATTCCTCTTGCAAGAACAAACCTGCCTTTCTTCCAAACACCCATGGAGTTTATGACGCTAGATTAACCCTGCAGCATACTGAAACATGCGAGGCGGTCCCTGCACACACTTACCTCTGAGCCAGCGAACGCGGGTCAAAGACACATCAAATTTGATCATACAAAGATAAGTCAACAGCCCTTATTCGATTTCGGGGGGAAAGGAAGAAAAAAGGTAATAAAAGGATTTGGACTATCTCTCGTACACATGCACGCCACTCTACATTCATATGCTAGTCAAAGGCGTATAGCCTATGTATTAACAGCTCCCCATAAGCTGCATACCTATTATTTCACAGTTTAGTCAGTTTGTCCATTAAACAACAAAAGCCAGTGTCAGGTAAGAATACATACAGGTCTCCGTGAATAGCGTGTTCGGGAAGACAAATAGGCGATTTGCATGCATCCAAGTGTAACAAAATCCAAACAGACATATAGATTTTGACTGATAGACACATAGGTAGGCAGATAGATACACAGAGGATAGATTGCAGACAAGAGAGATAGACAGGCCGTGTGATAGACAATACCGTGATTGCTATATACGCTAACGCATCAATCAGACCGTGAGGGTGTTATTTGGGAAGCATTTGTAGTCACATATCTCACTGTATGCACGTTGCACTAATTCCCTGTGTGTGTGTGTGTGTGTTCATACTGTCGGTATTTGATGTCCAGAAGCTTTAACTGTGTGCTTTTACGCTGGCATCCTATAACGATGTGTAACCCCTGAGATTGCACACCCATGTAAAACCAAGGATAATACAATATTCTATTTTGATAATTTGTCACGATGATATAATGTTCATACTGAGGATAATGCAATATTCTATTTTGATAATTTGTCACGATGATATAATGCTCATACTAAGGATAATGCAATATTCTATTTTGATAATTTTGCACGATGGTATAATGTTCATATAAGGGATAATTCAATAATCTGTTTTAATAATTTGTCACAACAGCAGAAGTTTAACTGTGAAATACATAGAAAAGGTAGTCATCGGGTTGTTCAAATATAGCGTTTGTTTTACTTAGACTTCCATAACAGTAGTAGTTGCATGTTGTATTCCTAGTACAACACCCGTTTAATGACTGACGGTCAAAATCAATCCTAGTACAACACGCGTTTACTGACTGACGGTATCAAAATGAATCCTAACAAAGCAGGGCACACGAAAGTTGGACGTATCAAAATATTTTGCTTTAAGACGGATTATTAAAAGAACAGAACAGTAACATTAATCATTATGACTGTATCAAATATGTGAATACAGACAAAATAAGTGTATCAAACGAGTGCACATACTATAATACAAAACGAGTATGGTGACTGTATAAAACGTGAGAAAACAGTTTACAAAACAATCATGATGACTGTATCAAACTTATATGAACACACTTTAAAAAACAATCATGGTGACTGTATCAAACTTATATGAACACACTTTAAAAAAACAATCATGATGACTGTAACAAACGTATAAACGTACATTATACAAAACAATCTTGTCAACTGTATCAAATATATGAACACATATTATACAAAAATCATGGTGACAAACATACGAACACACAGAATTCTGTATATCAAACTTTCAAGCTAGAAAAAAAAATCGTATAGTACAATCATGGGTGACTATCAAACATGTGTGAACATAAAATCAAAACAATCATGGCTTCAGTATCAACATGTGAACACGCATCAACAATTGAGGGGGAACGCATGAAACATGTGAAGATACAATAAAGAAAAGAATGCTGACTGTATGAAGAATGTAAACATACATTATACAAAATAACAATGGTGGACGTATTCAATGTAAACACGAAGCCAATCGTGGTGATTGTATCAAAACCAGTTCTAAATCTCTCCAAGATAATACTCTGATATTTTGTACACAATTATATATTGGATCTCTTGTGTAAAGTCCGCGTTCTCTCCAAGATAATACTTTGATAAGTTTGTAATCAAGTGGAGAAAAGCGGGGTGGTGGTGAATTTACAGGCAAAAAGCGTGTTTCTTTTCAAACAGAATTAACATGTTTAGTATTTATTTTTCAGAATTAAACAATAGACAAATAAGATACGCTATTGTGCTATGGGAATTCTGAAAAATGATGAACTTGAACCACTGAAATCAATACTAATAAACATTTATTTCATTCTCAAACAGTACAGGTAAATGACTATAGTCTGTCGAATACGCACGCGCGCGCGCACACACACACACACACACACACACACACACACACACACACACACCCCTATATAATACTGAATCTCATCCATATCCATTTGAAATTAATATTATTAATAATAATAGTAAAAAAAAAAAATCTAATTCTAATTTAATACAAGACTTTTCTTCACAACCGTGATAACTGGTTACCAAGTTTTGTAAATGAAATTACAGGTCTGGCGATCTCATGATTAGAGAAATGCCATCACCACAAAGTTCTATGGTACTTTTGCAAATGTTGATAAGAAACGGCATGTCACCGAAAATAAATTATAATCTATATTTATTCTATTCTATCCGATATCTGGATAGACCCCTAAGTACACACGCAACTATCAAAGGCAGCAACCAAGGGAGTATGGTGGCTGAGTGGTAAAAATATACAACCATCGCAGCAAAGATTTATATCCTTCAACTAAGTTTACACCATCTTTGCCAGAGTTCCTCATCTGATCAGTCTCGGCAAAGAGCTCACGTATCTCCTAGTACGACACCCCACTCTCACTGGCATAATATAATACTGATCAGTCTCAGCAAAGTGTAAAGAGCTCACGTATCTACTAGTACGACACCCCACTCTCACTGGCATATCTCTCTCTCTCTCTGACACACAGACTAATTATATAAACACACTAATAAATGTGTTTAACTATTAATTAAGATTATTTTTGTCTGCGTACGTGCATGTTGATTAAAATGAAAAGGCGTCGTGTGTAAGCGGTGAGCAAGTTAAGAAATATAAAAAAATGACGGAATTCCTCCCCTCTCGCCACCCCATAAAATTAATTTCCGTCTTATGAAAATGTATCAATTTTTATAACACACTTACAAATAGATGTCATTAAACAATTTTATTTATTTGTGTTTTTGTAGTTAAAGCATGTGTGTGTGGTTTTAGTTGGAGAGAAAGAGAGAGAATGTGTGTGTGGTTTTAGTTGGAGAGAAAGAGAGAGAGAATGTGTGTGTGGTTTTAGAGAGAAAATGTGTGTGTGTGGTTTTAGATGGAGAGAGTTAGAGAGAGAATGTGTGTTGTTTTAGAGATAGAGAATGTGTATGTGGTTTTAGAGAGAGAATGTGTGAATGGTTTTAGTTGGAGAGAAAGAGAGAGAGAGAGAGAGAGAGAAAAAATATGTGTGTGTGTAAGTCTGTGAGTGTTGTGTTAAACACGCATATATTCCATCCATGAAAAGTTCTTTTCTTGTTTATCAATAGAGAATATGCGAATCCAGTTTTAAGCAAAATTACTTGTAAGAATAAAATTCGATGTTTTGATGATAAAAATCAATTTAATGCTGCTAATCTGCCATGAAATGATAAGAACCAAACCAGTCAGACCGTATCAAATCATGATATGCATGGTCGGCGTTTTAAGCGCGAGTGATCAATATCCCTCTCATCTCAAGAAACAAAGTACGCACGGAACAGACTAAAATTGTCACGCTATGACAAGTAAGCTGTTAAGTGTCCTATTGTTTTAGTGTCTTTTTCCATCCGTATTTATTGCAGATAATGTGTTCGTGTGTGGCTTTGTTGTTTTTGTTTTTTGTTTGGTTTGTTGAATAAGTTATGTAGTATTGGGAGATGTTATTGTATGTTTGCCTAGTAATCTATCTATCTATCTATCTATCTATCTATCTATCTATCTGTCTGTCTGTCTGTCTATCTGTCTGTCTGTCTGTCTGTCTATCTATCTATCTATCTATTCTACATTATCATTTACCTTTCTAACACGTGTGGCCAGCCACAGGGTGTGTTTCTGGGTTTAGCCAAAGATTACAAGCGACCCAGGGTGGTGGAGAATTAACATTTTGTCCATCTCCTAGCAAAACGTCACAATATACTCTCATCACTCTATTTGTTCAAATTAAGAGCAAGTATAGAGAAAGACCCTTAATATTATACTTACTTCACAGAGTTAATATGCTATAATGTCTGCTGTAACAACTGTTCTGTTTACTACATCGCATCTTGCAGAGAGTGAACTAGGCCTAATCTTTTGTTGCCTACTGAAGGCACCTGTTCGTTTATGAGGATCTATTTCCATTCTTTTACTGTTTCTGCCAGTTCAGGCGTGATTAAGTGCTACTTGGGAGGAAACCTTATCTTTCTATCTTCAGTCTTTATCAGTCCCTTGCCCGACCAGTTACATCTTTTGTGGTTTTGGTGGTGTGCCTGTAGCTGCAGGGTGCAAGAGGAATGAGGAACATGATACTAACACTCATTGTCACTTTCATTTACCAATATCTCACATACACCCTGTGTGCTATATTTAGACTTAGAAATGTTGATAAAGTGAACTGGACCAGGCTGGTTTTCACGCAGGTGAACGGTGAAAATACATTCATACGTGCTGAATACGTCAGTAAAAACAGGAAGGGGACTTTTACGCCCTCGCTGTTGTTGCCGTTGTTATATTAATCGTTACAAATTATTTTAGCACATATCAATGTAATAGAATCATAATAAATTTAAATATTGTAATATTGTTTTCTGCATATTCGCTTTACTAAAGATAACATAACACTATTAATATATCATTTATTACTGGAGTGAATTCGGGGTTTTCCTTCCTTTTTATGAATTTTAACAGGTGCTTCTGTCAAACTATTTCATTTTCTTCTACGAATTTCAATGGCCATGTTTTTTATAATTAGAAGTAGTCAAGATTGCCTTACATAGTGTAACATTTGTAAGTTATTTTCTCCACGTTGTTTCAGGAATCTTTGATTACATATACAAGAATGAAACTTTTACCAGTGTGGTTCGGACTTGTGCTGCCTCATGGCCTACTTGTACATAATGTGACGACTAGATTAAGCTTTACTTCCATTTTTTATGATACCAAATTTGGAAATACTTAAGAGTAAAACAGTAATCGGTGAGCAACCTTAATACGAGAGAGATGGGGGAGATGGAGAGAGAAAGTTTGATTTTGGTTGGTTCTCCTGTAGTATCTGATTAAGAGAGGTTCTACTGTAGTATCCTGATCAAGAGAGGTTCTACTGTAGTATTTTGATCAAGAGAGGTTCTACTGTAGTATCTTGATCAAGAGGGGTTCTACTGTAGTGTCTGATTAAGAGAGGTTCTCCTGTAGTATCTTGATCAAGAGAGGTTCTACTGTGGTATCTGATTAAGAGAGGTTCTCCTGTAGTATCTTGATCAAGAGAGGTTCTACTGTAGTATCTGATTAAGAGAGGTTCTCCTGTAGTATCTTGATCAAGAGAGGTTCTACTGTGGTATCTGATTAAGAGAGGTTCTACTGTGGTATCTGATTAAGAGAGGTTCTACTGTGGTATCTGATTAAGAGAGGTTCTACTGTAGTGTCTGATTAAGAGTAATGGAAAAGAACGACGATAACAACATAAAGTACGATTATTGTATAATGTAATTTTTAAAAACCAAATGTCGTTCAAACGTAACGCACCATCTATAGAACATAATCTGTCATTGTATATCCGTGAAATACCAAGTGTAGGCCTGCTTGAGATGAATTTTATATGATGGCTATAAGGGACCATGAAAACAGTTCTAACAGGTAGTCACTATCAGTTCTAACAGATAACATAGTTAACCAGTTTCTCCATTAGTTCTATCAGAGAGACTAATTAACCAGTGCAACAATGAATTACATGTGTATAAGACAACCTAGTTAGTAATTTAATTAACCAATGTAACAATGATTTTATTAAGCAACCTAATTAAAGAGTGCTTGTATTCGTTCTCTCAGTAATCTAATTCACCAGTCTTACAATGAATTATATAAGACAACATAATTAATTAATAAGCGCGTGCATCAGTTCGATCAGAGGTCTAATCAACAAGCGTTACTGTCACCGATATTTGGTATCATAATTAACAAGTGTTACAATCACTTCCATCACTAAGTCTAATCAACAAGCGTTACTATCACTGCTATTCTGTATCATAATTAACAAGTGTTACAATCACTTCCATCAATAAATCTATTCAACCAGTATTACTGTCACCTCTATTTGGTATCATAATTAACAAGTGTTGTAATCACTTCCATCACTAAGTCTAATTAACCAGTGCCGCCATCAGTTCGGGGTCACGTATTCTGCTATCAGTTCACATCCAAGTTGTCATGGTCTTATTTATGTCTCACAGCTGTGAAAAACGTGCATGACAAACTGCAAGCCAACGTGTGCGTCAATTAACTTTGTAAGCGCTTGTATTTTATTTGTAAGACTCTTTGACTAATAAAGCTATCCCGCACTATAGCCAGGCTTACCGATAGTGAACAGTGCGCATTAAGTGACAGGGTTTCAAGTTGAGTAATGCATTTTAGAGCTGAAAAACATACCATGGAATTTAAACTCGCTAAACCCGCGAAAGATACGAACCTCTAGCAGATTACTTTACCACATTCTTGAGAGTATGACTGTGCAAAAGCTGTAAGACAAGCAATAGCGATAAGTGTTGTGTGTTAAGTGGTTCACCCCAGTCTGCCGTGCAATCGCAGATAGCAGATGTAACCTTCCTGATGTTCTGGAATTCGATCCTAATCAGCGCTTAGTGAGACCTACAAAAACGTGTCTCTAATTCTTATCATAAATATACAAATGTTTAAGAAAAGTTCGGCTAAATGAAACCTACTAAAAAGTATTTTTTATATTTTATCACAAATGCCATACAAATGTGCTTAAGAGAAGTTCGGTTAATAAAAAAAATCTGTGACCAACAAAATACGAAAACTCGTGACTTTCAAAAACAAGCTAACATCACCAACAACCAAAACTACCAAAATCAATTTACAACACAGAACTGCAACTCAGTGTCCCAAGAACAAGTGATTTAGTCATGGACGTCTTCAGTAATAAACATATCTGAAAGAGAATTCAGTTTATGTAGTAAAGTCAGTGCTTGCTTTCTTGACTAGTGTCTTCATTTTGCCAGAACCAGCATGGACCTTTAACTACAAGTACAAAAACCAGCCTCTGATTAATGTCCAGTTTACTACAAGTACCAAAATCAGCCTCATATTAATGTCCAGTTTACTACAAGTACCAAAATCAGCCTCATATTAATGTCCAGTTTACAAGTGAAAACTATCATTCTGATATAAAAGATTTCAAATAAATGTCCAGTTTACAACACCTCAACCCACCCACCCCCCCCCAAAAAAAAGTATTTAAAGATTAATGTTCAGATCTAAGATGTGAAAGAATTATACGATGATGTTCAGTTTACACAACTATTTAGTTGACATTAATCTCCGGTTTACAGAACTATCTTCTTAAAATTCATATCCTATTCCTATGTGCAGAAAGTAATGTCTGTTAAAAATATCCAATTAAAGAAATAATTTGTTAATATAGTTTATTGTTTAGACTTTAAAAACACAGCACAAGAAAATGCGCGCGCGACACGCACGCACGCACATATAGACATTAATTATCATTTTCTTAGTTTATTTTGACAGTAGGAGAAAAAATAAATTCACATGAAAGAAAAGAAAGAAACGCGCTTATCTCGAGGCCATTAAAGTTAAAAAAAAAAAAATTTTAGGTTCCCAGAGATGTTACTGATTTCAGTTGCTGATTTTCAAAGACACCAAATAACAGTGAGTTTAAGGGCTCGACAACAACTTTTACGTTGTGTTTGAAGACTTTGGAGACTTCCAGCTCCTTCTTCTTCAACTCAGGGTACATGGTTTTTGTTGTAGTTTGAATTTTATTTTATTCAACATATAATTGCGCTTTGTTTGACTTTATGGCTTATGGAGATGTGTCTGATAGGCTATATAATACAAGGCCGTTTGCTCTTAATTGAAAACAAAACTGACATATTTCCCATTTTTCGTATAATCAAACAAGGATTTAAAAAGAATTTAAAAAATATCAATTTTAGAACTAGAATTATCAGAATACAACAAACCATGACTCTGAACTCACATTATCTGTTTCACTACCAAACCCACACCACACAAAATGCCAAAAACCTCTCATATTATCTCTACCATTACCAAACCCACACTGCACAAAATACCACAAAACCCACACTACACTAAATACCACAAAAAACTCACATTATCTTCACCATCCTAAAACCACTTCACACAAAACACTAGGAAACCAACTCTACCTTTACTAAATCAAAACCCACGCTACACGTAACACCAGGAATCTACATTAACCGTACAACACAAAACCCACGTCACCCGTACTACATAATTCACACTACACACAAAAACAAAACCCACGTTACCCTCACCACATAATTCACACAACACGTAACACAATGCAAAACCCACGTTACCCGTACCACACAAACTTTACACTATTCGTCTCAAAACCCACAATACTTAAAACACCATAAAATATTTGTCACTCGTTTCACCCCACTACAAATACTGCGAAGTAACAACTAATACCCAAACCCCCGAATAATCTGTACCATCCCAACTGCACACTACACGCAAAGTCATAAAGCCCAAATTTTCACGAACCGTACTGTAAACCTTCTATTAAGTTTTAAAAAAAAACAAAAACTTTCGTATATTTGTGCAGTCAAGCATGCATACACCTACACACATAATAAACCTGCATGTATACAGGAACTCGCATACTTCTGGTAAATCCCACTATAAAACTGTAAATACACCCCCCCCCCTCCATCCATCCAAATTCGAGCAAGTAGAAGAAAGAAAACAAACAAATGCCAACCAACAAACACCTAAATGTATCTCGTGGGTAACACTCTGTCTTGGACTCTGCTGGCATGGTTCACTCTGAAGAGATTCGTACTGGCACTGGGCGATAACTAGCACTGCAGCAATTATTTCATTGCCGACGTCTTTCCCTCACAGCCTCACCCACCTCCACCCCAGCTATGAGTGAAAATTGTTTTCAGTGCCTTTCTGCATTCCAGATTTACGCATGCGTGCACAAAGACACAAGAGCCCATGTGCGCAGAAGACTGTACTAAAATCACAGAAGACCGGGGAAAACCAGGCTGGTGATGGGGGATGGGTGTTCTTTTCCATGGACTACACTCACTACAGCATGCACCGTTTTAGATGCAATGAAGTAAATGCGATTACACCGATAGCAATTCTTTAAAGCGTGTTCAGGTTTCTCTCTGTATCACGACCGTTCACTCCAAAGCAATCACACGTTCACATGTGCGGCAGCTCACGTGCAAGAATGATTGTTCTAGTGATAGATGAGCTGATTGTCAAGTGCTCAGAGGGAAAACATCTGCAACGCAAGGAATGGTGATGGTGGTGGTGGTGATGGGGGGGGGGTTGTCTGTGACGGGGGTGGGTGGGTGGATCGATAGCAGTTGAACGTCACCACTGGAGCTTGCGTTGATCATTTCGTCATCAGACGTTATCTGATCTGGAGCGCCCCAGTGGGACCCCACAGCCTCACATTGCGTTCCGAGATGGAGAGCAGGAGGGCTGGCGGAATGGGGTGACAAAGGTGTGGTTGGTAGTGTTTATCAACTATGGGAAGACTGGTAGGGCATACATACCCTATTCTAGAATTGCCAGTTCTAATCCTAAAATACAAATCTGTTCCTAGAACTTACATTCTGACACACTAAATCAGAGGAATTGTTCTATAGAACATGCAGACGGGAACTGTATGCATAATAGCTTCCCCAAGAACATCTTGTTAAGCTGAGTAACACACATCCCTAATATATTAATGATTCCATGTGTGAAATCCATAGAGTCTAACCATTGTTTTTCATCTATGACCTGATTGATTCTATAGACGTAGCAATAGGCGAAAATGTTTAAAGTAATCATTTTGAGCTTTGCCAGAGGCAGTATCTATCTATATATCTATCTATCTATCTATCTATCTATCTATCTATCTATCTATCTATATGTCTGTCTGTCTGTCTATCTATCTATCTGTGACAGCAATTACGTTATAAAACATATACTTCACAACTGACAGTCTAAATTGTGTTGAGAGTGCTATCATGGAATGTAAATACATTTTCAATGGTGAGGACACCCCAGATTTACTCGATAATGTATACATACTCAAACACAGGCAAGTTGCAGTGCAGAAATCTGAAGCTAAGGACATGCTTGAAGGTATGCAATGCGAACCAGAAATGATCAGTGGCAATTTGGAATAAACAACTCAAGTTGAGAATATGCTAGAAATTGCTGATGCAATCCTAACCACTTCCAACTTTATGAGTAGCTTTTATTATCCAAAGGTTAGGATTTATGAGAACGAGACTAGTCAATGGGTTTTGATCAAAAGTTTACCTACTGTAGAAAATTTGTCTAATCACCTGAATTCAGAGTGGCAAGAAGTCTGGTCACGAAAGGCAGCCATTGGTTTAATGGTCACTTAAGTGACTGAGAGAGAATGGACTTAGAACTATTTCATGTATTTTTGCTATTGATATGTAATATTTGCATAGAGATGTATATTTTACGTAGAGATGTATTATGTGAGTAGACTATGATACTAATTTGTAGTATGCTAAGCACTTGATACTGTTTCTAGTGAACCCATTCATAAAACGATTATGCTGTATTTATTATGCAGTATGTGTGTATTGGGCTAACAAATAATGTTGCAGGACACTTGAATGTAAGAAAGAATGGAGTTAAAGAAAAATAAACTGGAAACTTACCAGTTGTTCCCTGGTTATATCTTACAGGGAAAAAGCAGCCTTTCCTTGTTTTGTCTTAATCACCTGGTTGACAGATTATACACTGCTATGACTATGGTAGGCATGAGAAGTATCTACCACAGTATGTAAAGAATACACTGCACTCCATTGTGGAATTTCTGGTACAAGGAAGGTACTGGAAATTGCTACAACTGTTGTTCTGCTTGAGAGGTAATACAGCAAAGGAGCGCCCAGGTTAGCTTCAAGGGAATAGCGGCTAGTCAGGGTTCTTTTTACAAAGTGAGGAGAGAATCACGTGGAATTGACAGTAATAATGTAAACAATAAATTTGTGACTTTGTTGTGAAAGACTATTGAAACAGGATCTAAAGCAGATTATGTACAAACTATTATTGCTTATCTCTAATAACTCTACTTCTGTTTTCTGTGATTTGTATTGACACTAATCTGTTGAATTGTATTTTAGGATATAAAACTGTATAGATATTTAAATTAATTTAACATGGTTTCATGGAAATATTTATGTCAAGTAATCTTTTTTCATTGTATTTGTTACATGTATATTTGATTGTATATTTAATATATATATTGCTAAATTTATTGACCTTCTTACACATATTGATAAACTTATGTTGGAGAAGAAAGTGGGTGGATGGGGGCTTGCTAAATACAGATTAAAGACGGATTTGTCTTCTCCTTTAGTGAGAAGTTTTCCACCTATGGAAATACTGTGTGAGGTAAATGTTTGATTTAATGTTGTGGAAGAGAGAATGCATTTACAGCGCCTGTATATCTGTCAAGTGAGAGAGACGAGTGGTGTCTGCTGGAGAATTATTAATAACATAAATTAAGATGTTCATCTCTTGTAATTAGTTATGGACGATTAATTAATTAATAATAATAAATAACCATTAACTAGGTGGCGTAGGCGTCACACGATGCAATACATATACTTCACGGTTAACAGTAATTACGATGTAATACATATACTTAATTAAGCAATTTTTCCCCAGCGTCAGACCATAGACCACTTGTACGTAAGCACAAGTATACAAAAATTATAGTTATAAGTGTGTGTACATGCGTCAGAAAATGGCATTGCTGTCAAAAAAACACAACAAAACGAAACAAATTCGCTAAATTAGTAGTCTCCATGAACTAGTTTCTTTTACATGTCATTTAATCTGTGACTGCCTGACCTTTGACCTTATAGCACAGTCTACACTATTACCTTTATAGACGGCCAAGAAATGCCAGTAAAGGTTCAGAGAGAGAAAGGGAATGGAGCGGGAGAAAGAAATGCTAAGAAACAAGCAGACAGCAAATCCATCGTAAGAAAATAAACCTTCAGGTAAACTTTCTGCAGCAGCTAATGATTTTGACATGCTGACATTGGACAAACGAACATTGCAAAACAGTGCGCTGAAAAGATGAGCACGCAACCACGAAGCCTTTTAATGACTGTTAAGTCAACATGCCCCTTCAATACCCATTTAGACTGCGAACAAGCCACTCGCGTGCACAAACATTTACGTACGTAATACACGAAAAGAGGGAATATACGAGCTATTGGAAAATCAAACTCGTATAAACAATAAAATATTTATAAAACAATATAAATCTACCCAAAGCAGACCGTTTTATTTTGCTAAGTAAGTGAATCCACTGATCGGTAGTCAATTTTCGAGTAAGTTCTCAAAGAGACTCTAACGGTTTCCTATATCAAAAGGGTGGGGATTGTTAACACACATACTATAAATGGTATAAATGTACACGAAATCTGTACAAAACTATATGTTATGACATTGTCTATATAAAATAATAAAAAGACTGCCTGAATTTTCTTGAGTAGGAAAAGAAAAGAGAACAAGAGAAAGAGTAAGAGACGGAGAGAAAAAGCATATGAATGAGTGGTGATGCTCACAGAACTTTTATCTTGGATAAAACAAAGAAAAAAATCAGCATTTAACGTGTAATATTTCCAAACCTTTGCTTTAAAAATGAGAAACGAAGAGCCAGGTGCAGAAGTAAACAAATCAAATGAAGGCGACAAATAACAGGAAGCGGAAGTAAGGGTCACGAGCAGACATCTGGGCTGCACCACAGGTGCAGACATTTAATGTGCAGATAGCATAAAGATAACACGTGAGTCATCTGTCCTCACATCCCTCAAACTAGCTATATGGTGAGGATTATGTGCATCGCTGAGATTCCAGACTTGGACATACAGACTAAAAACATGCATCAGAAACCCCATGGCGACGTCACTAGCTTAGTGGAGGCTCTGAAGAGTTACGTAAACAAAGTCTGCATGCACCTAATGACGGTAATATATATATATAAGTGTTTACTTTACAGAAAATGAAAACCAGGGCTGAAAATAAGATCAACACTAATCTCTGTACTTGGTTGCTTTATTTTGTTGTGCGTCAGACAAAAAAAAAATATTAATACAACATCGTACAAGTTTAGAGTTATTTCCTAACAAAGATCAGGTGACTAATGCTGGAGAGAGAAAAAAACCCGAAAGGAAGATGCGACAACTAAATCAGAAGTGAACTTAAAGAAGAGACGTAGGGCCATATGGCAAGGTGTTGCACTCTGCAGAGAAAATAAGTCGGTTGCCACTTTGGGGTGTCTGGGTGTTGACTGATACCGGCAATGCGACTACACCATCCAAAGTTTTCACAAAACAATCGTTTGTCCCGGAAATTGACCTAAGAACGACATCCTTTTGAACAGCATTCCTGTAGTGGTTAGAACAGGTTTACTTCAGGCACTGTAAGCTCGCCCATTCAATCACCATCCAGCCCGCTAAGCATAGTTACAACTAACCGTAGTGAAAGGGTGTTGGCGGACATTCCTACAATATACACTCGAATATAAAAGTCAAAGCAGACTTTCAAACCTGCAACACAGCGCCTTACAGGCACGCTCATGCAAAACGTAAATAAATACAACGTACTCCACTAAGAATTGAAAGGACAGGGCTTACAGATTTTCAAACACGCAGAAAGCAAGTCGTGGGGAACTGCCCGATCACTGCATGCAAAATAGAATATACCGTTCATAAATTTTTATCATTTCTAAATCTGTTCAGGTCATCATTTCTAAATCTATTCGGGTCATCATTTTAAAATCTGTTCAGGTCATCATTTCTAAATCTATTCGGGTCATCTTTTTAAAATCTGTTCAGGTCATCATTTCTAAATCTATTCGGGTCATCATTTTAAAATCTGTTCAGGTCATCATTTCTAAATCTATTCGGGTCATCATTTTAAAATCTGTTCAGGTCATCATTTCTAAATCTGTTCAGGTCAGTGATAAACAAGAATAGATATGTCCAGCAAAAAAAGAACTACTCATTAAAGCAAGCAATATAGATTATGCCGTTCATAAATCTTTTATCATTTCTAAATTTGTCCAGGTAACTGAGAAACGAGTCTAGGTAATAATAGGCTGATTTGTCCAGCAAAGTAAGTGACACTTGTAGTAGATGGACACAGGGACTCAAAAAAGAATACGAACATCAGGCCGGGTACATTTCTTTCATCAATCCTACTTTGCACAATATGAAAATGATCATTCATTCCCCGCTTCTCTCCAGTGTTGTTTTCTCTCCAAAGCAAAATAGCTGAAGTTCATGAATCAGAAAATACCAAGTTCAGTTAAAAGTGTCATTTTGTGTTTACATTAGTTTCATTACATCCCTCTGAAAATGTTCAGCTTTTCACCTAGGGCTGCTTCAGTAAAGTACAATTTTACACTTCATGAAATAATTAAATAAATTTATTCAAACGAAATAATCTCTTGGGCTGAAATATCTGTTTATATGCTATTGTTGGTCATTTCTGAAAGTTTATTTTATAAAAAAAAAATTCAAAGGAGGGAAGGAGAGGAAAGGATACAATCTGTGTTAACTGAATTAATGATATTCCGATCAGAACAAGCGTTCAGCCCAAGGTGATGTGTCAGAACAAGCGTTCAGTCCAAGGTGATGTGTCAGAACAAGCGTTCAGTCCAAGGTGATTTGTCAGAACAAGCGTTCACTCTTAGGCAGATAGAATGATATTCTTGTCCGCATAAACTTTAAAAGGAAAGTAATTTAGGGGACAGATGATAATTATACTGCATGTGTACAATATTGGAGAACATTCTCCTCAAGATTTGGTTTTAATGTGAGAATGCTGAAAAAGTTTCTTTTCTAAGAACGAAACTCTGCACCGGTAGAAGTAGCGGAAACAGACTGAATAGAAAATATTCGCAGTGAGGGCGACATATACAATTAGAAAAAGAAAGGCAAATGGTGAAAAACGAGCTCTGGAAAGGGGAGTGAAGTAAGATAAAATCTGTTCTCAGTGCTATGGGAATAGTTTTTACCAAGCACTGTTTTGAATTTAAGAAGAAATGTAAACTGGGAAAAAATGAGAAAGAGGAAAAGGAAATGGGAGAGAGGATGTAGGAGGTAGGGAGAGAAAGGGAAGGAGAGAGGGTGGGTGAGGAAAGAGTGAAGAGAGAAAACGAGTGAGAGAGAGAAAGCAATAGACAAATCCAGGGATTACGTTTAGAAAACACTAGCGAAAGACAAGATACTGCGGTTTCATATAAAAAATAGAGAAAGCAACAAAACACCAAACCACGAGAAGAAAGCAACAAAACACCAAACCACGAGAAGAAAGCAAATATATAACTCGAGATGTGCAGGCAACATAGGTCCCCTATAAAGTGGTGAAATGAACGACAACAAAAGCAAATGTACAACTCGAGGTGTGTAGACAACGTGGGTCAAGTATTGAGTTTTGGTGAAATGAGCGATAACAAAAACAAATTTACAACTCGAGGTGTACTGGTAACGTGGGCCCATTGTAGTTTTATACAGTATAGGTGAAGTGAGCGATAACAAAAACAATTGCACAACTCGAGGTGTGCTGGCGATGTGGATTTCCTATAGAGTGTTGGTGAAATGATCGATAAACAAACCCCATTTTAAATGGTATAAATTTCATGAGTGTGCCAATGACGTCAAAGAATATGATTTTAAATTTCATCAGGTTTCAGTCGCAAGATTTAAATTTTATGATTATATATTGTTGTTATTTTTAAACCACACATATACTTAACTACACCTCATCCCTACTCACATCCGACTACTGTAATATTTTTTTTAAAATAGCATTGTCTCAAAGTCTTAATAATTACTTTTGCAAAAGATTTTATAGTAAAGTCAAGTAACGATCACATTAAAATTACACAAATCTGTGGTATGATGAACATAACGAAAATCAATTTCAATGTAAATCCCGATTCGAATATTCTTAGGCGAGTTTAACGTTTATTTTTTTTTAAAAAGGGAAAACTCTATACTTCGTGTAGGCCTAACGGGCCAATATGTTCTATTGCATAACATAACTCTTACAACTGGCGATGAAGTTCTGTTGTGGCACTGTTGCTGTTGTGGTAACAGCAAATTACCAAACTGGATTATGTATCTGTGGCAGAGTAAATTTGCCTATCCCTATTTCTAGACTTAATTGTTATATAAATTATTAATTTGTCGAAGTGACCCAACCTTGGGCACTCCTTACGATGGTATTTTTTACGATGGTATCAGATTTGGAGTAAACAATTCTAGTTGAGAATATGCTAGAAATTGCTAATGCTATGTAAACCAGTTCCAAGTGGATGAGTAGTTTTTAATATCCAATGGTTAAGATTTACGAGAATGAGCCAGCCAATGTGCTGAGATTAAAAGTTTACATGCTGTAGAGAATGCTATTGTCTAATCAATGAATTTGGACTGGCAAGAAATCTTGTCATGAAAGGCAGATTAGCTTAATGGTGACTGATTGAGAGCGAATGGACTGAGAAATATTTCGTGTATTTTTGCTATTGATATGTTATACTTGCATTTTATGTAGAGATGTATTATGTGAGAAGACTATAATTTCTACAAATGTTTGTAGAGACTCGTATATAGTATGCTAAACACTTGACATCGTTTCTAGTGAATGGACTCATAAAATTGATATACTGTATTTATTATGCTGTGTGCTTGTATCGGGGTAATAAATACTGTTGCAGGAAACTGTAAGTTGAGACTTGAATGTAAGAAGAAATGGAGTTAAAGATGAATAAACTGGAAACTTAGCATTTGTTCCCTGATTATATTTTACAGGGAATAAGTAGCCCTTCTGTGTTTTACCTGAATCACCTGGTTTACTGATTATAAACTGCTATGATTGTGGTAGACATATGTGTAAGGAATACACTGCACTCTGTTGATGTATGGTGGCAAAGTATGCTGACTACATCACGGAATTTCTGGTACAAGACAGTTACTGAAAATTGCTACAATTGTTGTTCTGCTTGAGGGAGCTAACACGGCAGAACACCAGATGGCCTCAAGAGAATAGCAGCTAGTCAGTGTTCTACAATGCGAGAAGGGAAACACATGGAATTGACAGTAATAACCTGAACAATAAACTTGTGACTTTGTTATAAAAGCATGCAAAATGACTATTGTGGCTTTGCCAAGATAAGGTTACCGAGAAACTAATATCACTTATCTCTAATAACTCCATTTCTGTTTTCTGATAAGAACTATCCTGTGATTTGTATTGACACTAAATTGTTGAATTTTGTTTTAGGATATAAGACTGTATAGATATTAAAATTAGTTGAAGATGGTTTCATGGAAATATTGATGTCAAGTAATCTTTTGATTGTTGATTTAATAGATTTATTGTTAAATTTACTGACCTTCTTACACATATTGATAACCTTTTGTTAGAGAAGAAAGTGGGAAGATGGGGCTCGTTAAATATAGATTAAAAGATGGATTTATCTTCTCCGTTAGTAAGAAAGTTTCCACCTATGGAAATATTGTGGGATGGTAAATGTTTGTCTTTAATGTTGTAGAAAGAGCACCCGCATATCCGCCAAGTGGTGTCTGCTGGAGAATTATTAAATACATAAATTAAGATTCTCATCATTTGTAATTAGTTATGGATGATAATAACCCTTAACTAAGTGGCGTTAACGACACAGTATCAGTGTAAATTGGAAAAAATGTTAAGAATGGCAAGTTACAAATTGTATTATGCAGCCCTGACTATATTATTTTTTAATGCGTGGTTGACCTAGCAGCAATAATATATGACTGTTTCTGTGCATCAGAAAAATGGGCAAATTAGTAGGCCTCTTGTCTTACGGTATGCCTACTCTAATGTCACATCACAAGACTCAACCATCAGCAGAAGTCGTACGCCTTACGCACGTTTGGTCTAACGGCAAATACGAGGGCGTTATCTCAATTCAATAGGGACATTTGCATACTTCAGACAGAAGCGAAACATTTGATTCCGATGCAGTGGCATTAGCAGCTAATATTCATTCCGAGGACAGAGCAATCTAGTTATGACAGCAACGTAACACATTGTGCATTTAATGCATGTCGAATTACTTCATCAAAGTCATTTACTGCAGTGTGGTGAATTTTCATTACCAAATTACCCTGAGCCGAATGAGATAGGCCGTAATGACTAATGTGTTTGCCTCCTGGGGCAAATGAAGGTAGCCATCTCCATAGCCGGAAGTAATTTCCTTAGTATGATCACCGCTGCAACTTGTATCAGACACATGCAGACATACGCACACACGCATGCACGCATGCGTCAAACCAAGCGTATAAGGTACAAATGTGCACGCTCTGACTGTTTCTAAAATTACTGCTTAATATTTCCCAATCGACGTGTAGAATGAGTGTTTTAACAAAAAATAGATATTCTAAATTCAAAATATCGAGCAAGTGTCAAATTGTGGACCCTCGGTAAAACCTTGACTGGCGGCAGACTGAAAACAGTACAGAGAGTAATCAGTCTTTAGACCTACTCGCCTTGCTGATAACTTTCACACGGTAAACACTCGGCACACTATACTGACTACAACTCGACTTAGCAACGCCAACAAAAAACGGTGCCCGGGAAGACTTCACATTAGAAACGATGAACTATAAATTGTTGGAAACAGGCTCACACCCAGACATCCATCAATATGTCTACAAAATGTCAGCCAAGGTCAAGCTGTCTGCATCTTCCTTCATCTTGCACGCATTAGCACACGAATGCATACGTACACACCGACACAAGCAAACTCACGAGTAGTGTGATATCCATTAATAACCTGGCTAACAAACACACGCGCGTATGGCATAAACACAGCAACATACAATACATCGAAGCCAAATTATTCGATGTCAGCATAATGACGCCACTCACGACACACTTCAGATCCCCAGTGGCTGGAGCCGTTAATAATTTATTGATCACGAGTCCGAAGACCTTATACAAAAATGGATAAAAATGCATTTTAAATATTAGAACTTTTTATCTTGCCAATGGCAAACATAGCCTTGAATGGTTAACTGCAAATTGTTTTTCGATCTGGTTGTGACTCGAGAGGATATGACGAACCATGATAGAACTACATGTAGTTCGTTCACAGCTATAACTGCCAACATCCTTGTCTTAGTTACTTATTCCAACACCCTTCACTTACAAAGGACGTGAGCGTAATCATTCCTCAGTTGCAGACGATGAGTTGCACCCCAAACAATGTTGGATCGTCGAAGGTTTAGCTCGAATTGATGCAGTTATCAGAAAACTGAACCACTGATTTGTTGTTGTAAACAAGTCGTATGGGCAGCACTCTGTATCATCCACTGTACGATGTAGGTCAACGAACTACAAGTTAATTCTTTTAAGTTATCAAGCGGAGAGAAATACAATCATCAGATTACAACAGGACTGAAGAGTCGTTATTTTAATTCGTTAAGGGGAAAGAACTCGCAACGAAGGATGCGGATAGCTGGACTTATGTTGTACAAGAAATATCTGCAAACGTGAAAGGACGAAAAAAAACCAAATGAAATCACCAATCAATTTTTAAAAAACGGTTACGAATAATTGAGAAGCACTGAAAAAATAGACAAACCCCGACTTAGAGAGCAATTTGTACTAAAAACATTAGCCTGTCGTACAAATAGAACTTCTTTAAGTTTTAATACTCTCTAAACTGGAGAGCAGCTGGTTTATCTTAACAATGATATGACAAATGGTCGTTCGTAGATGGTCAAACTTCTGATTTTTACAATTAATAAACCTTTCATCTACTCGATTATAAAATATTAGTTGTCAAAGGGTTGCTTTAGTTGTAGGGATGACGATAACGGTGGTCTCGAGTAGTTTCAACTTACAAATGAAAATAAATCAATAGTTTTTAGTTACTTAGTTAAATTATTGCTGATGAAATAAAATGAACGACGAAAAATATTTACTTAATTATAACACACATATTGAGAGACAATAACAGCATTATACTTTGAACCAAAACATATTAGTCATATTTAAACTTAACATCAAAATATTGAGTGATAATCAAAGGTATTATTTATTATCTTTATATGTATTTTTTATTGTATGCAATGTTTGGGGTCTTTTCCACAGAAGGGCCAAATATTTGTTCCTTCAAAAGAAAATTGTAGTTGAAATTTGAAAAATATACACTTGATCAAGTTTTCGCAGGGCGCACGACAAGCTGATGTGAACCAGAGATGGGCGGGCAGAGAAAGAGATGTGTGTGTGTGTGTGTGTGTGTGTGTGTGCGTGCGTGCGTGCGTGTGAAAAATGGATGAGGGTCTTTTGCGGGGTGGGTGGTTGGTTGGTAGGGGGTAGCATTCGAAGTTACTCTACTGATAGATGTCTATATTAAACAAACATGTACATCTTGCATTTATTTATAACTGACCTAAAGTCTGAAATTTAAATATTCAAAAGCATCGACATTTTCAGACTGAACTATTTATTAACACACACACACGCACGCACACACACACACACACACACACACACACACACACACACACACACACACACACACACACAAATTCGTCTGTCGGGAAGAATTATTATTTACAGCACCACACTTAAATGTAATAATTCTTTCTGTTTTATAAAACAAGTATATCTCTAAAAAAAAATCTTAAACATTTATTAAAATTTAGTAGGATTGCATTATAACATACACTTACAACATAATTTGTTATAAAAGGAAACCGTAGGCTGTTGCGTTTGAATATGACCGTACACATACGAGAAATCAACAAATGTGGAAGGTGGGCGTTTAGCAGCAAGAAAAGAAAGCAGCCGCTGTTCAGTTTGATCTAGTTCTCACTGAACCCTAAGACCAAGTCCTGTTGTGAACAGTTTTGTGTTTCAGTGACCTCTCTCACTATGACCAAGTACAGCGTGTATAAAATTAATGACGCTGACAACACCGTCGTCTTGCTTTGAAAACAATTTCACTAGGTACAGACAGAATTTGCAATATTCACTTAGCAAAGCAATGAAGGAATAGAGAACGCAGTTTGTTTACTTACGGTTCAAGAACCAATTGGATGGCGCTCTTTTCTAGGAAGGAGAGACTCAAGGACATCGACTGCAGATGACCTAGTCAGTAAGATGGCCGCAAAAATAGTATTAGGGTATATTTGTATTCTGTATCGATCTTTTTTCTTGATCGTTGTATCTTGACCTACTTATCAGTCGATTCCAAATGCCAAGGGACGGGTGGTGCGTAGGCTGATAGAGCAAGCGAAATGCCATTTTCGTCAATATTCGAGACGCTACGCAGTGGACAGAATGTATATCCGCTTTTATCTACTAAACAAATTAACTAAAACAGAAATGGGAATAAGGTCTTACGTAAAAACAAATTTAAAGGGCTGGTTGTTCTTGCAAAGAATGCACGTGTCAACTGTTTCAAACTAAGCAAAGACTAAAAACAAAGACGAATAATACTAAGTAGGTCAACGAAGGAAATAAGCTAAATCAGAAATGTATGCATGCTGAATATACAATAAATTTCAACGTCTGATATTTTAGTATAAATGTTTTTCAATTAAGATATTTTAATATAGATGTTTTCGGATTAAGATATTTTAATATATTTTACAAATTCAGATATTTTAATGTACATCTTTGAAGGAGCATGGTCCCATTAAGTTTTCGATATTGACCAATGTAAACATTCAAGCCGCAAGTTTTGCTTTAGGCGAGAATGAGGACGGTACACATAGACCCACCAAATCATAACCAAAGTGTGCTGCTGAGCTAAAGAAACACGGTAACTGCGCTAATAATTCGTGTTACTGCATACGTTACCTACACGAGACACCCAAATACATCTTGAACTTCTGGTTCAAAATTACACGAGACACCCAAATACATCTTGAACTTCTGGTTCAAAATTACACGAGACACCCAAATACATCTTGAACTTCTGGTTCAAAATTACACGAGACACCCAAATACATCTTGAACTTATGGTCCAAACCTACACGAGACACCCAAATACATCTTGAACTTATGGTCCAAACCTACACGAGACACCCAAATACATCTTGAACTTCTGGTTCAAATCTACATGTACTGTCCTGGACTAAACATTCTTCTGTCAGTATGACATTTCTGGATATGTTTAGTGCACAGTCCATTCGAGGTTGCAATATCTCTCCCTGAAACTGTTCTTAGATAGAGTCAATTATATATCACCTTATCAAAAGTCTTGTGATGTCAAAATTTTAAAATTGACATGAAAAACTGGTGAATGCTAACAATTTAACATTCACTAAAAAGGTGATTTAGAAAGAAATGTACTGTAAGTATATGAGAAAGCTAAATGATTGGAATTGAATTAAATCCAACAAATCTAAAATTAAAATAAAAACACATGTAGCAATGGGTTCCTTTGAATGATTGTTTTTTTCTAATATACAATAAAGCACAACTTGTTTGGTCTTTAATAAATTGAATATACATAGTCCACATTTTGTTTGAGGATCCATAATTAAAATACGTAAAATAATTAGCATTTTAAATGTAGACGCATATCCTAAAATATATGTTTTAAATAAAACCCAAAATTTACATATCTAAAGTCTAAAAAATTTAAATGTAGGCTTAATGTATATACTTTTAAAAAACCTCACAAAATATATGCACCAAAAGTCTACAACTTTTGGAAAGAAAAATAAACTGTTGAAAGTTAGCAAGTAATATTTTATACAAAATAAGCAATACAGTCCTATTTTAGAAATCAAAAGCACTTTAACTGGTTATTACATGAACAGACGTTTAAAACTGCATTTGTGGAGTGCAAGCATGCGTGTCGGATGAGTGTGAGGAGATGCGAATGGATTTCAAAGTTCAAAATTTAACCACTGTATGTGTTTGTTATTAAGGAGCCCTCTCACCGCCAAGAAGGCAATAACTGAATAAGTGAATAACGATTTCCCACAATGTCGACTTTGTTTCACCTCAGATTTATTTTGGGAACGAGCTCGGTTTAGGCAGCTTATCTGTTGATTAGTTCAGTTGGCACTCGTAAGCTTCCATTATCCTTAGCCAAGATAAAATGTTTTGTTTTTTTTTCATTCATCACAGTGAATTATTTATGGTTATGTTTATTTACTTTTATTTTTAGCTCTTTCTTGTTTGTTTCAGATAGCAAAGGTACACAAGGGAGAAGCAACAATAACAAAGAACGACAACCAGTTGGTATATACTTTGTCCTGATTAAGGAATAAAGCATATCAAGAAAGAAAGAAAAATAATGTAACTTTTTAATTTACAAATAAACTAAATATGCTTTTCAAAATACAATATATTTTGGCTGAGTTTAAACACACAAATAACTTACTATTTTTAATTTCTTTGTAAAAGAAATTAATTCATGAGAAAACAACCTTCCTGTATCTTTTTTCCAGTCAATACAGAATGTCAGCATTGTCAGTAAAATATTGGATTATTAGTTTATACAAAATAAATTATTTTAAAAAAACGAAATACACTTGATTGTAACAAACATACTATAGCTAGCCCCCAATCCATCAGAACGGGAGGCATTTTGTTTTTCGATGGTTTTTCTTGCATGTTTGTTGGTTTTGAAGATTTGCTAATTTTTTTTTTTTAATTTTATTCTATTAACATATCCCTACTAAAAAAAAGTAATAATAAATCACAAGCATACACAAATCAAAACCAACAAACACACCCGTGTCTGGATACTAATGATGTTTGTTGAGTTTTCTCAATTTCTTTATGTTTGCGTAGCCGAGAAGGATTAGAGAAACGTTTTGATCGGTAATTTGACTGCTGTCGTTCGAAGTTGTTCAAAGCTTTGGCCAATGTTTTAATAAACTGGTCAATCTAAATTAAAGTTAAATTATTATGGAGTAAAATTCATTTTTGTTGCAGTGAAGTACTTTCACTTAAGTCTGCGCAATTAAGATAATTATTTCGATGTAATTTTGTTTTGAGAGTCTTGTTTTCACAAATAAAACAAACACATTCAACCCTCATTTCTTCTTTATCATTTCCCTCCCATTCCATTCCTGATTTCTAAATTATAATTATTTATTTTTTTCTTTCTAATCATAGAAATTGACAGATGTTGGTGTTGATTGTTACTGAATCATAATTAAGATCATCCACAGTGTGTTGACATATTTCACATGTTTCCTCGTTCAATATATGTAATATATTTTGCAGTGCCTAACTGGATGCACACCTCGTCAAGGTTAACTCCTTCTATACTAATACATAACCATGAACTCTCAACACTCATCTTTTGCTTGGTTAGAAGTTTACTTAGGTTTGCTACAACAACTATTTGAATGGACTGATAATTACCTAAACTAATTCACTGAGTTTGTCACAACAAATACTTGAATGACTTGATAATTAACCAATTTAATCCACAGGTCTTGTTCTACTTAAAAAGGGATGATAACAAACTAAACAAATCCATATGGCCTGTTGCAATAGCAATTTAAATGGGCTGATAATAAACTAAACTAATTCACAGGGCCTGCTGCAATAGCTATTTAAATGGGCTGATAATTAAATAAACGAATTCACCTGGTTCTTTTATAACAGTTACTCAAAAGGACTGGTAATTAACTGATGAGAGTAATAATGGATTCATCATGAACTCATGAGAGAATAACCAAGCTTATTAATGGACCAATAATAAACTCACGAGAGAATATCCATGCTTATATTAATGGACTGATAATAAACTCACGAGAGAATAACCAAGCTTATTATTGGAGTGATAACGAACTCATGACAGAATATCCATGCTTATATTAATGGGCTGATAATAAACTCACGAGGGAATAACCATGCTTATTAATAAACTGATAATGAACTCATGAGAGAATATCCAGTGCTCATATTAACGGAGTGATAATGAACTCATGAAAGAATAGCCATGCTTAGTGCTGTTCAGGAAAAAAGAGAAATAGTAAGGGAACTGTTAATATCAAGTCTCCTTAAGTCCTCAAGGTTAACATGAAAATATATTTTTGTCTTCATACTGGGAGACAGCCGTGTGTCGAAACTTCCAGCAGTGTCCGCTGGAATACGCACTCACAATACACTCGGTCCTTTAGTATTGCCCACTGCATACGACTTATTGTATTATAAACAAAATTATTCGTAATAACACGTCAGATGAAATCAGTAATTGAATTTTATGTGTCTGGGTTTACTGTTATCTCTCCCCCCTCCCTTTCTTTCTCAAATGGAAACGTACTTGCAGATTACGTATTGCAAGGTCGGTTCTAGACTGTCATTTATTTTTATTGCTTGACAAACCTGCTTTAGTTTAAGCTAAAACGTCAAGAGTGCAGGAAAGGACGATGAGCCACAGTGTGACTAACGCAGCACGTTTCAATTATTTCACGAACTTGTGTACGAGCGGCAAAACTAGAGTTTGCGTCGATGACCTTTGCCATTTAAGTGGATGGCAAATAGAAATAAAATTACAGGTTTGTCAAGGCGACATATCAGGAAAGATTTGATGACAGTGAGTTATATACTTAATGGAAGATCTTTCGGTCTCGGATATTCAGTGAAAGTTTAGTGGAAGTCAAACAATTCACCCTGTACACATTTCTCCCACGCATATACAACGGTAAGCCTACATTTTTCCTGTACCAGCATACAGTAACATTAACTAAAGTGACCAGATCATATGAAGTTAACTGCCTGCATTCAGTATCACCAATTAACAACGGCCCAGTTCTTTTAACTTAACGCAAAGCGTATTTAACTCGAAATACATGTTAATAATATTTTTCCTGTTATGAGATAATCATCGAACTTCTGAATCTTGTTATAAATCTGCATCAAACAAAATATTCTTATTTTTAGTGACTCTCAGCAAGTGTTGGATAGAATAGATGTTAAATGTGAAAATGGATTTGAACATTTTAAAAATATTTATACATATCACGTGACTGCATGCCAAAATGTATCAGTTTCATTAAATAAATAAACTAAAAATTCTTAGAAATGCTGCAATAAGTTAACATCTATTTATAACACTGAGTAAATTCAAAAATCGCAGAAAAATGTTAAACAGAATATCATAATGAGTATTAAGAAGAAACAGATGCTGAGAGAACGAGTGACTGGGTAAGACACAGACCAGAATGCAAGTAATCAAGGCAGACTTTCGCAGGCACAAAATAGGCCGTTTGGCAGAAAAACAAAGGATAGAGAATCAGGCAAACAGATGCGCCTAAATATATCCTAACGATCAAGGCAGAGACGCTAAACGAGAGAGAAAGAGAGAGAGAGAGAGAGAGAGAGAGAGAGAGAGAGAGAGAGAGAGAGAGAGAGAGAGATAAATAGGCCTAGAGAGACAGAGGGAGAGAAGAGGAAAGATATACACGGAGAGATAGCAGGTGTGCTCATAAACTGCTTTTCGCGTTCATTCAGACTTGACACCTACAGTCTTGCTAGCAGACGTCAACAAGTGTTCGTGTGTGTGTGTGTGTGTGTGTGTGTGTGTGTGCGTGTGTGTGTGTGTATATGCGTGCGTGCGTGCTTTATCACTTGAGAGGAAAAAAAATCGCACTATTTATTACTTGTACCTGCAAATGATGGTTTCGAGTGAGTTTTATAACCTTGTACGCGAAACCAAAGGATTGGTTAAAACTAGTAGTGGAGGTCAAACAGCAACAAATCATATGGTTATATATACAAGGAGAAAGGCTTCTCTGACTTCATCGATTTGGGGTTGGCAAACCTCAAACACAGATAACTGAAATATAGGTCAATGACAGCAAAACCTATGCATAAATAAATAAAACTAGAAGGTCTTCACTGAGTTAGACTGTTCACTGTTGCCCACACAAGAAACCTGTAAATAAGTGTACTTATGTTTGCTATTTAACTCACACCTAAAGAGTCAACACACTAGAAAAGGACAAGACGTGTAATGTCAGGGATATGACCAAGATGAAACATAGATACTTAACTATTTAAATACATGCGAGCGAAAAATATATGATTTTAATTCCCACTAACAAAAGTGGGAACACTTAAAGAAGTGACTAATGCAGAAGGGTTTGTTAAGGTGGCCATGAGTATGAAAATGGGGTCCAAATAACTCTGACCACTTTCCCTTATGATATATTGATATATTATTTCACTGAAGCAATTATGCCAGGCATTGTCCTGTACTTACGGGTGTATAAAGTTCTGCAAAAGTATTTTTTAAATGAATTTGTGTGTGTGTGTGTGTGTGTGTGTGTGTGTGTGTGTGTGTGTGTGTGTGTGTGTGTGTGTGTGTGCATTTATAATATATGCTGTATCCAACACTAGGAAGACCACAAAAAAAATATTATCATTTAATTATCAGGCAGTAGAAGTAATAAAGAAATGCAGCTTGGCGACAAAATTAGTCACTTACAGTCACACCAACCTGTCAATTTCTCTTTCTCCCCTCTGCTGCTGACTCAGCTTGATGCTCACCATGCAGGAAGCATCTTTGAATTTTAGTCTGTTATCTCGCAATATATAGCAAAAATAATTCTTTCTTTCCAGGCTGAGCTGAATATTTTCACCCCTCATACAACTACAATGGACTGTTCCAGAAATAATATTTTATATATACAAACAACCTAAATTATATGCCACTCAACTCCAATATCTGAGAATGTATAGATCTGTCAATAGTTAAAATTGTGATGTACTATTTATCATATTTACCAATATCTGAGGACATGTAGATCTGTTAATAGTTAAAATTGTCTTGTACTATTTATCACATATACCAGTACCTGAGGATGTCAATAGTTGAGATACTGATGTGATATTTATCACATCTTTATATTGAGGTGAAAGCAAATGCTTGAGTCTTTCATTGACGTTAAGTAATTTGAATGTCTGAAATATTTTGTTAAACATTTTATACTTTCTCACAGATTTCCTGATATAAAATATTTCTATCAAGCATATACATGTATGTTTCCTTTGTTATTTTATACAGATTTTGGCACTTTACTAGTGTTGGATTTGTGTCCTCACTATGCAGACAAAAACAATTATTTAGTCATCTGTGAAAAACTAAAGAGATAAGAAGGTCTTTATTAATTCAATAGTACAGTGATTTTTTTGTCCTACAGAAAAGTCTCATTGACTTAGTTCCAATTTCAAAGACGCCTTTATTGATAACCTCTAAGATCCACATTAGTGGCATCACACTCCACTGATAACTTTGAATTTGTAATTGTAATTCATCAAACACCAAGGATCAAATAAAATAAGACAAAAATCAGAAAACTTTGAATGAAAACTAAACAGATTTACAAAAGAATTTGATGAGATTGCTCCAATATGCAGGCAAAGAAGACAGAAAATTTATGATGCAATTCAGTTGGACATTAATGTTTGCCTCAATGATAAAAGTATTTGACATCCACTTAAGATATAAACTACATGCTTATGGAAGGCTTCACATCTCATTTAGATTGAATTCAAATAACTATAGGAAGAAGTAGCATATTTTTAGAATTAAAGTTTATAGAGCATTTAGAAGAACATAAAGCAGTCTTGAATAGGAAATAATAATTTCATTTGAGAAGGTCAGTAGGTTGTGCCTCATGTAGAAAAAACAAATCCCAAAATATACTCCACAATTTTTATCACTAAAAAGTTTGATTAAGTTTAACCACATGACCAAATTCACATGCAGCTAGGATATCAATGAAGCTTTAGTTCTCTACAGTACAATGATCACTTCTTACTTTACAAATTTATGATAATATTAAATATAAGTGTCTGATATGCTGTCAAAAACTTTTATATCATCATACTACAATTTTGTAGGAAATGGTGTTGTGGTCTGCTTCCTTATGGTTAACACTCAATGATGTTATAAATACATAAGTTAGATTTTTCTAGAAAATGTTATTGTCAGTCATTGTTATATGAGTATGAAACTATAAAGTAGTTGTTGTCATTATAGCTCCTTGAAGAATGTAACATTTTACTAAATGCTTAAAATGCAATCCATTCAAAGTAGAACTATATAGTTATTTTATAGTGGTTCTTATGGTGGAGCAGTTCCAACATAGAACTGACTACACAGAAGCTCTGACTCCTGTTTAGTTCAATTCTGGCTCAAGGCTACAAGCTATCATCACTATATGATTCACTACCATTTACTCATCCAAGACTAAATGGTCAATCACCCATCCTCAGTGAGCAATTGTGCCCTCAGAAGAAATTTTCTGTGAGTCTATGGCTGTTTGATCACAAAACATCTGTTAAAGAAAAGTGTAGAGATTTGAAGAGTATGGACTTTGTGCAGACTGATCTTCTATCAGCATGTGTATATTATAGTCTGAGATAATTTTATGTGACTGTAGCAAGTGCTATATTATTTGCAAAGACTTCAGTGTTTATCTAGTGTAAACATTATAAATATTATTTAGTCTTTGGTATTTAATTTTCTAAAACTGTTTGTGGTCTTCATTTACACTTTTGTTATTTATTGAAATGACAAGTTCATTCAGCAATCTCTGTTCATTCTACCTTCTGTCTACATCTAATATCTTGGCATGATTATGTCTGACTGGGACAAATCATTTACTCGAGTACTGATCTATCTGATGTATGACCAATACTTTGTGGCTTAGCTATATTTAGCTAATGTTATTCTGTACACATCACCAAATGTATATAGCATCCACCAACCAACTGTACTTCACTATCTATCTATCTATCTATCTATCTATCTATCTATATCCATCCATCCATCCATCCATCCATCCATCTAATATGCATTTAAACATTACTATCCTATACTAATTGTCTCAAGCAGTTGCAACAACATTTTATTTTTCCTTTTAGCTGTTATCTTAACCCCTTGAACTATGCGGATGTTATCAGTCTTCAGATAACATTCCCATTTGTATAAGAGTTAAAAGTGACGAAGTTTATGTCTAACACTGTGTTAATCAGATCCAAACAAAGACACTGACTCCTCCCATTCCTATTAAGGACTTGTATTTCCAATCTAAAATAAAAGCTGGCTCAAAAGACAATTCACGGCATTGTCTTCGCTTAAGTAGGGCCTATGCTACAGGGACATAAAGGTAGATAATATACAACATATTCAAAGTTTTGCAAAGGGAGAATCTTATTAAAGCAACCTTGAACTGAAGAATATAGTGAGCAAAATTAATACTGATTATCTAGTGGAGTGGTCTTTACATTGAAAAATCTTGCAGAATAGCCTTGAAAGTGCATAATCTAGAGGACTATTCAGAATTTTTAAAATGAAACAAATAAAACAACAGCGATTCCGAGTAATGCAAATTGCTACATAGAATCAGAGAATCGCAGTAGAGCAACTTGGACGATGGAAAATGAAGCAGCTTACGAGTTAGATGCTCCAGGATTGATGTCAACATTTTATTGATTATGGGTTTACAAATTTTGGGAAAATCTATATACCACCTCAGGAAGCTAGGAGCCAAGAAGAAACACCCACACCCACACACACACACACACACACACTAAAAATTCTTCTTTCTACACCGTACATTTCTCCTTTAAAAAAAAGAAGTTATTACAGACACATCCTACAGAAATAATGGGTTTGGGTCATAATCCCGAGAGTTGTAAATCGAGAGCCAAAAATCCCGACAAACTATAACACCAACAGCCTTAATATACTCTTACTGCCAAACAAATGAGAAAAATCAAAAGGAAATTGAAAACTTAATTTTATTCGGTAAATTTATATTTACACAAGTTTCAATATACATTTAAAAGACATTAATTATTTTAAATGATTCAATATATGAATGTCATTTTTTGCAATAACACAATTGATTTAACGTACGTGATGAATACTTTTATTTATAATGAAACATTATGAGTAATTTCACAAAGGTAATCCATCACAGATCGATTTTCATGATCGTCCACAACCGTCAACATTTTCCTTTCTCGATTGTTTGTCGCCTTCTTGCGTTTTGTGCATGTCTCACAGTTAAGCATGCATTCAACTTGGTTATCTACCTTTTGCATGTCTCACATTAAGCATGCATTCGACTTGGTTATCTACCTTTTGCATGTCTCACAGTCAAGCATGCATTCAACTTGGTTATCTACCTTTTGCATGTCTCACAGTTAAGTATGCATTCAACTTGGTTATCTACCTTTTGCATGTCTCACAGTTAAGCATGCATTCAACTTGGTTATCTACCTTTTGCATGTCTCACAGTTAAGCATGCATTCAACTTGGTTATCTACCTTTTCCTATTCTTTCTGAAATTGTTTTATGAAACTATAGTATAAACGCCACTGTACGCCGCTTGGCTATGTTCTTTCGTCTTCTGCGCCAAGCGTCCAGGATATTTTTGGAATTCCCAGCGGCGACTCACGAAATGGTTATAAACCATGTTGTCCCTATTGCATCTACAAGCTACAGCCCTGCACACTAACCACAGATCTGTTAATTTATTTTTATTTCTTCTTATATGTCTTCTTCTACATTTTAAAATATTTAATGGGGTTAGGATACCCATTTCAATAAATTTATTTGATATACTTTGTATGTTTAAAACATACTTTTATCCCATTTGCAAACAACAAAAACAGTAATAAAATAAACTCTCTGACAAGTGTCTTAAATGCTGACGTATATAATCTCTGACAAACTCAGATTCTGAGTTATTAGCAGCACACTAACCTCTTTGACAAACTCCTCAGAATCTGAGTTATTAGCAGCACACTAATCTCTTTGACAAACTCCTCAGATTCTGAGTTATTAGCAGCACACTAACAAACCCCTCGAATTCTGAGTTATTAGCAGCACACTAACAAACCCCTCGAATTCTGAGTTATTAGCAGCACACTAATCTCTCTGACTAACGACTATGACTTACTGTCAGGTCAGTACACTTACTTAAGTGAGCAGTGTAAAGACTGAGATGTCTAAGGGTCAGCTTTATGAAAAGTTCGGCCTGCAGTAGAACTTGATTGCGTTCTGTGCTACAGTAGTACACACAAAGAACACACCTCTTCACTATGTGACATCTAAAGCGTAAGCTCTGTTAAGATGCACTTTATTCATTAACTAACGGAAGTCAGTTTTAAAAAAATAAATAAAGTACTCGAAAAATCAAGGCTTCCCATACAAATAAACTGTCAAAACAACTGCTTCTCTAATCAGGTGTAAAAACGCTCATTCAGAAAGGAACCATCTTCAAAGAAATATATCTCATGCACGCTCCATATAACAGCAAAAGGGTTAACCAATAATAAAAACACCAGGAACGTGAATTTTAAAGAGCCAAATGTCGTAAAAGCCTTACACCAGCTCATAAAATCGCATGTCAATCATTTCTAGTTTTTCGCTCTGTGTGTGTGTGTGTGTGTGTGTGTGTGCGCGCGCGTGCTTGTTTGTGTGTACATGTTTGTGTGCGCGTGCGTGTGTATATATGTGGGTGAAGTTGTTGCTGGCTTTTGAAGGTTTTGTTCTGTTGTTTTGTTAAAAGTATTAATCAGGCAAAGCTTTAAAGCAAAGCTTTTCTTAATGAAAATTCTAAGTCAACAAATGTGCATAATTTCTTTCGAAAGGAAAAAAAAATGTTATCAGAGTGTATCGCCGTACAATTTGCGTTTGTATGTTTATTGGCGCATGTTGTGGCGTATATGTGTTAGTTGATAATAACCCAGTTCCAATTTGTCTTTCGCCACTTGATTCGGCATTACCTGTTTCCAGTATCAAACTTATAATATCTCTGTAAATGATATTACAGCACGAAATCTAAATCTGACCAGTTCAATGTAATATATAACACTTTTAACAGTGAAATTACTTTGAAGTTTTTTTTTATTGGGCGTAGATAGAAAGACAAATTAAAATATATAGACAAATTAGAATAGATAGACAGACGGAGATATATATATAGAAGGAGGGGACTGATAGATAAGACAAGACTGGATGGATGGATGGATGGATGGATGGATGGACTGGCGGACGGAAAGATAAATGGATGGATGGTTACGTGAACAGACAGATCTGTGGCAAGTGAAAATGTCCACGAAGAAGAGACATATCCAAAGTGAGTGATGGACTGCACTGAGTGGCACTATTGTTGTCTTGGAGATTTCAAGCATTATTCTTAGCTGTTTGAACATGACATAGAGAAACATCCTAAAATGCAAGGCAATCAACTGTAATCTCATTGATCGTCAACGAAGCGATCACTTAGCAAGTTTTTGGCAGTTCTTTCTGCGTGCCCTGCATAGAGTGGCAGCTTCTGTCAGTTCTTAGTCGATTCAAAAAGCTGTCTGGGTCAAACTGGTCGATTCCTCTAGGACTGGGTCATACTGACCGGAAACCCAAACTAATTTGCACTTCGTCGCTCGCCACTGCCTCGGCATTCAGATGCATGTTCAAAGAAAGCTTGTCAGTGCGCGCTCAAGCGCAATCAATGCGATCTCATTACTCAACTCAATTATTGAGAAAACAGATTTCAGTTGACGACTGAAGCACACAGATAATGTCATTGTGAGTTAGGCTTGTGAAACCATTATGCAGATTTAATAATCAATGGATAAAGGTACGGTGGAGGGAGAGAATTCAAATATATACAAGAAGCAAGTTTCATTTGATCAGCCCTGTACTGAACTCACACAATCTTTCCATTCAAAATGTCCGTTCACATTTAAATTCAAAATAAATTTACATCCTGTAAATTTGCCTATTCCTATTTCGAAGTAACTCGACCTTAGGCACTCCTTATGATGGTATTTTTGTAAATGTCAGAGTTGGAGTATACACTCGAGTTGAGAATATGCTAGAAATTGCTGATGTAATGCAAACCACTTTCAACTGGATGAGTAATTTTTATTATCCAATGATTAATATTACGAGAACAAGACTAGCCAGACTAGCCAATGGGCTGAGATCAAAAGTTTACAGGCTGTAGAGAATTCTATTCTCTGATCACTTGAATTTGGTAATAAGTCCAGTCGTAAATGGCAACCGTTTGCTTAATGGTGAGAGAGATTACATCGTCTGAGAGAGAATGGACTTAGAAATTTTTCATGCATTTTAGTTATTCATGTGTTATACTTGCATTTTATGTAGAGATGCATTATATGGGTAAACTATTATTTCTACAAATTGTGAACTTATGATGCTTAATGAAGTATGCTAAACACATGACATCGTTTCTAGTGAGCCCATAAAACTATTATGCTGTATGCATGTATAAATACTGTCGCAGGAAACTGTAAGTTGAGGCTTGAATATAAGAAAGAATGGAGTTTAAAAAAAGAAGTACACTGGAAACTTAACATTTGTTCCCTGATTATATTTTAGTGGGACAAAGCAGCCTTTCCTTATGTTATCTGAATCTCCTGGTTTACTGATTAAAACCCCTAAGACTGTGGTAGACGTGGGAAGCAGTTACTACACTGTGTAAGTGTAATACACTACACTCTGACGATATGTGGTGGCAAGGTACTCTGATGACATTGGGCAATTTCTGATACAAAGAAGTTAGTGGAGAATTACAATTGTTGTTCTGCTTAAAGGAGCTGGTATGGCAAATGAGCACCATGTTTAGCTTCAAGAGAATATCAGTGAATTAATTTTTACACGAGGAGAGGAACACATGGATTTGATGTTGACAATAAACTTGTGACTTTGATACAAAAAGTGCATGAAAAAGGACTTTGTGGCTTCACCTATACATGGTTACATAGAAGCTATTATTGCTTATCTCTAATAACGTCATTTCTGTTCTCTGATAAGAACTATCCTTTGATTTGTATTGACACTATTTTTAAACTGTATTTAGGATATAAGAATGTATAAATATAAAAATTATTTGAACATGGTTTTGTTAGAGATATTGATGTCAAGTAATTTTTTTTCATTGTATTTATTATGAGTATATTTGATTGTTGATTTAATAAATTTATTGACATTTCTTACACATATTGATAACCTTATTTTGGAGAAGAAAGTGGGTGGATGGAGGTTCACTAAATATAGATTAAAGAAGGATTTTGTCTTCTACTTTAGTAAGAAGTTTTCCACTTATGGAAATATTGTGTGATAGTAAATGTTTGTCTTTAATGTTGTGGCAGAGCCCACAAATCCGCCAAATGAGAAAGTGAGTGGTGTCTGCTGGAGAGTGAATAACATAAATTAATATTTTCATCACTTGTACTTAGTTATGGATGATTCATTAATTAATCATAATCATTAAATAAGTGGCATTCGCGTCACACATCCTGAATTAGTCTTACTGTAATTGTCGTTGCCAGTTTTCATTCAAAATAGAAAAGGAAGATGTGTGTTAATGAGTATGTTATGTGTGTGCGTGCGTACGTGCATGCGTGTAAAAGAAAGAGTTGGGAGACAATAGAGTGAATAAAAAAGAGAGAAAGAATAAGAAAATAGCCTGAATATATAAAAACATATAGACCTAAGGAAAATTGTAAGTATGTATAGTTACTACACGTATTGATATTTTGTACTGTGTTAAACTTTTCATTTAACACGGCATCTTTCGAAATCCGAAATCCGGTCAAGGTCTCTGTGTGTGCGCGTGGTGCTGATGGCAGTGGAGGTGGGCAGACGGAGCGGAAAGAAAGAAAGGTCGTTAACACGAAGCCATTTAAGTAATCAGCCGCAAAGATAACATAAAATGTCATACTTGAAACCTTAAGAGCTCTCACTCATCCGTCAAAGGACCCTGACAACGATACAGACCTGCTGGTCTTAGTCGATATGTCCCCACTTGGCCTGCAGTTTACATTGCACTGCGAACACTTTGACATAAATGGCAAGACACATATAGTTGAGAGTCGTAGCTGTGTTCTATTCAAATGCTGCCCCTACCTTTGTCACGTATTTACGTATCTTCCTTGTGAAACATATTAATCCAATGGCAAAATATCTAATAGGGCATGCCACGGCTACGTTCAGGTGCACACGTATTTTGGTGACAAGTGCAGTTAAAATGTCAATCCGCTATCTCAGCACATTTACTAGCTCGAGAGCAAATGCATTGATTGGAAAGTGTGGGCGTGTGTCTGTGTGTGTTGGGGGGATGGGTGTAAATCATACGGGCAGGAGAAAAATATCCTGTTTCTCGACAGCATTACTCTATGCGTGCGTCGCCATTTTCAAAACAAGTGCGGTCAGATTTGTGAGCTTTATTATTTTCTTAATTGAAACACTCCGTTCTCGTATCGCTTCCATTTTAATCACAGCACTGGCACTGACATTTGGACAGCCCTCACACACCACATACCACCAATTCGCAAAGCATTCAGATAGCATGAGATTCAAAAGAGCAACAGGTATCTACTTTCACACTTGAACGATTTCGTGTTAAATACGCCCACAAACACACTTTGTTCGATCTGTATAAATATAGTTTATATACAAAACCAACCGTAAATGAAGCAAGCACAAAATGAACGAGTATATAGCAATCTCTCTCTCTCTCTCACACACACACACACACACACACACACACACACACACACACACACACACACACACACACACACACACACACACACACACACACACACACACACACCATTTTCTTTCTATTTTTTTAAATCAGCCTAAAATACTACGCTTCTCACCTGAATAACTCGTAGCACAGCACAGGTAATAAAACCCATCACGAGCGCCACAACAGCAACACTCCAGGCTTGGGCAGAATATGGAAGCATGTCATTCTTTCCTACACTTCCCACACGACTGAACGACAACCGTAATCCTGTCTTAGCACGACTACTCGGAAACCTTAGCCCCGAACTGACATGTACAGACGACTGGATTCACCAACGCATTTTCAGGAACATAAACATCTCCCTGGGTGGAAAAAATGCAGTGACACTACTACAGTCGATTACGCAGGTAAACGCCACAAGCCTGCTAGAACTATTGAAGTCCCGAATGAAAATGTCGTCTTGCCGGCTCATCAAGTTGCGTAATTCGAGAGGAAAATTGCGAGCATTTGGATTAATTCGGCATTGCAGCTACATACGGGTACAAATGGGAGAAAAAGTACTCATCCATCAGGTGAATTCATCATCATCAACAACAAAAGAATTCTAAAATAACAGTAAACATGTTTGACAAACCCATCATTTCAAACAAGCCAACAGATGTGGACTAGGCTGGGTTTTTTAAAAGAAAAAAGAAAAGCCTGATCAGATTAGACGTCATTACTGATGAGCCATCCTATTTTTAACTGTCAACTCGGCCGCACAAATACTCAGACGACGGCAAACATCTTCAAAAAGCTTGTGAGGGTGTAGCTGCTAACACAACATTTTAAATGCTCCCTGGTCTCACAAACAGAACTGCTTTAAACAATATCCAGTCAACTTCGTCCTCACCGGAAACACAACAGTACTGACGATGCAAATACTGTCAGTGATCTAAGAACCGAGGTGTCGCACAAACAAACAGCACCACGAGCGACTTGCAAACAGACCCACGCGGGTCTCGTTCAGTTTTCTCCTGAAATAGGCTCTACATCGCACGTACACTTGTTCAGTACCTTCCCATAGGCAGAATTGTATCTCTCGTTCATGCATGAACTGTCTTCTGTTGCCAGCCCACGCTACAAAAACTGTAATATAACTCGTTCGACCGGTAGCTAGTTGAAAACGGTATGGACGCTAGCTTGCCAATCGCTTGTTTAGGTGTAACGATAAAGAATGTAAAATCTCCCTTGTTCCCCCCATCCCCACTCTACCTATTGAAATAAAAACACAACGTGCAGAGGAACTCGAATTGCTTTCATTCATTCGACGAGCGAATGTTCAGGTTAAGGTTTCAGCAGAGGACGATGTATGCACATAAAGAAAAATAATAAGTAACAAGTAACGGCTAAGCATTCACTGAATTAAAAACGAGTACACGTGTGTACAAAAGTAAGTTTGCTTTCTTTTTTTTTTTAAGTCATCATTATTAAAAGAAAAAATACCTGCAATAATCGATATAATTTACGTAATGAAATAATGATCAAAACCTAGCCGGCTTCCACTAGTAAATATGTTATTATTTCTCTGCTTATATTAACATATGCTTAAAGTTGTGTATGTGTGTGTAAACAACTCAATAAAATAACATTATTTTTCAAATGCAACAGCTTTGAATTCCAGTGACTCAACTCCTATAGCCTCTCAAACTGAACGTGACAATCATTCATTACGATCTTTTGAAGGAAAAGAACAAACAACGTTGATAGATGAAATAACAATTCATTGCATGATAAATTATTCTCTCTTTACAAATGACAGACTCCTTACGCATTCCAGAGACGGAGGGTGGGACATAAAACAACAGAGAAAATCGATGAGTAATAAGATTTATATGTTGATTCTGTTCTTATCTGTTCAATACCATGAAAACTGATCATATAACAAAAGAAACCGATTGGGTTGTTTGGTATTTTTATTATTATTATTTTCGGGGGGGTGGGGGGTGGGGTGATGGTGTCAGTTTAACATCTAAGAATTAGATTCACTCTAAATGTACATACATTACATAGAACAGACCTGTTTTCTATCAAGTAGACAATTTCATTTGAGAAGGCCAAACAAAAACCATTAAGGCATTTTTTGTGTGTGAAGGTTTGACCTTTCCATGGAGATCTTTTCAACGAAGTCCCATCGCCTTTACGTTGACACTTCACAGTCTGTCTTTTGACAAACAGCGCGTGCTAACTTAGGTCGTTCTCCACAGACTTGCCACAGATGCAAATCCTAAGGCAAACAGGCCTTTCATTTTAAAACAGTTATAAAGCGTGCCTGTTTGAATTTACAAAATTTCACCGTTTGCTGAACTGAAGACCGTAGTATAAAGACAAAACTGGTTTCAAACTCCAGTAACCCACATTATTTTCAAAGCGGTCACAGTCAATCTTTCTATTAGTTTTATTTTATATTATTCTCCAAAGAACGTTTATTTGGCGCCAAACAGTGACAATTTCTAAATTGCATATACAACAAAAATTAAATATGAGAAACAAATTATATTTGTAGGCCCTATAAGATGGACAAAAAAAAAATCACGAAAAAGATTAGCCGAAGAAGGAAAATTTCACAAACCCCAACATTAAAACATATACCATACACGGGCGATGCCTGAGCGGGTTACATAAGGGAAGGCCTACGGCCAACCTCGCAAACACAAAGACCATTCAATGAACCAATTTAGCGATTGTAGAAGCCTACCGATATTCTCCCCTGAGTTCAATATGCCGTTCAAGGTTAATGCTCACTAATATAGGTAACTCATATGAAGATATATTCACACACACACACACACACACACACACACACAAAACCTCTTGCCAAACAATCCATAGTCAAATAGAAAGTACCGTATCGCCACACTGAATATTAAAACTTCGCATCACATCCACAACATGATCAAAGGCTGCTTACCCTTGTCTTCATCTATTACAAGTATAACATTAGTGTTGAAGTAGGAATTAAAGCTACAGTTCACTAGGCGTGGAAGGCAAACAATTCTTTAAACTTCCGATAGTGACAATTAGGCATAATGGATCATTTAAAAAACACAAAGTACATAGTAATTGTCTTAAATGCACACTCTTTTTATAACAACTGTTACGTTCACTCCGTGGAGAGAGACCCGTGAAATCATACTGTACGTGTGATGGAGCAAAGTTGTTCGCACATGTTTATGATGTAATTAATGAATAAAATAATATGCGTGTGATGTATCAAAGTAGTTAGCACTTTTTCCTCACGCATCCGGATGCTCAAGCTAGCGTTAAGTAGGCAAGTCGTATTGTAAACAAAGTGACAGGTGACACAGGTAGAAGACCCAGCGATGTCCCATGACACATAGTAGGCAGAAAGGTTTGCAGACTCGCCAGTCCTAAGGAATATCTTTTTATAAAATTAGGCATATAGATGCGACATTGGGGTGGGGGGGGGAATGGCATCATGCTCCAGCAAACACGGTAGCTTATATGCCCTGTAAAATTTCTCTCTCACTTGGATTTTTCTGTCTTCAAGTCCAATCTTAAGGCTGTACCATAAGCTGACAGAGAGGATGCAGGAATATTAGAAATATTTTTTGTGTATATACTGATTTTTATGACTTTGTAATTAGAACTTAGAGAGATTTTGTATATTGCATTGTTGATCGTATGACATGTTCCTAGTGCAAATGTCAATCGAGAATATAATTATGATTTTATTTATGCCCATGTTGTGTGAATGGGGCTAATGATTTTATTGCTTAATAAAGTAAGTCTGAGAATGCTAATGCAGAGAAAGTATGGACGTGTAAAAATTTAGACAGTGCTGTCAATCTGGATTTCTTTCAGAGAAGCACACACCCTTTTTTCAACTTCCTACTTCACCCCCTTTTTTCAACTTCCTACTTCAACCCTTTTTCAACTTCCTACTTCAACCCTTTTTTCAACTTCCTACTTCAACCCTTTTTTCAACTTCCTACTTCAACCCTTTTTTTCGCTTTGTGCTACGTTTGGTTGGACTGCCAGCATTGACATCAACTGTGCCTGTAGTGATCTGCAGTCCTCCTCCTTTGACCCACATCCATGCATGGGTCCGGACACTGATCATCACAAATAATAAAAGGGTTGGAGAAAATTGATTATGGTAAATTCCCATCAGGAACTAGTACATTGGGAGTTGGGCTTGAGAGATTCACAGAGGAATTCCTGGGAGCAGTTTGGGTTTGTCGTGCCTAAAGATACACGTTAAAAACAGCGCTTAGCCAGACATTCAGTCAGTATACATCAAGCGCACAGTTACGAGGATCCGCCGCGAAGACAGCTGGCTATTATTAATCTTTTCATTTTGCGCTTTCTTAATCTGATTCCAAGATTAAATTATATTCTAATGAACTGCTTGGGATCATTAATATAATTATTTTATTTTTAAAGATAATGACTAGATAGGTACTGGATAGAATCTGAACATTTTCTCTTAGTGGTTAGTATAAGTGTCTTTTCAACTGTATTCATTTGTATTTTTTTTCTTGATTGTAAATAAATTTATTGTTGATTTTATCACTACTTCTTTTATTATTTAAATTATGTCTGGAGTAATAGTGGGTGGTGTGAAGCTCTTTAATATAAATTAAAATATGGATCAAATTACTCCTTCAGCAAGAAGTTCCACCCACGCGAAAGAAATTGTGTCAGTACAATGTATATGCAAACGCCAGTGGAAGAGGAGCAGGGGCGTGCTACTGGGATTTTAAAAAATAATCTATAAATTAAAATTTCCAGCCACTTGTATCTAGTCAAGCATTATTAATTGATAGGATATAATAATAATAATCATAACAAGCGTGGACGTCATAACAGTATGTGTACTGAGAAGTAATACTAAGCACGTGATACAGTAATTGACAGCTGTTAGTTTAAAAACAACAACAAAATATGATAATGCATTTTACAAATACAACAAATGCAGTTCAAAATTTGTTTGCAAAGTTCACAGCCCAGGTCTCCTAGCAACATGTATGCCACGTGATCAACAACGTAATCAATAAATTTAAACTGAAAAAAAAATATATATGCTTTCTTTTCTTTTCTTTTTAATTATTAAACCAATTTTTGATAAGTGATGCCGTATAAATTGCTTGTGAGAATAGTGGTCGCCATTACAAAATATTCTCCACTACAGATCGACATGACGAAATATAAGGTTTAAGAGTTCACTCTTTAAAGTAACATTATTTATATATATATATATATATATATCTATCTCCATATAAGAATTACAAAAGTCTTTTTTTTAATAGGTAATAAAAGCAAACAAAGAATATATACTTAGTGGGTTTTATTTTTTAAAATAAAGAAAAACATAGTAATTGAGGAAACAATACATCCAAATTCTTGGATATGTATTTCTTAAATTAAAAGCATAAAGCACAGGAAAGTACAGTTAATTTAAAACTAAACGACAGATGGATGGATGGACGGACAGACAGGCAGACAGATAGATATGTAGGTAGATATATATGTAGGTAGGTAGGCAAGAAGAATATGTGTCAAGATTTTCACTTGTAAGTGCTCAGTAAGAAAATGGATATAAAAAAAGCTTCTCATTTAAATAATATAAGTAACGTTTTTCGATAATATTAGCTGCATCTGTAAAGATTCAATGTCTTGGAACGAAGAGTCTAAATCAGCAACTCAAAGTGATCAAAATTACCCATAGACATGCAACCCTTCCTAGTATCAATTGTACAATATGCGTGCACCACACAACGAACTCTGTAACTAAACTCGCCTTTGTGCCGGGCACAGTCATCTACTTACCAAGGAAAAGTATGTTTATGACGTGAAATGTACTCCATACTATCAGACCTTAGCCATAAATCCATCAGTGCAAGGCCACCCTTTCCATAGAGGCCTCCTCCCACGCAGTAGCAATAGCCTTAGAGTTTAAACTGACACTTTGATGTATGATCAGCATTAATACATCTCCAGCAAAGAGACTATTGATCATTCAAGCAAGCGATAGTCGAAAGCTAAGAAACAACAACCTACATTGTCTCTCTCTCTCTTTAATAACAGTAAAACAATATAAAACATTTATGCCGAGTTAGTCCGTGAAATAACGCACTGAACGCTGCAGCTTACAAGGGGCGGCGTAATTGCTATTGGCAGTAAGTGCTACTCACGAAAACAGATCAGATAGCCTGTATTTATTTATATTTTCAAGGCTGCATTCGATAGCCTGTATTTATTTAATATTTTCAAGGCTGCATTCGATAGCCTGTATTTATTTATATTTTCAAGGCTGCATTCGATAGCCTGTATTTATTTATATTTTCAAGGCTGCATTCGATAGCCTGTATTTATTTATATTTTCAAGGCTGCATTCGATAGCCTGCATTTATTTATAGTTTCAAGGTTGCGGTCGATCTCCCATTTAGAAAACAAGTGATAGCGAACGAATTAGACAAGAGTTAACATAGTTGTTTTAAAAAATATAAAGTGACATTATGCCTTCATGACTTCAAGAGCAACAAAGTGAGTTAGACATGACTAAAAGCAGTGTCGGTGTCGGTGGTGGTGGTGGTGGTGGTGGTGTGTGTGTGTGTGTGTGTGTGTGTGTGTGTGTGTGTGTGTAGGGGGAAAGGGCAAGAAAAAAGAAAAAGCAACAAACCTAACAGTCAAGTTATTTTTAGATCTGTGAGTCACCTTGTGTAAGAACGTACAAATGACATTTGAACTACAAGTTGAAAATTCATCATTTCGCAAAAGTGTATTTGCATGAATTTCCCTATCCATGTACCGATACATATGGATTTTAAACTTGCAAGTTCCTTTAATTTGACAACGAGGTTTCCCTGGCACATGACCCATTGCTGCATTGAAACCTGGATATCCTGTTCCACCCTGTACCGACTTGAGTATTCATGATAACGTTTTCAATAAATTACACACGGTGAATGCCACACCGGATATACTAAAGAAGATCTAAATTAAAATTGACCATGAAGTCTTTACGTGAGGTAGAGCAGTGAAGGAGCTGTTCATGATACAAGCGTTGCTGGCTGCAAAGGATCAGGCTCAATCGTTAAGGGGTTAATTGATGTGCAAATACGGGATTCCTTTGTGCGATACATGTATATATACTCGAGAAGCTCAAGTAGGCACGTAGTAAACAGAGTCATTGTTAATTTATCTTCGTGTTGTTTCTTTTACCCCACAAATACAGTAATTTATTTTTCCGAGCCAGTGTTCTAGGCAGACAATACATATTGTCTTTATCTAACCTTTCCACTGAAGGGAGATCCTCTGTGTATTCTGACCCAATAAGTCTGTTATATACGTCACGTTTGTTCATAATTTCGCTAACATCTACTGAAGTAGGCCCATACCCTGTTCATCGTTTTTCCTAGAACAGACAAAATTAAAGTTATAACTATCAAGCAGGGGAGTCAAGTATTTTGTCCAGCAACATGCACACTTATACATTTACTGTTTTTCTGTGTAGTTCAAAAACATGCACACTTTATACATCTACTATTTTCTGTGTAGCTCAGCAACATCTTCTACACTTTGCTTCACAGATGTTTCGCAATTTCCTGTCTATGCAGTTTATGAACATGTTCAATTTGCTGTCTAAGCAGTTTATGAACATGTTCAATTTGCTGTCTAAGCAGTTTATGAACATGTTCAATTTCCTAGTATCTTCTCCATTCCGCAAACTAATTTATCAACGCATTTTATTTAGTAATAGTACTCATTATCTTCCACACTTCACTGTGCACATCACATGCATATTTCATTTACACTCTTTCCCTACTTCGATATGTCGTTTATTAACAAATGTTCGCTTACCATTCACCGACTATACTTCCGGTATAGTGTTATCTATCTGCTGTGCTATTCAGTGTAGAAAGATTCAACACAACACTGCATCTACTGCAGTTGAAGACTTCCAACAGTCTTGTTTTCTTAATCTTACAGAAGTGAAATAACTGAATGAAGAAAGCTGTATTGATCACTGAACAACACTTTGTTGCAGTTAAATGTTGAGTGGATTTCCTCCACTCGTAATCGTTAGGTCTGATGCAGGCAAAATTTAGGAGCGCGGAAGGCTGTAAGACGCCAGCTGCACGATGGGACTCATTAGCTCTTATCTACATGTTTACTAACTTTTCAATTACAGGGGGAACTTGGCTAGGATAAAGCAGTCAAGACAAGAGCTGTCAACGCCTGCAGAATGAATAGGGACTCACAAAAAAGGATGTGTGAGGTCGCACTTCTTGATGCAGTATGCAAGACCTTGTGTGAGACTGGTAATTACTGATTCTCACTTGGGGGTACGAATTTTCCATCTGAAGGTCCATCCTTGTCCCATTCACAACCTTTTAATCCAGGCTTCCATTGAAAGCCGATTATTAATAAATAATCCCAACAAAATATCCTGTTTTTCGATCTCTCCCACTAAAAATAATAATAATCCTTAATTTTTAAAAATTGTTTTCAAAATTTAAACTGTGGCTGATTCCAATTTACCTTGAAGCTAACAATCTAAAACAGTTATTTACAACAATGACCTTATCATTAGCAACTATACTGATGAGGATGCGTTTTTCAAACTGTCATAGTTGAAAACAGTACAAAACTCATCACTCATCGCCCATACTTGTATACCATACACCATCGCAGTAATAATTATACATACTTACAACCCCTCATAGTGAAACATAAAGCACAAGTCCAAATACATACAGCGATGCGCGCGCGCACGCACGCACGCACACACCACACACACTATTGCCAAACACAAGCAACGTCCACCATTATTGATAATCTTGTCGCTCATTTTAAAAGAAAAAATATGATTTTAGGTTTGGCTGCCAGCAAAGCAGTCGCAACACATTCAACACATTCAATCGTTCACGTTCGCCTGACGCAAATGTACGGTTCTATAGACCCCGCTTCTTTCATCCCCATTCATGTCACGTGACAGACGTTGTTTTTCAAAGCCTTCGTCCATCCGACCAATTAGGCGAATCAACAAATCTGTTAATAAAATTTTAATTCAGGGTACAGAGTTAATGGATTTTATGTTCCTCTTCCGATTTTAATTTGGCTGTGCTAATACTTTTATTGCATGCATCATTTCTCTGATTTACTTTATATGAAGACTTTTCTGTGTCCGTGTACTACGCGTTGTATCCACAGTAGCGCACTGTGTAGATCCCGAACGTCGCTATTCGAAGTATTATGAGTGGGGATGCATTAAAATAAATGTTCTCATCAGGCTTAGTTGTGAGATGTATCGACGCTTTTTAACTTATTATTCCCCAGTAGCTTGCTTTGGACACTGCGGCACACAGATCGCAATGAAGCCTCAAAGGGGTGTCGCGGTTCCAGTGCAAAGCACATCCACAGGACAACCTCACCGGTGCTGACAGTTTATCAACCAGTCAGGAACTCCCCCCTCCCCAGTATCAAGTGTCGGCCTATAAACCAATGTTTTCCGCCCGGGTCGGACTTCCATGTCAAAATCTCTTTGTGTGTGCGCTTGCGAGCGCGTGTCGAGTGGAATGTGAACTCTCGTGATATATAAATATTTTTCGTTCCTATCCAATGCACCCAGGAGATTTGTCCTTTTTTTTACAATCCGCCTTTGTCCTACAGCGATGCCCCCCCCCCCCCCTTCCCAACACCTCACCATAGTTCAGGGTCTCCCAAAATCAGAGGGCTAGACACGTAAAACAATGATTGGAAGGACCACTTAAATACCAAACCTTTACCCAGTTAAAATAAAATAATAGAGAAATCTATAAATAAAATCACCCCCATCACCATAAACATCTGCTTGACTACCCAAAAACCAACAGCTAAAAGTAACAAGTTCCTAAATAATAATAAAACGTGAAACAAACAATTTACACTGTAAACAACTACCTGCGATAGAACAAATATTACAAGGTAGACATTTGGTCAGATTCTGCCCACCCGCCCCCAATCCCCAGCGCGAAATCAGCCTCGATTTGGACGTTCCCCCTAATTTCAGTCAGTGAAGAGATGTATAGTGCTTTGTATATACCATTGGTGTTCTGGATGAAGAATTGTTATATTTTGCAGCAGTTTATCTAAAGATTATCTTCTCTTTACCAATAGTTTTTTGTTGATATTTGTTTTAAATCTCAATCTCTAACTATAGTTCTTTACTATGAAATACCTTGATAGTCTTAGTTACAGTTCATTTATGTCTTTAGCATAGTACAGTTTTCTGTAATTCTCCCGCATTGTTAGTTATACTAATTTCCCTGTATTTCTTATTAGCTGTAAAGTTCAATCTGTGGTTCTTAGCTATAGGCTATATTCTTTAATACATGTTACTCTTTTCGGTTATATCTCACTGTCTTCAGTAGTAACAGACCTTACCTGCAGTTCAATTTGCAGATGTTAGATTTAGACCTTACGAACTAAGACTGAATGTAATTGGTTTTGATAAGCTGTCTGCAGTATAAAGTGTACTTCAACAAGTTCAAGCTACATTTATGTGTGTATGTGACATTAAAAGACAATTATAGCGATAACTACATAATTCTTCGAGATGTTCACAAAGGAAAAATAATCGTACCAGCCCATACTTTGTTTTTGGAACCAACAGATAAGAAATCACTGCATAGATTAATTATTTTTTCAATCTTCACACTTTGATTCTGGTCGGACTCTGCCTACCCTATTCAGACATGTAAATGTACATATACGTTTAGACAGATGAATTCATCTCAGATACTTATTGAGAGGATGTGGCCGACACACGTTAAGGTCAGAAATCGTTAAGCGGGCTTCCTAAACGATCTAGCCGTTACTTTTAAGGTGAAAAATTCGTGAATACTAAAACGTTCCCATCAATAATGTCTATTGCCATGATAGCGTCAAGTCACTTTATATACAGATCAATTACACAAACTGCAAGGTCTGACGAGTGCTGTAAACCATTTAGCACACGTAAGCTAATTTATAGTTCTCATCTGGCAGTCAAGGCCAAAGACCCCGCCATCTGATTCGTGAGTACAACGAAAGCCACCTTCTAGCTCGGCTTTTCTCGTTAGTATTCGAACCCAAATTCTCCAGTGCCAGTTATACTTGCAATAGACACATCTAATAGCCAGTCGCTAAAGCTTGTCTCAAACAATAATAATAATAAAAATAAATAAATAAAATAAACAACTCGACGCAAGCTTCCAAAGCATGAGAGCCTTGGGGTGTGTGTGTGTGTGTGTGTGTGTGTGTGTGTGTGTGTGTGTGTGTGTGTGTGTGTGTGTGTGTGTGTTTTGTCTGAACAAAGGATAGATGTCAGTGCCTCGTGGGAACTAATTATCTCCACATGAAAATACACTTAGCAGTTGTCTTCTCTATGAAACCTACTGCGCTACCCAGAAGGATTAGGAAGAAGGAAAGCCTGCCTGATCAAATTTGTGTATCGACACAAAGACAGAACAGAGATGGAATTAAAATGTTCTGCCTTTATCGCATTCTGTTATAAGCAATGTATACAAACAGTTCACTTGAATCGTAAAAATAAAGTGATAATAATAATAATAATTAAAAAGTGATGATGATGATGATGATGATGCCTGGAATCCACAGACTTGCCCCAAAACTAAAAGCAGCGCTCTTCGGAAGTGCCCACATCCATTAAACCTTTGATCTCCCAGAATTTTGGTAAGTGTATTTTGGTAAGATTCCGAGATCGTTGTTCACAAACGACAGCCAACAATAGAAAAGGGAATACTACTACTACTACTAGTTTGATTGATATTGCTGGCTTGTCAGTACAACCTTCTCACAAACCAATCTTAGTACTTGACATGTGTAAGTTCTAACGACAGGGGTGCACAGTATTCTGCAAGCCAGTCTTAGGACACACTATCTGCTTGTCTTAATGACAGGGGTGAAGTGAACACGAAGATAACTGCCTCTTTGTACGTATAACAGTTCTCGTTTTTACGAAAATGGAATTCAGAATGCCAGAGATTCTTTCCAGTCTGAAGTCAGTTATTATTTTTATATAGATGCTTGTTTACAAAGCCAAAAGCAGACCGCTGCTTGCTGTTTAGAGATAATTTTTATGTTTGTTTACTGACAGACCATTAATCTAAGAAGAGTTTACCACAAACAAGACTGATACAAATGATAAGCACATTACACATATACACACGTGCATGCATGCAAAATGTAGAATTGTATGATGTATGTAACACTTCAGCATAATACAACGTATTGCGAAGTAAATTTGCCTATCCATATATATAACTGGTATATAAATTGACCTGACCTTGGGCACTCCTAAAGATGGTATTTTTGCAAGTGTAAGAGTTGGAGTAAACAACTCCAGTTGAGAATATGCTAGAAATTGCTGATACAACGCAAACCAGTATCAACTAGATGAGTAGTTTTGTTAGCCATTGGTTTAGATTTACAGGAACGAGACTAGTCAATAGGTTGAGATAAAAATGTACCTGCATTGGAGAATTCTATTGTCTAATCGGTTGAATTTAGTGTGGCAAGAAGTCTAGTCATGAAAGGCAGCCATTAGCTTAATGGTGAGTTAATGACTGATTGAGAGAGAATGGACTTAGAAATACTTCGTACATATTGCTATTGATATGTTATACTTGCGTTTTCCATAGAGATGTATTATGTGAGTAGACTATTTCTACAGATAGTGAAATATGATGCTTTTTCAGGTTTGGGATTGGAAGTTCGGTAGCCAGAATGCTAGTTAGCGGCTACTTGTTAAACGCTACAGAACATTAGTATGCGCAAATTAGAATATTAATTGATAATTTTATTAATTAAACTAAACATCTATCCCACCAAGCCACAAACGGTAAACACAAAGATGGCGTCTTTAATTAGCCACACTGCTGCGGCTATCCTGGCGCATGATTAAATTATGCACATGCATTTTGCATGCTTTTCACATTCATCCTTAGTGGCTGAAGAATACACAAACAGGAAACAATTTTAATGACACAGAAAATGTAAGGTCCCTTATTAAGTACAATGACAACTGTTGCCAGTGGCATCCTCACACACTGTAACTGCAACCACAGGAATCGTTACAATGGTTACAGTACGGTAGAGAGAAATATGAACATCTCGTGACAACTGGACACTTCCTACAAAGACGAACATAGCGTATGCGTGACTTCTTCCGTCTTTCTAATTATCTAGGTCTGTGACTGACAAGACTTCACTACAAAGTTTGTGACGCTTTTGTGCCGTATGAACTCTGGGGAAATTAGTCTTATTCCAAAGTGAAAGATGACTTATTTACAAAGTGAAAACCCGATTACAGCGAGCGAAACAGAGAGAGAGGGAGAGAGAGAAAGAACGGAGTTTTTGTGCATACGTGTGTGTGTGTGTGTTTGTGTGTGTGTGTGTGTGTGTGTGTGTGTGTGTTATTGTTGTTGTTAGTATTATGGGAAAATGAGTGTGACGATAGAAGCGAGAAGTGAAAGAAATCGCCCACAAAGTTAGCCGTTTTTAAAATGTTTAAAATATCGATAAAGAGTTGAAACAAATCACAAGCAATCGACCAGACTGATAAACGCATACACACAATCATTAAAGTGCCTATTATATTAATAATAAAGCAAAGAGAAACCAGCAGAGGCCCGCCGGCAAGTCATCCTGACTCTGAATTCAGATTAATGGACTTTGTAAAATAACACAACAAGCCATTTTAAAAGCCGTTTAGAAAAAACTCACAGCGCTAAAGATTCCTGTTTATGTAGCAATACAGCTGACTTTTATTTTATCTTTAGAAGATATATAAACTGTCTTTGCCAAATTGGCAATACCACATTTATTACACCTTCTATCTTAATTGCCATCTTTGCCTTAGCCAAGCACTTCGGGCTAAAACCAACATCTGTTAGAATTAAACCTAACTCTCCAAGCTCTGTTTTTGCTAATGAGCTCCTTGCCTTTTGCTTACTCTACACTGTCAATATATCTTTGTAAACAAAGAGGTCGACCCGTCAACGAGCGGCTACAACAGCAATATTAAAGGACAATTTTTTTTTCGCTGTTGAGGTCCTCAGGTTCAAATGCCAGCCGGTTTCTTGCCCTTCATGATTGAAATCTGAGGAGAGACATTTGCTCTCCTCCGAGACAGTTAATAAAAAACAAAACATTTGTAATTATTTGAATCAACTCAACTGCAAAGGCGAAGTGAAAAATCATTATAAAATTCAACTAGTGACATAATTAAAGGAAACGCCATTAAATATTCATCTACTGGCAGGACTGTCTTGATTAGGACACTCTTACTGAAATAAAGGGCCTCTGTATTAAAAATAGATAAATTTTTTCAACTGTTTAAGTATAAACAATGTAATCGACAATGAAAAGAATAATAATTTTAGCAAGTGATATACAGATATGGATTGGTGAGTGTGTACATTTGTGAGCGTTTATATAAATACGCGTGCGTGCGTGCGTGCGTGCGTGTGTGTGTGTGTGTGTGTGTGTGAGATGTTTGTGCACGCGTTTCTGAGTGTGTATACGCGCGCGAGAATGTGCACCCGCGCGTGTCTAATCAGGCTGAGTAGGTAGTTATAAATAGTCGACTTTCACTCGCAGGGGTGGTGTTCGGCAGTCTCAAACTCATTTTACTACCCAAGAATTGTTATCGGGTACCGTACAACATTTTATCGTAACTTAGCTTTCTCGAAATTTGCTTCGCACGTATTTGTTGATAAATGCATTCCAAAAGCTTAACTAACAGAATTTAATTTTTAACTTCAATTGTTATACAGAGAGTGATATCTGGCTTGGCTGACAAAATATTGCCCGAATAGCCGTCCGACCTCTTGAATTACAATGTACAAGGTGTGGATGAAAACGACAGACTGCTGGAACAACAAAACTCACGATAACGCACAGAAAGGATTCCTGGGAAGGAATAAATATCCGCCCGTTACCGGGATCTGAACCTGCAGACATCCTCACTGAAATGCCAGTAGGCACTTCTGCCTAAGGCGGAGGATCGAAAGAAAGGCCAAGTTGTGGGAGAAAAAGTGGGAGAGAGGAGAGGTAGAGGAGAGGAAGGAAATGTGTGCGGGATATATATATTACATGCCGATGACTCAGCAAAGCTATGACCTCGAAAGATGATTGAATTTTTTTTATTAATAAAAAAAAAAAAAAAAACATACATGCATGACGTAAAAATTTCAACATCTGTCTTTTGATTATAACGCGAAAAACTACTTAGTCGTGTGCGCGCTATGCAATGCCTCTCCAGCTCTCTCTCTCTCTCTCTCTCTCTCTCTCTCTCTCCTTACCCTCCCCACTTTCTCTAAAACGCCAACGAGGAAACTCTAACGGTCAATGTCTGTTCCAGAGTCAAGAAGAAAGAAAGGAAAAAGGGTGAGGTCGAAGGAAGGGTGAGAGATTAACGGCATATTGTGCATCTGTGTTTACACAGGTTCGTGCATATCGAGCTTAGCTGCTGAATAAACGCTTTAAGTGTTTTAGAGAGGAGAAAATAAATCACCTAAAGAGGCGGGCCGATCATGGAGCCGTAGGAAACAATTTTTAAATATTTCTTTTTAAAAAAGCTTGCATTTTTGTGATTAAAGAATTTGGGGTAGTGGGTGGGAGGCGAACAAAGAAATCTCTTTTTTTTAAGGTCAAGCATTAAAGTTCAAAATGCTATGTATATCTTTATCTACATTCGAAAACTAAAGTGTCAGATATAAATGTTATGACATGTACGTGTTTAATAAAATTAGCATCATTATTAAATATGCAGTGTAAATAGCATCATTACTAGAAGCATGAAAAAGAAGCGTCTTAAAAATTTTGGAAATGATCTTCTTTCATATCTGGTCGTGAAGATGTTTATCTTTCCTGTAGTTTTCGTTTAAAATTTTTAAATTTTATTATTATTAAGTTTAACGCTTGCTTTTATTTGTTGCTGATTCCCTAGACGGACAAACGTGTGTAGCCATAATTGTAAAGTTCTGGAAAGACAAATTCTACAGCAAAGCTATTGTGTAGCCATAATTGTAAAGTTCTGGAAAGACAAATTCTACAGCAAAGCTATTGTGTAGCCATAACTGTAAACTCCTGGAAAGACAAATTCTACAGCAAAGCTATTGTGTAGCCATAATTGTAAACTTCTGGAAAGACAAATTCTACAGCAAAGCTATTGTGTAGCCATAATTGTAAAGTTCTGGAAAGACAAATTCTACAGCAAAGCTATTGTGTAGCCATAATTGTAAAGTTCTTGAGAGACAAATTTTACAGCAAAGCTATTGTGTAGCCATAATTGTAAAGTTCTGGAAAGACAAATTCTACAGCAAAGCTATTGTGTAACCATAATTGTAAAGTTCTGGAAAGACAAATTCTACAGCAAAGCTATTGTGTAGCCATAACTGTAAACTTCTGGAAAGACAAATTCTACAGCAAAGCTATTGTGTAGCCATAATTGTAAAGTTCTGGAAAGACAAATTCTACAGCAAAGCTATTGTGTAACCATAATTGTAAAGTTCTGGAAAGACAAATTCTACAGCAAAGCTATTGTGCCAATGGCAGGGAGACGGGTATGAATAGGCTTTGGGCCGTGTGGGTTTGTGGTGTTGCTGGCAGTAGTGGTGGTGGTGGTGGTGGTGGTGTGTGTGTGTGTGTATGTGCGTAAGGGATAGTGGTGATGTGTGCGTGTGTGTATGTGTGTGTGTGTGTGTGTGCGTGCGCGCGCGTAGGGGTGGTGGTGGTGGTTCTATGCAATTTTGGATGGCTGCCAAATGTTTCGGATTTTCAGCTGCTAAAAGGAACAGTCAGCTTGCTATCTGTAGCAAACGAGTTCTCAGTTAAGAGATTTCAAAACCGATAGACTATGCACTAGGTGTATACCTTGGCCTTGTGAGCAATCGAGTCAAATGAAAGTTTGTCACTAACGGTATGGATCAAACTACTGGCCTCCTGAGCGAGGAACTATATTGTGTCTAGTAGCGTAACTGCCAGCCCTTGAAAACCTCTTGCATTATTCTATACATGTATTTACTCATTTACAGTAGCGAGATTTCGTAACAATATACTAATAATTTTGTTGTTGTTTTGATTTTTAAAAAAAATCGAATCCGGGGTCTTCTAGTAACAGTGATGTTGATTTTAATGCAAAAGGTAACAGATTACAAATACACAAACTGTATCTGAAACTAAAAATTAGTGTTTATTATCATATGCCCCTCATATTTCCATGTTTAACATGCGAATGGATGCTATGTAGCAAGTATTCCTTTGTTTTCAAATGGACTAAAAACAACAAGCGGGGACAGCAGTGCTACATCATGTAATCTCATCGATGTAAAATAACAAAACAATGTTACGACCAACGCTCCGTCTAATATTTTTCCTGTGTGCGCGGAACTGGCGGTTGTTGGAGCTTGGCTACCAAAACATGTGCATGGAATTTTGAAACTGCTGCGTGGCATTTTCGGCCGCGCAGCCTTCTTACACGGGAAGGGTTATGACATCAATGAACTACGAACGAATACATTAATTTTTGTTTCTGGAATCCTGGACATAGGAATGTGTACCGTTCGAATCAGACGAAATGTTTTGCGCAACATATTATTTTTATTTTGCTGAAGATGCTAATTTTTTTTTTTAATATCGTAGTGATGTATCATTTTGTCTGATAGTGCCATTGATGAAGTCGATTTCATATCAAGCACTGCCAATAAAATAACAAAAGAGGCAAACTTAACGACGACACATTATATATATTAAATAATTTATTAAAATCATATGCAAATTATATTAATTCATGTCTAGATACTTCAGCAAGCAAAGCAAATGAAAAATTGAAATGGTGAAAGAAATACGGTCGGTCTAAAGCTTAGAATAACGAAAATAATAAATAAATAAAATTTAATAACTAATGAAATCTGGATTATCCAAATGAAACATTTATCACGTTTACGTTTAATAATAATAGCAATGTAGTGTTTGGTGACAGTTATCACTAATGTACCAGGTTAACTTCTCTCCAAAAATCCGTATTTGACATTCAAATAAAAAAAATATACGTGTGTCTGCTTTTGTGTGCGTTAACAAACGTGCAGAGGTGAAGAATAATGACTTCTACAACTAATCCCCCACAAAATAATCATTTGTGTTGTTTTTTTAATCTAAAAAAATCAATAATGTTTTTTAAGTTCTTTTCTGATTTTTTTCTAAAAGCCTTATAATCAACTAAATAAAACCAACACGAAGAGATCAAAGTAATTTATAATAATGTAGAAATGGAAAATACAAAATACAAAGGCAAAAATGTCGTAACCATCAATAAAGGAAACAAAACGGAAATAAGGTTTAAAAATATATATATAAAGCGTGATAAAAGCTATCACAGAGTTTTTCTTTACAAACTAATAAAGGTTTTTTTTTTTTTTAAACTTGCATCAACTCTATATCTTTCTCTTAGTATGAAAGAATTTTTAAACTTGCATCAACTCTATATCTTTCTCTTAGTATGAAAGAATTTTTAAACTTGCATCAACTCTATATCTTTCTCTTAGTATGAAAGAATTTTTAAACTTGCATCAACTCTATATCTTTCTCTTAGTATGAAAGAATTTTTAAACTTGCATCAACTCTATATCTCTCTCTTAGTATGAAAGAATTTTTAAACTTGCAACAACTCTATATCTTTCTCTTAGTATGAAAGAATTTTTAAACTTGCAACAACTCTATATCTTTCTCTTAGTATGAAAGAATTTTCACGTGTACTAAGCAATCGTAATCAACGTTTCCAAACCCCTCGTTAGAGCAAAAACTACACATAAAAAAACTACACATAAAAAAAACTACACATAAGTGTGCATTGTGGTCAAGCTTGCATGCATACGTGCGTGCGAGAAGTAGTAACTGATGAATATTAATTGGATGCTGTTAATGTGGAAAAAGGTATACGGTAGCTCAAGTCATTGACAGTACAAATTAAGCGAATTACAATACGATTATTACTCTGTGTATGTAAATCTACGTCTCATTTATAAACATACACATACAAATATGTCCTGGAATAAATAACACTCGCGACACTATATATGCGCAATTGTGTAAATATAGTAACATACGCATAAATATGTTTACACAATAATTGAATGGGCATAGATGCTTGTAAGTACGGACATAAAATCATATATATGCATAGTTATGCCTACCATAATTTAAATTTCAGGAAAATGTAAAAGGCCAATAGTGTGTTTTTATATCCTAATTTAATTACCGGAAGACGCTTCTTTTTCTTAAGGAGGAAACAAATAGTAAAGTTTTGCTTTCTTTCTTTCAGCATGACCATTTACTATAGTCATTTTCCTTTAAACGCAATATATCCGTGTGTGTGTGCTGGTGGTGGTGGTGGTGGTGGTGTGTGTGTGTGTGTGTGTGTGTGTGTGTGTGTGTGTGTGTGTGTGTGTGTGTGTGTGTTGGGATTCTGTACAATTCTGACTAGGCAGTGGCCAACGGGTTATTGTTCGATTGTCAGCTAGCTATGGAATGTTCATTTGGTGTTTCACCGTTTTGGAAACATAACCAACCATAACAGGTTCTTAGGCGTTAGTCAACCTTAATTTATGACTAGGATTAGGAACCAAGTCTGATATAATTATCTACACTTACACACACACACACACACACACACACACACACACACACACACACACACACAACGAAGGGTTCGCAAGTTTTGGATAATCGGGACCCTAAACCCGGGCACCGAATTCTCAAGTGACCTCTTCCTTCAAAATGCAGCAAGCAAAATGTAGGTATTTAAAATTTTAAATTTTAAAAAAAAGAAAAGATTTTTGTCATTTTGTGAACGACTGGCAAGCACACCAAAATAAAAGATTCCTAAAGACAAAGTAGCATCTTAATAAATAATTAAAAACAACAACACGTTTTTCTTTCCGTGTTCCTGGTAAATTGTATCTCCAATTTCGAACTATGTGATACAAACGTGATCAGGTTCCTGTTCGCCTCCTTGAGATATTTCAAACTTAGCACTGCTTAAAACTTCCTTGAGTTGATTAGTAAATTACTTACGGATAATAGCCAGATGAAAATTATTGCTTAGCATTGCTTAAAACTTCCTTGAGTTGATTAGTAAATTACTTACGGATAATAGCCAGATGAAAATTATTGCTTAGCATTGCTTAAAACTTCCTTGAGTTGATTAGTAAATTACTTACGGATAATAGCCAGATGAAAATTATTTTCAATTTTGTTTTGAGTTTGATAAAATTCTAGTCGCAGACTTGTATAAATTAATCGCCATGGTCATTTGGGATTACATGTTTATAAATTCTATGTGTTTGTGTGTCAGCATACATACATACATAAACACATATATATGTCTAAATGGTTAGAAAATGTCCACTAGATATGACAGACAATTAGGGTGATTGACATTTAGAGAGCAGCAGCATTGTGGATGATCAGATAGATAGATAGATAGATAGATAGATCACACGCTCACAAATCCACACACAATCTCCACCAGGCAATCAAAATCCAGACAGATAAATAAATTCCCACTGACCTCTTTGTTATCGAGGTCCCAAAACACTCGCCGTGCACTCGACCTCTCAAACTTACTACGGTCGCCGTCATGCGTGTCCCACACACTCACTGATATCAACTTGGCACACGTATTCGCACGGCCAGAACGCTGGGACGACGACTGAGATACTCCAATGTCGTTGCTGTCGTCATTCTTGAGTGCACAGAAGTCATTTCTGGTTTCCTCTTCACAGGCAGAGCTAAAGGAAAGAACGCTTTCATCCACACACGGGTCAATTTTGGAAATGGCATCTTGTCTTTTCATTCTCGTTGACGTTGACGATGATGTTATCGATGAAAGTTTTAATTCCGCTACAGCATCTGTAATACCCAGAATTCCATGACTGTCTTTGTCTTCAAGCACTGAGGCAGAAACGCCCGATCGGGGAGGAGTATTTCTTCCAGGACTTTTCCTGTGACGTTTTGGCGTGACTTTCGGGGTCTGAGGCTTCGCTGGTATTCTTGTCTCAACGATGGTCTCACTGAACGTGGTTTCAATGCACGTATCGACGACTTGATCTTTGACCTTAACGTCAGGTGTTTCATGCTGTGTGCAGTATCTGTTTTCTTCTCGGTGTTGTTTTGTTGTGTGCTCATTTGCAGGCACACAAGCAGACGGCATTAACTGCTGCATAAATGCAGATGTGCATGTATGATGCTTTACGTTATCGCTGTCGGCAGACTTCACGTTGCTGCCCTCTCTTAGAATCGAAAAACGCTGTTTGGAACTCTCGTCGTCATCTGAAGTCCTTGTCACTGAAGGATCCTCTTTTGCGGTAGAGGCCTTCACCTTGGCAACCAATAGGTGCCAGTTTGAAGTCGCCATATTAGGTCGGGATGATACCAAACTGTCGCCATGTTTCAAATACTGCTGGCCCCAAGGAGCGCCACGTGACCTCTGCAGACGTTTAAATCCTTCTGAGACGGAAGAGGAATTTTTGCGCCAGTTCTCGACAGCGTTGTTTTCGGACTGCTTATTTCTGTCGGTTGTCACTATAGTCTGATGGTGACCATCTGCTGTTGTCTGATGATGATGATCAGCTAACGACGTAGTAGGCTGCTGCTGATATGCTGAAGGTGTTGTAATCTGGTGTTGTTCTACTGAAGGTGTTGTAATCTGGTGTTGTTCTACTGAAGGTGTTGTAATCTGGTGTTGTTCTGCTAAAGGCGTTGTAGTCTGGTGTTGATCTGTTTCGTGCTTTCCAGTGCTTAATCCAGGCTCCAGATTTTTATATGTTTTGTGCATTGTTTTGATAGCAGACTTTGCCAAAGAATCTGAAGCCAAATTAGTGCCATCTGCGTTTAAATGTTTGGCACTCGAGCGAAAATCACTGCAAACAATTCTCACGCTCGATATTCGCGCTGGCTCAGTGGAAGAATCTTCATTAGGTACGCTCTCTTGAAATGTGTATTTAAGTTTTGACTCCCCGTGTGATATCTTGCCTCGTTGCTCAACGTCTACTTCATTATTTCTCACCGAAACTTCGTCAACAGCACAAATGCTTTCGTCCACAGAAATATGTTGAATTGAGACTGGGGATTTCTGTGTCGTTCTTACTGCCCCTTCATGACACAGCCGACTGACATTGGCTTCGGTCTGGCATCGCAAAGTGGAGTTCAGTTCAGGTTCTTCTGGCGGCAGAAGGAAAGGGGGCGCTAGGGCCGAAATGCTGCCTACAGCCTTTACATGAACTCCTTTCACCTCTTTATCATTTTCACGGGTCAAAGGTCTGGGAGGCACGTGTTTGTGTACAGTTTTTGCTGTATGACATACACTATTGTCGCAGTGAAAAGTTTCGGTGTGTCTTTCGACGTTTTTCAGACTTATGCGTGTAACTGAATTTGTTACTTCAGAACATTCATCTGTTTCATCATGCACCTGAGCTAGTGACGCTTGATAAGGATGATTAATTTTTCCAGAACTGTCGGCCACAGAAGAACGTGAGCTTATTGCAGATAATTGGAAACCTGATGACAAATTTATATTGGCTGATTTTGTGTCTTTATTTATGTCAGAAATCTGCAAGGAAGGTTCTAATCTGTAGATTAAGTCAGTATCGTTGGTTACGCTATCTCCAATTGTACCTTTATCATGTGTGGGTAAATTATTTCTAGATTGCACAAGGGGCACAGGTGAGTGATCTCTCGAATGGGGAAAAGCCACAGGTGAATGATTTCTAGACCGGACAAGAGGCACAGGTGAACGATTTTGAGACTGAACAAGAGGCACAGGTGAACGATTTCCAGTAAGAGCTGACAGTGATGTAGGACTTCCGTCCAGTGCAATGGTACCCTCTTCGTGGGTTACCGGAGTACTAGATATCTTCACCTTTGTCTCGCACGGTCTTTGGTCGCAAACCGTCTTCCTCTGAGTATATGTATTCGTGCGCGCCTCGTCCTGAGCATCACCACCACCGTGCTGGTTGCAGAGAGCGGGTACGCGCGTACTGGGCACCTGCATACTGTCTGGCATCACGGGTACAGGACTCGTGCTACTGGCAGCCTGACGTGCTGTCATTTCACCTTGTGCGACAATTTCTTCCTTTCGGTCAGGCTCTGTAAAGCTGCACACCCAAATCTTATCAGTTAGATTCGTGTTTGCGGCACAATCGTGCTCTACCTGTGTGACTAGTTCTTGGTGTACAGAGTGGGGAGGATAACTCTGTTCACTGTTCAGAAGAAACGATTCGAAATTCTCACGACCTGGTGAAGTGTCTCGTGTTTTGAGGCACGTCGCCGTTAAAGAGCCAGTACTGATCTTCTTGACGGGAACGCGAAGTCTTGGCTCCTCGGCGATTTTCTTTGCTTCCTCTTCAAATCTCTTAGACATTGCCAAAACTGAAGGAAAGTCAATGATAGGGTCTGAAGTTTCGCAGTCAGTGTCTTTCTCTTTGTCCAATGGAATGTCCTTTGCAGGCATGCTATCACCACTGACCTCTTCATTCAGCAGTTTACTATGATAATCAAACTCGTCGTTAGAAGTCGTGTCGAAACCCGCTTCTGATTCGTATACTTTCTTCCAAATACCCCCCTCCCCCCTCGCCCACTTATACTTTCTGAGAGGGGTAGGGGAAACTGCAGGGGGTTGAGAAGAAGGTGCTTCTGATGACAGTTTTTGGTTGATGGTCACTTTCAAATTACCCACTCTGGAAGTTTTAAGTAATTTCTTCCACCTTGCGAATGCAACTTCGCCTTCCTTTGGTTTTTGTTGTGGGGCGGGGTCTTTTGTTTCTGAGGTAAGAGACACATCAGTAAAATTTCTCGCTGAATGGCTACTGTGAGTGGCAGTTTGGATCTCTTGTGTGCATTCCTTAATTTTGTCGAAGTAATTTTCTTGCTCACGAAGTTTATCTTCAGTGTAAGGAATTACTGTTTGTGGAAAAGAACCCGATCCACCAACCTTTGAACTGTCAGGCATGTCGAAATTTGCTGCATGAAGGAGGCCTCCTTTGTGAGAAACGTACTTTTCTTCAGTATCAAACAGGTTCATATTTTCTAAAACCGTCTGTTCACTGGCCAGTAAACCCCTTGATAATTCGCCACCTATGTTTGTGTTAGCAGTAATAACTATTTCCATCGCGAGTGAAATTTCCTCGTCGTCTCTTTCATTAGTTATCTCGGCCACTGAAGGACCACTTACAAGTTCACATTTCGCATATGACGAGACGGCGGTGGTGTCGCTGTGGATACCAGCAGTTTCGTTTTCTTGTTCGGGACCACATGGCTCTAATCTAGCACACACAGGGTTAATGGAACTGTCAGGAAAGCAAGCAGCAAGCACTGGGCGAGAATATTCTGTTTGTACGTAGTCAGGAATGACAGAGCTGCCTGTAACCCTTACCATGCTATCTAAATCAACACATTCTTCGCGAGTGTGCTGCTGTGAGTCATTCCGAACTTCGTTCTGAAAATGTTTCTTGTTCTTAGGGCCCACCCTTTCAAAGTCGTCAGTGATGGACGTTATCAAACTATCGCTCTTTACGTACAGATGTGCGTTTATTTCTCGATCGGTGCCGGTCAGTGTGGTGACGTCATGGCGTTTCTCATCAGGAATGATGTTCACTGGTAAATAATAAACAGAAGCGTGGTGGTGCTGACTGATAACGGTACTGACATTTTCACTAGAATCATCGTGAGTGACACAAGTACTAGCACTTTCACCAGAATCATGATTGTCACAAGTACTAGCACTTTCACCAGAGCCAGTTTGAGTTCTGGAATTGAACGGTATTTTTATTTTCGATTCGTACACACGGCTGACAGTTGTGCTTGATTTGCGGTCCTTTTCTGTACTTAAACGTGGCGACACCAGAGGAACACTTTGGCTGGGGGTGTCTGTAGAGTTCGAAAGATTTTTCCTTTCTAAATGCGCCGTTTCGGCATTTTTATCAAATGATGCTGAAAAATGATGCTCTGTGTTTGAAAACAAAGGTGCCGCTGTATATATTATTGTTGTAAAATCAAGACTCGTGTTACTGAAGGAACTGTTGTTAACCCCTGATGTCTTATCATTATCCTCTAACTGCCGCATGTCCGATTCACCACACGGACGTCCCTCGTAGACATTAACGGCCTCTGCTATCTGAAAATTTTCGCTGAGACTTAATGACATCTCCGTTGTTTGTGATATACCGTCTTCGACCTTTTGAGACGGCCCCTCTTGAAGGTGCGGCCCACTACAGCGCGTGTGGTGCTTGTCTAATTGCTGAGTAAGCACAGAGTAGCCGTGAATGGCGGTAGTACCAGAAGTGTCATACGGTTCCTCGACTGTGCAGGCAGCGGAACTGGCACCAATTTCTGCCAGCGTGGGAACGCACGTGGAATCTATCTTGGTTGCCTGCAGGAAACTGTTTTCTGTTTTCTGAACACGTTCCTGTTTACCTGTACACACGCTCTTCTTGCTTCCGACTTCGTTCGCGCTTGGCTTGTCCGAGGCTACTGAAATGTCACGCGTATTCAGTGTCACGATGTCACTGTCTTGCATTGTAATTGTTGTAGGATTTGTTCTGAGCATTCCGCTTTGCATTACAATTTCCTCCTCGTCTTCGGGATGTCGAGATGGCTGTTTACTTTCACGTTTTCCATATTCACAAGCTGGTGTCATCCACACAGCTGACTGAGTAGATACAATGTCTTCATGCACTTGAGCGAGCCCACTTTGCCCGTGTAAACAATCGTGCACAGCACGTCCCACTGTTTCACACTTCACCTCATCGGGTTCCATAGACGCTGTGTCCTTTGACCTCGACGCGTGTCCGTTTTCACTGTTAATACTGTAGCACTTTGACTGAAATTGTTTCACATCTTTATCCGTCTCCAAGTAACCTGCTTCAAGCTGCGCGTCACGTTTCAGCACTAGTGCGGGTGTTTCAAATTCATCCGTATCGCCATGAATAGTGGCGAGCACAGTAAGTCTATTTTCGGCTGAAGTGTCCACTTTGTCCGAAGCTATCAAAGACTCTTTATTTACTTCTGTTGCAAGGTTTAAGGTAAGAGATGCAGTCGGTTGTGATTTTGTACTTACAGTTTCTTTCGTCGCAGTTTTAGAGGACTTTGGCACAGCTTTTGGAACGCAGCTAGATTTAAACTTTGTAGCGATATTGCTCTCTCCAACTTTTACTGACGAAGGCGGAATATTCGAGCTTGAGACTACGCTTTGAGATTTTAGATTTGAGGATGTAATAGTTTTTTTCTTACCTAAAGTCGTAGATCCCTTAGTCTTAATAGTGCTAACAGTCTTTTTACTGTGACTTGAATTTTCGAATTTTATGACTGAATCTTTTACGCTGGTCAGAGTGATAGTTTGCGGTGGTTTTTTAGTCTGTTTGTTAGTCTGTTCGGCCTCGTGAGCCATTTTCTCAATACCGTGAACGCAAGTTGATATATCCCTTGTAAAAACATTTTGCTTTTTCGATTGCGAATGAAATTTATTTTTTACTCCTTCCTTTTCTCCAGTACTGTGCGAACTGCTAATAATAGTTGTGGGTTTGTTGCCTTCATGCTTTGTTTCACTTTCAGAAATCATTGTCTGCCGACACAACGACACACTGACAACATGCTGTAACAATTCGCTGTCTTCCTTTAACGCGTTCAAGTCTAAGCAATGTGTTTGCGTGGAAAGAGGGGATTTAAAATCTTCCTCCTGTCTTTCCTCCTTGTTTGTGCTCACGGTAGCCGAATATTCAGCTTTCGAGGGGAAATCACATACTGACACGATCGAAGTTTGACACACACGATCATTCACTAATGGCTCACTATTATCGAAGTCCACCGACAGCTGCTCACCACTAATATTATCAGTTTTGTGGTGCGTTAGATTGATGTAAAAAGTATACAGACCGCTCGTCGTAGTTTCAACATTTTTCTCATGAGTTGAAATAGTGGTGGTGGTGGCTGTTGTACCGGAAGAAGATGTTGGCGGTTTGTTTATTACATCAACTCCATCCCGTTCTGGAACCACAGTGGCGGAGATTGACGTAGCTCCGTGGTGGTCATCTTCGTGAAATTCTTCCTCGAAATTTTTTGCAGAGGACGAGAATATCATTTCTGCACTACTGGCCGATGTGGACATGCTGTCCAGTCCTGAATATGTGTAAGGCGCCAAGTCAAGCGCCTGAGTATCACATATATCGGTCAACGAACGGAAGAATAGTGCACCCCCCTCGCTGCAGCTATCGGTTGGAGATAGGACGCTGATCGGGGTGGGGGGTGGAAACGTGTGCGTGTCAGTTTCGCGGGTAGTTGTCGCGTCGTCATGGTGATCACAAGCTGCCACTTCAGTTTTCCCTCTAGACTCTTCGTCCTCAGCACTTGTCAACCTCTCGGCTACAAGATCGAACGATGTTTCGTACACTTTGTCCGCCCAGCAGGAATCTACAGTGCCAGCAGCCGTTATGACTGAAGAAAAGGATTTTAAATTTTGAACTTTTAAATGTTCAACAGTCGAGCAGCTTTCTAACGCCTTTTCTTGTCGATGATGGGGCGGTACGTTATCTTGACGATGAAAATAACGTTGGCCTAGGCGTGCTCGTTCTTGGTCGTGCTGGCAGTGAGAGGAGGGCCACTCGCTGTGAGTGGGGCACCAATGTTCTACATCGACATTTTCTTTCGCACTGAGGTAGGTGCTTGTAGTCTGAGGCGATGGTAGGCAGCGTTGCTGGTGTGAGTTATTATTTTTACCTTCAAAGTGTAGCACTGAGGAAGCTTGAATGTACTTGACTGGAGAGTGAGTATTTTTACCTTCAAAATGTAACACTGGGGAAGCTTGAGTGTACTTGACCGTGGAGTGAAGAACCTCGAGCGTGTTTCCCTCCTCGTCACTGCTGGTCCTGCGAGTATTGACGGATTCATCTTGCGAGGAAGTTTCCGGGAAAGAAATTACTTCCGGATCTGTCCCAGTTGCTAGATCAGCAGAAGATAACACCAAGCGGGCATGTTGTCCCAAACAGTGCCACTCAGCTGTCTCGTGGTCTTGAAAAAGCTTAACATTCGATTCGTCCACAAGAATGTCAGTAATCTCTGTTGTATCAGAAGGAAAGAGGTCCGAAGCCGTGGATATTTCGGTAATATCTGCAAGACTGCTATCGCTGTCTGGTGCTCTTGCTTCTCCTGCGTCCTGCTGTTCCGAGAGACAAGCGGAACCAGTAGCAGCCGCATTGCCGGCTGGGAAATGGGTCCACGGTTCCTCGCAGGGCAACTCAGTGTCAGCTGGCAGTACACTGGCCAATGCCTCACACCCCTCCTCCCGCACAGACGGGCAGGTGGGTGGTGACGATGTTTGCAAAAGAAATGGTAGCTGTGTCAACACCGGCGATCTAGCCATGGGTCGGGCTGTTAACGATGATGTATTAGATGGCAGTGGCGACGAAAATGACGTTTCCTGTCCATATCCTCTTCGATTCGTCTCTTGACCGTTTGCTTTTTGAGAGGGCGTGGACAATAATGGTTTTGAGAGCCCACGATTGGGGGGCGTTTGTTTACGATAGGAGGATGGGGGTGGAACAACGAAAGTTGACCTTTTGGCCTGATAATTCAGGTCAGTGGCTTCTGACGAAAGGGGTGCACAGCTTTGCGTCAAGGACAAGGTCAAAGAAGATCGAGATGGACGAGGGGACGGAGGAGTGGGTCTGTCATCAAAATTCTGATGTAATGACGACGGCATTAATAACGATGTCGAGGAGGAGGCTTGGTGGCGCTCGCCGGCGGTAAAGCTCCCTGTGCGCGCAAGTGATGAAATCACAACTGGAGACTGTGAAGAATCGTGACTGGCGCGTGTCTGTGACAGATAATTTCCAAGTGCAGATGTGCCAAAAATAGCCTTTCCATTGAAAGAAGCGTCTTTAGGCAACGTCGCCCCACCCATGCGTGGCATTGCTCCACCCCCTGCTTTCTTCTCATCATCCTTGTCAGCGACAGGTGGACTGTGCGTTCTGTCGGACAAGGAATCGGTTACGCTAAGCATGCTGCTACTCTTGGACGGCGCAAGACTGTCTTTAGTGTGTGGGGAACATACACCACCATGGCAAATTCCGTCTTCACTATGAGATTTGTTTTTAGTGTTCGAGGTAATTTCTTTCACCCGCTGTTCCTCAGCTCTTCCAATCACGCCCTCGTCCGTGCCGATGTTATCTCCTTCAAAATTTGCTGTGGGAGAAAGTAGGCTCGGGTGATGGCAGGAATGGTGCTTATCAGTGGTGGTGGGGTTGGGGGTAGCGGACGGGGACTGTATGTGTTGAACCCCTGTGCTACCGTTCGGCGCAAAGTTAGGCGATGCTTCTTGGTGCATTGAAATCTCGGCTTTCTGATATACTTCACTCTTGGAAGATTCTGTCAAATCGTATGTAGTGGAGTTCTTTTCCATAGCAGCAAATGCATAAAGAAAATTCCGGTCCAGATCATGGCCGTTAAATTCACTCTGTGCGCTGGCTTGGAAGAAAACTGCATCGCCACTCCTCTCGCTGGCTTGGGCTTCGTAGAAAATATCCTTATCTAATCCTTCTTCTACTTCCAGTTTATACGAAATAGAGTCATCGCCCCTGACACTATATATCACAGACTCTGCGTGCTTTTCTAGCTTGTTTTCTCTCTCTCGTTCCGTTTTTTCGTCGTTGTGTTCTTCCCCCTCGTCTCCAGTTATGTAGTCATCATTTCGCCCGTCTGACTCTGAGTCAGAAACACAGTGCCCCTGTGTTTGTAGATGTTGGAAACTCATATCTGCCCTGGCCGGGCTGTTGGCAAAGTTGGATGAAGTATCGGGCTGAGAAAAAGGCGGGGCCAGTCCATAATCCGAACCAATTACCTCTTCCATTCCAGTGACAAGATCGCACTCTGCGCTTGCCGCCTGCACCATGTCACTTCTCAGACTGGTCCTGGAGTTACGGGCAGTTCTCTGAGGGAATTCTCCACATTTTTCGTCACTTTCGCAATTCGAACTGTGATAAAGTTTTGTTTTAATAACACACTCTGCACCTTCCATGCTCGTGCCCTCGCTTCCCATAATGGAACGAGCAGATGTGTGAAGCATGAAGCTTTCTTTGTCTGTCTCGCTTTGTTGGGAAACATCGAGTCCTGAATTAGACTGGCTGCTTACGGCCCCTGACGTTCGCCATGCAGATTGAACGCCATGATGATACAGCTCAGAGCTGTAGTCGTGCTGTTTATACGGGGAAGCGACGTCTGCACAGCTCCAGACTGCGTGTTCAGATGTCGCCGGATCAGATTGCATGAGCCGGCTATGTTTGTTGGTATTGTCAGAAACGCCATTTTCAAATTTCAACTGGGGTAAAACCGGGGGTAATATATGGCCGGGTGAGATAACTCTGTTCGATTTTTGCACAGTGCTCCCATGAAATTCGTTTCCTTCAACCTCAAAACGGTTCACGGAAAGAATTTTGTCTATTTGATGTGTATTTTCCGCTTCGCTGGGTGCAAACGCCAATGCTCGCACTTCTGGAGAATCAGAAACATTTTTCAGGCAGAGGCTATTTTTATCTGCTGTCATAATCGGGCGGGAACACCTCTGTGAGGGGCTGGTACTTGTAGTTTTGTTTTGCACTTTTAATTGCAGTTTTCCTGGCAACTTCAGTCCATTGTTTGCTGTAGCTGACTTTTGAGAAGGTCCCAATTTTTTTTGTTCAGTGCTTGGCATCACCGCGTTACGATCAATATTATTTTGAGACGCTCCCCGAAAGGGATCGCTTTGTTGAACGAGCGCTTTCGCTTTCTTCCAATTTTCTGTGCTCCGCGCAGTTCTCTGTTTTTGTTTCGCGTCGCCCATCGCGTTGCGACCTTCCCTGTCCCCTCTCCTGACCTCGCTTGACCCTTTCGTTGTCTGCGCTGCACCAAAGGCGGCACGCTTTTGGAGGGTCTTGTCTGCTACTACTGTTGCAGCTTGCACTTTGAAATCTGTAGGGCAATGAGCTTTTGTTTTTACAGCACACTTGTCCTGCACGTCTGGTTCACAGTGCACGAATGTGTGCCTGGTGCGTGTTGATGTCAGTTTGGCATTACCAGAAGTGGACGTTTTTGCCACTGTTTCGTGTATGTTGGATTTGGTCGTTAAACTGCTTTTATGTGTTCGCTTAGATTGACCGCTCACGCTTTGGGCTAAGGAGTGAGAGGATTTTGAACTCGCATCGGAAAGGACAGACTGGCAATCATCATCACAGCGACTGTCCACTGAGCTATCACGCGTTGTAAAGCTGCACTCGGAAAAAGATGGGGATGCGCTCTTTTTCAATCGCAAGCGAGAGGTGTCAGCTTTCAACAGATTCGTCACAGAGACGTGCGCTTTAGCCGCGCCTGATCTGTTGGACAGTGAAGTGACAGTCTTGCGCTGAGAATCAAGTTGCTTTTTTTTCTGAAGAGATTTCTCTAAGTTGGCTGTTCCCGAGTCAGACGACTGTTTCGATAAACTTTCGTCTCTTGGTACACTATTACATTGCGAACTGAGACTAGAAACAGCTGGTACAAAACCCGTTCCCTCAACAGCATTCTCTGCTTTGTATTCAGAATCTGCAGATAATTTTACTTCGCTCGTGCGATTCATGCAATTTCTGTTTTCTATTTGAGGACTTCGCGTTGCAGATGACTTTGCGCGCGATTTTACTGACACTGATAATGTTGACGACGAAAGCGTTGTTTTTCTCATCTTTGGCCCGCTGATTCCGCTACGGTGGAGAGATGAGGTCGAAGTGCTGAATGATTTGCTTTCAGTCAAAGACTCGACAGACCACCTAGGTAGTTTGGACGCCTGCTGCTTCAGCGCGGAGGTTTGACGGTGACGATTCACGTTCGCAGATTCATTGCTTGCAGCGTTTACGTCACTTGTGCCCACGTCACACTGCTCAGCACCACACACAGACCCCTTAGACCGCATGCGTGTCTTCTTTCTTGCTTCATGTTCGGCATGGCCCTTTTTTCTTGTCGCATGTGATGTGCCGCTCTCTTCAGACCGCATGTGTGTGTCCGTAACATTGAGAATGTTATTCGCTGACCGTTGATGATCATTGTCAGGGGCGACGTGTTTCTTCTTATGGGCTCTGGCCAGCTGTGGGGACACGCTTTTCTGTTTTCGATTTTCATTCTCTTTGGAATGTTTTAGCTTGGGCGACGTGCTGCGACTAGCACTGGGCCCCTTCACGGAATTCTGGGACGCAGCTGGGGCAACGTCAGGGTCTTGCAACTCTTCGCCGGCGCCCCGCACGTTTTCTGCATTGCCTTGAGTCTTTGGTGATTTATCTCTCGTTTGTTCCTGCAAGCACAGCACTGACTTGTCACCTGTGTTAGAAACGGAAATTCTGCCGTCCGGCTGTTTGTCATCATTCTTGTGGACAGGCCGATCACGTGAGACGAAGCCGACGTTTTCTTTACTAGATATTCCAGACATTTTCCTGGAAGGTGGCGAATTAAGTTGCGCTTTTTTTGTAATGAGCCGTTCTGCAGGCTTTGCTATCTTGAGAGGTATATCTTCCTCCACTGACGTCCCGCCATAGACGCCCAAATTAGACATAGAATTATAGGTGTGAAGGTGACTCACCTCAGTGTCCCTGTTCATGGTGACAGGTGACTGCAACGTGTCAGCTATTATGCTAAATGCAGTGCATTCACGCGTAGCGGGTGAATGAACAGTTTGGGAAATATGTTCATGTCCTACATCACTCTTACTATCGAGGTGGCAAACACTGTCATGGCCGGTCCTCTGAACAACGCTCAGTTTGCTCTCTGTGTGTAAAGTCAGACTTGTACAGTCACCTGCCTGATTTTCACACGGCGAGTGGGTCTGGTTAACGAAGAACACAGAGGAGAAAGCAGTGTTTGGTGTATCGGCATTACCCCCTACACCAAGAGCACCACCATCAGGTGCTTGGATGTAATCCCGTAAACGCAACACATCGAACACAGCGTTCAGTTTCTCAGTCTCTGCATTCAACAAATAATTACTGTTTTCTTTATTCCGCACACTGACAGTTGACCCGTTCTCTTCCAGCTCTTTATTGCCTGAATTCAGAGTGCATTCACCGATCAAAGCAGGCAATGACGAATAATTTGGATGTACTTTTTTCTCAGGCTCTTGGGCATCTAGCCCGCCAGCAGGCAAAGACGGTTGGGGGAGGGGGTAGAAATGCTGCAGGGATGATGGGGGAGAGTGCGGCTCCCTGTCTAGCACCGAACCGTTACACGCGCTTTTGGTCAGATCGCATTTCTCTTTGTCGTAGTCATACTCATTAACAGAATGAGCTAACTCAGCACAACCGTTGTACAGAATTCTGTTTTCAGTGTCAGGGCCCAATGTAGGTTGATTTGTTATTTCCTTTCCAAAGTCAGTAAAGTCGCTCTTTTTATGGCTAGTCCCCTTGTCGGGTGTTTTAACACAGTCATTTTTCGCTTGGGTGGATTTTTTTTCGGAATTTTTAACACAGTCAACCTTCCCCTTCACACATATGTATTTCTTTATATTAGTTCCGTCTCTGGTGAAAGGTTTAACCTTTCTAATTTCACTTTTAACATATGTACTTTCCTTTTTGTTTTTGTTTATGCGTGGTGTGGGCCTATTTTTATTTAAAACAGATTTAGTTCTGTTTGAACTAGCTGCTAGCCTGTTCCGAGAAAGGTCACTAGACTCAAATAACTGCTCGTCCGTTTTTGTGTCTGAAACACTGCTAGAAACTAAACTCGACACTACATTGCCGAAATTAGAACTTTGGCTTTGGCTTTCACAGATAGTTCCTTCAACCAAATGATGACTAAGAAATACATCTTTATTTATAACACTTTCGTCGGTAGGAATTTCCGTTTTTTCTCCTGCTAAAGTGCTTTCTTTGCCAGAGTTTGTGAGCTGAAATTCTCCGACAACCGCGCTGTCATTCTTTCCTCCCGTGTATTTCTGTCTTTTGTCAGTCATTCGCTCCGGACAGTCGCTTGATAGCGTCACACACCCTTTGTCTGCGTGCGTGCGTGCATTAGCCTCATCAGAACTATCGTGCTTCCCCTCTTCACAATTTATCGCGGGCTGTAGGCTAACAGTCTGTACAGGTACGTGTCCTTTCGTGTCCTTTTGTCTTGTACGGATATTTTCGGGACTGGGGCCAGCCCTTACTGCAGATGACATGTGCGTGTTATCCTGAGCCACAGTTCGACAGCTAGCACTTCTAAAAGTAGCAACACGATTGTCATATTCTGTCTTACCTACAACCAGTGTTTCCGGGTTTCGTTTTCGAACACCCTTCAGTGCGTCGGGTGCTGGCTCCTTAGTTACGGAATGTTCTGCAGTCGGTAGTACTGTCGAAGAGAGAGTCGTGCACTGGGTTTCAATCAGAAGTACTCTGTCTTCCTTAGCAGTCGTATTTAAAAATCCATCGGTGTTCATTGGCCGTGTGTTATCTGCGTCCGACTCTAGATTGCCGTTTTCTGTTCCTTTCACCCCTGACGCTTTTAATATGCATATAGATTCACCACAGTCACGAACATGCTCGTTTTCCTGGTTACTGAGTAAGCCACGATCCACACTCACAGACACATCCTCATCGCTGTTGTTAAACTTTCTCGCGTTACTTTTGTTGGTATCTGCTTCCTTGTTATCAGCAACCTTCTTCAAAATTTCGACAGACGTACCGCAGTGAGTGTCTATGCTCTTATCTTCGCCAGTAAGAGATGGGGCCCGTGCACTGGTAAGGAGCAAGGTAAGATGCCCGTCAATAGAGGGTTCACGTGCAGGAACATTAAAAAGAGGGAGGATGGGGGTGTTAAGGAGATTGGCAGCTAATGCTGCGTGACTTTGCTCAGCATTGTGACTTTTACTTTGACTCGCGGAATCGGCCAAAAGTAGTCTTTCAGCCTGCTTTGGACAGACAGTCTCTGCACATTTTCCGTCTCGTTCGATGGAATCCAGTTGTTTGATCACTGCGCGATTCTCGTTTTCGCTAGTTTCCACTTGACTGTGCACATTTTCCCCTTTACTTTTGTCAGGTTTCTCCACTCTCTTCAGTTTGTCTGCGTTAGTTCTGCCATTGCATTTGCTCTTCACCCATTTTCTTCTTTCTGGCACTCCTACAGTTTCTGATTTCTCACTTTCTACTCCTCTCTCTGGTGCCAACCGTTCTTGAAAGTGCCCTGAGTGGCAAAGTTCAGCAACGACTTTTGCAGCTGTTTTCAAACTTTTTGTCGAAGATGCAGACAAGTCTGCGCTTCGATTGGCTGCAGTGATTTCAACAGTGCTCGAAACGCTGGCTGCGTAACAAACACGCGATGCCGAGGACCCGCTCGTCTCAGGTAAAAAACTTTTACTTTTGACTTTTTTGCTGAAGCCGCCACTCCTGCTGCTGAGTCTGGCAACAGGGGGGAGAGGTTGGCGTCGTTGCTGATGTAATATTTTCGAAGTTGGCCCAATGCAAATCCTGGCCCGATTGCTAACTGTTGTTTTCTCTCTACCTGTTTGTATGAGTTCAGTTTCTTCTTTCATGTGTTGTGTTGCATGTTGGTCATAATTTTCCCTATCGTCTGTTGATGCAGTTGAAATTTCACCGCCTTGAATGAGGCCGTCACTCACAGATGTAACTTTTGATTTGGTACATTTTTTACGCGCATTTAATTTGCCGATACGAGTCACTGTGCCAGAGGAAAAGCCAGTGTGTCGCGAGTCGCGCGTAGACGTAGAAACACCCGGTTTGGCACTGGTTTGAACAATAACTGGCCGCCACTTGTCTGGACAGTCGGCAGAAGAGAAAGCAGCCGTCATAGTAGTAAGGGGAAACGTTTCGTGCTGCGAAATTACGGACGTATGGTGTGCAGTTTTTGTCATAAGATCAGCAACACTTGTTTCTGATTCTGCAGAAATATCATTATCTCCACTTTCTTCATATAAATCGCCTCTGCCATTCTGCTCGCTGTATGCTTCTTGGACAGTCTGATTAACTTGGGTTTTCTTTATGAAAGCTGTTTCAAAACGACGTAAACCGAATCTGTTGTTCTTTGCTAGTTCGTCTGCAGTCGATTTTACGTCGGTATTTCTTATTTCTCCAAGTTGTTTCCAAGACGGAAACTGGAAATCAAATTCCTTATTTTGAACATCTTTCACAGTTCGATCATCGATTTTAACATTCTTCTCTTCACTTTCTGATAAATTTATTTTTTCATGTAAAGAAGTGAAGTTTTCTCGCTTAGCGTCGTTAGAGCAAATACAACTTGAGGCGGGCCATACATGTCCTTCGGGTGACAGTGGTTCATAAGCAGATCGTAACTGTATGTCGTTTCTGCTACTACCGTTAGCATCACTATCAAGGATTTGAATGACTCCACCACGTGATTGCTTGACGTGTTGACTTATGGCTCCGATGCTTTCTTTTTTGTCTGCTGCATTTACCAATACATTATAGCTTTCTCTGGCGAATTTAAGCTGCTCTGTTTTGTCGTTGCTAAGTTTCAAACAGCGTACGTCTACTGCCTCTTTCTCGACATTCTTCTTCACACGGGTGTCATGATAATCAATAGGAGCACTGCAGTCAGTCACGTCACTATTCTCCGCACCAGGCCGATGTTTGTCTTGGAAGATGGCAATAGTTGTGCTATTAGGATCTATAACACTTTCGCTAACACGAGAATAGATCTTGCTCTCGTAATCTATTTCAGGTTCGGTTTGGTGGAAATGTTGCGGTCGCGTGCCAATGTCAAGTTCTGCTTCAGACGCTTGCGGTGTGATCGCGCGCTCGTTCTGTGCATATGATTTCACACCTGTGTTCGCCGTGTTCTCTGCGTGTATTTGAACTTCAGCTGATTTTACACCTGTATTTGCTCTACTGTGGGTGTGCACTTCAGGTGAATTTACACCTGTATTCGCTATATTGTAGGACTGTATTTCATCTGAATTCACACTTGTATTTTCAGCGCTGTGGGTCTGTACTTCAGATAAATTCACACTTGTATTCGCTATGTTGTAGGAATGTACTTCATCTGAATTCACACTTGTATTTTCAAAGCTGTGGGTCTGTACTTCAGGTGAATTCACACTTATATTCGCTATGTTGTAGGACTGTAATTCATCTGAATTCACACTTGTATTTTCAACGCTGTGGGTCTGTACTTCAGATAAATTCACACTTGTATTCGCTATGTTGTAGGAATGTACTTCATCTGAATTCACACTTGTATTTTCAACGCTGTGGGTCTGTACTTCAGGTGAATTCACACTTATATTCGCTATGTTGTAGGACTGTAATTCATCTGAATTCACACTTGTATTTTCAACGCTGTGGGTCTGTACTTCAGATAAATTCACACTTGTATTCGATATGTTGTAGGACTGTAATTCATCTGAATTCACACTTGTATTTTCAGCGCTGTGGGTCTGTACTTCAGATAAATTCACACTTGTATTCGATATGTTGTAGGACTGTAATTCATCTGAATTCACACTTGTATTTTCAGCGCTGTGGGTCTGTACTTCGGATAAATTCACACTTGTATTCGCTAAACTGTAGGACTGTAATTCATCTGAATTCACACTTGTATTTTCAGCGCTGTGAGCCTGTACTTCAGGTGAATTCACACTTGTAATCGCTGTGTTGTGGAATTGAGTTTCAGATGAATTCAAACTTGTATTCTCCCTTTCGTGTGCTTGTACTTGATTTGAATTCAAAAATGCATTCGCTATGGTGTAGGATTTATTGGCCTGTATTTCAGGAGAATTCTCACCTGCTTTCACTGTGCTGTTGGTTTGTATTTCAGGTACATTTACATCTGTATTCTTTGTTCTGCAGGGTTGTACTTCAAATGAAATTATATCTGCATTCGCCGTGATGTAGGTGTGTACTTCAGGTGACTTCACATGTGATTTTGCTGTGCTGTAGGTCTGCACTTCAGTTAAATTTACACCTGTATTCGCTATGCTGTAGGACTGTGTTTCTGGTGAAATGATACTTGCGTTCACTTTGCTATAGTCCTTTTCTTCAGGTAAATTCACACCTGCATTCAGTGTGCTATGAATTTCGAGTGAATTTACATCTACAGACGGTGTATTCCGAGGCTGTTTTTTGACAGAGACAGTCTTGGTCACGTGTACATCTCGCGCGCCAGTTATTCCTCTCGAAACCCTTACTGATGGCAAACGTCGAGTCGTACCTGCTGTATCCTCCTTTTCCAGTGAACCGATTGCAACTGTCGAATTAGACTTGCGATGACCGGCCGTCACGTGAGACGAGATCGGGATTCGATGTGGTGTGATGGACAGCGATTTCTGTCGTTGTCTTGACGATGCAAGTAGTACATCGCCGTTCTTTTCTATCGGAAAGGAGCGTCGTTTCAACTGTTTGGACTTCGCTAAATCGCTGTCGGACTTCTCTACGCTATTTCCAGCTTGTGTCTCAGGCCGCGACACCCCTTTCTCTGACTTGTCATTCTTCACGCGTGCACACCGACGCTGAGATCGTTGGGTCGGGCTCAGGTAAGAAACCCCTTGTCTTAAATCTTTCACCGCCGACGCCGAGTTAATTTCCTCTTCGCGAAATTTAATACCGCACAGCTGAGCGCTCTTACTCAACGCAACACCGTGCCACGGTGCACGACAGTCGTCTCCGAGTGGGCACGAGTCTCCCATGCAGCACTCCGTGTCACAGACAATGTCAGTGAGCGTTCGTCCTACCGCGACGTCGCTGTGTGGACGGTCGTGACGACTGTGGACAGGTGCGTCAGTGAGCGCAGCAGACGTTACGTTGTCACGTTGGTGAGATGAAGTTACATGGTGGGGAATAGCGCGCAAAGTGGTTTTGATGGGCGGGGACGTGGGAGGGGTCTCATTGTCCTCAGATCCTTTTGACTTATCAGGAAAAGTGTCGACAACACGGCGGGGAATTCCGCTGCCTTGCCTCTTGAGCGCTGTATACGAATTTTCTCTTATGATACGCGCGGACTGGGCAGTGGAGAATGGGTTGGCAACTTCGGCGTGGCTGACTGTAAACAAATATAGACTTCGACTGAGCGGCACTAGTGACGATTGAGAAGAGTCATGTGACTTGTTGGTCGTGTGGTATAATCCGGGTACAACTTCTTGACTTTCCATTGACTTTTCTCTGGCCCTGTCGTCGTTAAGCAGAGTCGTAACTTCCTGCACAGGGGATGTAAGTACTATTGATCCATCACGGTGAAGGTTCAAGTCCCGCTGGAAAGAGCAACAAGTGCTGCCATCATAACTGGTAAGCCGTTTAAAATCGGTCGCGTCCGTGCTCAAAGCACAAATGCCGTTTGATCGCTCGACTGAGTTCGAATCCTTCAGCGGCTTGTAATAAACGTCATCAGTCTTAGCCCAAATGTCGTTAATACAAGTACGTGTAGTATTAACAGCTCTCTCACTCTCCACATCGACAACTGAGTGGTGGTCCGTGTTCGAATCGTTTCCAGGAGTAAAGAACAAGTCGTCTCCACTCTCGATACTCCATTCAGCTACAGCAGTCTCGTTAAGTCGGTGCGCATTTGGTGCCACGCTCCCGTGAAACGTTACAGGTGTGCAACAAGTACTGCTCTCGCTCGAACACGTTTCACCGTTAAAACTGGCACTAAGTACTCGTGCACTCCGGGCTCCAACGCCATTCAGTGAGGATGTGCGTCGTACTGATTCTTGACCATTATCTTTACCACTTCCTTCCGCGGCCAATGCTGCATTTTCGCTCCATGCCGAAGGGATATCTGTCACAAGCAAGGCTGTCCTGTCTATGACCTTTTCAGCGAGAAGCTTGACAGTCTTCTTACTTTCTGTGCGGTCATTGTTATTACGCGCACTGCTGGTGTTTACATTTGCCACTATAGGTGGCGCGTAACCAGACAACGGACTGCACACCTGTATTCCAGAGGACGACTCTGGGATTAAGTCGCAGTCCTTGCACGGCCTGCTTTCTTGCCACAGATAATCGAGATTAGCAGACACGGTGCCTTCATGTTCCTGTTTGACTTCAGTCGAATGAGAGACACGTGCGTTTGATGCATGTGTTGCCGTTGATTTTACAGTTATTTTTCTCTCGTCTTCGAAGACTGGACAAACCTGTTGTAGTGTTTTTAATCCAATTGCTGCTGCTTCATTTGGCGACTTTTGTAAACAGAGTACATTGCCTTGATAAGGACACCGGTTTTGACTAGCGTGTAGTGTGTGACCGCCTGACGAGGGCAGCCGAACTAGATCACGAAAGCTTGGCCCTGTTTGACTGCATGTATATTTGCAGTCCACGTCACCGCTTTCGCTTATCGATGGAGCTGATAAATTACATACTTCATCTCTAGTTTGAGTCCCTTGTAGGTCTGCGGCGGTAGGCGCGTTTTCATCCACGATGGCTGGTGCGTTTTCGTTATACAGATTCACTTTTTCACTGACGGCCTGACTAAATCTAGGCCGGGTAGTTACACGGGACTTGAACTTTTCTTTGTTGTTTGTAGATTTACCAGTGGACGAGAAGGACCCCACTTGCCTAGGTCTGCTTTCGAGTTGTCGCTGTCGCGCTTGAAACTTGTGTAGCGGTGGTGTGCTGGTTACACGTGTTGTGTTTGAATCGAGCGTTTGAGATTTCAAAGACTGTTCTGTTGAAATGTCCCCTTTCTTGTCTGTTTGCTTTCGGGCGAGTTTTCTTTGCACAGATTCGTGACTGTATGCACGGTGATCGATATCAGGAACAGCTTTTGTTCGTTGAGTGTGAACGACAGTTTGCTTAATTAATACTGGTGTAGTTTCGGTCACTTCCTTGGCGCTGGTGCCACACTTAAGGGAACGTTTGTTATCAGAAGTTTGATCGTCAATAACAGGATCGTTTGTTGCCTCACAATATACATCTAAGCCAGTCGAAGCAATTATCGAGCGATAGCGTTTAGTCACTTTCTCTTCGACACTCGTTGCATCGTCGGTGGTGTCCGATGATTCTATCAAACTCTCTGAGCTTTGCAAAAGTCGTTGTTTGCTTGGAATTAAGATTTGAACTCCGTCACCTGTATCACTCGTGTTCAAGTTAGCCGGGGCTGATTTTCTACGGTTTCTGAGTTCGAAAACATTGTCCAACCTCTGGCTGTTTTTTCTGTCTCTATGAACTTTCAGTTCAGTTAGGCATGTGTCTACTGAAGTGGGACAATTTTCACCTGGAGATTTGGCCACCTGAGGCTGGAGACGGCAAGAATTCTGGCCCATAGAGTCAAGGATCGGTGCTGGATAGCTGTCAGCACGGCTAGGTGGGTTGTTATGTGCGGTGGTGAGTCGCCCAGTTTGTTGAAGAATTGCTAGGGAATGTGGAAGCGGACGGCCAGAGTTGCTCAAAGCGTCTTTAGCTGTAGTATGCAAGGACTGCCCGTTCTCATTTTCTACACTCTTCCGACGCCTTGCCTGGTAAACGGCACGTTTTTCGGCATGTTGCAAACTGGTATTTCTGCAGTCAGCATTTTCATTGTAACTTTTTATTTCGGCATGTCTCTTGAGATCTTGACGTACTGCTGCGAATGTTTTCGTCTTAACGTGCTTTGGCCAGTCGATAAAATTGTTGGTGTTTGTAGCTGTGTTGATACTCAAGCGCGTAATCTTGTCTGTCCTGGTAAACAAAGAGCGGTCGGAAGGTGGAATAGAAATAAGTGTTTTGAAAACTTTTCCTGATCTGTTCAGTGCAGTGTCCTGTCGCTTGGTGGCGTTGACGTCTTTCAGAACCGAGCTAGAATGGTTGGCCTTTGTTTCTCCAGTCTGTTCGTCCAACAAAGTTGTCAGTTCCTGGTTGAGTCGTGCAGGTTGGAGATTTAAATTTTTATGCTCGTATGTTTTAACAGTTTCCGTTATAATCTCACCGTTATTGTTAATAAAACAAGCAACGTTATTCGCGTCACGTGACTTGTAACAATCCGGATCTGTCTCATATAATTCATGAGGGCCGTCACAATCTACGACCCTCTGAGCACGGGTGCAATTTGACACACTAAAAACACCGTTGTTTTCTGTCGTCACTAGGTAATGTTGACTTATGCGCTCCCTTCTTGCGGGAGGGTAACATAAATGACCTAGTAAGCTCTCACCGATTGCGGTTTGACTCCTAGTCAGCAACGTCTGTTGGTGACACGGATCAAAATCACATGGATCTCGCAGCTTTCTTGGACAAAGACAGGCACGTCGTAGATTTTCCGATGTCAGAGATTCGAACCCTTCTTCGTTTGTCTGACGAATAGGTGGGCGAGTTGGAGTAGATATGTTCAAAGCAATTTCTGGCTTCGTAGATGGCGAGTCACAAGATGACGTAAGAGCTGATTGCCTTATTATGTCTGGGCTGCGCTTTGCGCGTGCAGTAAGGCTAGTTCTGTGACGCTGCAGGTCATGAGTCTGCGCCCGTCTTGAAAGTGGCTTTCTGTCATCTTTCGCAAGAAAAAGTGACTGAAAATTATTTTCATCAAACGACAGAGCGGTGGTCTTTGAGGAGTATAAATGTGTCTTTAACTTCTCGCCATTCGAAACTTTATTCTGCTCATCTCTCGCCGATTTGCTCAACTTAACAGTCTCGCTTGCTCTGAGCTGCTCAGCAGTTACGAGAGGAGCGGAGTATGCACGGTTTTCTTCGCCAAGTCCGTTCACAGAAGTAACGTCACAGAACACGCTAGTATCGACCTGTTCATAACAAGATGAATCAGCAAAAATCACATTGGGCGCATTTGAGATTCCAGACTGAATGTAGCAATGAGCAAGATCAGAGTTATCGTGAAACTTCTTAGCTTCACCAGAATGGCACTTTCCGGCGGTCGCCAAAGTAGAAGAGACAAAAATGTCTCTCAGGGTCACGTTAGGTTTGGATGCGTCCAAGGTCAACTCGTCAAAAGGCGCTACAACTGGACATGTCGACTCGGAAACGCTTGTCGTAACCGCTAAGACTCTCGACAGAGTGGCTGGTCTGTCTGCGTCGTTGTCTGGCCCAGGAGTGACTCGGCCTACCCCTCCTCTTCTTGCCAGTTTCACATGCGATCGATCGACTGTCTGTGCTGTGTCAGAAACGCTGGTAGCACCGGGGGTGGAGTTTTCGGCAGCGCCGGTGAATGCATTTTTGAGACCGAAACGACTTCTACGACAGCAACTGCTTCTCCGGGCAGGGGTGGATTTGATGATTATGTTAGCATTTTTCGTGGGTAGATGATTAATGCCTTCGACGGCAAACTTATCCTTGAATGCAGTGGCAGAAATCACGTGACTGCGATTGCATATATGATTGCTAGGGATGCACGTAGATGTAGTTTGCAGTTTGTAAAAACTTGAGTCTGACTTTGAAGTAGTTGTGCCGATGCTTGGCCGTTCTTTCCGATTTTTCGTGTCGTTAATTTGCGTACAAAATGTTTCTGACTGAATACAAGAAAGTGCATCAGTACAAAACGTTTCAACCGCCTCCTGGCACGATTCGGCAGACTCTTCAAAAGTTGGTAAGTTTTGAGCCGTACAAGACTCGAAGCCAAACTTAGAATGAGAAACTACACCGGTCTGCAAAGTTTCAAGACTATTATTATCGATACAGTTTGCTCGCCAGACGGCTGACTGTGTGGAGACGCATGATGTATTTGGCGATCGCCGGCGAGCTGTGAGACTGGACCGGTGGGGCCTGCAATTTACAATTAATTCCTGGCATCGCTTCCTAGCTGAGTGATCGAACTTCGGCTGGCACTGGGAATTGTAACCTGCCGTGGTGCGTCTATTTTCGACTGGCTGTTGTGTGTGGGTTTGGTTTTCAGCTTCCGACGATGGGACGTTTTCGTCCTGCGTGTGTCCGTGTTCGTGTTCTGTATCTTTCGACTTAGCTCTGTTTTTGTCTGCTCCATTGTCTTGTGTAATTTTAAATCTGCCTTGTCGACATTTTGTTTTTGTCGATCGTCTTCCGAATCCGAATCGAACGAATGGACTTGGGTCTGACGTCTCTAAATTTGTACGACTCTGACCGAAACCTAGATGGTTACTTGTCTGGATACTGCGGCCGTCTGCGGCCATGGAAGACCGAAACATGGATTCGTGTGTAAAAGTGTGTGTGGAGGCATGACGAGCTGCTGTTTGTTGCTGCGTGCCACTAACCCTTCTCGGCTTTGGACTGCGACTCGATGACAGCGAGAGACGGGGGACCTTTTTTATCGCAGATTTAATGATCGCTGTTTCTGGCGCTGGTGAAGATTCTTGTATCTTCTCACCTGTTCTACGCGAACCCAGTAGTGTTAGTTTCTTTGGAATCTTAGAGATCTCTGCCGCGCGTTTCTTTGGCAACATTTCGCAAACCACTGGTCCACCTGGTTCAGGTGTGGCCGAGCTAAGTTTATTTTTTATCATTTTGCCCTTGCCCGTCAGTGTTGCTGCTAGCAACTGACGCGTTTTCAAAGCGCCGTTGCTACTTGGGTCGCGTTCAACACTCGATTGGCTATCCCTCATTTTAATGCCAACTACTTGGAGACACACAAAAGATTCGTACAGAACATTGCAAGAAAAATATATATGCTTACTTGACTAACAGATGTACGATTTTCTTGTTTAAAAGGCATATTTAACCGATTTTATTTTGTCCCGTTAGCATGTTTCCCTCCGTTGCTAGTCGTAGCACCAAAGAAGACGAGGTCAAGTTACTGTTTAGAAAGTCAAAGTTCCGTGTTCTATTATTTCACTGAAAGTTTGTTTAGAAAGTCAAAGTTCCGTGTTCTATTATTTCACTGAAAGTTTGTTTAGAAAGTCAAAGTTCCGTGTTCTATTATTTCACTGAAAGTTTGTTTAGAAAGTCAAAGTTCCGTGTTCTATTATTTCACTGAAAGTTTGTTTAGAAAGTTAAAGTTCCGTGTTCTATTATTTCACTGAAAGTTTGTTTAGAAAGTCAAAGTTCCGTGTTCTATTATTTCACTGAAAGTTTGTTTAGAAAGTCGAAGTTCCGTGTTCTATTATTTCACTGAAAAATGTACCCTTCGAGCTTGTTGTTGCTGGAAGTATTCACTCATTTATGTTACGAAGGGTTTGTAGTAGGGTGTCCTCCATCATTTACTTTTTTATTTCTTTACTTTATACTTATTTTATAGCTATTTATTGCTGGTTGCGGTGGAAGCCGTCCATTTGTAAAAGTTTATTATTAATTATTTTTTATTAATAAATTTTATTAATTTTTTTTTTACAACTAATGGGGAAAATCCTCTGTACGTATATGTAAGTTTTAAGAGAGGACTAGTAATGTCGACACAATAAATCGTTTTCTTAATGGTGAGGATTCAAGGAATTTAATGCTGGACTGGGAGCATGATCTCATGAAAACTTTGAACTTGTAAACTTCCTGTCCAAGAATAGAGCTAGTCGCCTGAAAAAAAAAAAAGATTAAAAATTATAAAGTGGACTAGGATCAACAGTTATAACAAAACAATCACTTTACAGAACTGCTTTATTTAATGAAAGAATATATCAACATTTACCAAAATAACCACTTTATTGAATAGCTTTATATAATACAAGAACATATATTTTATATAGTGACAACAGTCTGCAAAAGAACCAATCACCGAATTGGTTATATAATACATACACAAATCTACTGTCAGAGGTTCTAAAAGAACCAGCCTGAATTGCTTTTTAACAAAGCATCACATCTAGTGCATAAACTACCAAAGGAACCAGCTCACTGAATTGCTCTTATAATACAAGAATATGTCTAGTGTCAACAGTTACTGAAAAGGTCCCGCTGAATTCTTTTATATTAAAAGGACGTCTCTAATGTCAACATTTACCAAAAGTACCAGCTTACTGAATTGCTTATATAATAGAAAATATCTAGCATCAACAGTTAGCAAAAGAAACAGTTTACTGAATTTCTTATAAAATCATATCTAGTGTCAACAGTTACCTTAAGAACCAGCTGAATGTCTATACACAAGAACATATCTACTGTCAACACTTACAAAAGAATCAGTTTACTGAATTGCTTATATAAAAAAAAAACAACACCATATCTAGTCTCAACAATTACCAAAAAAAAATCAGCTTACTGAATCCCTGATATATATATCTAGTGTCAACAGTTAACAAAGGAAAACACCCTACTGAACTACCTATATAATACAAGAACACACTTAGCGACAACAGTAACCAAAATAACCAGCGAACCGAATTGCTTATAGAACACAAGAACATATGTAGTGTCAGCAGTTACCAGAAAAACAAGCTTAGCGAATTAGTTTATATAAGAACATTTCTAGTATCAACAGGTATCACCAAAAGAATCACTTTACCGACTTGCTTGTAAAATACAATAACATATCTTCCGTCGTTACCAAAATAACCAATTTCTTAAATTACTTATATAGTACAAGAACACATCTAGTGTCAACAGTTACCAAAAAACCCAGCTTAATGACTTACTTATATATTAAAAGAATTTATCTAGTGTAAAATAGCTACCAAAATAGATAGCTTACACTGAACTACTTATATAATACAAGAACCCCCTTACTGAATTGCTTTATACAATAAAGAACATATCTAGTGTCAACTGTTACCAAAAGAACCGCTTTACTAAAATCCTTTATATAATACAAGAACATATAAAGCGTCAGAAGTAACGAAAGAACCAACTTACTGTTTTGTGTACATAATACAAGAGCACATAGAGTGCCAACGATTAAAAGAGACTAGCTTATTGAATTGATTTAGATAAGAACATATCTAGAGTCTCCAAAAGAACCATCTCCCTGAATTTCTTATATAATACAAAAACATATCCAGTGTCAGCAGTTATCAAAAGAACCAGCTGATTGAATTCCTAACATAAAACACATACAATACTTACAAAAAGAACCAGCTTACTGCATTGCATTTATAACAAATCAACATATCTAGTGTCAGCAAAGAACCAGTTTACTGAATTGCTCTTATAACAAAACAAACACATCTAGTGTCAGCAAAGAACCAGTTTACTGCATTGCTCTTATAACAAAACAACATATCTAGTGTCAGCAAAGAACCAGCTTACTGAATTGCTTTATATAATATAAGAACATGTATAGACTCAACAGTTTCCAAAAGAAACACCTTACAGAACCATTCGTATAATACTAGGACATATCTATTATCAGCAGTAACCTGAAAGAACTAGAGCATGAATTGCTTACATAATACAAGAACATATATAGTATAAGCAGCTACCAAAAAACAAGCTTACTAACTATTTTATTAAGAACATTTCTAGAGCCAAGAGCTACCAAAAGGACAATCTTGCCGACTTGTTTCTAGAATTCAAGAACATATCTTACATCGAGTTACCAAAATTCATTATTTAAGAACACGTTTAGTATCAACATTTTCCAGTTTAGTGAACCGATTACGTAACAAAATAACATATATAGTTAAAATGCTACTAAAAGAACCAGCACTAAATTGCATAACTAATACAAGAACAAATCTAGTGTGAATAATTACCTATAGAACCAGCTTAGTGAATTCCTTTATATAATGGAAGAACAAATCTAGTGTGAACAATTACCAAAAGAACCAGCTTAGTGAATTCCTTTATATAATAGAAGAACAAATCTAGTGTGAACAATTACGAAAATAAATACCTTACTGATATTTTTAAAATAACACTCAAAAATCTAGTGTCAACAGTTACCCAAAGAACTAAGTTCATATACTGCTTATATAATACAAGAACATATCCAGTTTCAACAATTAACAAACTTACTGAATATATATATAAAAGAACATACCTAGTGTCAACAGTACCAAAAGAACGAGCTTACTGAGCTGCTTATATAAGAATATAGCTAGTGTCAACATTACCAAAAGAACCAGCTTACTGAATTGCTTATATAATACAAGAACATATCTAGTGTCAACATGACCAGAAGAACCAACTTACTGAGTTGCTTATATAATGCAAGAACACAGCTGTCAACAGTCACCAAAAGAACCAGTTTACTGAATTGCTTATATAGTACAAGAACATCTCAGTGCCAGCTCTTAAAAACAGAACCGGGTTATGAATTGCTTTAAATAATAAAAGAACACGTCAAGTGTCAACATTACCCCAAAAATCGACCTTATTTGCTTATAAAATACAAAAAAACCCCTCAAACATTTCTAATGTCAGCTATTACCGAAAGAACCAGCTTAATGACTTTTTAAAATATAATAATGAACATGTCAAGTATCAACATTTACCAACAGAACCATCTTATTGAAGCGCTTATATAATACAAGAACACCGCTAGTGTCAACAAATACCAAAAGAACCAGATTAGTGAATTGCTTTTATAATGAAGGAACATATCTAGTGTCGACAAATACCAAAAGAACCAGATTAGTGAATTGCTTTTATAATGAAGGAACATATCTAGTGTCGACAATTGCTGAAGGAAATGCAGAACATTCTCTTCGACATCTAATTAAAGAACATAAGTATTTAAAAATAAAGTGCACGACATCCTTCAATCAAGACAATATTTATATGTTTACAAGAAAATCATTCTCTTTTTTTTTTTGCCTGTCTGTCTGTCTGTCTGTCTCTCTCTCTCTCTCAAATACACACGCACACACATATTTTTACTTTTTTGCACACGCAACGCAAAAATACTGAACAGACGCACTAAGAAAATATCTTCTTTATTCACACAAACACAAACAGTGATACAGAACAAAATTATTTAATGAAAACTATATCTTTATCATACACACGCATACAAACTGATACAGGAAAGCATTTTTATTTTTAAAATTTTCATTTTAACGCACCACACAAATACCACACAACTGATACAAAAAAGTTTTTTTTAAATATCTTTATTTTCTCACTCATGTAAGCACAGACACACACACGTATGATGAAACAACAGAAAAGCGCAAGTTATTTATTCTATTACAGAAAGAGTTACAAAATAAAGAAAGCATTTTATATATATTTTTTTCACGCGCACACATACGTTAGCGCCCAAAGAAGCATATATATAACAATGCAAAGGCATACAGACTGGGAAAGACAGGTAGGGGTTTTATTAAAGATTTCCTTTTTCTTGACATATGCATTTTACCTGAAAAACTACATTTTTTTTTTAAAATGAAGATGTGTGGCTGCAGTGCAGAAATAATCTGCAGCAATTAGTGATGACTCACCAGACCTAGCTATAATTTCTAAAAATAAACTCAGAACGCCACCTCTGAATCATTATAATATATTTATGTATGCGAAGCGAGGCATGAAATAATTATGTTTTCACTTTTTTTTCTAGACTGGATTATATTAATATTTTTTCACTCCCGGATAAATAGAAAAGGATTTTATAAAGAGGTTACTTTACGTGAGTGTGTTCGTGTTTGGGGATTCTGTGTGTTGCAAAAAATTAAGTATCATATCCAGTAACAGCTCAGCACACAATAGAGATGAATACAATATATATATATTATGAGAGAGAGATCTATATGATTTAAAAATCAAACATAATAGCAAACAGATACTGACTCTATTGCTCACCAGCATATTCACGAACTGTTTTAAATTAACATTATGCAAAATTGTCTTGGTAATAAAATAATACTATTTTTTTAATTGAAATTTTAAAAAAAAGAATGTTGTGCTGAAGCGTAATTTTGTAAAAATCAGACTGTCATGAAAAATAGCTTCTAACATTGTATCTTGTTTTGTTTGTTTTTTTAAATTTTTTCATGTACAATATATATTTTAATCATTAGTTCATTTCTTTTAATTTTTTAACCCAAAGCCACCTAGCAAATGCCAAAATAAATCACGAAATCTAGAAAATAATTCTAGAATTTAAAAAAAAAGTTAAGTTTTTCTACAAATTGTTGAAATGGCAGATTAAGGGTGATTGGCTTAGAGCCAATGTAACCCAAATGAAGAAGCAAGAAAGAAATTTGAAACAGAACAGAACGAATGCATGCGTACCTCATTTCAAAAGGGCTGTATAACCGCTCAGATGAAGTCTGGCCGTAGTACCCTGTGTTAACAATCATTATCTGCATGTGGTCAATAAGTCCCTTTTACAAGACTGAGGTTTGGTGTCCGAAGACTAAAGACACCCCACCCCATACTTTTATGCTCCTGTTTTCTTCCCCCCACTCTTCAGTAGCGGGCTGTCACGTACGGTGAATAGCGCCGGGTTTCATGTCATTTCGCCTTGTGGACTCTACACCGCGTTATATTCATGGAAGTCTCTGTTCGGCCAGTCATTAAAACCGTTCATAGCTTGTAATGATAACTGTTATCTCATTCATTCTCCCCAAATCAATGTACACATCCGGCCTATTTGCCACACCTTTAGCAATGCCCCTATGCTGGGAGAATATTATGTATAGCTCGCTACCCTGGCTGATTAAGTCCGCTCCTTTTCCACCAGCTCAAAGTTCTGAACACTGTACATCCTGGGCAAAACGCGTAATTGTATGTGAGCAGGGATATGTGTGTTTGTACGTGTGTGTACATATGAATATGCTTGTGTCGTGAACTACGGGTTATTGTGCAGAATATGAATATAACTGAGAGTCGAGACGAGTAGGTGTTTTTCGATTCACGTCTGAAATGGTTCTCTCTCTCTCTCTCTAATGTTCTAGTTTTGATAAGCAATCTGCCAATGTCCTGTTGTGTTTTAAATGTTCGGCTTATAGAGATATTTTCAAACATGTTTTTACAATGTCTTATGATGCTTTTATTCACAGAATTTAACAATAGCTTTACTTACATTTGCCTTTGTTCATAACGACTTCACATCACTATCAGTTACCAGTCCCACACGAAAGATCGACCGTCTTTAAGTTAGACCGGAAGTTTCTTTGTTGAAGAAGTACTCTATTCTAATAACTTTGAATTTGAACATAACTCGAGTCCGGTCAAAAAGGCGATCATTGGCTTATGGTAAGTTAATTGTCTGCTGTTAACTGTTTGCTTTTGATCTATACTTTAAATTTGAGAATGCTTATGTAATTAAACCATTATTTCTATGTTCACTAATTTGAATACGTTGTAAATTATACTTGTGAATTTTGATTGATGCTATATTTCTTATCAGACTAACGAAATTGTTGCAGGATTGTAAGTTGAGAGAATGTTTGTAAGAGAGAAATGAAATATGCCTGAAATTTAGTGCTGCCTTAATTTGACTTTTGCAGAGCAAGCCTGTTTGTTTTACTTTTGTCACGTCGTACTACGGTGGCTACTGTGCTGTACTAAATTATGTTGGTGTGTGAATCCAGTGTCGTCGTCAACTTATCAGTAAAACGTGTTCTGTAAGTTGATTCCTGTGAATTCCGTTCGAGTACCATTACAGCAGAAATGGTGGCTTGAGTTTGGTCTCAAAAATTCATGAAAATTATATTGAATGTTCCTCATGGTGTGTTGAATAAACGTGCATGGAAAATCAAGACCACTCCTCCTGATGTGCTTCATAGCGCATGTGAAATTCAGGACAATTCTCTCTGGCGTGCTTAGAGAGTGCGTGGAAGATTCTGGAACAGTTGGTAATGTGCCTCTAGAAAGGACACTGCCTAAATATGAAAGTCAGTGACTTGTTGCAAACTTCGTGACTGAAACATGTGCCAGCAACAACTGCCATCTATGAACAGGTTATATGTAGTGACTTTAATTATTCCTCTGAAACTCTACTCTGATTTCCATGATGATGTCCATGAACTTGATTATGTATTTAAGTTAATGGTAATGATTATTATTATTTAATTAATCATCCATAATTAATTATAAGTGATGAGAATCTCAATTTGTATTATTAATAATTCTTCAGAAGACACCACTCGTCTCTCTCACTTGGCTGATAAGCGGGTGCTGTAAACATTTTAAATATACTTAAATACTAATTTTTGATGATTTTTAGGACAATGTACTTGCATTTACAGTTTCATTCTTGGAGAATTTGATTTCATGCACATACTTACAATCTTATTTGTGTCGAAGTAGTAGGCACACATACAAAACTCATTCTTACTGAAGTTGAAGGTACATATACACACACTTATTCACACTATCGTAGGGAACCATTATTTATAAAAGTTATAAGAGAGAACGTGCATATTAATCTTGATCGTATATGTATTTGCGTGTGATTGTTATTATATTTTTTTATGTCTGCACAGGCCTTGAAATGTCTTAGACACATTCTCTCTCTTCAGTGAACAAGGCAATGTTTACAATCATAACAGGGTAAGCCTTACAATCGCTGAACAAGCAAGTGTAATAAGATCTTATTATGGCCACGTGTCGTTTGCTGACCTCGCCTTGTACTCTCGGTATGCGTAGGCATGCGCGGATCTGACCGCTTCAGCCAGTTTACCCATCTACCCACGTTTCATTGGCAAGAGTGTACGTGTTGAGAGAGAGAGAAAGAGAGAGTTCAGTGGTTGAGATAGATACATAATGAAGGCAAGATTTATTGTGTATTATTTGTTATGTTAATAGTTTTTCTTTAATAATGAACTGTGATTGAAATATATATCATAGAGGCAGTTTTATTTTATTTTTAAACCATATTAAGGGAATGTTAGCTAATGTTACCTTATATGTGCATGTGCTTCTCTCACATATGTTGCTGTGAGATATGTTTTACTAATTAATTACGGTTCATTCCGATATTTTGTAATCAGTTGTTTATCAGTGAGGATAGGTTTTTAGTTGGTTTGAGCTCTGCATTTTGCAGAATGTATGCCGCCCGCCTTTGTACAGCTTTCTTTCTCTGCCTTCGAGGTTATTGCTTTAGCGGGCGACAAAAATTGGTTCAGAGGGCTTTGACCAGTTAGGTCAAGGGTCGCTCGCTGGCTTTCTTTCAAACAGTGCTGTGGATTCATGTTGGCACTGATAGTATATAACATACAGTGAGTGCTGTGTTACGCGAAAGCGGCGGAAGCCGGAAGCGCCCCCTACACTACTACTACTACTACTACTACACTACAGTTCTGTGTTAACCTTTTATTGACATATACAGTTTTATTAACTTTTTAATTGTAGCAGAAGTTTATAAAGTTATGAAAATGTGTCAGTGTCTGATGAGCCTTTTGATAAATGTTTCTGGGTAGATGAATGATCATTCAAGTACACACAGTTTTGTTGAGCATTTTGATAAATGTTTCTGGGTGGATGAATGATCACTCAAGTAAACAGTCTGTTGAGCTTTACGTTTGCTATAAATGTTTCTGGGTGGACGAATGACCATTCAAGTACACACATAGTTCTTGAGTTTTGATAAATGTTTCCGGGTAGATGAATGACCACTGCGTGCAATTTTCTGACTTAAAATGTCAGAAAGTGAAAATGTTATTCCATACAGGCATTCTTTCACTTAATTCTTTTAAAATTACTGTTTTCCCTGCTTTCATACTAGTAACAATCCTTGATACGCCCGGCTGCTAAACGGCAGCTTGCATTGATAAAAACAGTATGGTAGTGCTGACTTCGTTAAAACAGCACAGGTAAAGAATGCCAAAGCATGAATGGCATTTTTGTCTTAAAAAGATCACAAGTTTTCATGCTTTCGCCCATTTTTTTTTTTAAAGACCACATGCTTTGTTTCTTGTTCACATATTGCGTTTTTTTCTTTGTATTATTGTGGAACGGTTTTTCGTGTCCTCTGGTATAGTATGGTATAGTATGCCTTTTTACTTTGCGTATAAATGCGCATGCGTAGCCTATTATTCTGTATTTTATAGAATATCTGTTAATCAGCAATACTTTATTATTAAAACTTTACAGACTGAATACAATCAGTAGTGTTTGTTTAGGCGTGGGTGAGTGAGTGGATAACTATAAAGTGAAGTAATATATACGTGTGTTTCTATCGATGTGGGGGGGGGGGAGTGGGGAGGTACCGGACGATGAAGAACATCAAAAACACATTTTTTTTAAAAATCAGTATTTTCCAAGAGTGAAATACTGAGAGAAGGAGAAGAGTGGAGATAAATATTCCCTACTGATAAGATAGAGACCTGGAATTTAATTTACATAAACGGCTAGCTGAAGGTCGCTAGTCGCAAGGTCTCGTAACTACATAAAAAATAAATCACAGAAGAGATAATTCTTGGAAAGAGAGAGAGGGGAGGGGAGAAAGAGAAAGAGAGCGAACGAGAAGGGGAGAGATCGAGAAAAGAAGAGAGAGGGAAGGAAGGGAGAGATGGGGGAGGAAGAGAGAAGAGGGGCGAAGAGAGAAAGAGCTATTTCAATCAGTCACCGCCTGACGTTTCTGTATTTCAAGTGTCTTCATGAAATCTAAGTATAAAGCAACTTACATTTCCTCTAACCACACAATGTGAATAATTTTAGACAGTAAAGAACTTTTACAATAAAAATTAGTAAAAACTTTAATTTAAAAAATAGCAACATCCAAGGCTAAAAGGTTTGCTTATTGAATGCAGAACAGTATAAATTAGCTAACTGTATGCAGCTGTTCACGATAGTGGGGGGGGGTCGTTCTTTTACATCGCGTTCCAAGCCCCCTTTCAGCAAAAAGCCAGGAACTTGAATCAGTTTCATCACCGGAAATGTTAGAGTGGTGTGGAAGGACAAATTGGGTGGGGTAAGGTGTTCTGGGTCATAGAGTCCTGTAGATAGATAGATAAACAGACAGACAGACAGACAGACAGACAGATAGATAGATAGATAGATAGATAGATAGATAGATAGATAGATAGATAGATAGAAGTTTTAGCGCTGAACAAATAGATGTGCGAGCAAAATTGTACATCTGTACGAAACAAGACAGTTACTGGTCTCAGTTACGTGTTTTAAACCTTAAGACGCTGACGCAAGTCAGACTGTAAAAGGCATTTTGTGAGTGTACTTGTTGCTGTTTCTTCCTTTTTTTCTTTTTAAGAACACATGAGTCAAACGAGGTGTAGAGGCAAGGTGAACCTGGAGGAGTCGCGCACCGTCTTATGTTTTCTGACAGCAACCCGATAAGCAACCTACTCGTGCACTTTGAAGTTTCTCCGTGAGCTACAATTTTAGTGGATAAAGCAATGAGAAAGAAATTATATAAGACTCGAGTCGAGATTTTATACTAGAACACACAGAGCTTTCGGCCATCAGCCGTTGCTGAGCGTTAGTTGCTAGCTTCACGATGTGAAGAGAATCTTAAAGAAAATTACGCATCGTCAAGTAATTTTAATGTAATGACAGCCAGCCATCAATAGTTCCTTTTGTATCATCTACGACTTTAACACTGGAAGTGCCAGGAAGTTTTCGGACGGAAATAGACAACATTATGTAATCGGATAGCTCGATTTGTTCTTTTTTTTTCTTCTGTAGCATGAAAAAGCAAGTCTGGGAGATGGTTCACGATACTGATCCGCGTATAGAAAATGAAAACTGTGAGGCTGACAGGAAGCATAGATAAACACAATTATGGCCCTTGTGGCGAAAGCGGAATTCACACTACCGAATAGATATTCACTGGAAACACTTTGAATCAAATTATTTTTGTATTTTCTTGTTAGCTAGTTGGTTGTGTGTGTGTTGATATTGTTGAATAAATTTCCTACATTGAACTTTCATCCAAACAAAGGAGACTCACAACCAATTAAAAAAGCACACCAGCAGTAGAAAACTGCATCCACTCAAACCAAAGTTCATCCCTCTCAAATAGTAACTGTTAATATTTCCATCTCTGTCATTATATATCCAGTCAAACCAAAGTTCATCCCTCTCAAATAGTAACTGTTAATATTTCCATCTCTGTCATTATATATCCAGTCAAACCAAAGTTCATCCCTCTCAAATAGTAACTGTTAATATTTCCATCTCTGTCATTATATATCCAGTCAAACCAAAGTTCATCCCTCTCAAATAGTAACTGTTAATATTTCCATCTCTGTCATTATATATCCAGTCAAACCAAAGTTCATCCCTCTCAAATAGTAACTGTTAATATTTCCATCTCTGTCATTATATATCCACTCAAACCAAAGTTCATCCCTCTCAAATAGTAACTGTTAATATTTCCATCTCTGTCATTATATATCCAGTCAAACCAAAGTTCATCCCTCTCAAATAGTAACTGTTAATATTTCCATCTCTGTCATTATATATCCAGTCAAACCAAAGTTCATCCCTCTCAAATAGTAACTGTTAATATTTCCATCTCTGTCATTATATATCCAGTCAAACCAAAGTTCATCCCTCTCAAATAGTAACTGTTAATATTTCCATCTCTGTCATTATATATCCAGTCAAACCAAAGTTCATCCCTCTCAAATAGTAACTGTTAATATTTCCATCTCTGTCATTATATATCCAGTCAAACCAAAGTTCATCCCTCTCAAATAGTAACTGTTAATATTTCCATCTCTGTCATTATATATCCAGTCAAACCAAAGTTCATCCCTCTCAAATAGTAACTGTTAATATTTCCATCTCTGTCATTATATATCCACTCAAACCAAAGTTCATCCCTCTCAAATAGTAACTGTTAATATTTCCATCTCTGTCATTATATATCCAGTCAAACCAAAGTTCATCCCTCTCAAATAGTAACTGTTAATATTTCCATCTCTGTCATTATATATCCAGTCAAACCAAAGTTCATCCCTCTCAAATAGTAACTGTTAATATTTCCATCTCTGTCATTATATATCCAGTCAAACCAAAGTTCATCCCTCTCAAATAGTAACTGTTAATATTTCCATCTCTGTCATTATATATCCAGTCAAACCAAAGTTCATCCCTCTCAAATAGTAACTGTTAATATTTCCATCTCTGTCATTATATATCCAGTCAAACCAACGTTCGTCCCTCTCAAATAGTAACTGTTAATATTTCCACAACTGTTATTATATGTACAGATGTAATAACCCCATGCACTAAGTGCTAAATTTTGGCATTTCTTTCTAAAGGCGGTAGAGAAGGAATACAATTTGTTAAACAGATTTTTTAAACATTTTCTAAAACTCTTTCATAGCAGCACCCATTCTATTCTATTCCTTCTCCTCCCGAGTTTCTCTTGCTGTGCGTGCACAACTCTGAAGTCTGTCTGGTCTAGCTGTGCCTGCACAACTCTGAAGTCTGTCTGGTCTAGCTGTGCGTGCACAACTCTGAAGTCTGTCTGGTCTAGCTGTGCCTGCACAACTCTGAAGTCTGTCTGGTCTAGCTGTGCGTGCACAACTCTGAAGTCTGTCTGGTCTAGCTATGCGTGCACAACTCTGAAGTCTGCCTGGTCTAGCTGTGCGTGCACAACTCTGAAGTCTGCCTGGTCTAGCTGTCGCAGTATTCTTCAAAACAGTTTCCTTTCTCCCTTCCTCTCTTCCTGGATGAACTCGTCGAATAGTTTTAGCCCTACATCTACATCCACGACTCCCACTACGACCAGGCCATTGTAGACTATAAATTGTTGGATATGCAACAATATATATACATTCCCCTCCGCTCGGTACCAACACCTGAGGACGTATATACGTAGCACTCAAACTAGAGAGGTATGCCATTTCTCATCGCCATAATTAAGTAGAAGCAAATATTTAATTCTATCATTGCTTGTAAATTTGAATGTCTATAAAATTTTGTTAAACCTTTTCTACTTTCTCATAGATGTTTTTAAAAGTAAATTTTGTCATATCTGAGACAGTTATTTTAATGTTATTACTTTGTCAGACAACTTCCACTACCTTTTGTTTAAATAATGCATGAAACATAACAGCCCAGTACCCTGATCAGATGTGAATAAATGAGGGCTGGAGCATTGGACAGAGTGGTCCAGTGCTCTAATGAGTAGGAAAAAAATGAGGGTTGTATAGAGGAAAGCTGTGTGGCATCCAAGTCGGTTGGAAAATATAAAGGTTGGAGCATGGAGCACGGTTGTCCAGCGCCTTAATCAGTTGTGATATGACGGGGGGCCTGGAGCAGAGACCAACACTGTGGCAAACGAAACTGAGTGTTGGTTCCTGAAACAAAGACATCTGCCATGTAACAGCTGCAGAGAGAACATTAATTTACTTTTAATTTTTGCCGACAGAAGGGAAATATATAATTCTCAGAAAAAATATAATAAACTGAGACCAGATGACACTAACCCTCCCATAATGTATAGTTTTAATTTATATCATTAATAATGTCAATCCTCCTGTGATATATACTTCATATGATTTCCTGGATTTGCAACAGTTGGAAGTGAGAGCGAACCTTCCTTACCCCCCCCCCCCCGCCCCACTCAATCCTCGTTCATTTTCATTAATGTGTACTCCTAGCTTTGTGTCGCTTGTTTCTTTTGTATTCATTGTGTGTAAGTGCTTATATGTTTATATATGTATTTTTTCAACAGTAAGATACAACTAATGAAGGGTGATAAAACGAGCTTTCACGGTGCAAAATATTCTCTTAGTGAATAAATCTTAAACTGAACTCCAGCTGCCCATTATGTATTTTATTATGTCTTATGATACTTATATTAGCAGATCTATTAGCAGGTTTCCGAACGAGGTGCTAATTTATTTATCACGTCATCTGCGGACTCCTCATGATTCGCCGCCTTAAAACTACGTCCTAAAGAAAGCTCTCAGAACCCAAACCCATATTTCCGTCATCTGTAGAAAAAACACATGGTACTAAGAGACGTGTTCTACCACATAAAATGTATGTAATACTAACAGAGACGTGTTCTACCACATAAAACACGCCTATAGTAGGCAGACATGTGATCTACCACATAAAATACACCTAATACTAGCAGATATGTGATCTACCACATAAAACACACCTAATACTAGCAGATACGTGATCTACCACATAAAACACACCTAATACAAGTAGACATGTGATCTACCATATAAAACACACCTAATACTAGTAGATATGTGATCTACCACATAAAACATACCTATTACTGGCAGACATGTGATCTACCACATAAAACACACCTAATACTGGCAGACATGTGATCTCCCACATAAAACACACCTAATACTAGCAGACATGTGATCTACAACATAAAATATAAATCCTAGCAGATATGTGTTCCATCACAGAAAGCACATATGATGGTAAGCGAAACATGTTCTACACAAAAGTCACGATACTAAGAAACGTGTTCTACTTCAGAACCTAATTTGGCAAAGAGTTTGTGTGAAACCGTTATTTCAAATTCAAAGATATTTTAGGCAAGAAGAATTTAACAACAAACTGTATGCTTAAATGTATATATATATAAAATGATGAATGTTTGTGTGTGAGAAAGTGTTGTATCTGTGTGTGATTATGATATGTGAGTGTCTTTGTGTGTGTGTATATATATATACATGTGTGTGTGTATGTCAGTGCGTGTATGCATGTGTGTGTAGGAATATGTGAAGTTTCAGTAAAAATAGATTCAAACTAGTATTTTAAAGGAAATTATAACCTGGCTGGCAGACTGCATTTAGTCATAAATTATACAAGTATATAATTACTAAGATGATCAGTCTTGATACATGTATATTTTTTCTGTTTTATTTATGTTTGTTGAGAAATGTTTAACGTATTCTGTTTTATTTATTGTATGTGTTTCTTTAACCAACATTTATTTTTAATTTGATATTTTTAAATTACATAAAAACTGGCAGTACCAGTTTGGTAACTTTTCGTAACTAAAAGTATATCCTAGAACCAATACTTTTGTATAACTTTTATAAATAAAATGCTGGTATAATCCCATTTATAACTGTGATTCAGGAGAAATATCAGAAACAATCAGTGTTGGTAAATTGTAGTCAGTAGAAATGGCAACCTGTATCAATGTTTATAACGATTTTTTTTTTTTTAGCATAGACTGGCAATGTCAGTATTTGCAACTTTGCCAGTAGCAATACCTGCTAAAGCCAAAGTTATTTCAACTTATTCCTGAAACAATGCAAAGCTTTTAAAAAAAAAAAAAAAGAAGTCAGCTTTTAGTAAAAGGTATTGCGTAGGAAAACTATATGTAATGCTGCTTCAAGCAATTTCGACTCCTGTATACATATTGCCCAGTCATTTCTCAAGTTGTTATATTTTATTCAGGCCACTCATTTTTGTGGTTGTTCATTTTCACAGTAGTAAAATATTTTTAAAAACTAAATAATTAATACAGTTGGAGAAAACTAAATGAACACCAGTCAAGTAACTGTTAATCAAGAGGGACAAAAATAATTGTAATGAGTAGCTCTCGTCCAGACAACAAGCCGTCTACAAATTTGCATGTTTCGATTTCCATTGACCTCAAGTCTCTACATTCACGACCATCAGCCTAACGACAAAGCAGTAAATTCTCCTTTATTCAAACAATGGCGGCCTTGTGCAAGTACGGACACAATACTCATGATACGACCTGGAATAAAGAGGTGGTAGTGGTGGAAATGGTGTTTGTGTGAGTGTGGTATTAGCGTGTGTGTGGTGAGTGGTGAAGATTTTGTGTGGTTGCTGGTGGTATGTGTGCGTGTGTGATGTGTGGGCTGATAGCGTATGTGGTGGGTGGTGGTAGAAAGTGTCTGCTTTTGTGCGCGACTGATGGATGGTGTGTGTGTTTTGATGAGTGTGGTGGTATGCACGGTGTGTGTGCTGGTAGTGTATGTGTGCGGTGGTGGTTGTGTGAGTGTGGTGTGTGTGCATAAGTGCTGGAAGTGTGAGTGTGAGGGGTTGTGTGGTGTGTGTATGGATATGTAAATTTGAGAGAGATGGTACCTGTGGTGTGTGCGTGCGTGTGTGTGCAGACAAGAAGGTCGAAGGTGGGAAGTGAGTGTTGCCCTGCAGAATTTCGTGCTTGCAGTACACATTAATTTTAGCTAGTTGGGTTGTAGGGGAAAAGGAAACTGTTGATTGTCTGTAATCTATTAGCTCACAATGTTATTCACCTTTGCTTAACGCTCAGCTGCATAATTATTTCAGCCTGAGAGATCGTCAAGACCATGCATAATTAAAGACTACAGCAAGATTACATACACACACACACACACACACATACACACACACACACACACACACACACACACAGAGCCAAATCAAATCTAGTCTTTTTTACGGTATTGATCCCGTTGTGGGTTGTACACAATGAATGTTTGTTGAGAAATGTTTAACCGTACTTAACGTATTCTATTTATATTAGTTCAATTTCTTATTCTATCAATTCTTCGGTGGAAAAGTCAATAAAATAACAATCGAAAAGTGTGCATTTTTCACTCTAAACACAATTGTTTTACAAATTATTGTTTCATGTTGTTTTGTAATTTTTATTAAGCTTCTTATCCCTTTTCTGTCGATTTATCGTTTTAGGATTCATTTCACCTTGAGGAACTCTAATGATAAATTTAGTCAAAATTCATCGAAATCGATTTTAAAGAGACATTTTAAAAGTAAAGTGTATAATGTATTTCGCATTATTTATTTTAATTATCTTTTTTTAAAAAGTATCTTACGATTTATTTCTAAGAAATGGCACAGAGATACGCGATGGCGCTTAGGTAGAAAATCTCGTTCAAAATGCTCGGGCTGTAGCGTGCAGTCGGTTCGGCCGGAAACGCTTCCTATAATTTAACTCACTCACTCAGGTTCCATCTCAGCTTAGAGCTGATTATTCACCACTCCCTATCTGATGGTTGCAGATTTTGTGTTTCCAGGGCGATAGAACAGAACTAGTTTGCCGCACATGCTAAAGACCCCTTTAGCACACGTAGTTCAAACTGGAAAGACTAGGCCGTCAGTCTCAACTTGAACAAAATTAAGCCCCACAAAATTATCGCACATCATTTCTTTGAAAGCAGGACGCTATATATATATATACTTCTTTCTGAACTTCCAGTAAAATCCCTCAGAATGCGCTTAAGTCCTCCTTTGACGTAAACTTTAAGCCCCGAGACAAAAAAATAGGAAATGCATATTTTGCGGTGCCCCGAGTTTATTTAAACTGCTTATTGTGTTAAATTTGCTCTAAGTGCATTAGTATCTTAGCTTGCTACTCCAGATATAGAGCAAATACCATGAGACGATCTATATATGTAGGCCGGTTTAGTTTGGTCATTAATTCATTAATTACAGTTGAACAAGTTCACACCACAGATGAAGTGAAAATATCAATGACTTTTATTTCTTTATTAGCGTTTCAGCCTCGATCACCGTCTTTAATTTCAGGAGAGAGAGATAAATGATTTTTTTCTTTCCTTTTTTCTTTATCGCTTTTCCGACTTTTTAACTTTAGTTTTAAAGCGCACGCTCATGGCTCAAAACTTTTAGATTCGTTACTTTGAACTTTATTTGCATAAGATTTCTTCTTTTTCCAAACACAGTTCGTATTTTTTTTATAAAAAAACTAAAATTACACAGCATAACTTTTTCCTTTTTTCTAAAAATCATACTGATTAAAGAGAGGAAAAATACTGAAATATTTTAAACAAGCGTTCCCTTCATTTTCTATTTTTAATATTTCTGCAAAGTGGACCTCCCAAAAATGTACAATTCGGCGAATGTCAGCCCGCACATGAGACAAGAATGGACTTATACGCATGGGACTGACTTAATTATAGGCTTTATTCTCAACTAGCAGAAAAGCCCAGACAACGGAGATTGAGCTACATGCAAAGAGTTGACTTAACTATAGGCTTTGTTTACAACTAGTACTAAAGCCTAGACAACAGATAATGAGCTACATGTAAAGAATTGACTTAACTATAGGCTTTGTTTACAACTAGTACTAAAGCCTAGACAACAGATAATGAGCTACATGTAAAGAATTGACTTAACTATAGGCTTTGTTTACAACTAGTACTAAAGCCTAGACAACAGATAATGAGCTACATGTAAAGAATTGACGTAACCATAGGCTCTATTTAGCAGAAAAGCTCGGCGTTGCCCGGGTTTAAAAAGCAAGTGATGTGAATTAATAATACAATGTATTTTAGTGCAGCCCAACGGTATGTCCCCCTGTATCCGTCGAAGGGATAAGCCATTATTTTATGCAAATTTCCGCTTCCAAGATGTATCCCTGTGAATCGAGAGCAATCGGACACATGTTTTGTTTTATTTCATTACACTAGGATAGAAAAGGCCTTATTGATCGTTGTCCAGATGTAGAAACTAAATGATAGGGAATGAATAATACAAATAATTTCATTAGTATCCCCCTAGACGAACCTGGCCTCCGCCCCCTATTTCTGTCCCGGTGCTACACCAAATACACCGTGCTAACTTTAACTTTCCTCCCTCCCTCCTAGTCGTTATAAATCATATTAATAGCCCATCGTATAAAAAGGTGATGGGCAACGTTCCCTCTAATATTTTTCCTGTGTGCGCGGAACTGGCGGTTGTTTGAGCTTGCTACCAAAACTTATGCGCGGAATTTTGAAACTGCTGCGCGGCCGCGAACCTGAGGGGGAAACATTGGTGCCCTGTCTCCCCAACCTAAACCCTCACCGGCCCTGGAATAAACACGCCTTCTTGCAAAATTTCACCTCCCTAAATCTCCCTCTCTCACCCACCCCTCACGCCTCTTATTTAAGTCTTTCATAGATATATGGATAAAGGTGGGAAGGTAGAGGGGGCAGCACAGGGACCGGTGGCAAACCATGACACCACCCCCCATCACCCCAATACCCTTCTCTAGAGTAAAGCAAACTTTCACGTATAATTTCAGTTCTTAGCTCTCTCTCTCTCTCTCTCTCTCTCTCTCTCTCTCTCTCTCTCTGTGCGGACATGAATCAAAATCATACGGACATAGAGAACACACTAACCGACACATATTTTTTACAGTATTTATTAGATGCAAATGGTTGCTTTTATACGAGCGAGATGCCAAGATAACGAAAGCGACGGCTGCCTGTCAGAAAAAGATAATCAAGGTATGAAGATGACGTGCACGCAAAAGACTCGCGACCAGGATCACGCTTTCAGATAATTGACGTCATTCATTTTGAAAGATACACGTGCCGCCGCATTATCTATACGCAATTACCTTTTTTTTTTAAAAATAAAATTAACTCTTACGAATGTTGACCGTTGATCAAAATTCTACTGCAATAATTTATAAATAATGAATCCATGTAATAGACAATCAAACCAGACATACAATCAGATAGATAGTGTGTCATCTACGCCACAATATTGGTTATGATTATTATGGCCAAGTATGGCCTGCAATCTTTTCTCCTCTATTGCATGGGCAAATATTGCTGCAATCTCCTCCCCTCCATTGGATGGGCAAATATGGCCTTCAATCTCCTCTCCTCCATTGGATGGCGAAGACTTGAATCTTTCACGAACTCACGTGCTATCTATAGTGACATAATGACCTTTATTCTACTTATGTATAGTGCTTGATATCACAATAGGCCTTTAAAACACTAATTTACAATATGTAATATGATACTGGCCTATAATATAAATAATCATATACATAGCTATCATAATTGGCTTTATTTTACTCACGTACTTTGCATATTGCATATAATCAGTTCATGTTTAGTACATAGTGGCATAACGCGACAGACATTTAATTTACCCCCATACAGTAAATGACGTCACGATGGTATGGCGATCATTTACTCTGCCCAAGTACAACGCAAGATCACGTAATGGCCATCTATTCAACACAAGAATATGGTGGCCAGCCAGCAAAAGAATGGACGGGACTAAAAATACCGGCAGACAATAAATGCACTATAATAATGTATTGGGAGGGCCAGTATTGGCTTTGCTGTCTCTAATAACTGTCAAAGTCACAGGCGTAGCCTACTGGCGACGGCAGAATCGCTTGGGAAATGGAATAATTTGCAGAAGTCCTTCCTAAGCCAGTTGTGTGTTGCTTCTCTGAGGATTAATAAACTGCAAATAAGTAAATAAAGAGACAATGAAAGGACAGTTAGGGGGGGGGGTGTGAAAGGTCAAGAACGGTATAAATAAAAGCAAGTCTCTCTTTTCGAAGGAGGGATGTATGTTTAGAATAAATCTGTAGAAAACATATAAAGTAAGCTTATGTGAAAGAATATTTTAAAACCTTTGCTAAGCCCGTGACACTTATTAAGAAAAATTATATTCTTTTGGTCCAGCAGGAAAATTTCATTACATTCCCAAGGATGGATCGATCGGCATAAAGCAAAATCGATTTTTATAGGGGACGCTGACCCCTCTTTGCCAGTCGTGGGCACTGTTTAGAAGCAAGAAAATAATACCAAGAGTCACAGATACTATTCCATTCAGTTTTTAACTTTAGGTCTAAGTAGACGAATATTATGTTATTTTAGTCCAGCAATTAACTGAGTTTAGGGAAAACATAGATTTGATCATAATTAAACTTTCCACTCAATAAGGAAAAAGAAACATCTATTACAAGTTAGACATTCACTGTTAAATGAAGGGCGTCTTCAATTTAACTACATTCTTGCGGCTATTTCTAACGTGTCGTGCCAAAATGTTAAATTATGTAAATAAGCAACCAACATATTTAATACATGTATCCTTATGAGGCTATCCTTAACGTGTCATGCCAAAATGTTAAATTATGTAAATAAGCAACCTACATATTTAATACATTTATCCTTATGAGGCTAGCTATAACGTGTCATGCCAAAATGTTAAACTCTGTAAGTAAGCAATCTACATATTTAATACATTTATCCTTCAATTTTAATGCAATAAAAATGTGGACTTCCTTACTATATAACGTACACTCAAAAAAGACTATGTAATCACGACTTATATAATTATGTAATAATGCGTCCATTACGCTTACCATCAGTCACATAACGCTTTCTTCACTTAGTGTCTTAACCTCCTAAGCGAGTCTCGCTTTTACATAAAAGGAACGCTCTTTCAACTGAGTTTGAGATGGCCGATTGATATAATCAGCAATGGTACACAAATAACCCACTTGAAAAGAGGCACGCAAATGCAGTATCATTTTCCTACCGTCCTTGAGCAGCGCTGTGGGAGAAATGAAAAGAAATCGATGCTGACTTTGTCTATAAACCAACAAATTTGTTTTTGTTTTATTTTTTAAAAAAAAGCGTTTGGCTTGTGATCATCGTGGCCATAGTGGATATCGCGAACAACCTGACGTACTCCTTGTCCTCTTCAAAAGAGAAATTCAGTGGCAATGGAAGTCCATGGACGTACAATTTCCTTATGGCGCGACTAAATTTACATTTAAAAACAGGCAGGAAACTTCATGCTATTTTTTAAAATTATAATTACATTACTCTAGAATCTAATTGTACTTGCTTCAATCACAACTTTAAACAAGAACATACAGAACCGACGTCAATGACTAAATTAAATATTATATTATTTGGCAATGGTTTTCTTGAAGTTATTTTATTTCGTGGAATGAGGTAAATCTATACTTTAGTTATTTTATTTCGTGGAATGAGGTAAATCTATACTTTAGTTATTTTATTTCGTGGAATGAGGTAAATCTATACTTTAGTTATTTTATTTCGTGGAATCAGGTAAATCTACATTGGCCAACTGTATGATGCACTGACTAAAGCATTTTCAATATTCAAATTAAATGTCATACGCATTCTTCGTTAGTTACTCGACTGCATTATATAATGGAGACAGTAGGGAAAATATGACATTATAAAGTTTAACAAATGAATAAGCATTACAGTGTGCACACAGACATACCCGCACATATAGTACAAACACTATTTTTTCTATTAAAATTATTTTTCTTAAAATGATATTAGAATGTGTGTGTGTGTGTGTGTGTGTGTGTGAGAGAGAGAGAGAGAGAGAGAGTATGTGTGTGTGAGAGAGAGAGTGTGTGAGAGAGAGAGAGTGTGTGTGTGTGTGTGAGAGAGAGAGAGAGAGGGTGTGTGTGTGTGTGTGTGTGTGTGTGTGTGTGTGTGTGTGTGTGTGTGTGTGTGTGTGTGAAAAACAGTTTCTATACTAGCTATAAGTCCAAAAATTATAGTTGAAATTATATAATTATAATTATATATTTATGTTGCAGTATTATTTGAACTTTTTTATTCGTCTCCATATTTGGTAGAGAAACTAGCACGAAACAAATTACAAACAAATTACAAACAAATTTCAAGATCATGATTCACTATAAGGAAGTCTGCTACACGGAAGAGTATTTTACTGTTATCCGTAAACCAGATGACTAAACACACTTTACTTGCAGCCAGGAAAAAGAAACTAGTTTGCCGTCGTTATTACTAACTAAACAATTTATATATTTATGTGAATATTCTTAGTGCAAATAGGCGCGCGCGTTTCTATGTGGGTGTGATCTTAAAAAATGAGTTGTTTTATATAACGTACCGCTTCTACCTCATTAGCGCTGTTTTCACCCTAAATTAAATAAAAACTCATTCAATATAAAGCCATAGCAGAACCTAAAATATAACTGCTATAATCACTTACAAACCACCTGTCATGTTATCACTTTCTTTAATTAATAAATAATCTCAACAAACGATAACATTACTATAATTAAATCAATATTTTGTAACCAGATAACAAGTCTGTATAAAACACGCACGCACGCACGCACGCACAAACACACACACACACACACACACACACACACACACACACACACACACACACACACAGAGTAAAGTTAACCTAGTATCTTAACTTCCGTATTATAAAAACAATAGTAGTTATTTGACTGGTTTTTACTCCAAAATACAGCTAACAATACTATTACTGGCCAACATTCAATAAACCAGATACAGCTAATAATACTACTACTAGCCAACATTCAATAAATTAGATACGGCTAATAATACTACTACTGGCCAACATTCAATAAACTAGATACGGCTAATACTACTACTACTGGTCAACATTCAATAAACCAAATACAGCTAACAATACTATTACTGGCCAACATTCAATAAACCAGATACAGCTAATAATACTACTACTGGCCAACATTCAATAAACTAGATACGGCTAATAATACTACTACTGGTCAACATTCAATAAACCAAATACAGCTAACAATACTATTACTGGTCAACATTCAATAAACCAGATACAGCTAATAATACTATTTGTGACAGCGCAAAAGTTGTCTGCATATATTTATGAAATAATTATTATATTTATATTGCAATTATTTTATTTTTACTGCTAATGTTTAATGTACTGAGAACTGAAAACAAATTTCGTGCACGGCACCTTGAGAAATATATAAGGATTCTCCAGAACCATAATTAAACGTTAGCCTGAAGCAAGATTACAACGTAATTTTTTATGATCGAAGTTTCTTGAAGTGAGCAAACCAGGATGAGTAATAAACAACTCATACAGTGACCTAACCAGTTCTAGGCGGCTGGCTAGTTAAAGTGTCCAATGATCTGATAATGGTTAATAACAAATCTAACCAGAAAGTGGACTGTTAGAAAAATCCCTTGTTATCACTTTGATTTTGTCTATGGTCAAGTCTGGTCTTAAAGGATGATCATGAGCTGGTGGGGGTATTTGACTGATAAAGAAAGAGCGGACATAAATATTTTCTTGTATTTAGAACTATTGATATATGGTTTGTTACTTACAAATATTTTCTTACATCTTTTAAACTATTGATTTGATGTTTGTCATTTGACTCAGAGATAATTTCATGTATTTGAAATGTTGATTTTTATGAGTTTGCAATTAGATTTAGAAATGTTCCTATGCATTTGAACTGATATTCTATGACTTGTAATTAGAGAGGTTTTGTATCTGCATTGATGAACATATGACATTGTTCCTAGTGGAAATGTTATTCTGAATTTGATTATATATTTTATGCCCACGTGTGTGGATCAGCAAATGAATTTTATTACGGGAATGTAAGTTTGAGAATGCTTGTGGAAAGATATGGGAGTGTAGAATATTTTAGACCTGAATCTTAGCTGTCCTTTGAATGGATTTTTTGAGGAAAAAAACTAGCATTTCTAGTTTTTATGTTATTCACTTACAGATGACAACAGGGTTGCTGGAAATTGGCTATGTGAATCTCCATTCCAGAACCATAGGGCAGAAGATGGGTTTGGCTTTGGTCTGGAGATATTGCACACTGAATTCTTGGAACAGCTCAGGTAGCGTGCCTAGAGGTGCATGTTAAACCCATTATCCAACCAGGCAAAGTGAGCCTGTGTCATTGGTGCAAAAACTGCCCAGTGACAGCTTACGTCATATGAAGGTCATGTAAAATTAACTATTGCTTCTTTCATTCTGGCTCTGATTTCTGTGATGAGAAATAGACTCACAATTTGATTATTGATTACTAACTTGACCATTTCATTGTTAGGATAGTGATCCATAAGTGCTGGACATTATCTGAACATTTATCCTCAGTAAAATTATGAGAGTGTGTGCTCTTTTCCAACCGTATTCGTTTGTATATTTTGATTGTTGATTTAAATGTATTGTTTTTTTTTTCTTATTTGTCCTTCTAACGCATATTATCTAAATTATATGTTTGGGATGGGGGGCTCGTTAAAATAACTTAAAAGACAGATCTAATTACTCCTTAAGTATGAAGTTCCACCTACGGAAGAAACTATGTGTCAGTAGAACGTCTGTCTAAATGTTGTGAATATAAGGTAGAGTTTTGCAGCGCCAAGTGATCCCCAAGTGGGAGATAAGTTGGGCGTCTGTTGGGATTTGTTATTAAATATATGGATTAAGGTTCCAGCCACTTGTATTTAGTTATGAATTATTAATTAGAATATAATAATAATCATAGCCAGCAGGACGTTCCGTCACACTGTTATTGGCCAATATTCAATAAATCAGATCTTTAGATTTACTATTCAAAATATCACAGCTAGAGTAAAAGCACATATCAGCACTTCTTGTTTGCTTACCATTCCTTTATAAACATGAAATCGTGTGTTTTGTATGAAAAACGAATGCGTAAACCGACCCTTTAAATGCTTCAAGCTAATGATACAAAATGAATTACAAAATTAATTTCTAAATTAACACCAAATTCCGCGCGTTAGAAGTGCACACGGAAGTAAAGAGGTGGAAAGGTCGCTTCAAATGCAGACCGAAGACTGAAACAACCAATCAGAAGGACCAGAACACTGCCTGTTTTCCATTCTATATTTAACTGTAAGTGTAATAAATAAATTTGTCAAAATTGCTCAATACATACCGGATTTGTCAACGTGAATTTTCTTGTTTTTGTTCTGTTTTGTTTATTGTGGTTGAGAGAAATGTGCAGCTCTACGACAAATGTAAGAGCTTATCGACAATTCTCAAAAAGTTTGTTGTTTTTCTCCTTGGCAAATCTTGGTGTCAGCCTTAATTCCACAAATGTCGTGACTGGAACGCGATTAAATACGTCACTTAGCCATTACGTATGCAGAGTTTGCGCTACCCTAAAGGGTGTACAATAAATCATGACACGTCGGTTGGCTTTTTTGTTGTTTTTTTTACATTTTATACGACGTCATAGGCTGGGTCTAAAAAAAACCAACTAAATTCTGCAATTAGTCGACAGACACGGCAAAACATCATGGACGGAAGTACTCTGACAAAGCAAAGATCAAGTTCAACTGTGCCAACGCTGCATGAATCACTCGAGTCAGCAAATCAGTTTCTCAACAGCAGCCAATCCCATGTTTAAAGACTAACACCAAAGAGGCCAACGGCCACTTGTCACCAAATTAATTATAACTACTGATAGTCATATCAGTACCCAGTTAATATCATCAACGGCACTAGATATCATCAAGCGATTTCCACAATCAAAACAGGCCGGTAAACTTATAACAAAAGTAGGCATGTAGGCAGACTTTAATATCCAAAACATGCAGGCATATACTGTATTTCCAATACAACGGATTGCCTTTAAGTAAATACAGAGTAAAATGACGAATGTCATAAAACAAATGCACGCTTTAAAAATGTTTTTAAATCAACTTTTCAACAATTGTTTTATGTACAATATCTAGTTCGTGTTGTAAGAGAGTTCATGGCATGTTTTGGGGATATGAAGTTTCCTGAACTCTACCAATTTTCTTTCGAGAGTGAGAAAAAGAAGAAAAAAAAACCAGGCTGTAAAAGCCTTTTTTAAAAAATCCACTTTTGGCAACAAACTCGTCAGTTTTTATTCTTTTCTCTTTTTCTTCTTCTTTTTCCCCCTTTCTTTTCTTTTTCTCTCCCCATTATGTAGTCTACAACTTTTGATCCCTAACAAGCCCAATTCAGCGCTCGACCTGAATGTGACGGTCTAAGAGCTATCAATATTATAAAACGTCGCCATTACTGGCAGGGAATTTCTCTGTTCTTACCGGAACTTAATTAGACTTTTGGTGATGAGTCTCACATGAGTTTCTTTCAGAAAGAAAGAAAAAAAAAATTCTTCCCCAAAACTAGACATTCCTTGGCACTGGTAACTTCATTGAACTGGGTTCAAAATAAGTTTTGTATTTATGTATAAAGTTAAGACTGACATTGAAACTATTGTAGTGTTTGGTGCACCAAAATAAACTCATCAACAGTGGGTCATTGAAACAAATATATGAATATATATATAAGTTCAATAGTTGCCCATCCCTTTCTTTAGACATCTAGCTTACTTTCGCTGCATTAAGTGAGTTATTTTTATTTATTTATTTATTCATTGACTGACTTCTGCTTAGTGTCCATAGTCCCATAGTCGTTGATGTCGCGAACAGTTCTCTCTCTACTGTTATCATCCAACACAAAATGGCGGACGGATCCGTGTTTTTGACACTTATACTGCAATTATGAACAAAAGGGTCAGGTGGTCTGTAAATTCAGAAAGTTGTGTGCCTGTACATATAGTTTTGACTTGTTGTAGGCATATATACTATAAATCATAAATCGTTGCAAAATAAATAGAGCTGAGGTGAAACTGGAAACACATCTTTGAATTCCAATGTATATGCCTTTACTAGGCTATAATTAGAAGCAGAGTTGTCTGTTATGCAAATCGAATTCTAATTGAAAAATCAATAGGTTTATCTGCTCGCATAAAATTAATTGTTAAGTGAAAGACAAATATCAGCATCTAATATTTTTCTAAAGTGAAAAATAAATAGGTTTGATATATTGCATAATTTGAAAACATATCATTTTAACATATAAACTTAGTATAACTAGACAGAGCCATGTGCAACTAAAATTATATAAACTGAAATCTATGTATATTATATAACTTATTTTATATAACTGGGCAAAAATATCTGTGACTTTTTGTTTGAAACACCTGTAACTGGACAGACATCTTGACATTTGGTAATAATTTAACTAAAATGAGAAATACATAGCTTGATTTTTAATAAATTCATCACTAACTAGAAAGCAAATGACAATGACATTTTATAATGACTTTATGTGGTGGTGGTGGTGCCTTAGTATATAAGCTATATAATATATTTATTTACATACTTAGCTGCAAATATAAAAAAAATAACAGTGACTTCTTTTATTAAACATACTTATAATTTGAGAAAACATAGCTTTTGTATATATTATGTAAAATTTTGTAACTGGACCACAAATATATCTTACTTCTTGTACCAAACATACATTTGTACCAGCTGTAATAGGCAAACAACACTGTCACAATAAAACTGGGAAACGAATGGTTGGGAAACTTGTGAATGAATTTAGTTGACTGGAATACAAATAAAGTTTGATTGTTTGCATAAAATTAACTACTTGAGGAAAATAGTCTGTGACATAACTTAAAGTGCATCAGCTCACATTTCACGACAGATAAGAATACACTTTCTTAAAATAAGCTCTCTTGGAGATTTTGTTTGTTGGTTGCTCTTGTTACCTGGATTCTTGAGAGACAACTGGCACTGAAATTTTCGGTTTGATAAAGGTAAGCATTAAGCTAAACTGTTAAACGTTATGAAATACACAGTTATAATATTAGGCTACAAATATACAACATTATGCGCTAATGCTAAGCAAAATTGAACCGATCAAAGTACAGCTATATAATGTTAATTCCACATGTCGGGTTGTCTACTCTTAGCTTTACTTTTCAGTCATGTTACTATGATTATGTGATTATGGTTCATTTCATTGACTGTGTATATATCTCGCTTGTAAATATTGTGTCGTGTAATCAAGGTAATGTTTGAATAAGCATGTAGCTTATTTATAGGAAAAATATATTTCTGCCTTCATAGCTAAAAGATTTCGTTACCTATTTGAAGATTTTAAAGTGATTATTTACAGTTTCCACTCATAAATTAAATCATTCTCCACAGACATTGATCAAATTGACAGTATCTAACAGTGTATTGATTTTCCACTCAAAACCAAAACATCTATTACACTTAGACAAAGCATCAGGCAAAACCAAAACATCTATTACACTTAGACAAAGCATCAGGCAAAACCAAAACATCTATTACACTTAGAGAAAGCATCAGACAAACAAAAAAATGGTATCGTACAAACAGCTATTATATCCTGTCAGATGATTAAATTAAAGTACGTATGCACTCTACACACTGGCACATTTATCATTATTACAAGAGTGAAGAATAAAGAGGACAATTTGGTGATAGCTCCGTTAAATCACGCCTCTGATGAATAAATAATTTACTTAATAATGTTACTTTGAATCACGCCTTGCTGGATGAATTTGTAATATCTTATTTTGTAATGTTTCTAGTATAATCATAGCTCAGTGGATGAATAACATATTGCTTTCCTGTACTCGTTACTCTAGTTTGAATAAACAAATAGCTTGCTTTGTAATGTCTCTAGAAGTATCACAGTACACTGGACGAATGAAGAGATAGCTTACTTTGCAATGTCTATTCTAATCATGGTTAACTAGATGAAAAAACATTGTGGGGTTTGTATAATTATTGTTCACTGACTGTTTAAACAGAGAGCTTAATTTTATAATTATATATTGTGTGACGATGCAGAATCAACCAAATAGCTTACTTTCTGTTGTCACTATCATAATCATAGCTCGCAACAAGAATAAATAATATTATACTTTTAATTGTTTCTAATGCGAATACATTAGAACGTATTGATTGTGCGAACTAATTGGGACTAAGGTAGATTCGCTAAATCAAACATACACAGTTCATACGAAGCAAAACATAATTAAGCCTACAATTGTACGCAATGTTATTACTCCTGTACTTTTTTAAAAATATCCTGGCCAATTCAAGTAGTCCCACACTCACAAGAGTTTAAAAAAAACAAAAAACGGTACAACTGACGATGACTCATCAAGGTCACCGGAGATGTTCTGACTCCATACTGTCGCTAAAGCCAAAATTTGATTTTTAACTCCTGTAATGACATAAATTAAAACGATTTCTATGCTATACTGCATTTGACTTCGAATAAATAATCGGAAACGAATGCATTAAGCGACAAGATTGAGGAGGATGTCTTTAAATCCTATTGCATAACGTCAATGTTTGCGTCCAATACATAGGAAGAGTGAGTCTTGATGAGTAGTGTGGAAACGGGAAACTAAGAAATCTTGGCTAGTGGTTTGGAAAGAGGAAACTAAGATATCTTGCCTAGTAGTGTGGAAAGAGGAAAAGAAAAAGTCTTAATAAGTAGTGTGGACCAAGAAAACTAAGAAGTCTTGGCTAGTAATATGGAAAGAGGAAACTAAGAAATTTTGGCTATAAGTGTAGATAGAGGAAACTTAAAAGTCTTGGCTAGCAGTGTGGACAAAGGAAACTAAGAAGTCTTGGCTAGTAGTGTGGAAAGCTGAAAATAAGAAGTCGTGGCTAGTAGTGTGGAAAGAAGACACTAAGAAATCTTGGTAAGTAGTGTGGACAAAGGAAACAAAGAAGTCTTGGCTAGGAGTGAGGAAAGAGGAAACAAAAAAGTCTTGGTTAGTAGTGTGAAAAGAAGAAACTAAGAAGTCTTGGCCAGGAGTGTGGAAAGAGGAATCTAACAACCGGTGCATTAGCAAACGGGGGTGGGGTGGGGGTAGCGATGGCTCAAATAAATTACGTTAGGATAATCTGAGCGAATAACTGTTTAGCTTATTATAGCATATTGAGAAAATAAACACAGCATACTTGTGATTGGCTCTAGTCAGTCTAGTGTAAGTATAATTAATTGAATGAATAAACAGATTGCTTACATTCTCATTGTCTGTCATCTTTGTTCACTGGTAAAATAGACAGATTCCTCACTTGTTATTTTATGTAGTGTAATCATTGTTCACCGATAAAAAGACAAATTGCTTAATTTGTCAGTGTCTGTAATGTAATCTGTTTTCAGTGGTAAAATAGGCAAGTAGCTTACTTTTTGTCAGTGTGAATTGGAATCATTGTTCCCTTTTACATAGTCAGATTGCTCAATTTGTCAGTGTCTGTAGTGTAATCTTTGTTCACTGATTAAAGTGACAGTTTGGTTACTTTGTTACATAATGTAATCTTTGTTCACTGGTTAAATAAACAGTTTGCTTAATTTGTCATTGTGTGTAGTGTAATCTTTGTTCACTGGTTAATAAACAGTTTGCTTAATTTGTCATTGTGTGTAGTGTAATCTTTTTCACTGGTTAAATAGACAGTTTGCCTACTTTAACTTTTACTTTACTTAAATAACAGACGGCTAACTTTGTAATTGTCTGTAGTGTGATCATTATTCACTGACTAAATAAATGTACAACATAGTTAATCATTATCTCTCGTGTAAAATCGTGGATTACTGACTGAACAGAGAGACCGCTTACTTAATGCAATTTAATTATAGCTTATTGACTCAAAAAGTATGGCATTTCAAAATAATTGTTTTGGCAACGACTTGTGATATCCCAATCGCTGCACGTGCGCAATTATAGCTTGTAAAGATAATCAGCACAGGTCTAAGTTTTTTTTTTACAGTTTCGGCAGAGCATCATTCTTATTCCGGAAGAAAGGGGGGACGGGGGGGGGGGGGAGTTATGCAAGATTCTAATTTCTTAGCAGCGCGCCTCTTAATGGGAGAGGGGAATTTTATTCATTAATTTTAGTTTTCAACAATACGTTTTATTTTTTTAATTTATGCTTGATTCAGAGTAGAGCTGAGGATGTGATTTTCCTTCCCTTTAGACTTTAGGGGGGAGGGAGTAAAGATTAATTAGTATGTAAGCACCTAACTTATTAGTAAGATTAATTAGTAAGTAAGCACCTAACCTAACCATACATATGTGAGAATGTTTAGTGTTGTGTCTATAGGTCCTCTTCCCACCCCAGGTTGGAATATGTGCAGGTGAGTATCAAGGTATGTGACTTTGTTTTGTTTGTTTCAATTGTAACGCTTCAATACCAGCTGGTGGACGGCGCCACAAGACGTGGTGACACGGAGCTCGCAACTTACCAAAACTATTTCTATAGTCTTTAACATGTTTTAAGTGATAATCTGTTATTTTCATTCACGTGTTTTAAGCAAAAGTAAAGATGTTTTACTGTCTAAAATAACAACTGAATGGCAGACAGTGAGCAGACAGGATATTTCTGCAGTGAATAAATGTCTTATTGTTCTTTAAAACTGTAATAAATTCGGTTTGAAATTCCTACACACATATATGGTCTACATTAATATAAATAATTATTTGCTATACTTTAATTACAAATATTTTTTCTTCCCATGACTTGGCATTGGCTGAAAATATGACTGATGTAATTGGTGTTAGTGGTGTAAGTCGACAATATTTCGCTGGGAGAAGAGGAGACAATTGAGTTTTCAGTGCAGTAGGTGCAATGTGGAGAAAAGGGTGTCAAAATTTGCTGATTTTAACAAATATATATATAATGAATGATTCCTTACATAGCCCTCATTTTCTTATAGCATTTTAGGTCAGCAGCAGAGTTGTTTTTAGTGGGGTGGGTGGAAGGAGTGTTGAGGGGGATAGACGGGTTGATGCTACTATGAGTGACTAATACTGTATAAAGTGTCACATGAAATCAACACAAGAAAGAGAAAGAAAAACTTATTTTTTTACCGTGGAAGTAGTTTTTCAGTCACTTTAAAGAAGCCCTGCTCCAAAAGAGATTACCTCAGTCCACTGTCAAACATAAATTTCAAATTGTTGTGATAATTATATGAATGGAAGAGAAGAGTGCAAACTTGTCAACAAGTTTTGTATTAGTCAGAGTAGCACCAACCCCTCTATTCCCCTCGACCCTCCTCCCACTCACTCCACCAAAAACAACTCTGTTGATGACCTAGATTGCTCGTTAGTTATGTGGTGATATCATTGAGTATAGCCTAGACACCAACTTATCTGCTGTTATATTTGCATCGACTTCCTTAACTGCAAATATACTCAAACCATATCTCACTCCACTCCCAACTCCCAATTTTTGTCACTTGTAGATTGTTCTAGAAGGGTATTTTCTATATATTAAGTAGCCTCAGGGGTTTATTGTGGCCACTTTGTACAAAACCTGAGGACGTATGGACGTGTGAACCATCAAACTGCTGCTATATTGTAAGATAAAGAACTACTTTTTTAAGATTTGAAAAAGTATTTATCTTCCCATTTAACTGCCTATAGATTGAATTTGTTTCTAAAAAACTTTTTCTGCTCAAACAATAATCTTCCACACATATTTTAAGTCTTTTCTAAGCCAAAATCTTTTTATTATTTATATATGATTGCCTTCGGGTTTATAATTTGTAAAACCATGGTTACCTGTGTTTTAAAAAAATGTATTTCGTACATATTATTGATAAAACTTTCCTTATACTATTTGTCTGTACTTTAGCAGACATATATCGTCATTTAATTATCTGTTTTTGCCGCACAGATATAGAGTCACGTGATTGATAGTAAATCATAGACCACTGAGCTAACACTTCGTCAGGCTCATCATGAGGCTGTAAGATTTCATTTGCTAGTCGTCAGTCTTTGTTACTTTTAAAATGTCGGAAGTATGAACTTTAAAGGATTACTATGTGTTTTGAATCATACGCAGTTTGGGGCAAGAAGATCAGGCCATATAGAGACACATGGCACACCATTCTCTACAGTGGCATTCACCCAGTCATATGTCAGATTTTTTTCATCAATAAATTTACTTCATAAATACACATTATCACATGCAGGCAAACAAGGTGATACACATTTAAGTGAAATATAGAGACCTAACTGGAGAATTTCCTCTCCCATTAGAGTAAAGTCACCGATTTCACTAACAACAAGAAGAAAAGTGAAACAAAAAGAAAAATTTCTTTGTAAAGTAGCAATATCTTTTCTTCTTGTGTTTCTTTTTTACAGTTCATCTTTTTGTTATTGCTGGCAACCTTTCGGGTGGGGGGGGGGAGGTATTTGACAACGAGAGTCTATGCTTGAAATAAAACATTTTTTAAACCTAAAAAAAAAAACCATAACATTTTTTTCTTAAAATTACAAAGTTAGGAGGCACTTTCCCCACTAATTGAAAGTTAAAACAGCAAATAAAGTGAAAAATATTGGCGTGTGGTAATCATTGTTTGTATTTTATCAAACTTTATTATTCTAACATTATTTTGTCGCTGTCCAAAATACATCCAAATACGTCCAAAGTACGTCGATGTCCAGTTTGAGAGAGTGACACATCTTTCCTTCTGAACTGAGCAGTTAACTGTTACCGCAGTTAGTCGAGGACTATTTGGGGTCCTTAGCTATTTTGTACATAATGTCTGTGAATCCCGGACCTGTTAACTGTCGCATACATCATTCTTGCACATAACGTTTCCTATAGTATTTGCGCATCCAACAGGTGGAACAGTACCATAATACATCTTATGTTTTACTGGTTAATGAAGAATATGCTAATAAAATTTGATCTGCATATTTATCGTAATATCTCTTCAAAGTTATGCTTACATTTCTCTAGTTTTTTTCTTTTCTGATTAGAACATCATATATCTGCAATAGAAGGTCCTTAAACGTATGTATTTATTCATCACCTTATCCATTCTGAAGTAATAAAATATTTTGAGACTCATTGAATTTGCTTGTCCAGGCTAGAAAAGAATCTTGTCCGTGAAATTTGGATTCTTTTACAAGAAATTTATTTGAATATATTCTTAAATAGGTGTCTAGTTTTGGTGAGCATTGCACCTTTAAATAAAAGAACTGTTATCTGGTAGCTTTACTTTTTCTAAGACTCCAACGCGTTTGTATAACGAGTTATTTTTTTCTTCTCTGTTTAAATGTGTCCGCAAAACTTGCTGGGGACAAGCTGTCGGTTAAGTGGGAGAGATAATCTGTCGAACCATAATTATAACAAGTAGTAGAACCAAGAATGATTACTTATAATTTCATCTGACTTCACCGCTTTAAATTGTGCGTTACTTAGCAGCAGACTCCTTTGGGAGCTCAAGACGTACCAAAGTTTGGTGTACGAACACTGGAGGGTATAGGGAGTCGAGGTAGGGAGTCGAAAATTGAGAAGAGAAAAAAGAGGAAAACATCTAGCAAATTGGGCAACCGCAGGCAAAGATCACTTTGGGAAAGTTGGTATCTACAGAAGGCGACTAGCGAAGTGAGTGCTGGCTGTTAAGTCGACTTTGGCCAGGAAAATCGATGTCTGTATCAGTCTGTACCGCTGCATCAGCAAATTACTGCCTGAGATATATAGCCGCGCTTTATGGCAAATCTGACAATAACTGGTTTGTTGTTAGCGATATTAAGACAAGGGCGTTAAGGTTGTCTTCTTTCATGTCACCCCTTGGAATCGACAATGTGATCGTTCTCAAACGAGCTTAGATTCCGTTGATTTATACATGTAAGTGTCAAATTAGCCTGTGGGTGATTACTAACACTAAGATCAACACATATCAGCAACTTAATTATTCCTGATACGTCAATCTGTAAGCATCCCGAATGAACCGTCTCGCATTCTCTCCTCTTCAGATGTAATTGTCACTTTTTTCTCTCTCTCCCTCAATATAAATATGTCTGTCTTCTTTCTGCCTTCTTTCTGCAAGTCTGCCCACCTCTCAGTTTAAATTAGTCTCTGTGTGTGCGTGCGTGCGTGTGTGTGTGTGTGTGTGTGTATGTGTGTAAATTAGTCTCTTCTTTCATTACAGGTCTATTTGCCCGCGCGTGTGCGTGTGAGTGTGTGATGTGTGTATGTATGTGTGTGTGAGTATGTGTGTGTGTGTGCGTGTGCGTGCGTTATCTCTTTTTCTCTCCCTCACTGCAAGTCCGTCTCCCCCTCTCTCTCTCTAACTCTTTCAGTGTGGAGTTGGTCTTTATTTCTCTTTTTTTTTTCTCTCCCTCAGTGTATTTCTATCTTCGTGTTTTGTTGGGTTTTTCTTGCTGTTGTCATTTTCTGTCTCTTTCTTCATTTGTGTCGGTCTCAGAGTCTCTCCCTCACATTAAGTCTATTTGTCTCTTTTTCCTGACTCTCCCTCTATTTCTCTCTCTCTCTTTGTTTTCTTTGTCTCACGGTTTTACTCTATTGCTCTCGGCTTATCTGTTTGACTCTCTGTCTAGCTCTCAATCTTTTCAGCTGTTTCTCTATAAATCTGTAATTATTTATCTGTCTCTCTATTTATCTATCCATCTGTCTACATATCTACAGTTTTCCTTCCTCGAGCTTGTATTCAATTAATTAAACAGAAAATAGAGCCACTGACCGATGCAGGCACTCACACAACACGGAGCCCATCAAAGAGTATTTAATAAAGAGAACGCTCAAGAAAACGACTTCACCATAAGCAGTAACAAATGTTTTATGTCTCAGTATAAACACTAAAATTAAACAGCATCGAAAACGCTAAAATCTATAACTCGCTCTATCGAAAAAAAACACACACACACACACGCAAAACCATATGTTCTAAAAGTATCACAGGAAAACTGGCATCTGTTAGTATAAATATTTTTATAAATAAATTTTTATAAATATTTTTGCAAAACGGTGAATTTAAAACTGAAACGAAGGAAAAAGGAACAGCACAAAAAGAGGGAGAGTAATTATATATGGACAAAATGATAAACTTATCAAACTATAATATCGGACTAATTCAACTAAAGCCAAAGTACAATTAACTTCATGCAAGTTCGGCTTTTCATTTCAGTTTGAAAAGTATTGTTCCTTTGAAAAATAGTTCTTTGTTTATTTTCCATTATTTCTAAAATTTATTTAACTTATTACCTAAATGATGTAAACTGTAAAGCATATCATGAACAGTTCTTAATTTTCTATTTGTCTAAAGGCCTCAACACACGGTAAGAAAAAATAAGTAGAGGAAAAAAAATTTGTTGTGTCAGAGGATGGATCTCACGCAGGGATCAGTACGGTGCATATGCGCAACTTCTTTCTCTCATTCTTTATCGCTTCTAAGTCCAAATCTGCTTCTTTTCTCGCCTGTACAGTGACCTCCATTTCATTTGTTTATCGCCAATCCTTGCTAGGGGTCCCGTACACGTTCACGGTTAGCGCTCGCGTGCAGGGCGGTCAACTCTATTTTTAGTTTTGTACTTTTAGCGTCACATTATTTGACGGACGTTTACTATTGGCTATGAATTTTGACGACTGTCTTAGGAAAATAGTTTCTAAGCCTTAGGACAGTCACATAAGACATAGGGATGTTTTTGTAAGACATTTGTCCGCACGCGGTAAGATATGTCTCATAAAACAGCATTATAAGACAAATGTCTTACCATGTGCGGAGCCTTTAACTCATACCTTACGATAAAACCGGAGTACAAGACTTGCATTCCGTGTGTTATTGTTTTCTTTTTAAACGGCAACATATGCACACCATCGCATCATAGTGCACAAATAGTCCTACACGCATGAACACAGAAACAGGAACATTATAATTTTTATATGAGCACAAACAACATTACTTTTTTAATGTAATATATGCGCAAAATATTCAATTAACGAACAAATTGTTACAACCAAAATCTTTTCTAGCTCTATTTCTTGGATGTTCTGTTTATCCAGTAGAGAAAATTATTTACAAAACTAGAAATAACAGATTAATTTGAGTTAGCGTATCAAATGTTTAAAGAATATTTCCTTTAATTGCAAGGAAAACCCAAACATCGGGAACTTACAAAGGTGTGCAGTGTATGAATGAAAGTCAATTTGACCTATTATGTTTTAGGTTTCAATACTAAAGACCCTCGAGTGGTTTTAGTCCAAAGTAATTTACTTTTACTTTTCTTGTTTCTAAGAGATACGATCAAATATCGAGACCTCAATGAGAAATGAATGCGATGTATTATGTTATGTTGTTGTTTCCTCTATTCTGAGACGATATGATTAGGACCGTGCGCCCACTAGGCTATACTGTATACCTATTAGGCTTCAAGAATGGGACCATAAGCTCACTAGACTATACCATAAGCCTACTAGCCTCTATACCATAAGCCTAGGCCCACCAGACTCTATACCGTAAACCCACCAGACTATATGGTAAACACACCAGAATCTACACCGTAAACCCACTAGACTACACCATAAACCCACCAGACTATACTGTAAACACACCAGACACTATACCATAAACCCACTAGACTCTACACCGTAAAACCACCAGGCTCTATACTCCTTACACTTACCCACTGTGGTAGATACTCTTCATGCCCACCACAGTCGTAGAGGTTTATAATCAGTAAACCGGAGATTCCGGTAAAACAAGGAAAGGCTGCTTTTTCCATTAAGTAAAAAATAATCAGAAACAAATGCTAAGTTTCCAGCTTATTCATTTTTAACTCCATTCTTTCTTACATTCAAGTCTCAACTTACAGTTTTCGGCAAAAGTATTTATTAGCCCTATACATGCATACAGCATAATAAATACAGTATATCGATTTATGATTAGATTCACTAGAAACAACGTTAAGTGTTTAGCATATACACACAAGTATTTTAGTTCACAATTTGTAAAAATAATTGTCTACTCACATAATACATCTCAGTGTAAAACAAGTATAGCATATCAATAGCAAAATGCACGAAATATTTCTAAGTCCATTCTCTCTCAATCAGTCACTCAACTCACCATTAAGCTAATTGACACCTTTCATGACCGGCTTCTTGCCGCTCCAAATTCAAGTGATTAGACAAAAGAATTCTCTACAGCATGTAAACTTTTGATCTCGGCCCATTGGCTGCCTCATTCTCGTAAATCGTGACCATTGGATAATAAAAACTACTCATCCAGTTGGAACTGGTTTGGACTGATCAGCAATTTCTAGCATATTCTCACCTCGAATTGTTTACTCTGACCCAAAATATCATCATAAGGTGTGCCCAATGTTGAGTCACTTCGACAATTTAACAATTTATATAACAATTAGAAATAGGGATAGGCAAATTTACTCCATCATAGATAGAAAGATAGATAAATAGATAGATAGACAGACAGACAGACAAACAGACAGACAGACAGACAGATAGATAGATAGATAGATAGATAGATAGATAGATAGATAGATAGATAGATAGATAGATAGATAGATAGATAGATAGATAGATAGATAGATAGATAGATAGATAGAGAGATAGAGAGAGAGAGAGAGATAGAGAGATAGATAGATAGATAGATAGATAGATAGATAGATAGATAGATAGATAGATAGATAGATAGATAGATAGATAGATAGATAGATAGATAGATAGATAGATAGATAGATAGATAGTGCCTTGTATATCAAGAAGTCAAATTTATTAAATTATATAAAATTAAATAAATTAAATATATAATACCGTGTATTAAATAACACTTCCTATCCTTTCTCCAATACGCGTAAGGGAATATAAATTAAATACTAAAGTCTGCTCGTGTTAGGGTCTGAAAGAGTGGCTTGGAAAACTCTTTTTCCAGTACTTCTGGGACTGCAAAGCATCAAGCCAGGAATGATCGGGGTTAGCTGCCTCACAACAGCCAGCGTGTTTGGTCGTTTGGCCGTAGCCGGTCCTTTCGAAGAGATTACCCACAAGGGATCGCCAGGAACACATCAAAATTCTGAGTACGAGAATTTCATAAGCCACACTTGAGCGAGTTTTTGTCCTAGGCATTTAATTGCATGCTGTTTTCCCTAAGGCAATAATGAGTTTCCTTCATGTCAACTAGTTGGACTGTAAAAGTGACAAAGAATTTCCTTCGTGACATTTAGTTGGACCGTAAAACTGACATAAATAATTTACTTCGTGACGGCTAGTTGCATTGCAAAACTGATAAAGAATTTTCTTCGTGACAGCTAGTTGCATTGCAAAACTGATAAAGAATTTCCTTCGTGACAGCTAGTTGCATTGCAAAACTGATAAAGAATTTCCTTCGTGACAGCTAGTTGCATTGCAAAACTGATAAAGAATTTCCTTCGTGACAGCTAGTTGCATTGCAAAACTGATAAAGAATTTCCTTCGAAACAGCTAGTTGCTTTGCAAAACTGACATAAAGAATTTCCTTCGTGACTGTGACGATGTGTGACAAATTCTGTGTCATGACCTCGTGACCCAATTGCGCGTTTCAAAAATTAAAATTTTGAACGGACCTTTGTTGAAATTCACCCGTGATACATCAGTATCGAGAGAAGCTTTCTAGCAAGGTCGGATTGTTGCATAACTTTAGGCCAGTGTCCAGCACCTTCGAGATCAACAACATACCACGTGAGCGGTCACGTGATGCGTTCAATGTAGTTTCATAAAATACGATCATAACGCGCCAAAATTCTCACTCACTTCCAGACCGGCAGACATACCAGGCAGCTTTAACATAGCTCCGTCCCGCCGCCATACCAGAGTCGAAGATGAACCCGCGCTAGAGCAGTAAAATCTACTTTTAAGAGGTAACAATAACACGTCTACTTCTTACAGTATCTATTGCATTTATTGATTGTATTTTGTAATTGAATTGACGTATGTATTTTGTGCAGCTTAGCGCTATTTTAGCCAAAGCACGCGTTTCGATGTAAAGGGACAAATCTAAAAGTTATTGTATATAAATTATTGTAACTTTTTCTTATCTTTAATTTATATAAACCTTAAATTCCCTAGTGCCGCCAGTATGTCTGTGCACGTGGCGAATTCTTCTTTGTAATTCAACTTGTTCTTGCATATAATTTTTCGTGTAAAATTGTAAAGCATTCATGCTTCATTTTGAATTAATCCTTTGTGTGAATTCTAATTTTAATGCTGTAAATATTTGAGAATTCATACGTTCGTGTAACGTTATATGTAACACACACGTGAACCACAATGTATATTTAAATATAACCATATTTGAATTGTAAACGACACGATAGTCAAAGATTCTAAATTCAGAACCTTAAACAAAGAAACATGTGCTTGGGTTTTGCGAATATAGACGCAAATAGTTACAGAGCCCAAATCCTTTGTTTCAGCCGGGTTCTTCTTATGTTATTCCTCTCTACCTTCGTACTTCTTGAGTCGTACACCGACTCGGGTGTCTTCATGACCCATACGTGAACTATGCAGAAGTACCTCGTGTTAACTACGGTTAACGATCGTCGCAAGTACATTAGCGATGCAGTAATTGAGTGGACATTGACTGTTATGCTATGCGGTACTGACGATGAGCCAAAGGATGTGGACCAGTTCTAACCAGTTGAACCCCACATGCGACCAAGAGTGTAGTTAAGTATATCTACTAGGGTCCAGAATCAAGTGACTATTTGGCAACAGAAAAGCAAATTCTCGTTAGAACTTTTAACCAGGACGGTAAATGAGAGAACAACGCTGTGTAGAATTAAGACGTCGTGTCGTAATTAATCGTTGCTGTTAATTGTTAAACTTATTAAATCTATTTCATTTTGTTAAGAACCTCTTTTTGTAGTAAATTGTATGCATATAGACCAAATGGGATTGGATGGGGGCTGTTTGAGCTAAACGAATGACGTAATGAATGCATATGAATCTAAGAGAGTTTTTAACGATTTCCAATCTAGCTAATGTACGCAAATTATCAGTTTCGTAAATCTGTGATCTAGACTACAAAGATGCATTTTTAATTTAGTCGAATGATGATTTGAGCAACCAGTCTGTTTAGGTTAAACGAAAGGGAATTAATTTAAATAGTAAATTAAAGTTCTATAATTTCCTAAACAGGGTCTTTAAATAAATACTGGAAACGTAACAAGTGGGGGCTCGTCCGGGATTGATATGTATTAAATTGTAACATTTTTATACATAGGGCGTATCATAAACCTAGAAACGAACGAACGAACTGAGAATTGCCAATATTCTATTGATTCAGGATTGTTGAAATATTTATCTTGCTTTTGTTGTGACATGTGCATGTATTCTTTTGCAGAGTAGCGTGCATGTTAGTTAATATATGTTTAAGCGTAGTTAAGCATTATGTTAGCTAATTGAATGATTTATTTAGTATTGTGTTACTGGATACTTCATTGTAAGAGGTCGACGTGTTATACCGCCAGCTAGGAGAGTTATCGGTAGTAACAGACTTCGGACTATTATATTTAGGGTGCTAAGTATAATGTGTAATGTTGTATGGTTGGAGCCGTGACATTACGAAAGCCTTGGAGACAACAGATTGTAGCCAAGCAGGTGAACGTGTAACCAACGCGTAATTTATTTCGGAAGGTGTTCTGAATAAATTCAATAATTTTTGTAAGGTCGTAGCCTAAAAGTTATTGTGGGATAAAAGCGGAGTTTTATCGCCTACGGTTAGATACACAATCACGAGAGATATTTATTGTAGCCAGACGCGCTAAATAAATAAGATGGACATTTTGGATCTCGAACAGGTTATTGCGGATCTGAGAGAGATAGGTTCCTTGATCGGATACCGAACTGAAGAAGAGTTGACGAACTTCGTGAGAACTGAACTAGACAGGAGAGAGGAACACGCGAAAGAGTTAGAACGAATAAAACTCGATGGCGCGTTAGCAATGGAACAGATAGAGATAGAAGATGATCACCTTACGACTTTGATAGATCTAAGGATCGATGAACGGATGGGGAGCTTACAGCTCATGGAGATTCTAAAACGCGAACAGAAGATAGGCATATCACTAGAATATAGAGGTGAACCGCTACGTATTTTCATCTTGCTAGCACTCAATGAAAAGGAAATAGAACACAGGGAAGAAATTAGATCTTCAATAAGCTCACGAGCAAAACAGTTGTGTGATAAAGATTTCCGATTCAAAGGGGAAGGGGAGGCTGAAATGCGAGACTTAACGTTCGAAATTAGAAAGTTGAAGAAAGAGAGGCTAAGGCTTATGGAAAGGAAAGATAGTCTAGAATTAGAATGGTTGTGGACAGAAATCGAAACAGAGTCTAAAATTGAAGGTGACGGTACAGTTGACAAATTACGACAGGAAGGTCAGGCCGTGAACTTTGACTTGCCGAGGTCAAACACCGCGAGCGTGGAGACTGACACACAGAAATTAGTCGCACTACCAAGCACAGCAGACGAATTAGACAGTTTGATTGAAAACAAAAACAAATGTTTTGACAAAACCATTACAGTTCAACTTGCTAACCAGTTTACAAAAACAGTTGGCACACCACCAAAGCTTGATCTTGAAACAGAGACAAGAAAAGACACTGTTGTTAAGGACTTAATAACACGTGTAGAATTTGGACAAACACATACACCGCGTGTGACACTTTGTTTGACGGACTGAATGCGCATGATAAGATAGAGACAGATTCTATCGGTTGTGTACCGTTAAGGTGTGATGAAACTTCTAGCAACACAGTGACTGATTTTTCTGACAGGACAAATATGCATGAGAAGATAGAAACGGATTCTATCAGTTGTGTATCGTCGAAGGGCAGTGACACATCGACTGAGTTTACTGACCGAACTGTTAGTTTAAGAGAGAATGTGCTCGCTACGAAGACTGACATCGGTAGATCTCGATCTCCGATGATTGACGTGAGTCATGACGTAATTTTGGAACACAAGATTATTGCGTTATGCGAGGTTTCGAGTGCTAATACATTGACAGCCAGGGAAACAGAAGTATTTGATCCAGATGACAGTATAGGTAGCATTACAGACGGAGGCAATGTGCCTATGATAAGTTCATTTACTTCGGATGACATGACAGTTGTCAGAGCTGAGACAGAGTTCTTTTCCAAACGTGACATGGAAGAAGATATAGTCGAAAACTGTACAGGGACGGTCGACGATAACAATGCATGTGTACTGACGTGTATGCACGCAGTTGTCAGAGACATGGCAGAACCGTCTGCAGATAAATCACTTAACGGAATTAGTGACGTAGACAGAAGCCACGGTACAGGGACTACCTTTATTGACTCACCTGTTGAGATAAAGGAATGTCGTGAGTACGTACCAAAAACTGAGACAAGTGGAAGTAAGGAGGAGGGGGTTTCATTAACTGATAGGTTCCTTGGTTCACTGATGAAAAGTACGGAGTGTAATCCCGAATTGATCAAAGACACAGTACAAATGAGTGACAGAACTAGATTGATAGATAATGAAAACCGGAGTGACGGACTGATAACCAGAGTAGGTGGGGCATCAGGACTGTTACTGACATCAGATGCAGAGAATTATGATAGAGGAAACAGCGGGAGTGTAGCCTACAACACACAGAGAGTAGACATAGTGATGTTATTCAGTGTAATAGAGACAGGTAACATTCACTGCCAGTTAGTGACTGAGACTGACAGAATTTCCATCATAGATTCTGACGACTTGATGAGAAGACATATTGAATTAACTAAGTCAGTGGAGACAGATTATGTTCGTTCAATAAACGGTATGGTCCAGGGGAGACAATCAGTAACTCTTGGGGAGTTTAAGACAGAACCCTTGTTCATACAACCACAGGAGTCTGACTTGCTAGCGAGTGAGTCTGACCACACAGTGACTAGAAAATACTTGAGTGGAGAGTTAGACAATTCTAGAGTCACAAAAGAGACACAGACTTATGTTGTCAAGGAGAGAGACAAATTGACAGACATAACAGTCGAACACCTAGTTGCGAATGGGTTAAAACAGAAAACAACTAGTGGGATGAGGTATTTCACTTCAGTCTATGATAAGATCAGGAGAACGGAACCTCCAGATTTAGCGGGGAAGCTAATGTTGCAATTCAGGTACTTCAGAGAGACTGGTAGCCACGACAGAGCACATTTGCAAACCTATGACGTTAGACTAGATGCGAAATGGACCCATAGTAGATCTGACGCCATTCCGACGAAAGACGTTGAGTGCATGCGAACTAGAGACGTTCAATGTGTACACAATGACGTAACTACAGATGCACGAAACACCAAGAGAGCAAATTTCCATTTGCGTGAGTTCAGTGACAAGGCTAAGAGCGATAGATTTGAAATTCTGACATCGCAGAGTCAAGGCCACAATGACACTGACATGATACCGAACGTATCGAGAAGTTTGAAACTGTTAGACAGGGTAGAGACCAGTCATGCAGAAACTGACACTACCAGAAACATTTTAAACTTGACAAGTACTTTGGAGAGTTTTGAAAGAGATCATGACGATAAAACACTTCAAGGACGTACTTACCGGACGAGAAATGAAAAGTCTAAACTTGACATGCAATATATTGCACCTCACAGTGACATTCTGACGAACAGAGTAAGAAAGAAAGAATACAGTTGTCATGCCGTAGACATGTTGACACACATGGACGATGACGTGTATTGGGATTGGGACAGAACTACGAAGATTGTGCTAGGCAGGATAGTGCAGCAGTAGAAATAATGATTTGACACTTCTTTTGAAATTTCATTATTTTCTTGTTGTACCGTAGTTGGTGGTTGTTATTGTAAATATGTCGGACATTTCATGAAACTTGGGACAAGCTATAACACTGATTGAATTGTGTTAGTGTTGTAACTCTGAATATGACAGGTGGACTGATAGATAGTTCATTAGAGTTGGTAATTCACAAACTCTGATATTTGGTTGATACAGGAAATCAATATCTGGAACTTTTCATAACCTGCATATTGATAGTGTTGTTCATTGGAAGTCAATTTTTTGATCACACTATTGTTGGATACGTATTCAGTGGAATTGGTTGATGTTGGATTTCTATTCTGAATAATCTGGTTAGATCAAACTAGGTTGTGTGTGAACTATTGATTATTGGGACAGATAGTGAGAATTTCAGAACATGTTATTCCATTGGATGGATGTCTATTCAATTAGACTGAACGTTTTTCTTAAATCATTTTATTTGATTTTTCTTAAATCATTTTTCTTTGATTTCTGAGGAGAGAAATATTGTATGAGTGTGCCGTTAATCGAGGGTTGATTTTTCCGTCACGTTACATTATTTCTGGTTATGTTGAAATTTTTTAATTGTAAATTTTTTCTTCATTTTGCACTTCTACATTTTATAACACATAATTTGTAGGAGGCATTTATCTTTTGGTAAGATAAACGCCTCAAAAGCAAGGGGGTGTGACGATGTGTGACAAATTCTGTGTCATGACCTCGTGACCCAATTGCGCGTTTCAAAAATTAAAATTTTGAACGGACCTTTGTTGAAATTCACCCGTGATACATCAGTATCGAGAGAAGCTTTCTAGCAAGGTCGGATTGTTGCATAACTTTAGGCCAGTGTCCAGCACCTTCGAGATCAACAACATACCACGTGAGCGGTCACGTGATGCGTTCAATGTAGTTTCATAAAATACGATCATAACGCGCCAAAATTCTCACTCACTTCCAGACCGGCAGACATACCAGGCAGCTTTAACATAGCTCCGTCCCGCCGCCATACCAGAGTCGAAGATGAACCCGCGCTAGAGCAGTAAAATCTACTTTTAAGAGGTAACAATAACACGTCTACTTCTTACAGTATCTATTGCATTTATTGATTGTATTTTGTAATTGAATTGACGTATGTATTTTGTGCAGCTTAGCGCTATTTTAGCCAAAGCACGCGTTTCGATGTAAAGGGACAAATCTAAAAGTTATTGTATATAAATTATTGTAACTTTTTCTTATCTTTAATTTATATAAACCTTAAATTCCCTAGTGCCGCCAGTATGTCTGTGCACGTGGCGAATTCTTCTTTGTAATTCAACTTGTTCTTGCATATAATTTTTCGTGTAAAATTGTAAAGCATTCATGCTTCATTTTGAATTAATCCTTTGTGTGAATTCTAATTTTAATGCTGTAAATATTTGAGAATTCATACGTTCGTGTAACGTTATATGTAACACACACGTGAACCACAATGTATATTTAAATATAACCATATTTGAATTGTAAACGACACGATAGTCAAAGATTCTAAATTCAGAACCTTAAACAAAGAAACATGTGCTTGGGTTTTGCGAATATAGACGCAAATAGTTACAGAGCCCAAATCCTTTGTTTCAGCCGGGTTCTTCTTATGTTATTCCTCTCTACCTTCGTACTTCTTGAGTCGTACACCGACTCGGGTGTCTTCATGACCCATACGTGAACTATGCAGAAGTACCTCGTGTTAACTACGGTTAACGATCGTCGCAAGTACATTAGCGATGCAGTAATTGAGTGGACATTGACTGTTATGCTATGCGGTACTGACGATGAGCCAAAGGATGTGGACCAGTTCTAACCAGTTGAACCCCACATGCGACCAAGAGTGTAGTTAAGTATATCTACTAGGGTCCAGAATCAAGTGACTATTTGGCAACAGAAAAGCAAATTCTCGTTAGAACTTTTAACCAGGACGGTAAATGAGAGAACAACGCTGTGTAGAATTAAGACGTCGTGTCGTAATTAATCGTTGCTGTTAATTGTTAAACTTATTAAATCTATTTCATTTTGTTAAGAACCTCTTTTTGTAGTAAATTGTATGCATATAGACCAAATGGGATTGGATGGGGGCTGTTTGAGCTAAACGAATGACGTAATGAATGCATATGAATCTAAGAGAGTTTTTAACGATTTCCAATCTAGCTAATGTACGCAAATTATCAGTTTCGTAAATCTGTGATCTAGACTACAAAGATGCATTTTTAATTTAGTCGAATGATGATTTGAGCAACCAGTCTGTTTAGGTTAAACGAAAGGGAATTAATTTAAATAGTAAATTAAAGTTCTATAATTTCCTAAACAGGGTCTTTAAATAAATACTGGAAACGTAACAGTGACAGCTAGTAGCATTGTAACAGTGACATACAGAACTTCCTTCACGACAACTGAACTGTAAGAACGATATAAATAACTTCTTTTACAGCATCTAGCTGGACTGTAAGACTAACGTAAAGAGCTTCCTTTTCGACACTTACTTGAACTGTAAAATTGATAGAAAGTGATACAGGCACCGGAAGCTATATCACAAAGATTTTAAAATTGAACGGAAACTGATCAGCACCATGTCTTCAACCACAAGGGAAGGCATCGAGTGACTGGTGCATCCTCTACCCAGCCTCTCTCTCTCTCTCTCTCTCTCTCTCTCTCTCTCTCTCTCTCTCTCTCTCTCTCTCTCTCTCTCTCTCTCTCTCTCTCTCTCTCTCACAATCATACAACACGATATTAAAATAGATATGTTTAACGTCTGTTTCCAACGTTCGTACATTTGGGAGCCTCTGTCTCCATCATATTCTAGCATATGCGTAATACAGTCCTAGTGCTAACCTTGTAATGTAATAGTTCAGTTTAAGTAGGTTTGATTTCACTTTCCGATTTTCTTGCCTCTGCGCCAGGCATAAAGCTTTTCGTAAGTCTGCGTAGACAAGGAACTTCTTGGCGTTAAGTCACTGTGCAGCCACACCCAGTAATACTCATTAGAAATAGAGGTCTTCTGAGGGAATTTACTAACAGTAGTCAGCTGAGGGAATTTACAATAATAGTAGTCTACTGAGGGAATTTGCAGTAGCAGTGGTCAGCTGAGGCTATTAAATTTTTACAGCAACAGCAGCAGCATAGCTAACTGAAGTAATCTATATGCGAAAAATGCTAGAAATGCAATTCATTAGAAACTTTATATTTTTAAAGACATGAGTTTTCCCAGCTGCCATCTGTTCTTTAGTTCCGAGCGAAAAGAGCACTAAAAATAGTTAACAATAAAGTCGATAAGTGTACGCGTACTTAACATGGTTTGTTGGCTTGAAAGCGCACCAGTGTGTATGTATGCAAACCAGTAGCTAATGTAGCCTACGGCTACCGGAACAGCAAACATTATTAAAATGTACTTTGCAGATACCAATAATGAAATATTAATTTATAAAAAAAATATTTAATGTTGATAGTAGGTAAGCAAGCAACTCTTCTGGAACAAATAAAATATACTTTTGTCGTGCTTGGCGTTAGCTCTAAAGATATGTTATATTATACACTGTACTAAACTTTCTCCCACAACAGGACTTCTTCTAATAAATGTGTATTATTCGCTGTGTCGCGTAAATTATCTTTCACCATTTTTTTTTTTTTTTACATAAAAACAGTTTCTGAGAAGTATAAATTGGATTATAAGAACTTATTGTCTTTCCATATATGCGTGCGTGTATGTAGTGTAAACGTGTGTATATATGTGTGTGAATGCTTGTATTGTTTCTTTGTGTGCATGCGCGTATATGCATATTGTGTGTGAGTGTGTGTGAGTGTGTGTATGTGTGTGTGTGTGTGTGTGTGCGTGCGTGCGTGCGCAAATAAATCACTAAAAGCATTTCTAAATGGCACGAAATTGTGCAGCGGATGACCTTTTATTTTTCCTTTTAAAAAATTACCTAAACCGCCATCATATTTTTATGGAAGTCTGGTAGTCTGGCATTAGTAACGGTTTTAGAATATCTAGCTTGACTCACGAAAATTGGAATGAGTCTGTCTGGTGTCATTAACCCAGCAAACTGTTGGGGAATCGGTTGTTTGATCATGGGGATTGTGTCTGTATAGACTATGAGACTGTAATTATTTCCAGTATTATTCCTTCACTCTTTTGTTTTTAAATGTTCCAATCAAAATTGGCCGGTGTATATCAGTAATTGGCTTTAAGAACAACTACATTTAAATACATTTAAAAAATAAATAAAAAGGATTTTTGTAAATAATCAATTTCACGAGAAAATATCCTTACTGATTTTGTTTTACATTTAATTGAAACAAACATTTAAAACTTACTGCCTTTTTAAAAAAAAATATTTCAGGTGAACAAACAAATCTATTGTTAAAATATTATGTAAAAATGCTGCTTTGTTTTTGTTATTGTCAATAAACGCTATTTATTCAAAAGGTCTATACTGACATACTGATAAAATCTATTTTTAAAAATGCCTTTAACAGAGATTTACGAGACTGACCGTCGGTTATTTCAGGCTTCAAAGAATTCAAATGAGCCACACAAATTTGAAATGACTGCACAAGATTCTAATTCTAAACAAAGAAACCCTTGTCAGTTGGCCTTGTTACTAAAAATTCAATTCAGTCTTTCTCCCAACTTTGCAAAAGCAGCGGTGTCAGTTTAACCATGACTCCCCGAAAACTGATCGACCGGTGTTAATTTTAAGTTTGCAGCTTTCTTTCCTACTGAAATCTGTGATAAAATAATATTTCCTCTTTTTAATGAAGCCTGTGGTAGAACCTCGCTTTGCAATAACTTATAAGGAATGCAATTCATGACCATTTATACTGATCAGACTAAATGGTAATTATTCAATTTGTAATTATCCATTTTTATTGCCTCTGCAATTAACTGTGGGAAATATTTCTGCTTCTGCTTAACGTCCACTTTTAACAATTTCTCAGCCGACTGCAATTTCGGAAATGTTTAAGTCATATCCTAGACGACCTAGAGTATACTTCAAATAAGTCTATTGCCCTAAGTGCACATGCATTAATGCACCATTCTACCCAAATAAATAATTACAATCACTGGAAGCAAAGCCAAGGAGCTCCTATTGTACAACTCAAGACACTGAATAGCAGAATCTCGTCAACACTGGTTAGTAGAGAATTGTGTTACTATTTGAAAACTGGAATATCGCCTCCCCATGGTAGCTGGCTCTACAATAACAATGGTCGAAGAGTGAGATACACTCTGACAGCTAAGCAGATCAAAGGTCATTTCCGTTAAAATAAGTGGGGTTTTCGAAAGTCACTGAGAATCAATTTCGTCTGACGCCTTGAAACCCAGATAATGATGTCATTTCAGTTCAAAGTGTTCTCGAAAGTGCAACGCCAATTATAAAAATGCATTACCTATTCAGATTTAAACATTAAAATCACCTCCGCACTTGTATTTAGATAACAAATTTTAATCAAACATTTGCCTTCATTTCTTCTAAGAAACAATATTAGTATTTTCTATTTATTTATGTCGACGTTTATATACTCTAATCTAATTACAATTTTCGTTTTTAATTAGCTTTTCAAGATGAACCATGATTGAAAAAAATAATACCTACCTAAATGGCTTTTTGGAATTCACGACATTCCAGAGACTCTTGCATAATGTGGCTATTTCAAATGAGGATTGTAGACGTTGGAATCCAAATGTTTTTCAGGCTGTCGGCTGCTGAGTTATACTTACATAATGATGTGTTGTTCTGGCTGCCACTACAGAAAAGGAGAAATGCATGCTGTACATAATGACGAGGTAATTAGGATCGCTGACAATAATTCCCCGCTTCGACACTGTATTTAAATGTAGACTATTTGTGATAGTTTTATTATTACACACACACACACACACACACACACACACACACACACACACACACACACACACACACACACACAATCATATCTGCCATTTCTAAAAGTAATAAAGAAATAGTTATTAGCGATGAAGGTTGATTTAATGAAGTTTGTAAACATTGATAGAAGCACCTGAAAGTCATTATCAAGATTCGCAAATGCATAACAACCTATACTACTTCATAGAAATGATAGCATTCTTTGCATACTGTGAACGATAAACAAATTATGGTCGGTCTTAACAACGTCCGTTATATAGTTAATCTTTTGCCCTGTCGACCCATAACGCTTTTGACAGGTTTCAGTATTTTTTTTCGCTTTGAGTAAAATGTTTTTGTGCTTAGATCTCTCTTTTTAAAAACAGAAATCGGTGGCCTTACTGATAGTTTCCTAACCCGAAATCCAAACGATACCTATGAAGTCACCAGCAAATTTTAAAAGAAAACACAACAAAAGAAATAAATGCAAATTAAAGAAAATAGATGTTACCTAGCCTTTTTCTTTTTTTTAAAAAAGAGAATAGAATCTGCGTGGGTGTGGGTATGCGTGTGTGGGAGGGAAGAGAGGAGGGGGGTGGTGGCGAAGACTAAAAAAATCAGACTGACTTAATAAAATACAAGTTCATAATGAAAAGATTTGTGTTAAAGAAAACTTAAACATTTTTAAAACTGTCTTTTGGAATAACAGATTATATATCAGCAACTGTTAACTTTTAACCTTCACTTTGTTTTTGTAATAATAATAGTAATCTGGATGGTGGTAGTACATAAGGAAACCATCACAAAACTATATATATTATTTTACATAAGAGTGTGTATGTTTGTATGAGTGTGTGTGTATATGTGTATCAGTGTGTGTATATGTGTGTGTGTGTGTTTGTTTGTGTGTATGTATATGTGAGTGTGTGTGTGTGTGTGAGTGTGTATATGTATGTGAGTGTGTGTGTGTGTGTGTGAGTGTGTATATGTATGTGAGTGTGTGTACGTGTGTGTACGTGTGTGTGTGTGTATATGTGTGTGAGTGAGTGTGTGTATATGTGTGTGTGTGTGTGTGTGTGTGTGTGTGTGTGTAAAATATTCGATAAGGGAATACGACGTACTACCTAGTGTCAAGCTATTCCTGACTTTTCACAATGCAGGAAGAGATACTCAGCAGTTTGGTGCATTAAATTTCATTTCAACTTCCCACCCACCTACCTTCGATCCCAATACTTATATTTATTATTTTCGGTGCAAATACACATACACATAAATTTCACTTACACTATTGGCACCCACTATATGATTCTCATTAACCAGCAGATATAAATGTAGGCCATATGTGTTTAAACACTTCCTCTGTTTGTATTTCCTTGAGTTGCGTTGGGTAATTTACAGCCTAGTAAATTCAAATTGTCACTAGTGATAAAACTGTTAGGTAAGGTCTGTCTATTATCAGCTTGTCGCTAGTGATAAAATTGTTAGGTAACGTACAACGAGTTATCTCTCTATTATCAGCTAGTGGCGGCTTTCGCCCGGTATAACCATGAGAATAATGAATCATCACTCGTCTCTCGTGAAATGAAATTGACCGTGAATTGGGCCATTAGGTCAGTGTCAACTTAGTCGCGGAAACACAAAAAATTCAGGTTCAATCCTTGTCAGGAGCCTAAGTCTTAGTAACAAAACCAGTTAATGCATTAAAAAAAAAAAAAAACTTTTATCATTATCGAATTTCGTGCCGAGCTTCACAGTATGGTATAATACTAATCGAACGTATAAATATATAAAAAATAAGGGAAGTGAGGTAAGATGAAGCCCGCGGGTAAAACGGGCCTCTCTCTGCATCAAATTCAGCAAAGCGAACTGAGAAAAGAGTTAATATAAACTAAAGGGACTTTACTCTTATAAAAATCTGCATAGAAGTTCCTGGCTCCAAAATCAACACTCGTTCATGATTGAGACTGATATATAGGAAATTTTGCTCTTTCAACTTTATTTTGTAAAGGTAAGTTTTCTTCTTTCTGAATACTAAAATAAAAATATTTACAAGTGGACATATCTTAGAAACTTAGATACGTTCTTTGATATTATTGTCTTCAAAATACGATTTCATAATACGTTTGTTCAATAAATGTCATTTATTCAGAGTAGTGAGGCGGGGGCTAGAAGTTTCAAAGTAAGGGGCAAGATGATCCAGGTCAGAGAATAATGCAATATAATATTTCTGAATTGTTTGCTTCCGCCTATGCATGCATAAATCTATTGACAAAGCCATGCATGACTTTAGTTGTGGTATATTGATAGATCCCTTTAATCCAAACTTTTTTTTTTTTAAACAGACAATGACTATGCTGTAGCAGGAGTGACAGAGACGGAACCCGAGAGCCACTAACAGAACCACAATCTTCCACTTCTACAGAACCAGACTGTGAAACCAGTTTTGCCGCTGTTAATGACCAGCATGAAGGCCAGTTTCACAAACGATCTATTTAGGGCTTTTTAGACCTACATCTGAAAGCCTTTCCCCTGTACCAGAAGAGTCGTTCTTCTGTCAAGCGGAAAGAGGCCAGAGAGAGCATTTCGCAAGCATTTCATTCAAGAAAGTTACTAGTAGCAAGGCAATGAAGGGAAATCTAACACACACACACACACACACACACACACACACACACACACACACACAATACAACAACAAAAAAAACTAGAAAAAACCTGGACAAGGAAAAGGCAAGGTTACAAAAAATCTCGCGTGTTTGTACTGCTCTGAAATTTACCTGATCCTCCAACAAAAGACTGGATCCAGTACTCTAGGTGTAAAAGGTGGTGTCATGAAAAATGCGCAGATACTTCTGATGCAAATGAAGTATTTGTTATCTTTGCATGGAATAAGGCTCATAAATTTTGCATTTGTGTCTCCTTATTTTCACCCAAATGGTAATGTTTTCAAAGAAAATACATTTTTTAAACCAAACAAAACGAGGGTTGGTTGTTTTATGTTATTTTAATGTTTTATCATTTTTGGTTTGTCATGACTAATCTAAAATTATTTTGAAATGATGATTTTCTAATTATGTCAACTCTGTCATGAACTGAAACGGTAAACACAAATCGATAAATTACTATGATGAATAATTTTTATGCTTTTTTGCAAAATCTGATCCATCATACCCTCACTGTCCATTATGCCACATATATGAGGCCCACTTTGCCTCACCTTAAGGGAAAGATGGACCATTTTCAAAAATTTACAATTTTTTTTTTAATATCTCGAAAACTATATTGATTTTTCACCTTATTTTTTAGAATTTTATATATTTCATTTGTCTATATATTTCTAGGAATTTTTTATCACTATTTATAAATTAATTTATGAAATATCGATTTTTTTTTAAATGGTGATCTCATCTTATCCCACCACCCATCCCTTAAGTGTATATATGCATAAGCCAGTTATCTGCACCATATGTCAAATAACTTACGATGTAGAAGAATAAGAGTATTAATGAAAGTGTATATTTTTGTATCATTGAAGTGTGTGTGTGTGTGTGTGTGTGTGTGTGTGTGTGTGTGTGTGTGTGTGTGTGTGTGTGTGTGTGTGTGTGTGTGTGTGTGAATCAATCGTCTACCCACAATAGCGAACGGCATGAAATTATTCAAGCAGTTTCACCAACAGCCGCTAAAAATAAAAAATAATTGTTGTCCGACCTTTTACTAAGCAATCCCCTATCTGACGTGATTTCACAAACTCCACCAAAGTATTATAACTCTAGGAAGCACTAAATGAAGCTCTGATACTTGTGTTAATGGTACTGATAGTGAATTGCTGCCATTTAAATTTTGTCGTCTGCAGCATTCTGTGACACATATTGGAGTCGTTTAAAACTGATTTCTTGATTCCCAAATAATTCAACTTGTGAACGATAAAAGATATATGTAATAATGATACATGCTTACCTTTGAGTAGAACCTATGTCCTCAAAAAACAAACGAGAACACAAATTTTCTTCATCTAACCCAATTTAGGTAGTGTGGCAACTAAGTCAACAACAGATGACATTATTTTGTACACTCAAGTTTCCCGCTGCTACTAAGCCATCTGACTGGTTGATTCGTAGAGTAAAGCTACCAATTACATTCTAGTTAATCGGGAAAACCCAATCTTGACTCGACCATATCCCGACAATCATATTTTGATTTTAATATTTATAAATAATTAAATTCATGATTTAAACACACATTTGTCTAATCTTTGTTTCAACACTTACATTTCTTTTAATATTCTTTATTAATACTTCTGTTATTACGTTACCGACCATACAGGCTCTATCGCCGAGCTCTGTCAGTGGTCTAGATATTAAACAAAGGTAGATAACTTCATATCTGAAGACGAAAATTCAACAGTTTCGTTCCCTTCGTTTCCCCTGCACGTGTATTGTGTACAATATAATTATATGTTTGATGTACTAAGGGAACACAATGAACTCTATATATAACTCAGTCAGTGAACAAGAGCCCACAGTCATTATTAATATTATTACAAGGTTACACTGTCTTGCAGTTCAGCAAATACCTTAAGCGGAAACAAATCAGTCAATGCAGTTACAATTCTTATTGAATTTAGTATACAAAATCTGTTAATTCTGGTGTTTGCTTATGTAGCACGTACGAGCTCTGCGGATTTCTACTTCACTTGCTATTACTTTCGAAGTTATGAGGTTAGCCTTTTTACAAAACGCATTCTACTATTCATTTCAATGCCACTTAACAGCAGTAAACATATGTTTGGGATGCCTTTGTAATGGATAACAAGTGTTCGTAGATTTAACAGAACGTTAATTTAGTAACTTTAAATTTAGTGATATATCAATTCATAATGTCTGTGTTGATTTCTCACTTTGTATAGAATTGCAGACAGTAGAAAAGTTAAATACATACTATGCTTAGACAAGCGGGGGGGGGGGGAGGAGCCAGAAATTCTGTTATTTATATTTAACAGGTTTTCTTCTATTTTATATCATCACAAACTACTTTCTTTAAAATATAGGGGCGTAAAAAAAAATAAAAAAAGGGGCCTACACGTAATTAAATAGTTCGTGTAATTGTTTGAAACTAGAACTTAGATGAGATAATGCTTAGAATATACAGATGTAGGGGGCCTATATAAGGATTATTAAGTTAAATAAAGATATTATTACTGTTCGAAAGTGTTTTCAAAGTTACTTAAACTTAATATGGCGAGGGTGTGTGTGTGTGTGTGTGTGTGTGTGTGGAATTCATAAATGTCTTAGATTTGCTTGTATTGGATTGGTTATTTTTATGAAGTTAGACCTATGTGAGTTTCGAAAGTGCACAGAATGACATTGATCTGTAATTCATTCTTACAATCTCAATTATACATGTGTACGTTCGTCTGGACAGGTGAACTTTTAAATCAAATAACGTCATGGATGTCGTAGCCTGAGGATTCACTGCGATTTAAAAAATAATGAATAAATAAATAAATAATGACGGCACTCAAGAGCTAAATCTCGGCAAGTGTAAACGGTTCCGCAGTATATGACAGTCTTGAATTCCAGTCTTGAAAAAATCATATGTTTAGGCCTATTTGTGAAGAGATTCACTCACACATTTTCTCTCTCTCTCCCTCTCTCTCACACACACACACACACACACCATTTTCATCAGCAAGAATAGTACTTATCATTATAATTAGTCTGGAATTGTGCACACTCATTTGTGCCTAAAGCTGTTTTTCTGAAGATTTTTTAATGTTCTTGCTGAATCTATTCTGTAAAGTGCTTAGAGCTTTTTCATTACTTTTTTTTAATAAGCAGTTTAATAAGTCGTCTTTACTATTATTATCTAGTGACTGAGAGACAAGATTAAAGTGAGATCAACTGATTAGGTAAGCTTCATTCCTTACGAACTGAGATCAATTGATTAGTTAATAAACATTATTCCTCGCGAAATGAGATCGACTTAGTAGTTAAGCATTACTTCTTACGAACTGAAATCGACTGTGTAGTTGTTACACTTTACGAACTAAGATTAACTGGTTAGTTAAGTATTACTTGCTTAATATGACTTTAGTCCCATGACATGAAACTTTAGTCCCATGACGCGAGATTTTAGTTCCATGACGTGGTACACCATAAATAGATTAGGTAAGAATCTGCAACACTGTAATCAGTTGATTTGGTACAATGTAGACGAAAAAGTTTTTTGGTACAGGCAGAGACTCTTTAGTCCGGTACCCTTGGAATCCGAGATGTAAACATGTGAAGCTAAAGGGAAATTTTACAACGGGCACTCTACCATCTCTGTTCTCTTCAGACAAACAAAAACCTGTGATTTCATTTTCGTTTTGTCCAATATTCATTTTCACCTGCCAAGAGGCATTTATAATGTACAGTCTGTATTATGACATGTGCTTTGTCATTCCCCATCAGATGGACTTCGGGCATAATGTCCGACACATTTTCAATTAGCACAACAGGCTGTCTGCACCAAAAAGGACTAAAACTCTTTCACTTTTCTTGTACGATTATTTTGGGTCTGTTATCTCTGCTTAAAATAAATTTTCATTTATTTCGTATATCGGATAATTCAGGGAGACTTTTCATTCATTATTTATTGACATTTCACTCATTATTTACTGATAGCATATTTTCAAATGTACAATATAAAAAATTCTTTTAGTGAAGTAAATTCTTTTAAGCCACAATGCATTTTATATTTTTAAAAATTCTTTCTATGGGCATCATTATTAGATTTTTATTATATAAACTCCCTGGGGTAATATGAACATTCAAAACGCTTTATAGGCAAACAAAACAGAATTTGAACAACGAATACAGTCGACATTTCGTTGAAATAGCCTTGATCAGTGGCCATCTATTCAGTTTTTCATATATCATAACTGCTGGCGTACCACTTCTCTTTTCTTTTTGGTCTCATCGTTATTAATAATAGAATGAAGGATATTTAACTGAAATATCGTCTTTTGTAGTTTTTGTATTGTATACCTATAAAGCTTTTAGAATTTTCAAGTAGCACTGGTTTCCAACGCTTTAATATATTGTTAGTCAAATTCGAAATTACTCTTACACGGGGAAAAAAAATTATTATAAAATGTATATTTAAAAGGCGGCCTAAATCTTGGATTAATTTACATGTACAAATTCATTTTATTCTAAATCTGATTTTAATATTTAACAATCGAATTTAAAGTCGTGATGTAAAATTGTAATATCCTGCTTGAAGGAAATATCTAGTCATCTTCTTAACGACTTAGAAGATGTATCAATCGCATACACTGTACTGCCTTAGTATTACTATTTTCGATTTGAGGCTATGTCCGTGCATCCGGTGTGGTCTTAGTGTGGTCTTAACGTCCCCATCCAACTTCGTTGACTTCGCAGTCGGGTGCTCTGCCCCGAGAGATAGCTTTCAAATTAGAGGAGCAAATGTGAATTCGGTATCTAATCTACACATAAATAATAAACATTTTAACACAAATACACATCCATTTCTAACTCGCCTCTGCTTTAACTAGTCATCGCAGATCCGTCGTTTTTATCATGAGAGTAGTTTCCCTTTGATTCATTTGTTTGTTTGTTTGTGGTTTAAATTTCTTTTAGCGAATCATCAGTGGAACAGTACAAAAGAAACATCTTTTGACTTATGTTTTGGAAAGAAAAATCAACATACTATGTGATGCAGAGGCGTCCTTACGTAAGTAAATTAAACAAATAGATATAACGAGTAGAGATGCACCGTTTACGCATTATGAAATACAATTACAAAGTATATCAAATGTGCAGGAAACTGAATGAATGACCGTGCGACAGGACTTTTAGAATCAGTCATGACTAGAATCACTGATCAGTGTCATTATTCGGTGCTAATTTTAGCGTCATATGGACCCAGTGGTTCTGTTGTTCCTGAGTCGTGTCTGACCAGTGGTGCATATATTACTTTAATCTCTCCACTATTATGATTAGTTATTTCAATTGAGACTCGAGTGTCTGGCTGCCATTCCGTTTGACCATAAACTGATACTGCTAGACTCGAGTCTTACCATTTTCACTCGAATACACGCCAGTCAAGGTTTAAGTCCGCTTTTAAAATAAAAACTAAGCATTTGAATACTTATATTTTAAAGTATAACAACAAATTTTATAGAGATTAAAACTGAATTTATGCCTGAAGACTATGCACGGTTACTAACAAGTGAGAGATTCAAGTGAACGCATAATTTTGAATAACTTTGTTGTAGTTTTATTACTCTGTCTTTCTATTTTATTTCTGTCTTTCACTAATTTGGGTTGTTTGTTTTTAAAACACTGATTTGATGAACCAATTTTCTTTCTAACAATGATCAGTTCAGCAATTACCAATTTTATTATTTAAATTGATACAGTGACTCAAGAAACCGTCTATCATGTCATAGTTGCTCGGCGGCAAAGCAGTGTGTGTGTGTGTGTGTGTGTGTGTGTGTGTGAATGAAATATAACAGACTGTATAAATTTTCAGAATGTAATATTGTAATAGATTATTTCTTGAATATGATTAATAACATCCTTATGAAAACAAAACCTAAAATTTTCAAAAATCTGGTAAAATGCTTGCAGAATTTTCCAAAAATGTGACAGAGAAATGTTGAAATTTCAACTCTAAACATCACAAACACAAAAGAATTCTTTAGAATATTTGCTGCATTTTGTGCACTAATTAATGTGCTATTTTGCAGAATTCAGTGTAAAATCCTCTACATGTATGTTTTGGGCCTAACTCTAGTATACTCACCCACCCACTGTCCTTAGACAAACTACCAATAGCAGTATGAAATCTTTTGTTTTGCTTCAAATCTTTAGTATACATTTCTAGTCTTTTGTAAATTATCTTCTATTGTGAATGCAATGCTCTTTGTTTAATCAGCTAGTAAACTGGAGATGGCAAAGTTATTTAAAACATTTATTCTGCTTAATGCTCACTATCAGAATTTGTTTATTTTGCTGACAATACCACAGAGCTAACAGTATTGCATTGAGACCTATATGGGCCTATTTTGAGTATTGCTCAATCTCCATCGTTTAAAGATATATGTTAAATGTTAAGTAAATAATATGATAAACTGTATGGCAGGTGTATTTTGTCTAACTTGCATGCATAGTTGGTCTGATAATTAAAATATGCCTGGATAATTCAAAATTAGTTTACACTGAAACATTTGTCCATATATATATATATTTATTTATATTTGGCTCACATTTTTGGTCTGATAATTAAAATATGCCTGGATAATTCAAAATTAGTTTACACCGAAAAATTTGTCCATATATATATATTTATATTTGGCTCACATTTTTGAAACTCCATGGTGCCACCTTCAAAAATTAGGAGCCACAAAGATAGACAGACAGAACAGATAGATAGATAGATGGATAGGTACATAAGTAGTTATAATAAATAGTCAATGTACACAGTATATTTTCTCCTGTGAGTGCTACATATACTAAATATAGTATTTTATATTGATTAAAACAACTTCTCTTTAATTTGAGATGTAATCAGATAACATCTCTTCAAGTTAGCTGTAATTAAATAAAGTAACTTCTCTTCAAGTTGCCTGTAATTGATGACAGTAAGTAACTTCTCCCTCTTCAAGTTAGCTGTAATTAAATAAATTAACTTCTCTCTTCAAGATGCCTGTGATTGATGACAATTACTTCTCTCTCTTCAAGTTAGCTCTAATTAAATAAAGTCACTTCTCTTCAAGTTAGCCGTAATTGAGTAAAGTAACTTCTCTCATTTAGCTCTATTAAATAAAAGCTGCTCTCTTCAAGTTCAAGTTAGCTGTAATTGATGACAGTAACTTTTTTCTCTTCGAGTTAGCTGTCAGTAAATAGAATAACTTTTTTTCAAGTTAGCTGAAATTAAATAAAATTACTTCTCTTCAAGTTAGTTGTAATTGATGACATTAACTTCTCTCTCATCAGCTTAGATGTAATGAAATAACTTCTCTTCAAGTTAACTGTGAGGACAGTAATTTCTTTCTCTTCATGTTAGCTGTAATTAAATAGAAAACTTCTCTTCAAATTAGCTATAATTGAGGTCAGTAACTTCTTTCTCTTCATGTTAGCTGTAATTAAATAGAATAAATTCTCTTCAAATTAGGTGTAATTGAAGAGAGTACTTTCTTTCTCTTCATGTTAGCTGTTTAAGTAATTAGAATAACTTTTCTTCAAGTCACCTTGAAGATACCTCTCTCTTCAACTTAGCTATAACTAAAAAAAGTAACTTCTCTTAGTTAGCTGTAATTAAATAAAATAACTTTTCTTCAAGTCAACTGTTCACCTCCACCACAATAACTTTCTCTTCAAGTTAGCAGTAAATAAATAAAATAACTTTTCTTCAAATCATTTGTTCAGTAACCTCCACCACCATCTCGTTTCTGTTGTTCTTAGCATCACATCAGCTCTCAAGTCTCATTGATTTTGCAGACTGAGTGAAAGAATTATGTTAAGTAAGAGAGAAAGATTTAGTGCCACGGCTTTCACTATTAATAGCCTTAAATGGAAGGGAGAAATCTAGTGCCACGACTTACATACACTATTAATAGCATTATTACATGTGAGATTCGAGTTATGGAATGGAGAAATCTAGTGCCACGACTTACATACACTATTAATAGCATTATTACATGTGAGATTCGTGTTATGGAAGGGAGAAATCTAGTGCCACGACTTACATACACTATTAATAGCATTATTACATGTGAGATTCGTGTTATGGAATGGAGAAATCTAGTGCCATGACTTACGTACATATGAGATTCGTGTTATGGAAGGGAGAAATCTAGTGCCACGACTTACGTACACTATTAATAGCATTTTTTTTTTTTTTTACATTGAACACTTTCTATCACTCTGTCACATCTGTTATACAGGGATCCCTGGTAATCCGGCTACATTGTTAAAATAAAATAAAAAAATTCCCTTCCATTCTCATACTTATCGAACAGTCCATATAATTCGTGATTAAATTGGTGAGTGTGCTCGCTGGCGTAGTTTTACTTTGGATTCAGTTGGGTATATTAAGTGATTTTAATGATTGGGTATATGAAGTGCACAAAGTTGGTCTGTTCAGTTGACCGTTAAGACTGTAGGCCTGGTATGGGTACAAGGTACGGCCTATTTCCTTCGTTTTGAGACCCGACTCAGAGGCTGAGGTTTGATGTATTATGAGTGGGATTTTGTTGTTCACTCGACGATTGATGAATAGAGGTCAGGTTTCTCATACGAAAAAGTTGTAGCTTATCCTGTAGCTGCCTACTAGCAGACTTATATTAGAAGTACTCCATGGCTGCTTTCTTCCAGTTCTATACCAGAGCTACTAGGTAGAAACTTTCTGTTGGATGTAAACTAAAACTTTGTGTGTGTGGTTTTGTTTCGGTCACTGACATGGTTGGTTCAGTACCGATGGTGGCCTCCTTGGTAGTTGCCCATCTCGAGATCTAAACCAGAACTGTAGCATGTAATTCCATGATAGTTAAGTCCCTGCTTGGGCCCGCTGAAGTGGAAAACTAAATACACATAATAAACATAGTTTACATACTGTCTGTAAGTGTGATTGCATTTTGACGATCTACTGTAGCTAACGGAAACACCGGCTGGCTGGTCGGGCACGAAGCGCGCTTTAGTTTCTACACAGTTAAGTTTGTTGGTTAGAATTTCGGTCACGTGTTATGTCGAACTATTGTTGAATGAGACTGTATAGTACTCATAAATAAGGAATGCTTTCTTCGTCGTTCTCTCCCACCCCCTCCGAAATTTAAAAAATAAAACAGAAATGCCTCTCTTACTACTGGAATTGTAAAATTTGAAATAAAAGAGCAGCTGAAGTAAACTTTTATATATTGGTGGATAAATCTGTTTCAGTTAGTGAAGTAGTTTAAAGCGTAACACTTAAGCTGTTCTTTGAGTTAGTTCATTATAAGGCACAGCAGTTTTCATTACTCTCACTAAGGCCGAATTGTGAATAATTTTTTAAGCTGGGATGTGTGTGTGTGTGCGTGCGTGCGTGCGTGCTGAATCAGTTTAACCGAGTTTAAGGTAGTTCAGTGCACAGAACGAAGGCTCCTGACCATAGATAATGTCAGTTATTGAAAACATCAAAATTACGTGAAACTATACTCCGTTTCAAATCAGTTCCGCTCTAGCCGATTAGTTTAATTGCTGAAATAGATATAAAGTCAGTAGATTTATAAGTATTATAATACGAGTATTATGCGAGCTTGGTAATTAAAATATTTATTTTTTCAATTGGTTACAGCAGTTACGAATAAGAGAACAATTTTAACAGTTCCAACTTAATTACTATAAATGAGAGTTTGGTTGGATTAGAATGTCACATGTCATTTAGAGATTTTCCAAAACAAAGTTTTATGCATTGTTGTAGTCTTAAAATGAAAACATATCATAATGCACTACAATTATCTTTCTTCTCTCTTCCCGACCCCCCCCCCCCCCCTTCCATCCTGCTCCTAGCCACACAGAGAAAGTAAAATAAAACCAGGAAACTCTTTTCAAAGCCGCCACATTCCTTCATGACTATCGGCTTTGTTTCTTTTAGAGTGTCAGCCGTTATAAACAAACGAGTGGTCCGCAGCAGAGAATCCACGGTGCATAAACTTGCAGTGATAAATTGGGAAGGAGGGCCTTGAGATGTCATTTCATGTGTGTACCGTAGGCCTATACATGTAGGCCTATATATGCACATTATCGATTAATAATGCAATATTGCTAAGTCTCAGAAAACGAATTTATTTTCAAACTTTAAAAATCGACTCCAATAGCCAGTATTTTGGTGGAACGATTCAAGAATGTTAATTAATAGTATATTCTCGTGGTCACGACTGAGAAAGAAAGGGTCAGGCAGTTGATTTTATTCTCAGAGCATGTCTTGAAGTCTGTTCAGTATTAAATTATTCTCCTCGCTTTTGTTGACAAAATGAAAAGACAAAAAGTTTTCCGTGGAGAACTGAAATTATAATCGACTCATCGAGAGAGAAAAAAACACTATTACTTTCCCAGTATTTTTTAAAAAATTTTTTAGCTGACGGACTGACGAACAAACTAAATAATGTCTTTAATTCTGGTACCAACACGACTACATTTTTTTTTAGCCCCTGTTTCGTTTCAAGTCGTTTCTTGTCTCCTCTGTCACACGTCTGTAGTAGGTTAGGACTACCACGACCGTGTCGAGAAGTAAGAAAAGTGGGATATATGAAACAGGCGTCTTTGGCATGACAAAATCTGGACGAGAACTTAGGAAGTCATAAGCGTTGACCCAGAATCGCTACTAGCCAGATCGGAGTCCTTTCTTTTCTGGGCCAATCGGACCTCTTTTCGAAACGTGGTAAGTACACCTACATGCTTGAGTTAGTTATACAGCATTGAAGAAGTACTGGGTGGAATGCAAACAATACTCATTTAAATTGATCTCATTTCGATCGTATTCATGTGTTACTGACGTCATTTGATCGTTAACCTACGTTTTCAACAGACACTGTTTCCAGGTGCTTTCTCAGTTTGGCTGTTGAACTCTTTTCTCCGGTCATCCAATACTGATGAAACTTCAACAGTTCAAAACACAGCAGCTAGGATTATTCTTTGGCACCAATAATTTCTCATGCCACCACTTTTCTACATAACAGTTGTTCACAGCAGAATGCAACCCACAAGATCTCTTCTCTTCATTGTGTGGTTCTAGCCCAAATAACTGATCTCAAAGTTTACTCTTTATTTGACATGCATATGTGTTGCTTGAGAGATCAACTAGAATGAACATTTACTTGGATCGTTATGTACATGTACATATGTATTGTTTGAGAGATAAAGTAAAAGTGAACTAATAAATTAAAAGGTATTTGGATCATTACATTGGCATGTACAATTTATAGGCAGGTACATATTATTGTGGTGTTGTTTGATATATGAACTGGGAATGGAAAATTAGACATTGATTGGATCAGTTTGTTGGCATGTGCAATGCATTTTTGCTTGTTTGTTACACTGAGAATAGGCCATTTGTTTTATGTACATATGTCTATTGCTTGTTTGTTTAACTAGGAATGGGTCATTCACTTGATGTATATTGTGTGTATTGCTTGTTTGCTTAGCTAGGAATGGGCCATTAGTTTGATGTACATTGTCACGTGATTGTGTGTATTGCTTGTTTGTTTAATTAACTAGGAATGGACCATTAGTTTGTACATAGTTTGTATTGCTAGTTTGTTAAACTAGAAATCCGCCATTAGTTACATATGTATATTGTATTGCTTGATCGTTTAGCTAGGAATTGGTCATTAGTTTAATGTACATTGTGTGTAATGCTTGTTTGTTTAGCTAGGAATGGGCCATTAGTTTGATGTATATTGTATTGCTTGATCATTTAGCTAGGAATTGGTCATTAGTTAATGTACATTGTGTGTAATGCTTGTTTGTTTAGCTAGAAGTAGGAATGAGCCATTAGTTTGATGTACATTGTATTGCTTGTTTTTTAAACTAGGAATGGGCCATTAGTTATTGCTTGTTTGTTAAACTAGAAATGGGCCATTAGTTATATGTGTGCATTGCTTGTTTGTTTAGCTATGAATGGACCATTAGTTATATTTACAAGTTTAAATTGCTTGTTTGCTATGAATGAACCATTAATCACATATATATGTGTATTGCTTGTTTGTTAAGCTATGAATGAACCATTTTTCACATGTGTGTATCACTTGTTTGTTAAGCTGTGAATGAACCATTTTTCACATATATATGTGTGTATTGCTTGCTTGTTAAGCTATGAATGAACCATTTTTCACATATATGTGTGTATTGCTTGCTTGTTAAGCTAGGATTAGGCAACTAATTGGATCACTTTGTTGACAAGGATAATTGTATAGAGTTTGTATGCTTATGAATGAGCTGTTAGCTGGATTGCTCTTTTTGTTTCTTGTTTTTTAAAAAAAAGAATATACAAGTATATTCTTAAATATAGACCATTTTATGATCACTATGTATATGTGCATTTGGTTAGAGATGGGTCATTAAATGCTTATTTATGGTAATTATTGTTGGGTTACAGAGCTAAATGGAACATTATATGGGCATTATTTTTTTATTAGTTTAAGTGTGGTCTGTCATTTAGATCAGTTTTGCCTTTTTTTTTTGTTGTTGTTTGTTTTGTTTTGTTAACTGTATTCTTTAGATGGAACAGTACATAACATCTTATTTTTGGTTAGGTTCAGTAGTGTTGTCTGTCATTTGAATTAGTTTTTGGCATTTATTGCTTGGCTATGTTAACTGTATTCCTTCAGATGGATCAATGTTTTGGCATTTATTGCAATGCAAATTCCAGCTGCTTGAATGTTCACTATACTTTTTGAGAACAAGATTGATTTTTTCTTACTCATTTTGAATATTATTTTACCTACATGAGCACCAGATGTAGATCCTTAAGTATACACAGAGATGTAAAGACGTCAGTGTGAAGCTGTTTTTAAACATCCACTAAACTTATTTTTACAGGTATCTTAAATATTCCTATTTGCTTTTTGTTATAAATCTTCTGTTATTTATTCACTAATCCTTTATCCATAATTGCATTACTTATAAGCTATAATAGTTTGTTGGGTGAAAGCTGTTCTATTTTTAAAGTCCTCTAGTCCTTTTCTTTGGTATTGAAATATTTACAAAATGCTGTGTTTTATTATTTTGTGAAATCTATCTTTATATTCACCAGATATTTCTTTTCATTGTAAATATTTTTTAATCTAGAATAAAGGGCACTGTGGGTGAAAGTTTTGTTTCAAGATGTTTTGTAATTTTATAAAATGTCATTGTATGTTGCTTTGTAACATTTATCTTCATGTTCAAAAGACTGGTGCCAAGAACATGACTTAGACTGTTTTTAAATCATTCATTAAATATTTGCTAGACTTTTTTCAAATGTAAATCCAGAAATGGATTAACATAAGAGCAAAATGGACATTTGCCTTAAGACCCTAAACTTGAGGGGCCCCAAAACTTTGTAACTCTTTTTCATTTAAACAGTTCACTAAGAAAAACTGGGTGTATATCATGTCATCTGTCTGTAAAACCATTTGGTACTGGGTGTGTATCATCCATGTGTAAAACCATTCTATGTCGTCTCTATATAAAACAATTTAGTATTGTTATGTCATCTGTGTGTAAAACCATTCAGTACTGGGTGTGCATCATTTATGTGTAAAACCATTCAAATAGTGCATAGTTGTAACTATCTGTGTTCTGAAATATATTTCTTTCTGTTTAAAAATTGTTTCTGATGTTTTTGGAATATTGTTTATTATTCGAGAGTGCAATTGTGAAGAACATTTCCTTCTAAGGTCTTTGAACTGGGTGCAAGTTGAGCATAATGTCTTCTTTGGCTTTCTGTTTTAATTATGCACTGTACTGTGTTTATGTAGACTTTGCATGCATGACACAGACCATGCTCAGTATCTATGTACAGCTGAACATGATAAATTTGTTACTGAAATTCTCATAATAATATATATTCTCATTTGTAGGATTTAATTTCTTTCATTTCTTAACATTTATAGGGTGTTTACAGATATTGTTTCTTAATAAGAAGTTTTCTTGTTTCTAGGATTTGATGTCTTCCTACAGCTTTGATATCTTAACAAATTGTTTCATTTATACAATTCAGTGTCTTTGTGCAACTATAATATTTTTTCTCCTCTGAATTCAAAAGTAATTAATGTGCATCTTTGCATTTGCTATGATATTTTGGAGATTTTAAACTTACTGGTCGACTTATTGTTAATATTAATAGTTATAATACTTGTAATGTGACACTTACATATAAAAGTAGTGTAACATTTTAGGGGTAGCGAGCATCAGAATAGAGAGAAATATGATAGTTGCTGAATTAGAGGTAAAACTAAATATCTCTTTTTAGAAAGAAAGATATATCTGTACTTCTGAATACTTAATATTGTGCCACTTATAATATAATTATAAATAGGACAATTTAAGGGTCCCCCCTTCAGAAAACAAGTACGCATGTCTTTCATTTTAGGAGAATGAAATAAAATGTATAATTTTTCAGATTCAAAAGAAATGTAATATTGAAAAATAGATGTAATATTTAAAAATAAATGTAAACTAAAAAATAAATATAATACTTAAAAATAAATATATTATTGAAAAATAAATGTAATATTTAAAATGAAATGTAATGCATAAAAGTAAATGTAATACTGAAAATAAATGTAAAACTGAAAATTAATGTAATGCTGAAAAAGAAATGTAATTTTGAAAAAAATGTATATTTGGAAAATACTGAAAAACATAATATTTTAGGAGATGGGTGTGCAACAATTCTGACTAGAAATGTGAGCCTGAGAGGTTTCAATAAAATAAAACTTGAATCATAAATTCACATTTCCCCAAATGAAACTTCTGTGCTGTCAAATATTTCTTAAAGTTGAACAACACTTTAAATAGTCTACACATGCACACACATTTGCGCGCGCACACACACACACACACACACACACACACACACACACACACACACTCACATACATGTATGAGCGCAAACATGCATTCAAAGGATTACATGGGATTAAAGTTTCACTGTAGTCTCTAGTCATCAGAAATGGCATGGTATTAAAGTTTTTACTGTAATCTGTAGACACATACACAAACACATGCACACGTGCGCGCGCGTGCACACACACACACACACATACACACACACACATACACACACACAAGTAAACTGAAATTATGTGTCAAAAATGTATGTCTTGTAAACTTTTTCAAAAATGCTTTGACAAAATTAGCTTTAAATGTCATGAGTTTGGGAGGCATGTTGTTTTTATTGGTTTATGAAACATTAAACTTTAAACAGTATAATTGTGAGCAGTTAAATCATGGATGGGATATATAATTTTGACACAGAGTAAATCAGGCGTAGATTGCACACATATAAATTGTGTTTAGCTACACATTTCCTCCACATAATGAAGGAAAAAGGTTCAGGCATAAAATATAAGATAAAATAATAATAATTTGATGCACTCAAGCATTTAATAAGAAACATGTAATATGTTGGAATAGATCATTCAGAAATCTATTACAATAGTTATTTTCTGTATTTTAGAGGTATCCTGTCATATGTCTTTATTAAAAGTCTTTCTGCATATCAGATGATATTTTATATTCTTTGATATTTTTCCTCTGTCTCACCTCTATCTGTCTTTCCCTTCTCTCCCTTTCAGTCTCTCTCTTCACACATATGCAGGTATAAATCCTTTCTCTTTACACACACACACTCACTCACACACACACACACACACACACACACACACACACACACACACACACACACACACTATAAAATGCTGCTATTCATTTTTGTTAATTTGCTGATTGTATATCCAAACATACAGCCTATCACTCTCTCTCCACACTCACTCTCTGTATCCTTACACATGCACTGTATCCTTTTTCTTTTCTACACATACACACACACATACAAATGCTACTGACCTTACTATTAGTTTGCCTTAAAATGTTCCTTGTGTCCTTTCTGTTTCCACATTTGTGAACTGCAATTTATGAAGCATTAGCCTTGTCTCTCTGCACCTCTTGCTTATTCTAACACATGTACTGTGTAGTTGTTGTTTTTTTTTAATAGTGTATTATTTGTTAGGATAAGTAAGGTACTTTAAAGAGTGCAAATAACAATTCTGCTGAATTATATGTTTAATTGTTGTTAATACAGCTGCATAATGATGAAGAATTTTTTTTATTATTGTGCTCTTTTCTTAAAATATTTATATCCTTGTTTAGCATTATGCTTGATCTGTTTAACTGCTCAGTGATTATTGAGCCTTCTTGAAAGATCTGTTACTTTATGAAGTGTCTTGACTCCTTCATCTAAAAGTACAGTATATATTTGTTAATCTGTCCGTGTTTTGATTGCTGTTGTTCTGTTTGCAGGTTTCATGCTAGTTTTCTTAATAGCCCATAGTTGTTTTTATTTTCATGTTATTTTTATTAGTAGCCCAGTGTTATTATTTTATTTATGGCTGTTGCATTGTTTTTGTTAGTAGCCCAGTGTTATTATTTTATATTTGACTGTTGCATTATTTTTATTAGTATCCCAGTGTTATTATTTTATTTATTTCTGTTGCATTATTTTTATTAGTATCCCAGTGATATTGTTATATTTATGGCTGTTGCATTAATTTTGTTAGTATCCCAGTGTTATTATTTTATTTATGGCTGTTGCATTAATTTTGTTAGTATCCCAATGTTGTGATCATATTTGTGGCCTTCATGTTATTTTCATTAGATGCCCCTTGTTATGATTTTATTTGTGACTTTCATGATATTTGTATTAATAGCCCAGTGTTATGATTTTATTTTTCTCCTTCATGTTATTTTTGTTAGTTGCCCTGTATTATGATTTGATTTATAGCTGTAATTTTATTTTTATTACTAACCCAATGTCGTGTTTTTATTTGTGACCTTCATGTTATTTTGTAGTAGCCAACTGTTGTGATTTTATGTACAGCCTTTGTGTTATTTTTATTGGTATGTATGTAGCCCACTGAGTGATTTTATTGGAGACTTTTAAATTTTTTTTTTTTGTTTCACTATTTCTGCTTATTAGTTGTAAATACTACACTCATGCATTAATGTCTTGTGCTTGAGCTCTGGTCATTTATGCTGCTGTAAAGCACTTATATATACATGTATTCTGTAAATTAGGCTCTGATATTTTTATCATTATTATTGTTGTTATGTTGTTATTATTGTTCTGGATTTTTTCTGGATTTTACTTGTTTTTTGATATATCTATATATAACTTTTGACTTTATTAACCTGATGCTTGATTATCCAGTTACCTTATGAACCAACCATATTCAAACAGATTATGAGTTGGATAAATGAAGTTATACAGGTATAGGGATCATTTTAAAATGATGTAAATATATTTCAGCATGTATAGATGATAATTAGCATGTTTTTAGTTAATCCTTGCTAACTCTATATTTTGTCATCAACTTACTTGTCAAATCTTTGATAGTACTGATACCTAAACCCTCCACTCACCAAACTTATCAGTTTATCCAAACCGTGGCTCCCTCCATGTCTTGAGACTGAGATTTTACTATGTATTTACTTTGTACACATCGTGATTTCTGCCTTTGTATGATTTCAAATTGTCAGTCATCATCTAGGAAATTCTTATTTATATGTATTTGTCTGTCTTTGTGTGTGTGTATTTTAATAGTAAAATTAACTCCACTACACAATGGGAAACAGATTGACAACAACCGATATGAATGTCCCTGATGAGGATGATGAGTCTGGAGATGATGATGATGATGAACAATTTTATGATGCTACTATTCATGTTGATTCTCAAGATGAAAATTATGACAAAGAGAATATTTTGAGTAGGGACCTGTACTCTCCAGAAAGCAAGGCAGAGGAAAGTTCAGAGGGTAAAACACAAGACAAGCCCATCAGTAAATGTGCTCAGCAGATGTCTGTGGACGTTGGGCTGGTGATTGGCCTTGTTGCCCAGGTAGAAGAGTTATTGTCTCATCTCAGCAACCAAGATTTCCAGGCTGCCATGTCAACTGCTGATTTGCTCCGTGCTCATGGGATTGGTACTCAGAGTGAGTGATGACAGTATATTTTAATGCACAATCATTAGTGGTGAAAAATGAGTAATGACAGATGGTTTAATGCAGGTTATGATTGATGGAAAGTGAGTAATGACAGATGGTTTAATGCAGGTTATGATTGATGGAAAGTGAGTAATGACAGATGGTTTAATGTGTATTGAATAGTGAAAAGTGAGTGACAACAGATGGTTTAATGTGTGTTGAATGGTGAAAAGTGAGTGACAACAGATGGTTTAATGTGTGTTGAATGGTGAAAAGTGAGTGACAACAGATGGTTTAATGTGTGTTGAATGGTGAAAAGTGAGTGACAACAGATGGTTTAATGTGTGTTGAATGGTGAAAGGTGAGTGACAACAGATGGTTTAATGTGTGTTGAATGGTGAAAGATGAGTGACAACAGATGGTTTAATGTGTGTAGAATGGTGAAAAGTGAGTGACAACGGATGGTTTAATGTATGTTATGAATGGTAAAAAGAATGATGACAGAAATGTTAAATGCATGCCATTAATGTAGAAGAGTGCATGATGATAGCAGTTTTAATGCATGTCAATAATTATGGAAAGTGAATGATGACAGAATGCTTAAAATATACTGTCAGCATTTGGAAAATGAGTAATGATGAAATGTTTAGCATGCCATTAGTGTTCGAAAGTGAGTGATGACAGAATAGTTAATGTATGCCTCTAATGGTGGAAAGTGATCAATGACAATGTTTAATGCATTTTAGAAAGTGAGTGATAACAAACTGTTACTGTATACCATTAATGGTGAAAAGTGAATAACAGAATATTTAACGATTGCTGTTGATGTTGAAAAATGATTGATGACTGTTGTGCAAGCATTAGTTTTAGAAAGTGAGTGATAACAGAATGGTTAATGCACTCCATTATTGCTAGAAAGTGAGTGATGACAATGTTTAATGCATGCCCTTAATGTTAAAAAGTAAGTGATGACAGAATGGTTTTCACATGAGATCACTGATTAATGGTGAGAAGTTTGAAGACAGAATGTTTAATGCACATTATTAGCATAGAAAGCGAATGATGACATAATGGTCACTACTAATTACTCATTAACCTGTGAGTTTTATATAAAGCTATACTTAATAATGTATTATTGCTGCATTGCTATATTATTATATTTAATCTTTATTTTCTTCAGATTCAGATCAGAAACAACAATCAGATAGTCAGCCATTAGCTCTGGAGGTTTCACTTATTGAAAAATGGGACAGGATTTCGTCAGGAACACTGAGTGACACCCACACATCATCTTTTGGTGCTTCGTCTGGAACTCTGAGTCAGATGCTTACATCTTCAGTATCTGAAGTTGGCTCAGTGCACTTGAGTCATATTCATGCTTTAGAATCTGAAAGTATGCCTGGAGCACCGAGCCAGACTCTTCCATCGGAATGTGAGTTTGGATCATTTCTGAGCACAACTAGCTCATCGTTGATGTCAGACTCCAGAGCAACAAGTCAGACCAGTTCTCCAGTGTCTGAACCTGGATCAGATAATTCGCCACGGCCCAAAAAACTACAGTCACCTCCAGACACCCAAAGCTGTAAGTCAGAGAACACTTCCACCAAAGGTCACAGTGGGTCGAGAGTGCAAATGCATACTGACTACACTTTTGAGAGTTTTTTCCCCGACACTAACAATGCTGACAGTCAGATTGAAGCAAACATTATGCTTGAAAAAGAAATTTTATTTGATGACAACCACATTGACAGTGTTGATGGAAGCACTATCACTGATAAGCACAAACACAGTACCCAGAATGTAAAAGAAACGAAAAGGGCACTATCTCAGAGGTCACAATCTCGATCACCTCCGAGATCTGGAATTCCAACCCTGCAGAAAAGTTCCTCCTCAGGCAGATGCCTTTCACCGGGTCATCTAAACTCATCTACTGTTTCCATTGTACCTGAGCTGGTAAATAAAGTCGCTTTAAAGAGTGGATTGTCAGAGAACATCAACAAGCCCCGAAGTAGCAGGCAAGAAGGAATGTCTGAAGTCTGCACAGAAGAACTAAAGCAGAAAGATAACAGCTCTGCCTGGGAAGTCAATATTTCAAACTTTGGTGACCGGATCCAGAAGACAAAGAAAAGGACAGGTGGAGCACCTTATAGCAGGCCACTTCTGTTGGAATTTCCAGTTCCTTAGTTCATTTGCGTAAACTTTGTCACATTCCCTTGTCAGATGCTAGAATACTTTTGAATAGAAATTGAAAAGTTCATAAGTGTTATTGTGCATATCAGTTTTGATTGCATGAACTTAAACAAGAGTAGAATAATTTTCAGTAGAGATTGAAATATTCATGAGTAATTACTATACTCAGTAGCATAAATTTATAGAAGAGTAGAATAATTCTCAATAGAAATTGAAATGGTCATTAAATAATTACTATGCCTGTGAACTTCTGTTTGCATCAACTTATGTACAAGAGTAGAATAATTCTCAGTGGGTATTAAAATGTTCATCAATAACTATTGTGTATATATATATATGAATTTTAACTGCTTAAACTTGTAGAAAAATAGAATAGTTCTCAATGGGAATTAGAATGTTCATAAGTAATTACATGTACTATATTTGTAGAATAATTCATGGTAGGAAGTGAAATGGTTATCGAGAATAATTCTCAATAGGATTTTACATATAAACATAGTTCCTATGCATGTGATGGACTTAAATCCTGTAAACTTGTAAAGTAGTAAAAATATTGAGTTTTGAATGAAGTTGAGAATGTTAGTATAAGATGCTCAAGAACGTTTCTTGTGGAGTTGCATCTTATGCACATTTAACTTATTGCAATTTCAACTATTCTCACTCATTAATCAACAATAATACAACAGTAGTTTGAGCATTGGGATGAATAACATACATCTGCTTATCATTTACTCTCGCTAAAGATACATACATATTTTTCATAATTGAATTGGCCCCTAAACATAAGCCAACTGCATGTACTTCATCAGATGTGTGAAGAAACGGTGATCTGTTGAACATGGAAGGAAAAACTGACTGTTTTTGGTCTTACTGAGAGATTTATTGAGAGATTTATTACAGTCTCATTAGTCATCTTACAGGCACTGTATTTCATTTCAAATTTTTACAATACGTAATTTCCTCTTTATGTGCTTATATCAGAATGTAACCCTGCATAAATTGCAACTCCATTGCATGTGCATTGTAACAAATTTCTATGAAGACAAAGAAAGTGGTTACATAAATTTGGCACATCCAGGTAAATTTATGTTATTTAATTGGATGAAAGAATACAGAATTTATTTTCAAAAGCAGTGCAAAATAAAATTCATATAATTTGTTTTATGCATTACTAAATTCACTAAACACATTCCAAAAGTTATTTTGACATTTTTTCCACAAAGTTATTTTGACATTTTTTCCACACTGATTTTGAAAATAAATAAAATTAAAGTTAATTTGCTACTAGGTATATATTAACTTTTTTACCTTTAAAATAAAATAAATAATATATAAGGTCTGAGGCAATTTTTCAGGTACTGCAATCACGTTATTTGATGGGTAGTTGATAAAATGATGGATATTGAGAAAGTGACCAAAAGAACAAATCCCTAGTTAATTCCTTGTGAAAATGCTTTTCATTAGTGATATTAAATTTGATCTGAATGTTTTTAAGAGCCGTGGATATGTGACCAAACATAGAAATGATTTTCTGTAGCTGTAACATGCAGTCTGCAGTGTTAGGGTTACATTTAACATTATAATTGTGAGTTGCATGGGATGTATGCTGTATTACAAACTTCTCTCTGTTCATAACTATGTAGACTTCTGTGTAATTAATTATAATAACCTTAGCTGTAAAAACATTTCTGTATTTGTAACAGTTTTATCTGTACATATTGCTCTATATTTATAACAGCTTTACCTGTGAATTGGAGTCAACAGGTGGTGCCTCCTGAATCCTCTGAGACCACAGCTAGAACTAAGGTTTCAGCAATCACTAATGATTTGCAGAAGAGAAAAGTGCTAGATTTGAAAAGATGGTAAGTGTTTGGACACAGAAATGTTTATTTTGGTAACTATGGTGCATGTCTTATTTCTCAGTGACAATACACTAACAAAAACGTATACATACACGAGCAAACATATAAACTACACTGATACATGCAGTGTGGTTTATTAGACAAAATGTCATTGAAGATAGTGTGGTTTGAATTAAAAGCCAGAGAACAAATTGGAAAGACACAAGAAAAACATTTTCGAGCTATAATTTTCAATTTCTGTGTCCACAGTTCTTTGGTTTAGGCAAGAAAATGTCTTACTATTATGGTATTGTTGGAATATTGTTTATATTCTTTTCTATTTAGCTTGCTAGACTTTATTATTTTGCTGGGCTTTGTTACTTTTACCCACAATATCTGTTACCTAACTTGTAACATTTTACAAGTTTTTCAATAATAATAAGAGTGCTTTAGAATATGTATGTATTCTGTTTCATGGAATATTCAAATATTGCTGCAATCTTTAAATAAATCAAGGATATATATTTTAAAAATTCCATATACATATTTGCTTACCTACCCTTCTCAGAAACAAAAAAGTTTAAATTTAATGTAATTTTAAAATGTTTCATTCAGCAGTAGAGCATTCAGGTTTTGTCTGCAGGATGTGTCAATGCAATTAAGAGTCAGCATGTCAAGATACACTAGATCTCAAGAACCATAGCCATAAGCAAGAAGTTTTGGAGTAAACAAATGCACTTTGAGAAAATGCTTTGTTTTTATGCTTAAAGCTAGCTCCTTAACTGTTCAGAATTCTGCTATAAGTTACATTTTGAGATGCATATCTATATTTGCTTTAAAAATCTCTAGTGAGTTTTCATATAATCCTGATATATTCAGAAATATAGAATACATTTCATGGCTACAAGTCATTGTAACTCATAAAGGTGAAAAAATTTGTTTTTCACTTTGACTTTGTTTTATATTAGAATACAAACAGTTCTTCCTATTTCTTCTGCCTGTGGAATTAAATGTATATGTGTTTTTGCTAGTAGCATGTTCTAATCAGTCAAAGGCATAATTGATAGTTGAACAAAATATATGAATGCGCTTTGTTTTATTAAATTCTCTGGTTGTTATTTTTAGTTTCTGCTACATTAAAGTTGCAGATGTAAATTTCTGGGCTGTAGATTTGTTATGTGTTTTTAAATTTGGCACTAGAATGTCTATCTTTTACGTTATTATATATGATTTTCTTTGCAGGTTATGCATTTCTCGTCCTCAGTACAAGACATCTTGTGGAATTTCATCATTAGTTTCCTGCTGGAACTATCTGTTTAGCACTCTAGGCCATGGCAGGTACAATAAGAAATTTTATATTTCTTACCAATTGCAGCAAAAAGCAGGCAAGAGAGCATACATTTTGATGTTATCCACTTAATATGCAATAACAAATGTGGCTATTAAGAAAGGGGTATGAACTAACTAGTTTGACACCCTTTTTGTTATTCTGTTAACTTCTGTTAATTTTGTTAACTTCTTCTGCTCCACAGGAATTGTGTGAAAACTTTTCATCTTTAGATTTTCTCGGTTTTTGTTTGATTCCCGTGGAGCCTTCCTCTCTTCTCTTTCATTCAGGGAGGGTAGATAGAGGGAGAATGCTTGACACCCTAGATAATTTATAGACCTGAGGATATTAAGTGCTAGTCACAATTTATGTAAATATTATTATTAGTGGGTAGATTGATGGGTAAGTTTCTTTTGGGGTGTGGTTTTAGTGAAACTTTCCATAAACTATATACAGATATTGTCCTTTATGAAAATTTGTATTTGATGATAGGGCCTAGCAGATTATGAACAAATAAATGAATAAAATAAACACAGAATAAATGTTTGAAAGTTTCTTAGAAGATAAAACCCAACAGCTTTGAATCACTGTATCAAGAGGATGATGGTATTATCTGCACTTAGTTCTTGCCCATTTCCAAAGTAACAATGAAGCATCATTTGTAGAAGTGCTGCATATTCTTACACAGCTGTATGAAAAACTTGTGTGAAGTTTGAAATGGGCTTCATTCAATGTTTCCAATATGTGGGAATATTTTTTTAATTGTGCAGACTTCAATATGTAATAGGTTGTCGGTGGTGTTGTAACTATTATGCCTCTTTTTTGTCTCAACAAGATCTTTTTCAAATGCTTTTGTTTTTGAACATCTACTGCCACAAGTGTTATTCCATATCAACCCTTACCACTCATTGCAGTCACCCAGTAAAGCACATTGTTTGAAAATGCAACAAAAACAGGTGTATAGGGATAGCGTCAAGGATGATGTATTATAAGCTCTTCTCGTATCTGTTACAAGTCCCCTTGTGGGTAATGCTGTATTAAGACAGTTTCACTTTGTGTAATGCTATATCAAGGAAGTTCTACTGTGTCTAATGCTGTATCAAGGAAATTCCACTTTGTGTAATGCTGTATCAAGGAAGTTCCACTTTGTGTAATGTTGTATCAAGGAAATTCCACTTTGTGTATTGCTGTATCAAGGAAGTTCCACTTTGTGTAATGCTGTATCAAGGAAATTCCACTTTGTGTAATGCTGTATCAAGGAAGCCACACAACTGATTGTTCCTGCTTGTATAGTAGATTTCTCTTTACTCACTCACATTAATTGTATAATTCACACCACACATTTTTTTGCAAAGGCCTGTTCTTTAAAGCAAGTATTGTGTCATACTCAATTTGTATTTTGAAAATGCATTTTATAATGGTACTGGCTGTATATCCATCTGATTCTTAGTTATAAAGACATTTGTTTTATTGTTACTTTGTTAGAAATAAGGATTCACTGTGTAAATTGTTTTTCTGATATTTTATTTGATTGTTTGAATAGTTTGGACCCCTTGACACAAGAAAAAGCACTCTCCATCCTGGGATTCAATGCTCCGTTTCAAGATATACGTTTAGGACCAGTCACTGGAAACATGTCTTTGTTGAAGTATGTTATTGAAATGTAGCTACATATTTTCTTTCAATCTTGTTGCTCAATCAGTTGGCATACTTTTGATGAAAAAATATATCTAAAACAATTAATTGGTACTCAAATAATAAGTAATTAGTTATTTTTTTTTTACATGTAAACATATAATATCCAAATTATGTGTAAATTGCCCATATTAATATTAGATAGACAGGAGCCTATTAATATTTAGTAAAGAACATTGTCTGTTGCCTGGGTAATATCAATATCTGACTTATTTGCTGCTGAAAAACTGCACTCTTTTTAGGGGTGCCTTAATATTTATTGCAGTTTTGAGGATCTCCATTACAATAACTCTCTTGCTCTAAATACAGTTTATATGATATATACACCATTTACCAAAATGTACACACTCTCATGACTCTCTATATAGTAATGCATACACCATTTGTTGAAGTGTATACATTTCCACAACTCTGTATATACAATGCATATACCATTTACTGAAATGTACAATTCACAACTCTCTCTGTATACAAAGCATACATCATTTATTTAAGTGTACCCCCCACAACTCTATATATATTGCATGCACCATTTGTTAGTGTACAGCCTCCCAAAAACTCTCTGTACATAAAAACTGTCTCTCTCTCTGTAATCATAGTCAGACTCTCCATAATGTAAAGCCAGATATCATTACATAAAAACTGTCACTCTCTCTGTTATTTTAGTCAGGCACTCTCCATAATGTAAAATCAGATACCCATGATATGATAACTGTCACCTCTGTTATCATAGTCTGGCACTCTCCCTAATGTAAAGTCATATATCGTGACATAACTGTCACTCTCTCTTATCATGGTCAGGCACTATCCATAATGTAAAACAAGATTCATTGCATAAAAAACTGTCATCTTTCTCTGTTATCACAGTCAGGCACTCTCCATAGTGTAAAGTTAGGTGTCTCTGACTGTTGACATAATAAATGTCACTCTCTTTGTTATCATAGACACTCATCATAATGTAAAGCTGATATAACAACTCTCACTTCTCTCCAGTATCATAGACCAACACTCTTTATAAAGCCAGATGTCATGACATAATAACTGTCATCTCTCTTTGTTATCATAGTCCAGCACTCTCCATTTTGTACAACTAGATGTAATGATATATTACCTGTCACCTTTCTTTGTCATCATAGTCAAACACTCTCCATAATGTAAAGCCAGATTTGTGATTTAATAACTGGCACCTTTTTCTTATGTAAAAGACAACCAGTTGACTTCATTAACAGTGAGAGTGAAAAATATTCTTGTTAAGCAACACTATATTTAGCATAATTCACACTTTGCTTTTTAAATTGTCATCTGACATCACTATCACTCTTAAAGAATTTTGCTTCTTCTCCTCACTGAATGTCAGTGAAACATACATTAGGATAATTGACACTTTGCTGTTTTGCTTATTGACATGACCATTACCCAATTACATAAGGATTTTTGCTTTTTCTGTTCAGTTAATGTCAACGAAACCTACAATAAGATAGATACTTTGCTCATTGACACGGTGTACCATCACCCAATTACTTAAGGATTTTTGCTTTTCCTGTTCAGTTAATGTCAATGAAACCTACATCAAGATAAATGATACTTTGCTTACTGACATGGCACGCCCTCACCCCATCATCTTTGGTTAATGACTTTTGCTTTTTCTGTTCTTCAAACCCACTGTACATCACTAAACATTTTTATTTACCCTTTAAGCACCTTGATTGATTTGTACTCTTTTGTCAAAATTAATAGTGATGATGATGATGGATCAACCATGTTTGTCACATCAGAGAAGAAATAATTCTAACAAATTATAAAAATATTAACGCGTAGTCCACTTATTTACATGCAGGTAACATTTGTAGGGTATAAAATATAGAATTTGTTTGAGAAATTCAATGTAAACTATTTGAAATGTTGATATTCAAAGAGTTAACAGGCAGATATTTAGTTAAACAAGAGTCTGCAGTAGTTACTCTTTATGAAGCGTGATGAGTCACTTTCACCCATCACTTGCACTTAGAAGAAAGAAAAATAATCTCACCAGTAAAAACAAAATAATAGTTTTCTCCACATAATGTTCGTATAATGTGTCTGTGTAGGTGGTTCAGGCAGCTAAATGAACATTTCCAGTTGAAAGGCCGTTGTTACTACATGTACAAACCCCACGGAAGGAATAGAACAAGTGGGGTCACACCAGAAGATGCCCTGGAGAAACTGAAACATGGCTTGAAGGATCCAAACTCCACTTTTATTTATCACTGCCAGAACCATTACTTCAGTCCCATCGGATTCGAAGATGTACCTCTCGAGAGTACACAGGCCTACAGGTAAATTCAGTCACTAAAACTACTGATAGGCACAACTTGTGCATGCTTTTGTGAAACCCAATCACCAAGTATTCATGATGATAGTCTCAGAATGTAAATATTTCAAGAACAAACTTGTTTCACTTGTGGGCACTTTAACATTGAAGACTTAGGGAAGTCAGCAAAGGCAAGAAAAGCTAGCAATTGCAAAAGCTGTGCACTAAAAATTTAAAGTTTTAAATAATTGTTTGTAAAAATATTAAATAGGAATATGGTAAGTAGTTCTTCTGTATGTTGAGTTGTGGCACACAATTTAAAGCAGTTTTTTTGATAGAATTCAAAGCTGTGCATTTGATTTATGGCCATTCTCATCTCAATTTGTTTCCATTCTTCAGTGCCAGTACTCATGATTTCTGAGGAAAATTCATTTAGTCCAATAAAATTGAGTCAAAGTACCTTATAAGTACAGACACTTGTTAAATATTCCAGAAAAAGCATGTATCTTTGGGATTTTAGTATATAATGTTGATACCTTTTTAAGAAACACATTTAACTGAATCTACAACTATACTAATATTCCAGTATTAATTGAAAAGTAACATGCTTCAGACATTTTAAATTACAGCTATACTAATATTCCAGTATTAATTGAAAAGTAACATGCTTCAGACATTTTAAATTACAGCTATACTAATATTCCAGTATTAATTGAAAAGTAACATGCTTCAGACATTTCAAATTACATCTATACTAATATTCCAGTATTAATTGAAAAGTAACATGCTTCAGACATTTTAAAGTGATAATTACTTGCTAATTAAGAGACAGCAAGTTATTTCTTAATATTTCAAAGTTAAATCTGTCACATAATCATTTTTCACTTCTGCTATGGTTGTTTTCCCTGATTCCTATAATATTTACAAGTCATACTTTTATCTTCATGGCTTAAGCAAATCATAAGATGCCTAGAAACAGTCCTCACAAGCACATCATGAGATGCCTAGAAATGATCTTTACAAGCATGGCAAGAGTTCTGTTAGGACCCACGAAATCAAAGCTTTATCCCCTAGCTGAGGAATATGGCCTTGAAGGATATTATAGCACCATTGGGATGGAGAGTTCCCTTTTCTTTATCTAGATTTTATCAGAGATAGTTCTTCCTTCACCTTTGACTCCTCTAGGAATACAGTAAAAGCTGCCCTGTCCCTGAGCCTTCCTTTGCAAGCTAGAGATTCCTTTTCCTAATATTTCACTTTGTATGCACGTTGTTCATAAAAATAAATTCCTAATACTTTATCAGGGGAATGCGTAAAATAAATAAATATAAATACATTATTAGTGGAATAGGCCTGTAAACCACCAGAGAGCTCAGATATCTCAAGGCCTTGCATCCTGATCAGGGCAGATCCTGTTCTTTAAGAACCATCACTATGGGACTTGCTTAATTGCTTAACCATGCATACTGTTAATAAACTGGCAAATAAATCAAAATGGCTGAATTGAAATATTAAATTTCATAATAAATCAGTATGGGTTAAAATAGCATGGATTTAAAATAAACAATTTCCACCTTGAATAAAATATGTAATTTTTTATTACAAAAAAGGGCAATTATTAATATTCTATGACAATATATGGCAGTGTAGAACTCACATTTGAATGTCAATTTAATCTGCATTGTGAAATATCATTGAGCTACTAAAACAACACTATATTCTCTTACAAATGACAGCCTGGTAAAAGTAATTTCACTAACATTTTGTATGACCATCATAATTTTGAGAAAGCGAAAGATAAGCAGTATATGTACTGTAGTAGTGTGATTTATCATATGGTTTGGGGAAGGAAAATGTGAAAATACTTAATGAATGTGTATGAAGTCTTTGACGTTTATCATGCATTTTTAGTCTTGCCTTACTGTCGTAGTTTAGAATTATTCACCTTATATACTATGGCAGATTGGTAAATTATTTATTGGATTTTGTGGCCTTCATTGTAATTTGCTTTCTACTTCTTTTATTGCTGGTCTTCAAATGGTTTATTGCTGCTTTATGGAAGGCTTAGATCAGGGTTCTGAAACTCGCAGCCTGCGGGCCATTTGCAGCCTGCATGACGATATTTTGTGGCCCCCACTTGATATAAAGTTTAGTGATAGTGCGGCCCGCAAGTTTTTCTCAAGCACCTTGGGAGTTTTATAGTTTTTGTCACCTGTAGGCTACCATACCTCAGGATCTTGACAGCAACACTGTGTTGCCAAACTCGGCGACTTTCTTTCGCCAAGCCTGTTACATATTGCTACCGTTTAGCAAAGTTCAAAAGCATCCAGATCTAGCAAGCTAATTCTATATAGATTATAGAGTATATATCCTATAGGCCTACACACAGATGAGTGGTTTAGAAAAGACAGAATTTTCATGTAAAAAAAGCAGGTGGATGGTTTAGCAAAGAAGAAAAATAGTAAAAATAGTAGACTGTTAGAACAGAAAATGAAGAACAGAAAAATAAATAAATAAAGGAATACACAATCTAAATAAATAAATATGTTTAAACAAATAAGAAATATTAAAGTAAATAAACAATATACCAACAAAAAAGAAAGATTATATAAAAATAATTGCAAGTATAGTCTGTCCAGAAAAGAACAGTCAGTTTAGCAACATCAGCCTCTCAGCCAACACAGTAGCAGAGTGCATTTCTGACCTGTCAGATAACATTTACGATCAACTGCGTGAGAAAGCTAAACATTTCCATGCATACTCAGTCGCTCTTGATGAGAGCACCAATGTCACTGACACTGCGCAATATATGTCCATGGTGTTGACGACAATTTTTAAGTGATGGAGGAGTTGCTCACAGTGATTCCAATGCATGGCCAGACCACCCCTGAGGATTTATTCCACTGGCTGTGTGATGCCATTGCAGATGCCAGCTTACTATGGAAGAATTTTGCTGGAATTATAACCGATAGAGCACCATCAATGACAGGGAAGAGAAATGGAATTGTGGCACTTGTTCAAAGAAAATTGGAAGAAGGTGTAGAAGAGGCCATTGCTCTGCACTGCATTATACATCATCAGGCCCTTTGCAGCAAATGCCTGAAGTTTGACAATGTGATGTCTGACATTGTGAAATGCTTCAACCATATCATATCCACGGGCTTAAAGCATTGCAGTTCCATGCCTTTTTAGAGGAAATAGAGTCAGCATATGAGGATGTGCTCTACTACACCAAGGTACATTGGCTTAGCAGGGGACAGATCTTGAAGAGGTTTTATAAGTTGAGAGCAGAAGTGAAAACCTTCATGGAGAAGGATGGGATGGCTGTTCCTGTACTAAGTGATCCCAAATGGCTCATGGACTTAGCTTTTCTTGTTGACATCATACAAGAGCTGAATGTACTGAACAAGAAATTACAAGGCCAGGGGCAGCTTGTCAGTGCAGCATATGACAATGTCAGAACATTTTCCACAAAACATGCGTTATGGAAAGCCCAGCTTTCTCAGACAAACTTCTGCCATTTCCATGCATGTAAGGTACTCATGGATTCTGGCACACCATTCATTGGTGAGAAGTATGTTGATGTTATAGTAAAGCTGCAGGATGAATTTGATCACAGGTTTGCAGATTTCAAGAAACACAGAACCACCTTTCAAATATTTGCTGACTCCTTCTCCTTCGATGTGGAAGATGCCCCTCCTATGCTTCAAATGGAGTTAATTGACATACAGTGTAATTCTGAACTCAAAACCAAGTTCAGGGAGGTGAGTGGAAAAACAGACAAGCTTGGACAGTTTTTGAGAGAATTGTCCCTTACCTTTCCAGGATGTTCAAGCGGACCATGTGCCTTTTTGGGAGCACCTATCTGTGTGTAAAGCTCTTCTCCACCATGAACTTAAGTCAAAATTCCAGTCCAAACTTACTGATGAGTATCTTCAAGCCATACTGAGGGTCTCAGTGGCTTCCTCCCTGAAGCCAAATGTGTCTGAGCTGTGTAAGAGGAAGCATTTCCAGGTCTCTGTCAGCAGGGAATAATGATGCAGCCCAGCTTCACCCAGACTCTACTTCCAGCAGCCCCCAGGTAAAATGAGTTTGAGACCCCTGGCTTAGATGGATGGATAGATCCGACCACCCATGTTCATTCATATATAAATGTCTCAGTCATTAATGATGAAATTTATTCTTTTTTAGTCTTTAGTCACTTTCTTGTTCACTAACATACATAGGACCCAACTCATTCCCATACATACATAGGACCCATCTCATTCCTACACATACGGTATAATTGGTGCATGTTCACAGAGATTAGGTTGCTCACTGTAGACAGTAGAATCTTGTGCATATATGAATCTACATACACAGTTCATCTTCATTTCATTGACAGTGGAGCCCTACCTCAGAGTGATGTGGAGACATGGATCCTGATTGGTGAAACTAGTAGCTGCCATCCTTCAATCCACTGTAAACGGTAATGACTGGATTACATTTTTAATTCAAATAGATGAATTTAAAAGTGAATATCATGAAAGTAAATATCATTGTCAGAGCTTCACATGAAGGAGTGGTTCCTCTTAGACAGTATTCATTCTGTTGAGTACCCTAAAATGTTTTCATTATTTTTTTAAGTTTAGACAAAAATTATTCTAATTGTTGGCATAATTCTTTTTTTTGTGTCCTCATTTATACCATCCAATAATTGGAAAAAAATATAATAAAACAAGGGGGTATTGGCAATAAAATTAAAATACTTTTGTCATTGGATTGTGCTCTGAGGAACAATGGCTTTACAGTTTAGCTATTAAAGACATACTGAGAACTGTTGAAATATTTTCAGAATGCTAATCATGAATAACTTAAGAGTCTATTGCATCCATAAGCAAATAGCACAACACCAACATAATGCTTTTAGAAAAAAATAAATAAATATAAGAGGAAAAAATACTTTTAAATAATACTGTTATATCTACAATAGATTTTGTATTAAGTTATCACATACATAGGTAAAATCTCACTGACAGCTGAAAGAATAAACTATTTTAAAGCTGATCTAGGGGTGATTTTCAATAAATAAAAAAAAGTGCTCCACAGTATTTATGTGAAGATCTTTCAGGATACTGCAAACATGTAATATTGAATCTGGTAGTGTGAGATTTAAAATTACTTCACTTTGTTCATTTAGCTATCATGTTTGTTATGCTTTTATCTATGATACAAAATACTTTTAAAATTTAATTTAACAACTATTGATCAGATTATATAAAAGGATTAAACTTTATTATCTGATATGAACTAACAAGCAGAGAGAAAAAAAAAATAGGCATTCTAATTACCTTCCCTGAATTATTTTCACTTTCATGACATTTTGCAGAATGCTGCCCAGAGTATACTAGTAGCTAATGTTCTTCTGCAGATCACAATTGCTAATGTATTGGTAAAGTGCCAGTAATGTAACATATACGACTCATCATACTGATGAACCAATACATCGTGAAATGTACTCATGAGAAATGCACATCATAAAGTTACTATTTAAACTAATTTGCTTATAATTTTATTCACTTGGAATTCTGATTTGGATGTTTGATTTCTTTGCTGGTTGATTTTTTAAAATCTGTGTGATATTACTTTTTAAAATTGAACGTATATTTTATCCATAGTAAATGATTATTTCAGGCATTTCATGTAGTTGGAAAATTATTTTATTAGATACTGTTACAGTGTGATAAAGCAAATAGTTGAAACAAGCTTATCTTTCAATTTTTCTTTTACACAGATGGCAAGACATTTCTCTTGATCTAAATTGTCAGAACCCAGAATTTTTCGATATCCGACGTGAATGGAAAGGACTGCAGAAGCGCAACACTAAAAAAATGGGAGGCAACCTTCACTGCATTCTTGCTTTTGAGCGTAGCAGCTCACTGCCCCTTTCTGCAAAACGTACACAGATCCCTCGATCATCCAACATATCCAACCTCCCTCCACGCTGTCTTGCAGGTGGAAATGCTCCTACAAGCCCTAATGAAGCAAAATCTAGTACTGTGCAAGGGAAGGATCATTTGGACTTGAAAGTACAAGCATCACCAGCAGATGATGAATATGATTTTGAAGCTGAATCTTGCGACAGTCAAGAAGATTTAGAATCTAATGTTAGTGAGGATATAGAGTAGACAAAATTGGCCACTGTCCAAGAATTGTTATGAATTTTGTGAAAACCTTAAATTGCCTTTTCAAGTCAGTACATTTCCCAGAAAACTACTTTTTCTTAGAAATTGTATAACTCATAATTTCATCAAGTACTTTTTAGTCATGCAGACTGGTGTATTCCCTTATTTTAAATTAGATCCTCAGATTGAGTTCATGAAACTAAGTTTTTGAATGCTATAAATTAGTAAATTGATTTTACACAAAAACTTTTGATTGAATATATAAGAATTTGAACAAATTATACATACAGTAGTCACTTCACCTTATTCTATACTTGTGCAATATAATGTTTATGTCCATTCTGGACATTTTTTGCAGGAATAAATGTAATAAAAATCAAACTTTTATGGATATAGTGCATCATCTTTGAGGTTCTCGCTAGTAGATACATGGTAGTGCAAAATAGATTTGTCATTTTGAGGTTCTAGTTACCAGCTACATTGTAATGTAAAATGTAGTCATATACAGATGTGTATTATCTTGAAAGGTTATGGTTAGCAAATACATTTTTGTAGTATCATCTGATACAGATTTGTATCATCAGCTGAAACACTAGCTAGATAACATTGTAGCACTTGATTTAACAGCATATTCACAAGGAATAATAAAGAATAAATAGAAACATATATTCATCATGCATATTTTTTTTTTACAGATTTATAGCACTCAGTAACTAAAGCTATTTCACTTATAAACCGTTTTTTTTATTATAAAACTGTAGAATTAAAATAATTGTTTTTTTGTATTTGTTTTTTTTTTAAAACACCTTGTGTTTGGGGTTGTAGAACTAAATACATCAACTCTAGGTATTGAATATTAAGTTTAGAATGATTTAACTGGTCTCAATTATATATATGGAGAAAGACTGTTTGCCTGCTGTATTTTATTTTATTTGACTTAAATTTCAATACCTTTTCTTAAAAGAGTGAGTAAAAACTTGTCAACGATTCATCAGTCTACTCAATTGTTCTTCATGTAAAGTTGTCTCTAACAGAGTAATTACTTCTTGTAAGCTTCCTCACATTTATATATAGTTACATAGTATCACCTCATTCTTCTTTTAGCACACCTATTTGTGATGTATTGATGTGAACGTAAGCATTGAGTGCAAGAAAGAGGTCTCCGAAAGGGGAGATTATAAAACAATTGCTGCACATTTAGAGTTTCGTCCACATACTTATCAAACAGTATTATTAATCACAACCACTCAAATCCAGATCTCTTTACCTATTTCATTCTTAATTCAAATAATTTGTTTAAAACTTTTTCATTTTTAGAATGCTGTAGTTTCATTTATTCCAAGATGAGTTATTTTTAAAAACAAATGGTCAGTTCATGGACTGCAGTTACTCACACAAATTAGTCTATTCTGCTCCCATATTTTTCAATCCATACTCAAACATAAGCCAGTTATTTAACCCATTTAGCTATTCTATTGTTATTCATCACTGTTAGTATTTTTCCTGGTTATGCTTAATAACTTCTGATGGTGTTTTTAACAGATTGCTTTGTTTGGGATGTATTTGTGCATGCATGCATTGTCTGCATAAATATGACCTTGTTAACAACTAATATATAACAGGTCTGTCAACTTATATTTTGGCTGAGCCACTCAGGCTACAATCATGCCAAAGTTTTCTGATTTTACTTACTGGGATACCCCCTAATGAAATTAAATTAGAGAAAAACAATCAGTCCAGGATATTTTAATGAAACTATTATAAAGGAAAACAATCAGGCCAGGATAATTTTAATGAATTTGGAATTTCTAAAAGAATTTTTTTTAAAAGTAATTAGAATCAGAGAAGCTCTCTGCTGGTTCAAACTTTGCCTGCAGGGGATTGCAGTTTTTCCAGTTTATTTTCAAAATTCCAGTAGATTTTTCCAGTTGATATACAATTGTAAAATGTTGCCAATGATTATATAAAATTTCTTACATTTGCCATTTGTTATACAAAGTTGTTTCATCTTTGTGACTTTTGTAGCCAAAAGTTATGAAAAAGCCTTGGGGTTTTTTTGTTTGTTTTTTTCAATATGGAACAAAACACTTCTTCATTATTACTTTTTACACTATTGGATTATGAGAGATAGTCTTGCCTACCTGTCATCACATTTTCGTCAGCCTTAGTAAACTTTCGACTTCTTTTCGATGTCATTTTGATAGAATCAGTCTTCTCCCTTCAATTTTTAAATTTTTTGTTCTCATAAGAGGAGATTTGCTTCACGGAAATATCATTATGAATTTTGCTACCAAAATGCATTGTTTTGTATTCCAACTTTCGTGACATGATAGATTTGTCATAGTCTCCTTGTGTAGCTTAACATCATAAGTCATAAGCGCACAGAAGACTCACACAACTGAATTAAGGCTAATCTGCAAGGTAAGACTGCCATTTATAGTAACCATAATTTTTGTTAACTGCCTTTGGCATTGAAAGAAAAAAAATCATTATCACTAGGTCAGGCATTATATTTACCACCCGTCTGTCTGGTGAGGGAGAAAGGTAATGGTTTACACCCCTGAATAAATTCACATTTTTCAATAAAATTATTATTATTCATTAATTAAAGAAAGAAACAAGCATGCATGATTGTATATTTGAAATGTGGAAATTAAAGTTCAGTAAGGTACAACAAGGTGTAACAATATTTCCAGACAAGTTGTTTTCTCATGGCTTTATTATTTCCCTTGGTTATTTAAATATTTTGGCTGAAATATGCACTTTCTGTTTTTTCAAGTTTTTGATGTTGCATCCTTTTGCTTTAGATGTTTCTTCTCATTCTATAACCTCCTTTTAAAACAATACTTGTGCCATGGTCATATCTACTGTCTTTTGTAATTGGTAGATATCACTATTTATTTATTTTATTTACTCTTTAGCTTTGCTCAAAATAATTTAAAATTTGTTAAATTCATTTTTTTAATAGCCTAGTACTATTTAGTTATAAACATAAAACTTCCACATATATTTGTTAACTTAATTTTATGGTACAAAATACTAAAGGGTTAGGACAAAGATAATGCATTATTAATTCTTCATATATTCATAAACTTAAGAAAGAACATACTTATGAAACATCCATTATTTTAATCAGATAAAATAATTTTCTACATCTTTAAAGTTTTTGATATCTCTGCATTATAACTCTTAAATGGGGAAATAACACAGTAATATCTAAGCATAAATTTTATTTATAATATAATTAGTGATAAGAATTTTTGCTAAACCCAAAGAATCAGAGATAAGCAAGAAAGCTTTGGGTCAAAAATAATCAAACTATTTTCATTGTCAGAGTACTAATTTTGCAAAGCTAGCAGACAACACAGAATAGTCTGTGTTACTTTGCATTTCTACAGAATGTTTGGTCTTATGTGTGTGTGTGTGTATCTGTTGAAATGCTCACTGTTAAATAATTTGCTTGTTTATTTATTAGTTTTTACTCATTCCATCTCATTTATTTTTACCTCTCTTGTTGAATTTGTTCATGCTTGCTTAGAATTAGTTGTGATCTGTAGTGTGTTCTAGAAACGTTTTTTCTGTGTACATAATACAGTAATCATCCTAAATTCATGGCAGATTTTCACAATAATATACTACATATACCATCTGTTAAGGTCAGTGACTATAACCTTGATTCATAAAACATACATTTGGGAATTTTCTTGTATTTTATTTTTATATAATATGGCGATAGCAAATAATGTAGTATTTATGGCCCACTTCTTATCTGTTAATATAATTTCAGATGTCTAATACTGTTGATATCTAAAGATCAATTTTGGATTTTTAAAAAATTCTTTTTTGTGTAAATTATGTACTTAATTATAGGTACACTCAAACCACATCCATTATATACAGTTAAACATTGTTATACCACAGCCATCTGTTATATATAGTTATATAATACTGTTAATTCACACAACTAATAATGTACATAGATATTATTCTTGGCCTCAGTTAAATACTGTTGGTTCATAAAGTTAAATTTTGTGATTTTCCCCATTTTATTTTGTGAATGTACAAACCTCTTCTGCTAAGATCTATTCCAATAACATTGTTAGTTCTTAAAGATAAATTTTGTGAATTTCCCAGTTTTTGTTTTTGTGTAATGTGCATGTATTTTATTTTCTTGGCCCTGGCAGAGAGATATTACAAAATTATGACATCAAGATTAACATATTTTTCATCAGAACATGAACCGAGATGTGGCTATGACATAATTTAGTTGGTTTCCACATGCCAAAACTTAGCACCATATAAAGTCTGACATGATGTTAAAAATTCTGGGTCACCAAGAATATATGGAAGCAGAAGTGTGATATTGTTTCTGTTGAATTTTGTAGTATTAGCTGTTACAGAGATTTATCAGCTGTTTTACAGACATTTAAGACAGCTCTAATTTTGACTCTTGATCTCATCTAAATGTACATTTATTTTATGAGTGTAAAACCATAACCATTAGATTTCATTAGTTTTGCAGATTCAAATTTGGAATATTTAAAAAAGAAATGATTATAAGTTGCAAACTGACCTAGATATTCATTATATTATTTTTCATCTCACCAGTATTTAAACTTATATTTATATTTAAACCTATATGATTGTAATGAAAACAGGATAAGAAAACATATATTTTTGATGACATTATTTTCTTATTTTACAACTTTAAATAATTATTATTAATAACATTCATTATCATCTAAATTAATTGTACCTGCCTAACAAGACAAAACATTAGTGTAATGAAATTTGGTAAAGCTAAATTTATATTTGGGAGGTTTTGTGTGTCTGTGTGTGTGTGTGTTTGTTGCGTGTGCACACAAGCATAAAGTTTGGATCAAAGCAAAGTTTTGTACTTAATTATAAACATAAAGATAAATGATAATTTTACCTTACTATTTTAGTCTCCACTGGCAAAGGCTCATTTGCTGTTTTAATGAGCATGTTATTTGACAGCATCATTTTTTAAAATACATTTTATTAAAAGTGTTGTTGAAATCTGTGATGGCAGTATGAAACATGGTACAGGGATTCAGTTATAGAATTACTTGCATTTATTAAACAGCTGTATTTTTTTTCTAAATCACTACACTTTGTGAAGCATTTGTAATACAGCTACTTAATATCATGGTTTAATGGCTTGTGTATATTTTACCTGCAATAAAATTATGCTTTTCATACAGTCTAGTTTTATTTGTGAACAGAGTTAAATTTGTCTGAAAAGGTTTAAATACTATTGGTACTTGTGGCAGAGTAAATTTGCCATTCCCTATTTGTAAACTTAATTGTTATATAAATTGTTAAACTGTCAAAGTGACCTGATCTTGGGCACCCAGGATGGTATTTTTTGTGTCAGAGTTGGAGTAAAGAACTTGGGTTGAGAATATAATAGAAATTGCTGATGCAGTCCTTACCAGTTCCAACTGGATAAGCAGTTTTTCTAAGTCTCACACGTGTTCATAATAAACTCATCGAAAGGGGATGGACTGTAAGTTTCCTTGTTTAAGAAGTAATCTATTCTAATCACTTTGAATCTGAACATAACTTGTTTGGTCATAAAGGCAATTGTTAGCTTTTGGTAAGTTAACTGACTGATAAAGAGAGAACAGACTTAGAATATTTCATACATGTTTGCTATTGATCAATGATTTGAATGAGAATGCTTATGTAATTGAACCTTTATTTCTATGTTTATTAATTTGACTACATTGTACATTATATGTATGAATTTTGATCGATGCTATATTTCTTATATTGTGTGTGTATCAGGCTAATGTAATTGTTGCAGGATTTTGTAAGTTGAGAATGTTTGTAAGAGAGAAAGGAGTTTAGAGATAAAATATGCCTGAAATTTAGTGATGCATTAATTTGACTTTTGCAGAGAAAGCATGCCTTTTTTTCCTTTTGCTCCAGGCAGTAGTGACTACTGTACTTGCTTGGTCATGTTGGTGTGTAAAACCAGAGTTGTCGTCATCTTATAAGTAAAATGGGTTGGCTGTAAGGTTGATTCCTGTGAAATCCATTTGAGAGCCAATACAATGGAAATGATGGCTTGAATTTGGTCTTGAGAATTCACGGTTATTTTGAATGTTTCTCGTGGTGTGTTGAGTACTATACATGAAAATTCGAGACATGCCTCCCAATGTGATTGATAGTGCATGTGAAATTCAGGACAATTCTCTTCGGTGTGCTTTGAGAACTCATTGAAGATTCTGGAACAGTTGTGCAACATGCCTAGAAGGGATACGTGAGACCGTCGTCCAAATAAGAAAGACAGTGACTTGTTACAAATCATGCAATTGTGAACACATGCTGGAGCCAGCCGCCATCTTTAAAAAGGTTAAATGCATTTGACTTTCTTATTTCCCTGAAACTCTTCTCTCATTTCTGTGATATCTATGAACTTGATTATATATTTATGTTAATTGACTGCTAAAGTCTATGCTATGATAAACCAAATGATTGTCCAGCATTAATCGAACTTTGTTGTGAATTGACGTAAATGTCAATGCTCTTTGATTATATTCATATGTTGTATATTTGATTGTTGATTTAATAAATTTATTGACATTCTAACACATACTGATAACCATATGTTGGAGAGACAGTGGGTGGATGGGGGCTCACTAAATTTAGATTAAAAGATGTATTGTCTTTTCCTTTGGTAAGAAGTTTCCCACCTACGGAAATACTGTCTGATGGTAAATGTTTGTTGTGGGAGAGAGAAAACGTTTATAGAATCTGCATATCCGCCAAGTGAGAGAGATGAATGGTATCTCCTGGAGAATTATTAATAACATAAATTAAGATTTACTTCGCTTGTAATTAGTTATGGATGATTAAATAATAATAATCATTATATAACAGATAACTAAGGTGGCATTGGCATTACAGTACTATTATTGTAGAAATACAATACAGTCAATAATTGTTATCAAGTTCATTAAAAAGGAACAAGTTCAATTAAAAGGAATTTCTGCAAATACAACTACAAAGGGTACTACTTGGTTCTATAATACATCTACAAAGGGTACGGTTGGGTTCTAATACTAATTCACATCAAAACTTATTTTAAAAAGTGCTCATTCTGCAGTCAAGTTAAATCAAAATAATTTGCTGGTTTCAAAATTTACATCTAACAATAAACCCCCAAATTTACAGAACCTTAAATAAATACAAAATAATGATGGATGGATATATACAAAAAGTTCCAATATATTAGAATTATTTATTTTTTTGTCCTGAAGCAAAGATATTTTTGTGTACAACAAAATCACTCTAATTATGCTGGGGACTGGATACCTATGACCATTTATAACCTATAACTACTATAACTAGTAGTTAGGGCTAGATACCTATAAACCACTTTACTAGCAGTTAGGGACTTGGTATCTATAAATCTCTTTACTGGTAGTTATAATATATCTAGAAATCACTTTACTACTAGTTAGGGATTGGGTTCTTATAAACCACTTTAACACAATAGTAGTTAGGGATTGTGTACTTATAAACCACTTTAATACACTGGTAGTTAGAGACTAGGTACTTATAAATCACTTTACTGATATTAGAGATTGGATACCGATAAATCACTTTAGTAGTAGTAGTTAGAAATTAGATACTTATAAATCACTTTACTAGTAGTTAAATAGAGGATATTTAGAAATCACTTTACTAATAGTTAAGAGAATGGGTACCCATAAACCACTTTACTAGAAATTTGTGAATAGGATCTAAAAATCCCTTTGTTAGAAATTAGTGATGGGGTACCTAAAAATCCCTCTACTTGTATTAGGGATTGGGTAGCTTGGCATTGAATGCCTATAAATCAATTTACTAACAGAGAATGCATATTTATAAATCACTTTACTAATTTCGTTAGTGAATGGTACCTTTAAAGCATTTTACTAATAGAGATTGGGTATTAATAAATCACTTTACTAATTTAGTTAGTGATTGGTACCTATAAATCAATTTACTAACAGAGAATGCATATTTATAAATCACTTTACTAATTTAGTTCGCAATTGATACCTATAAATCATTTTACTAATAGAGATTGGGTATTTATAAGTCACTTTACTAATTTAGTTAGCGATTGGTACCTATAAATAACTCTAACAGTAGTTTGGAATTGGATACCTATAAATCACTCTTAGTAGTTTTTGTATATTACTGCATGACTCCTTGCTTTTTGTTGGTAGTCAACAAAAAATAATAAATAAATGTGGTCCCTTCAACTGTTTGAGCAGCACAATGTTAAATTTCTAACCAATAAAAACAAGAAATCTGCTGAAATGAGATTAAATACTATCAAAAACATAGGCAATAGCTGGCATTTTTTTTTTAAAAAAGCATATTGTAAAGCCTGGTTTTTAAATTATGAAAAGTATATCCCTTCTTTTTTTACAAATAAAGTGATTTTATTTTATAGAGGAATCTCTCAAAAAAGTCTGCTTTGCATTTAAATTGCATTTAAATTCTTCTCATATAGCTTGTTAAATAAAAATTTAAAAAAATAATTGAACACTATTGCCTATTATTAAGAGTGAAAAGATAAAAAAAAATAATGTATTTATGGAATCGACTATGGTAATATCAGCTTGCTGACATTCAATGTCATTCAATGTGCAGTCACACTTTGGATACAATTCATTCAAGACAGAAATGTGTGCTGACTGCCGAGGCTATGCTGTACATACACTCTAACTGCATCACATACAACCAATTTAAAAGATTACTTTAATCTCATAACTCTGCTGCAAATTCCTCATCAAAGTGATGATGATTTATTTTTACAAAAGAAAATTAAGTGTAACTGAATTTGTTTACTGCCACCAGCGATCTGACTTTAAATTAAAGTTATACATTTTAATTTTTTTTAATAACAAATAAAACTTTTTAAAAATTGCAAATTCATTAAGTTCATTTAATACTTTGCTAACAATAACTAAAAGTCAGTTTTGTTATTACCAGTTTGATATTGTTGGTAAACTATCAGTTGTATATTTATCTTGTTAGATATATATATATTATAATATCTCATGTTAACTATACTAAACAGAATAATGAACAGAACAATAAACATTATCATTAATTTGTTGTATTTTTTTTAAAGTCAAAAATTTTATTTTTAAAAACTTAAAAAACTAATCAACTTTACCCCTTCTTATTTCATGCTTTGGAGAGCAAAATCGGATTACCACCCAGAAAATAATGAAAAGTACAGATATAATTATGATGTATTGTTCCATAACTCCATTAAAAATGTGCATAAAATAACTGCCCCGTGTAATTATCTCTACACAGTTCTCATGGTAGACTTTGTTAAAGTGTTCAGCTTTTGATGTAGGGTTTGTTAGTGACATACAGATTACATAGGCAGTATTAGGATTCAATGCCTTTAGGGTATAGTGACCTAAATCAACAGGAACAGCAAATGAAGACTGTGCAGATTTCTTGCCAAATTGGTGACAAGTTATCAGCATTTTGTCCAATTTACCAGGATCCTGGTGAGTTTCAGCAGTAGTTGCCAATCTCAAAGAATCCCACTCTAATATAACATGTGAAGAACCAACTTCCACAACATTGATGGATAAGTCCTCCAAATGAATAAGAAGACCTTCATCTACGCTGTTCAGAGCAGATTTCATTAGATCCTCACTGGCACTGCAACCAAAAGATTCATCTCCTAAAACATCCCAAGTGTCACCTTTGAGGTGCTCCGGACTGGCACAGATGGGAATAAAATTATTTTTGTCAACTTCAATGTAATTGAGTAGATATTCTCGAGTATCATAAAGTTCTTTCACCCAAAGAAGCTGACAATCACAATGAAGTGGGTTGCCTCCTAAAAGAAAGACTTCCTGCACACAAATGTCACAAAAATATCAGTTATCAGTTGGATACAAGTCTGTGTGACAGTAGAATAACTTATTTCAATATCAATTAATCTACAGTTTACACAGATGTGCATGCATGCACACACACACACACCTCTACGTCTATTCATCTATCATGTGTTGTAGTCAGATTGCTATGCATTAAACCATTCTATGCAGATTCAATACTGTGCATTTGCCAATAAATTCTTTATGTAGTAATAATAATAATGAAGTGATTCGTGTGAGCTATCATCACAGACCCAGCGAGTTCTAAGCTCATAACTGATTAGTGTATAGCACAAAACTGGATAGTGTTTCTGTTACTAGCTCTTAGTACCTGTCCTACAAAGTGATTCTGTGTGTGTGTGTGTGTGTGTCCATCTCTCTCTGCAAATTTAGACAGAATGATATATAAAAAGAGGTTAAAAGATGGCAACATATTACATTACATAAAGAATTGCTTTAATGTCTCACATAAATAAAAATTCAGTCAAACCAAATGGTAAAAATTTGTTATCAAAGAATTCCAAAAGATAACTAAAAGTAACTTAAAACTGAATAATAATTTAAACTAATTAAAGTAATTTAAGTGAAACAGATGAGTGTAAAATAAAGGATGTTTATTTCTAAATAGTGTGAACTAAATAGAAACAATAAAAACTTTATGTATCTTTACCAAATTAATTCAACAAAAACAATTATGAGGTATTGTGAGGTAATCCAGTAAATAAAATTTGACACATTCTTTTCTTCTCTTCTCATTTTCTCCAAGTGTAATGCATTAATTCCAACAATAAAGATTTATGATTTTTATTAAAATATTCTGACTCATTGTAAAACAATTTTTTTTAAATATCAAGATAAATTTTAAAAATGTATTTCAAAATAGTGTGCTGATGTAATCATTACTTAGTAGTTTTCAACACCTTTACAAATATACCAGGGCAGGATTTCTGTTGTTGTTTGAGGTGTGTAAATATATGTGAACATGAACAAATTTCTTACCAGCAAGACACCTTTTCCCTAAAATCATAATTATAATAAATCCCAAATCATTTATTTTCACCACCAGTACCTGTGGGTACAAGTCACTCTTCTGTTCTTCAGCAACTGAAACAATGTTATTAAAAGACAGGTCAAGCCATTCCATCATAGGCAGGTTGGCAGGAACATTTCTGAGTTTATTGTTGGATAGAGAAAGAAACTTCAAGCTTGATATCTTCTTGAAAATGTCAACTGGTAATGATTTCAACTGGTTTCCTGACAAATCCAGAAACTGCAGCCGATTAAAAGCATCAAAAGCTTTCTTAGGAATGGATTCAAGTCTGTTGTCTGCCAGTGAAAGATATGCAACATTTTTGAAACAGTTAAGAGCAGAGAGTTGAAGCATTTGTATATGGTTTCCCCTATAAGAGACTTCTACAATGTGTTTAAATGGCTCAAATAAACAATCATTGTTTGGGTCACTCTTTTTCTCTATATTAACTCGGTCCTTTGTCATATCATTAAAACTACTTGTTTTCTCTCTGTCAGTGTGAAGAAATTTTAACTTATTATGTTCTACATGCAAAGTCTGCAAATCTACTAATTCACAAAGTCTACTCACAGAGAGATCTTGCAAACTGTTTTTACTTAATTTTAGTACTTTTACAGACACGGGTAAAGCAAAATTCACTTCTCCTAGAGGGTTGCCAGACAAATTCAGAATTTCAAGCCTCAGGAAGTGTTCTGACCTAAAAAAGTTATCTGGAATGAAAGATATATGGCTGAAGCTAAAATCCAGAACAGTGAGGGGTGGAATATAAGTGTCGTTTTCTTTCAAAGATTTGAAGTCATTAAAACTAAAGTTTATGAAGGACACCGAAGTAAAATCTTCCAGGTTTGGCAGAACAGTGAGTTCACTCATAGAACAATCAATGGATCGGATTCCACAAGTGCATGGAGCTGGACAACCCGAAACAATAAACAAGTAACTGTAAACAGATGATACTGTGAAATACAAACGGCTTGGGTAGATTTTGATAGAAAAACAGCTATTTATTGCATGTAAAATAAAAATTTGGAAAATCGCTTGTATTTTCTTCCACGACAATGGCACAAGATTCATTTCTTGCAAATCTAGAAAACAGGATTATTTCGCAGTAGTGAATTTAAAGACGGCCACTTGCTTCTTTGAGTGAACAATTGTCTAAGGGGAGCTACTCTTACTACTGCTAGCAGACGATATAATAAGGTAACTTATATCCAAGATCATTACTTTAAAAAAATAATAAAAAAAGAAACCTAGTAAATTACACAATATTAACTTTTTAAAAGTAAACTGAATATGTTAGTTTGTTTTTAAAAAGTTAAGAATTATTTTAAAAATTAAACTTCGAAGAACTACTCTTGATACTGCCACCAGAGGACAGATTAGTCAATGAGCTACATATAGGGCCTACATGTGTGTGTGTGTGTGTGTGTGGTTTAGAGTTTTAATAATATATCCGAGACAATCTATCAGTAACATATTAAAGTGAGAGAATTTTAATATATTTCCAAGACAAACTGTCAGTAACATATTAAAGTGCACTAGTGTTTTGAGCTGAAAATATTACCTGCATTATATAGATTTGCGATTTCTTATTTCCGCGTTGGAGAGAGTGCGTGGGTGGGTCTCATCTGAAACTAATACATTCTTCGTTATCTCTGTCAACAGAGAATTTTGTTTTTAATCTGAGTTAGTACAGTTAAGTGAGCACTGACCTAGCAATTTTGTGCTAAATATCCAGTTTTCGAAAGCACTGTCTGACTTTTGTCTTTGCATGCATTAGGCATTACTGCAACTATTGCGAAAAATTCAGTTTGTAGTTCTCTATAAAAATTAAAATACATGAAAATTATATATTACTATCAGCTGACTTATTATAATCTAATAAAGAAACTAGGTAAAAATGCTGATATGATGTATATTTTGTGCTTCAGACTGTATAACGTTGTGAATGTCGAACCACAACCATACTGGACTCAGTTTAATAGATAAGATAGACTTACCTAAATTATGTAAATACATGCACACTCGCCATGCTTGCACATTTATCCTTATTACAAAATGAGAAGTACACAGGAACAAAGCAACTGTACTACAAGGAAAGTGTGAGGCTGGCTTAAAATTGGAAATTTACAATACTTTCTACAAATAGAAGTTATAATTAGACTAGTTTTTCAGTTCATGTTTTCAGCATCAACAAGTGGAGTTCCTTATATTTTTTTAAAAGACTCAGCTAATCAGTGAATATCTGTTTGGTCAAAAAGGCAGTTAGTAATCTTCACCTGATTAAACCTACTTACATCATGATCTCTGTAATTTAATCAGTTGAACTCAGTTTTGCACTTTGTTGGATGCTGTTAGTCTACTCACAAATGTCTTCTTTCTATTAGCCAGTAGGTAAGGTTTACTCTTTAACTAATCCTGCACTAATTAGTCTTTGCTATATGTTCTCCCTAATTGTTCTGTCAAGATGTCATTTTGTCTTAGCATATGTCAGTAAACAAATCAATACAGTTTTGATTGCTGTCAGGATCTTCAATCACCATGAGTTGTTATGATTAAGTTCAACATCAGCAGGTTCATGTTCCCTATAGTTGAGTAAAGTTTGCATGCTCTAACTTGGCCTATATTTGCACATGAACTTGATAGTTATGCTCAATGAATTTGAATAGATCTTTCCAAGTCACAAGTGGCTTGTTTAGATATGTGGAAAAAGAATCAGAATTTTATCACCAAGATAAAGTTGTTTCTGCTTGGTTTTCTTATCATAATACTTGGTTTATATAATCTGAACAAGTTGCAGATTAAAAGAAAATAGGTTCTTCTAATTGGTTCTGAAAGTCAGTAAAATTCTGGTACATAGTATTGATGTCATCAGTACATAATGAACTGCTCTTCCATACAGAAGTAAGATACAGAGTGAACACCTAAACCAGTCTATGGAATCATTATGCTGGGTAAGAAATCTTCACCAGTCATGTGGACTCTTAAAGAGTGACTTTCAGTGTGTCATTGACATGTTCAATTAAGATCACACTACTGAGAATTGTAAGATGTGATATATGAAACATATTTCCATTATGTTTGAACTGAGTTCCCTGAGCTGTCAAAATCTCTGGTTCTAATATCTAATGATCCATTGAGTAATTCACTTGATCCCTGGATATTCTCCCATGAACTTTTAGACCTCTTCTTTCATTAGTGATTAATTGCTTAATACTATCTTGGTATAGGATCTCATTCTTGTACTTGAAATGAATGCTCCCTTTCATTTCAGCATCTGACTTAATCTGTACTTATGTCATCAACTTGTTGCAATTTCTCTTTCTCAACTGGCAATATTAAATTTACAATCTTCCTTTCTTCACTGATATGTCAATAATAGGTGGTGGATCTGACTCGTTTTGGGAACATATTTGTACTACAACCACTTGAGAACATCTCAGAATTTGGACAAAGTGGAAATAAAAATTTACATCCAAAATTAATAGATTTGAGGGGAGTCAACTGGTATACTGTGCTCTGTCAAATGCATCACTAATTCTGGATGTTAAAAATAATGTAAATTATTTCCTAAACTCATTACTTTCAGAAATATCTGTTATATGAAGCCAATGAATAAACTGTTTAGCACAAGAATGAAACAACCTTCTGTGTCTCAGATTTCTTCAGATGTACATTATTGACCTATGTTGGTAAGCTTTGGCAGGCGAGTATCATTAATGAATGCATTTTACAAAGCAGCACAACTTTAATCTCTGGATGCTGGCATTAAATTAGGTGTCAAGTGCTATTTCTTGCAAAACAACAGAAAGATGTATCAGTCAATTTTCAGTCAACTACTTTGTTTCTGTATGATGTCAAACCTTTCTATGCATACATGAGTGGTTTCTTTCTGGTTATCCAATATAAATTCACATGGACACAGTGGTTAATGTATACTTGAGGATTACATTTGAGATTTAAAATTTTAATTTCCCATCTATATTCTAATTCACCCTATCTAAACTTAAGGTCAAGCCTAATCTGATCAGTTGCACTATTAGCTTCATCTTCTTGAAGCTTTATTTAATTTATGCTGAGCTTTATTTCATGCCTAACCCGTCCTGCTGCTATTTTTTTGCAGTATTTTTCTTAAGCTTTAATTCAAATAATTTGTTCTGTTGAAAGTTTAATTTCTTCTTTTACAGCGTTGTCTTTAATGAAAGTAATAAAGACTTCACCTTCAAAACCTAGGCTGTTTTCATTTTTCACATGATTTATTTATTCCAGAAGTCAAAGTATCAATCTATTGAACTACATCAGACTTAAACAGTCAATTAGGAATCAGACAGTATAGTACAATGTGGCGGAGTAAATTTGCCTATTCTTATTTATAAACTTAATGGTATACACAATAATAAATAAATATCAGATTCCTAGACACCCCCCAACCCAACCCCACTAAAACTTCATTTTATAAAATTGACAATGTTTATTATTATTTTTGTAAGTGATAATGTTATTATAGAAAAAATAACAAGAAATGCCTGCTTTTGGAGGGAAAGAAAACAAAAACAAAATAATAACGAAGAATAAAAATGACATTCTTATTGTATTGAACGTGGTGTAGGGATAAAATTGTCTTCAATGCGCTTTTGGCATTAAAGGCCAAAGGTAAAGAAATGTCGAGTCAAGTGTCTCAGGAGATTTTTATAGTTATTTTAGAAAAGCCGAAACTCAGCGGATAGTTATAAAAGTCACATAATCTGAGTACTGTTTTCCTTTTACTCAAAATTCAGTTGTATTTTTTTGTTTGTTTAGTGTATTTGATTGTAGACGAAATAAGATTTAGTAACCTTTTTTCACAGCTTTATGTGGTGTGTGTTTGTATTACATGTATATGTATGACTATGAGTTTGAAATCTGTGATCATAAACTTAATAAAGTAATACAAGACAGTTTCAGTTTTTTTATTTTACTTCCTTAAGTGAAGCTTCATGATTTTAATTTACAAATACAAGCTATTCTGATTGGTTGATTTATGAAGAGATTTTTCAAGTTCGTCATTTTACATCACTAATTCAAGCAGTTTTCATTAATTGATTTTATAATTCATTATGAAACCACAGATTTGAGCTTTACTGATTTTATGACAAAAGTCACAAATTAATTTCTGTGGCTGTTATTTTTATATCAAAAGTAATTCTGGTACATATTTTACATGAAAAGTAATTTTATGTATATCAAATCAATTTGTTATTTATTATAAAACTAACCAATGATGTTGAAATTATGAACTGAATTAAATAAAATTGTCAATGAAAGAAGTCACTCAAACTATTTTCCAAATAGCATTAGCAATATGCCTTATTCCTCACTTTTGCAAAAAAACCCATCTAAAATATCCCCCCCCCGCCTCCCACACACCCCATTTTCCTCACGCATGCAGCCCTCTCTGTTCCACGGGAATCTGCTTGCCCTGCGCCATGCGAAAAATTGATCTTCAAATTTGAAGTACAATATATCTTGAAGGAACAAATATTGTGCCTCTTCTGTTGAACGTCCCCTAAGCACTGTGGGGACTACAGAGGCAGTATAGTTATGCCACTGTTTTTAATAAACAACTGTGCTTTCAATGCATTTTTTTAAAAAGTCTGTCAAGATTTAAGAAAGTTTAAGAAAAATAAACTCCATTCATTTCTCTCCTAGTAAAATTGCTTTCTTAATTTTTAGGACTGATGGTGACCAAAGTTTTAAAATGTTATCAGTATAAGCTCTGTCAAATTAATTTTGTAATTTATATTATTACTCTCACCATCTGCATAAATTATTTGAGATTTTTACTTTTGAGCTTTTTTTCCTTTCTTCTTTTATCCTGTAACAACAGTTATCACACACCCCCACCCATGTTTTGTTAAAAAAAATAAAAAATTCATAATTAACAGATTATTTTTATTTTGCTTCAGCTTAGACTGTAACTTAGAGAAACATTTATTATCTAAAAAGCACATTCTAAATTACTTTTTAACAAAATTTTGCAAATGTGTACATGTTATGGAATATTAGATAAAATAAGAAGAAAGGACTTAATTCTTTATTATTTCAATTAAGTAATGAAATTGCCGATTTCATCTGTTATTTTCTGAGAATATGAGAGAAGCCTTGATCTAGTGCAGGGCAGGCAAACTCTGGCCTGCCAAGCTATTCACAGTTAACATTGCCATCGGGCCCGCCTGTCATTGAATCAGTTTCATTGTAAGCAATTTGTGTAACAAGATGTGACTGAAACCTTCACAGATGCGATTTCCTTCTTGTGTAGGGTATCAAATTGAAATACATGTAATAGATTCAGTTAATAAGATTTCCAGTTAATGAGTGATTGTGGAAAGTGAGCACAGTAATTGAGGATCCACTTTAATATTAAGGTGGTACTGCACTTTGACCACCATTTTTCATCTGAAGACTTTCATATTAAGACTTTTTACAGGCAGAGTTTGGTGGTTTAATTAGGTGAAAGATTCATTCATTATACCCTGCTAATCACAATATATTAATTTTAAATCTTAAAAATTTGTGAACGGCATGGGTCATGTTTGTCTAATATTTGTGATGCAGTTCTTTTTAGTTTTCATTTTACTTTCAATATTGCTGGAACCCTCTAGAGACCCCTCATCAATTCCAACTACATAGTTTCAAACTATTCCTGCTTATTGCAAAATTATCACAAACTTCAAGAAACCTCTGGAGTATTATTAAGCCCTAATATGTCCACGTCTCTACTTCTGTCAACTGAAAATCTTGTGGTGCATAAACTCTTTCTAACAGGAGTTAGTATTAAAACTGTGGTAATAGAAACTAATACCAACAAATGAACAATAAACTTAAAATTATTAAAATAGCATTTTCACCATAAGAATCACTTTCTTTCTAAAGGCCTGGAGTTCACTGATCTATTCTTTTGTCAGTCATCAGATGGTGATGGATTTTGTACTATTCTCCTTCTAAAATTATTAAAAGTCTACAGTGTTTTAGGTTTCTTTCTGCAAAACAAAATGATTGTTTTCTCCACAGGTACAAGTTTAGGTTCAATGGTATTTTATGTTAAAGCATTACTGGAATTTATCTAATTTTTATTTAGGAAAAGAAACAATTCCTGGTCTCACCACACTTTATATAGTTAATTAAATAGCCATTCTGAGTCAGATACTTAATTGTTCTCCATAAAATATTTTTGGTAAAGATTTGTCGTTTGTTTAAAACATTACAACCTGGCATTAACAAACCTCTCAGATGGTAAAAATAATTAATTAACACTGTACATTTTTGCTGGTTACATCCACCACAAAACCTTCTCACTGGTTAAATTCAGATCAAACTTGCTGATTGCATCTTGCCTTGACTGATAAACATTCTTTAGCACAAATCCCAGCATAATGTGAGAGGAAGATCAACTGTATTTAAAATTAGGCAAATCTCATTTGTCTTAAAAGACCCCTCTGACTGAAGACTAATGCCAACTAAAGCTAGAAATGTAAACAGGGACTGCAAACATTAATTATGCAAAGAATAAAATCCATAGAAAAGAAAAACTTATGTGCCTGTATTTCTTTTTGTTAACACTAAACGTAGAAATCTCAAATCTTTAATTGTAAAAGTGTTTCCAAACACCAATCAGATAATAAATCTGACTGGACTCTAAATTTATATTCATCCATAATCTTTTCTCACGACTGTGTAATTAAAAAAAAACAAACTTTTAACTTCCTATACTTATCTGATTTCACGTACACACACTATTAATTACTTAGCATAAAAACATGAATCTTTAATTTCTTTTTTTGTGCATGAGAAATTACTGATTAAAGAATATGTCGGTCATCACCCCTTATCCTTTCAATAAAAAGATTTGTTAGTTATATCATTCCATTTTAGGTGAGTATATTTTGCTGAACCACCACCAGCAGCACATTTATTCTTTAACATCACATGCATATTCTTAAATAATTTCAAGCATCCTTCATAACCACACACCTGCTTGGATACAATCATTCACTATCAATAAAATCAACAATCATGGTCACTGTAACCAGAGGTGTTCAAATCTCTGTAGCCCTTGCTTTGCTGAATATAAAGTTAGATACACAGAAGTGGTGCATTGAACTTGAAGGATCAAAAATAGAAAATTTTGCCAACTTTATTACTTATTAAACTACTAAAACATAAAATTTAATTCTGAAAGATTATTATTAATAGAGTACATCAATTTTGTATTTGTGAATATAGTTTCCTTCAAAATATGCATATGTGAATACCTTATCAAAGTAATCAATGTATTTTACTATATAAAAAAAAAGGCTGTATATATGTATTTGGAGTGTGAAAGAGATAAAAATGAGACCCATTTGGCTAAAATCCATCCTATTAAAAAGTATTATGTATAGGCCTATTCATTATTTCTGATTAGATCGAAAATATTTTTTGTATTTATCTTGTTAAGATCTGAGATTTCTGAAGAATATATAGGCCTATAGGCTATACTCTGCTCGAAATTAAAAAAAAATAAACAGTTCCACTTGCTGAAACTATAGGCCTACACTCATTATTAACGAACTTTAGTTGTAATAAATTGTTCGTATATGCATCATCGCTTCGGCTGATGTTAATAAATGGCTGAAATTAGAAAAAAAAACACTGTATTAAAATTATCTCATGCTTTTTTTTTTTTGGTCACTGGTTGACAAAAACCTAACTGAAAATCGATCTTTAACAGAGAAGTACATTTCAAAATTAATTGTTTACGCCTGCATTTATTTTATGAGGTTTCTACAAGTGTAGTTAGTAAAGTGACTTAACTGAATAATCAACCATATTAGTAGAGCCATGTGGATAAAAATAAACTACTCAAGTTGAATTATCAAAGGTTCACGAAATGTATAGTGTTGTGTTTGCACGAAACAGGGTATTTAACAAATAAGGTCACAAAGAAGAAAGGTTAATTGGTTTCTTTGATAAATATTATGAACACAGTCAAAGAAACTGTAAAGTGTTGAAGAAAATTAATGTAAACTGATATAATTTAAAACAGAGCTTCAGAAACCTGCTTTCGAAGTTTAAATCCATGTATCTATAGTAAACGAATATTTCCTCGCAGAGACGTTCGCTAACAATGACTGGCCCCTACACATATTACTTGTCCAATCAAAAGCTAATGGCGCTCAGGTCACGTGAACAGATTTCGTGGCGTGCAAGGCTGCTGGTGGAACAGCCACCAGTAGTGCGCCATTGTTCGAAGGAGAAGAGATTGACGGATATTTCCACATTTAACGGCCGTCGTGCGCGGTCGGTGGCGTAGGACATTGACAATTTGGTGTTCATGGTACCAGAATGACAATCATTCTTTTTCTTATTGATACAAGTGCGTCTATGAATCAGCGCACATATTTGGGGACCGCATTGATCGATGTAGCAAAGGCTGCAGTTGAGACTTTTATGAAGGTAACTAAACTGCGAATTGATTAATCATTTGCTTACATGCAAGTGGACAATTTTCGTTGACACTAACTACTGTGATTAAACGGAATTTAATATATTTTCGTTGTTTCTTTATTCAGATTAGGGCCCGCGATCCGAATAGCCGATGGGACAGATACATGCTCCTGACATTCGAAGATCCTCCAGCGAATGTGAAGGTAAATTACACGGTTGCTGTAAAAATCAGCCGTAAGGAAATTGTCACATCCGGTACTTTAGATCCCATTGAAATTTCTTGGAACCAAATAAGTCCGGACAATGCTGTTGGTGCATTGCGAAGAGATTTTTTTCGCAGAGGCCGTTATTTGCGACTCACACCCGCCATTTTCTTCCCCGGTCTGTCCGAGGATTGTGGGAAGGAAAAAAATGTATGCCCAGCAACCGGGTCACATTTGCATAATAATAGATCGAAAGGTCGTCATCTTTTAAATGCTGTTTTCTGCAGGAATTGTTTGTATAATGTTCATGAAATATTAAATAAATATAATTATTAAAATGTAGCAATATAATTCACGTGCTTATATTAGCAGTTAAATTATAAGCTAAATGCAAACAGAATTGTTCTTAGTTTCTAGGAATAGGATGGAGTTCACTTCGTGAAGCCATTTCCAAATCACATCTTTGTACACGTGGTGTTTTATTTTTCAAAGATTTGTTTCAGAATCACTGTTTAGTTATATTGAAAAACCAGAAGGGGAAAAAAAACAAATGCATGCACATTTTCTTTATCGACAGTATTAATACAACTACTAAATCACATCTGTTAATATTTTTTCTCTTTTTAATTCAAACCTTGCATAGACCGTTTGCAGAAATTGTTTACTTTGTCAATTTATCTTAATGGTAAAGTTCTTTTTCAGTTAGAAGTTAAATTCATATAGTACCCATACATTTTGGCATTAGATCGCCATTGACCCTATTTGGATAGGAGAAATCACCTTTGAGTGTTCTGAAAGTTGACTGACCACCGATTCTTACTCAGTTACTGCTTTTAGTGCTGAAGTGTTCGTAACTTTTTAATTTTCCCATTCTGTTTCAACTGCAGTATTAATGTAGAATATATGCATATAATATCTATTTATGATTAATATTAAACTGTATTTATCACACAAAAGTCTAAATTCAAACTATTGCTTTTTTAATAAGTGAACTGATATTCCCCCCCGCCCCCCGTAGATTAATAACTGCATTCTTGATCTACAAAACATCCCCTCTTTTACTGTATACACTTCATTTTTTTTTTTTAAAGAATGCTTTTAAAAAATAGTTTTATGACTGTACCTTTGAGATTGCCTGGTAGTCAATAACTGGTTCTGTTACATTTTGACTTGCTGGTTTGCTTTTTACAATTTTAGGCCATGTTAATGTGGTGCTTTTTTGCTTTGTTCAGATCTTAAATGTTCTGTTTTGCTTTTCATTTGTTGCTCAAATAATTGTATGCAATTATTGGGAGAAAGGGGAATATCATGGGACAAGTAATATTTTTCTGATTGAATTGATTGAACTCTTTTGGAATGGGTTTCATGATTTTAAAAAATTGTTATTGTTAGTTTTTGCCAGTATTTTTGTTAGAAAAGATAGAAAGTAAATGAAAAGAATGAAAAGTTACTCTCATTCGCAGTAATTACACGTTTGAAAAAACTAATAAACTTTAGGTAAAGTTTCATGTAGACCTGAAGGGAAAAAATTCAACCAGAACTTTCCTTTTTCCCCCTCTCACAGTCTCAGTACATCCCCCTCATTCTTTAATATCTAAATATTATAGTATATTAATAGTATCAATAGTAAATATAGAGATGTGATAGTGAGGACACATTTTATTATAACACTCCTTCATCACCAGAATTAATATATATATACAATGTTATGATAAGTAATTCAGAATGCTTTTAAAAGACTATGTGAAAAGTAGATGAATATCCAAATAATATGGAAAATTCATCCAAAACACAGACTAATAGTAATACTTTAAAGGTAAAGAAAAAATCAACAAAACAGGCTTTTTCACAAACTACTCCTACTGTGACACCAACTACTACAACAACAACAGAAAAGGAAATGCAGACAACAACAATCGAGAGAAAAAAAAGATGAAAAGAAGATAAAAGCAAAAAAAATAGTGAACACAAGATTGGCACAAAGACAGAAACTAAAAGTAAAACAAAATCATACAAACTGAGCAATATTTCACCAAGCAAATCAGAATCAGCTGAGGCCGCACTCAACGAGTATAAGAGAAACCTTGAGGCTCCACCTCTCTCACCCCTGCCAAAAGTGCCAGTGACACCATCATCAACAGAAGGCAGGGCAACAACAAGTGAACAGGGGGAAAAATGGAACCTACCACAGTATGTACGAAGAAAGCAACAACAACTGTGGTTCTGCGATGGGGATATTTCAATCATTGCAGACATGATTCAGCTTCTGCTTGACCATCTAATGATCTATACTGGTCATCAACAACAACAATGACAAACAGTGAGAATGACAGGGTTTGAACATCCCGGGCACATATACATACTAGGTCAGTAGGTGTGTTAAAATACTATACTATACTTAATCAGTTAATGTGTTACTAGCCTGGGTTCTGTAAGACACCCTCCTCCAACCTGCTCTCCCACCTCAACATCGGGAACAACAGCAACAACATCCACCACACCTTTAGCCCATGGATTACTGGGCTAGAGCCTGCCTTTGCTAGTCAGATAAGCTTGTATCAGATGAACACACACCAATACTACAAGATAACTGTATAAAAATCTACAAGTAGATGATGACGTAGACACAAGCCATATCTCACCACCATCCCCATTTCCCAGCACAGAAAAGCCCCTTTCAAATTCATTCATACATGCTTTTAAAATATTATAGATTTATATATATTCTGAATTAAAATAAATATAATTTCTGGTATACAATAACATTTAAGTTCTTGACATAAAATGTTTTTAAAGATTTTAGAATCACTATATAATTTTATATTCTTGATTTTAAATCTTTTTAAAGTTGCTGTTGCTGGGATATATTAATTGCAGCAATGTAATCCTGTTCATATCCTCTACAGGCAGGATGGAAAGAGAGCCATGCTACCTTTGCTTCTGAATTGAAGAATCTCAAGGCTGGAGGTCTTACTATGATGGGTTCTTCTCTAAAGAATGCTTTTGACCTTCTTAACCTGAATCGCATGCAGACAGGCATTGATACATATGGACAGGTAAAGCAGTATGCTGGTTATTATCATTAGTTATATGACTGGGAAATATTCACAATTAATAATAATATTATTTAACCCTTCCCTTGGAATGTTCCATTTGCTGAAAGACATGAAACTTTCACTTTATTCCTTGTGTGTTATAAAGTTTAAATTGTCATTTTACTTTCTTTCTGAGCTTTTACTTACTTTTTTTCCTTTGGTACAAATTGCACACCCTTAGACCCCTTAAATTATTTCTGACAATTTGAGATTATAGTTAAAATAAAAATGTCAATAGGCATTTTGAAATAAGATAATTTTTGCCAGACCTATATTGAATAAAGTTTGTCTTTGAATTTCTAAACCTAGTTTAAATTATTAATAAATTATTACTAGTATCTAAATTTGAAAAGAAATTGTCTAATCTTTGTAGCAATACTTTCCATCAGATTTAAAACAGAATTTATTTTACACTAGTAGTTAGCAAGGAATATACATCATATCAACCGGAGAAACTTTAGCATAACTGATCTAAAGCAGAAACTTGTATATATTGTACTTGTACACAATCTTTTTCTGTGGACAGTCTTGCTATGTATATTTATGTAGCATCACTTGGACATGGATTTCAAATCGTTCTAAAACAGATCTCTCTATATTAAAGATACCCCCTAATTGATTTCATAATTGCTATTGTATTATCTAGTACAGCTCTCATTTGTGTATTAGTATTTATTTAATGCATGCATTGTGATTGTAAGGAACTTGATTGGCTGCCTCAGCTATCTCATGGTGGCAGTACAAAATACCAGCAGAAAGTATGGAACATACAGACTGAAACCCTGGTTTTAATTGAGTTGCTAATCAGTTGTGAACAGTCTTGGGTGAAAGATCTGTACATAAAATCAGTGATAGCAAAGGCAGCTGCAGGCCAAAATGTCATGAAAAAGTAATCAACAAAAGTTGTTTTAAAATATTTAAACCAATTTGGAATGTTGTCTCTGGGTCATTCTCTGTACAATTGTATTATTTTGTTGACATTTGATTTAGTGCAAAAAATAAAGTGGATTAAATCTAATTATTTTACATGTTAAAGTCTACAGTGGGTCTAGTGCTCACATAAAAGCATAAGAAAATATAAAAATTATAAAAACTGTTGATGTTATAGGAGTTTGAAATGCATAACTAAAAAGGATGTTTCTGTTGAAAACTTAGAAAGTAAGTTGATATGTGTTTCACCAGAATTTTTTTTTTTGAAAAGCAAAATAATTCTCTCCTCACAACGAATATTTTTTCTTTATTAACTTAATCTGGATATATATTTTATTTAAAATAGGGTATAAATCTAACTTTGTCACATTCAGGTCTGAATGACAAAAAATATCAACAGTAATCTCAAATAAACATAAAATGGGCTAAGTTATAATGCAGCGAAGATAATATTAAGTAATAAACAAAATATCTATTTAAATAATTAATTTTTAATATTAATAAGCTTAATTACAGTGTTTATATTCTTGAATATAATTCACATGTTTTTCTACCCTTATTAGCTCAGATTTAAAACATACACACCAGCTGTGTGAAACTTTGAATGCTAAAGAAAATGTATGGATATGTACATAAATATGTAAAGCTATTTATGATGTTAATCATTTTAATCAAAATATGTCAAGATAATCAGATATCTTAGTTTGTTTTGAAACATCAGTGATTCTGAAAATTTTCCTGCCATTGCTGTCATAATAATATGGTCTTACTGGAACTGAATGTTATTTTTCTTATTCAGAAGGCAAAATGACGTGAGAGTTATCTTTCCACCTTTGAAAAATGCATGAAAGTTTGTTATATTATTGTCATTATTTTATGTTTATGAATTTATTAATTTCTTTGTCTTGCGCTAAAATGGAAAGGATGGCATTTTATTTTTTTGAATCTATATATTGCTGAATGCAACAAGTAAATTTGAAAAACTTTATGTGTATGCAGGTTATAAAAAGAGATGCATTTTTCAGTTAAAAACAAATTTGTATTGCAAATAATTACAAAAATAAACAGAAATTCAGGCAACTTTCTTGTATATTTCTCAAATTAATTTTGAATATATAGAATATAAACATATTTTAATGCTTTATTTTCATAACTGCCTACCTTCCGCTTTTAGAGGAAGAATCTCTCGCTCTTACCTCGAATCTCCTGCTCTTCCGCTTTCATTTTCATTTTCAATTTTTTTCCCCCCCAATCATTTATGACAGAACGAAACACCTGCTTGTTTGTCGTCTGCTAGGACTCTTCAACACAAGAGTCCTTTTTTAACACTTCTGAAATCTTATTGGTCGACCGTTATTAATTTTAGTTGACAAAACACAATTTCACTCGTGAAATAAACATTTTCTTTAAATATTTTTTTATGTTTAGAAGTCAAAGTTTAGTGGGATAAGCAAATCAAATTCGGTTCATAATGTTTCTACTGCCCGTTCGACCGATATGCTTTAGGTTTGTTTTTTTAAAGTAAAATTTTTTAATAATTCTGTGTTCTCCTAAAAATATATTTTAGATGGGTGTAATAAAAAAAAAATATTAACTTTTTTCTTAAAATTTTTTAACAGGAGTATGTTCCTTTTTGTGGCTTGTACAGTTGATAATAAAAAATATAAATATATATTTTTTAATTCATTTATGAAATATTTAATGAATTTCTGTAAAAGTGAAAATCATGAGGCAGTACTTCAATGGCTCATTATTCTGAAATGTGAAGATCTTTCTTCAAATGAAGTCTAAAGAAATATCTTGACCAATGTATTTCTAAATAAAACTGCCTAACAGTAACACTTGGTGTGCTTGACAAAAATTCATCTAAAATAAACAGTGGAATGGAGACTAGACAAAAAAGTAGACAAAGTGTTGTGCTTTGCATAAATCATTACAATAATGGTAAGTTTATTTACAAATATTAACATTATTTGTTTTTATTTTGCATTTATTTTATATAATTGGTATTTCTATTAAAATGCCAGACTTCCGCATAAAATCTTCTGGTTTCCATTAAAAAATCTTCTCGTTTTGGATCATTGATCTTCTGGTTTCCTGAGGTGGGTGGTAGGCAGGTCTGTATTTTTAAGAAAACACGTTTCTAATTAATCCACCCTTTGTGGTACACTCCCCAGAAAATGACCTGTATACACAAAGTTGCTTCTGTATGTTTGCTTTATTATATTATTATCATTTTATTTTATAATACCTTCCCTTTAACAATTTCCATCAAATTTCTAGATTGCCTAGTGTTTGCTGTTTTGTAGGGTCGAAGTCCATTTTATCTAGAGCCAGCTGTGATTATTGTAATCACAGATGGAGGAGCTTTGACAACACCAAATGCTGTGCAGAATGAAGTAAGTTATCTAATAATATATTTTCAATGCATGTTGGCAGTACTAGAATTTCTTTTTGTTAAATATTGCAAGCTTTGTCTATTTTAACAGTGCAGGTTGCACTTAAGTATTTGTTCAATTTGGATAAACCTGTGTGCTGGGTTAGCATATGTAACTTGTAAGCTAATAATTAAGGGAAAAATGTTTGCATTAAATAAGGCAATTGGTGGTCTATCGTTTTTTTTTAGAGAATATTGTCACTGATAAAATTTGAACTTTATAGCTTATAAACAAGTATAGAGTGTAAGTTTACAATGTATTTTTAAAAAATCTTAATTATAGTATTATATGTACATTTAAATAAACCAAAGTTATGAAATTTATTATGAGTATAATGTAAAACAGAATTGAAAATTTTATAGAAAAAAGTATCTTACTATATATCAGTTTTGCAGAAATTTGTTCAGTCACATTATTGTGTATGTTTCATATAGATTGCTTAGCGACAATTTTTTTTAAAAGTCTTTTTCATTATAGATTAGTATTTCAAATTCACATTGAAAAACTCAGTATTGAGTGTCCAATTTAAATAAATATGCCAATGTCATGAATGTCCAATCGTTGAAATGGGAAGATTAAAAATAAAAAATGAATTAAAATAATTTAAAATAGCAAAGAAACATTAAGAGTTTATTCATAAACTGAAATGACAAAAGATGGCTTTGTAGTATTAGCAGAAATTATCAGTAATAATTTTTTCTAAATATAGTCTGCTCAGATCACTTTGTTTCAGATACTTAATTACAGTTATATCATCAGTATATTCAGTCATTTATTTTTATTTACTTTTCATATATCTTCAGAATTACAGTATATATCTTCAGTATATTCAGTAATTTATTTTCATTACCTATCAGATTCCTGATTACAGCTTTGTGTTTACTGTATTTAATTTTATTTGGCTGTATTCCTTGGCATAAAGGCATAGTGCTGCTGTATCTAGCAGTGCATTGCAGCTACTTGTTAACTTGGTGGGTAGTCACAATCATTCCACACTGATGAGTTGGATCTCTGAACACCCCACATATTCAGATTTTTAAATGTGTACTATTTTATTTTTAATCTTTTGCAGTTTTAGTCCTGCTAATGTTTGGCTTCCTATATAATAATAGGTAGAAGTACAGTAGCCCGCCAGCAGCAATACTTTTGTAAAAGTGCACATTTTCATTACTTTTCATTCACATTTCTCAACAACCAAGCTTAATAATGTTTCTATTTCTTATGATTGTAAATGTGTATGTCTTGCTTGTATGTGGAAACTACACATATTGAATAAAGTTGACTAATTTTTCACCTGTGTCAAGTTTTGTCCAGCCAATTCACATGACTTAACAGAATGCGCATTTTGATATACTGTGTTTCTTAACAAACCCCACAAACACACTACACATATATTTGGTATCAAAATGATTAAATTTGCTGCATCTATTTCTATGAACATAATGAAGTTTTGTGTGGTTTGTTTCTGTACACATATTTTTCATGTTTTAAAAAGTTTTAAATGAAAATAACAAAACTAAATGCTTGATTTTATTTTATTTTTATTTTTTTTGTTGCTGCTATCTAATAATAACCACCAGTTAGAATAAATTGAATTATTAAAAGAAAAATGAACATAGGCACACATTTGATTATATTTAATAAAATTTTGATTAACCATGTCAATTTATTGTTCATGTTTATATATTAGGTTTTTTTAAATAATAAAGCTGATTTCATGGTTTGTGAATATCTACATAGGTTTATATTTTGATACAAATACACTTAATGTAAAATTTAAATTTCCTGAAGAGACTGAAATACCTGTTTCACTTTTAGTAAATTTTACTTTGTACGGAGCTTTACCCATAATGTCTGTTTATTATATTAAACATTACACCAACCTAAAGCATTTTTGTGCAAATGCCTAGTAAATAATCCTTTGGGCTATTTTTTTTACAATCTATTTTTTTAAAGCCACTATTTCCAAAAAAGAATTTTTACAAAATCATCTCCTTTTAGATCTTTCTGTTTCAATGTGGTATGATAGATATACTGTAAATGTCACTATTGCATAATTAACTTTTGATCAAATACATAAATATAAATTATGTATACTTTGTATAAATCTTTATACAGCTCAATCTGCCAATGAATTCCGTTGTTCCTGGTACAGAACTGACAAAAGAACCATTCCGATGGGATCAGAGGATATTTGGACTTGTCTTGAGGTTGCCTGGAAGTGTTCCTCCAGATGTTACAAACTTTCCCTTTATCCCTTCTGCAGAGAACAGCCCAGTTGATGTCATGTGTGAAGTCACTGGAGGTAATTACCTTGAGCAAACTAAGCTAAAGTTAGAATTTAATTTTTTTTTCTTTCTTTTTCTACCTTTTTTTTGTTGTTGTTGTTGTTATAATTAGTGAAAATGACTTTGTTAAATTGAAGTTTAAAAAGACACTAACAGTTGAAATGAGAGAAAGTAGCTGGTTGAATTTTGTCTGTCTATCTTATTGGTATTTACTATTATTGATTGCATGTTTTGTATTTTATGGAAAGCTGTTTAAAATATTTTTGGGTTTGAATATTCTGCTCAGAAGTGGCATTTTTGACATGGTAAACAGCTATTGTTTCTGGGTGTCCTGTTAGAATGCATTGGTAAAGTTATTTTTCCAGGGAGCCACACTTTGATACCACACTTGACTGTTTTTCATGGCATATACTGTAGATACACAAGACACCTGGTAAAATGAATCATTGATTCGTCTGTTTCCAAATGACATCCAGGTATGAATGTAGTTGCCAGAGTATCCATCACTCTTTTCACTTTGTATAAGTGGTTGGCTCTGCCCATCTGTCACTGGTGTGAAAGTATGAAGTCATGCTTGTAAAATGATTTCTGGCAAAGATCAATTTTATGCCAGCATTGCTGATAAAAGGATCTGCAGACCAGTAGTGATCATTCTCTGGTAACCGACAGAGGCCCATCAAAATATTGCATGCAATATATGCTTTCATCTCTGCTAATGTCTGCTCGAAGTTTGCACAAATACAGGCATCTTGTCGAACTACAGCATGTCTGTTGGTTTTACGGACGATGTCTACAGTGCTTCAGAAAATAATAAAGAAAAATAATCCAATACAGTTGCAGTCATAACATCAAATACAGTTGGAATCACAGCTTCTGTACTAGTTGAATTAAAAACATTGTCAGTTTTAATTAACTTCTGTGCCTGAGACTAACTGGCTACTATCGCTGACCTGATTAACCTGTTCGCTGACAGGCGAAATTGCGTAATTTGATGCCACCATTTCAGGCTATTTTGACGCTTACCGATAATTTGAATGGGTCAGTGTGCTAAAAAGGGAAAAGCGACTGTAATTATCAATGGATTTTTAAAATTTAAATTACTACCTATTATAGATATACTTAGGAATTTTTAAAGTTTTATTTTAAATTTATTTCGAATTCAAAAACAAAGAAATCATAAACGTTTTCTTATCTTTTTGTTGAACTTGCGAATTTCAGCATCATTTTTATTTTTAACAAGTCTACTAAAAAAATTTTACTCGACTGTAATTATTAGCGGATTTAAATTACTACCTATTATAGACATACTAAGGGGGAATCTTAAAAGTATTATTTTTAATTTATTTCGAATTCAAAAACAAAGAAATACAAAGTTTTCTAATCTTTTTGTTGAACTTGCAAATGTTTTCACCGTTGTTTTTTTTTAACTAGTCTACTAAATAATTAAAAGCAAGTATAATTCGTACAATTCTAAAATGATTTTCCAAATAAGTATTATGGGGGGCATTTTAAAGTTTTTATTTAAATGTAATTACTGAACGTGTTGTGGTTATTATTTCAAATTAAAAAATAAATAAATAAATAAAAAGTTTTCTTACTTTTTTCTTGTGTTGACCTTCGTCAATTTGTTAGTTGTTTCCTTGATTAAAATCCTAAGAAAATTATTTATGTTAATTACCACTTGAATATAATATAAAATAATAATTGTTCTTGTGTAAATATTCACTATTTCCTGCTTGAATGCTTTTGAACAAAACGAAAGTGTCACATGAAAGCCATGGTGCTTTGCTTTGAGAATGACCAGTAGTTTTTTTTATTATCACATGGTCACATCCAAAATTTCAGTAGGCTCGTTGAATTTCATCTACAATTTATTAGAATTCACCATACAATAAATTTCGTTAGGTAGGATCAAGCAAACAACTGAAAATCGTCCTTGAAATGTGCCATGCCTGACAAAAAGTTCAGTTCAAAATGGTGGCTCAACTCGACAAGCGTGGGGTGGTGGGGATTTTCCGCACTTTCATTGATATGATCTTTCTAAAAATAGTTAGCCAATGATAAAATTTATAGCATCTGAAACACATAAAATGCTCCTTCTTTACTGGATTGAAGAAAAATGAATGGAACTGAACACTTAATACTTGACTCAGAACTGCTGTCCACCATTTCTGATCACCACTTAGTGCATATGAGGCCATTGTAGGTAAAAACGTTTTTTTTTTTAATAAGAAACACCTGTTGACATCATAAACTGATTTGAAAATGAATGAAGTTATGATTGACTTCAAAATCAGCCTCAGTTTGGTGTTATTTAAAAATGTCATAGAAGCGCCTCGACATGATTATGTCATTGTGGGAAAAGGTGCTTGCATAATCTGCAGTGCAGGAAAAATGCCTCCATCGGGAAATGGGTCAAAGCAATATTAGTATTATCTTTTTAATTAATTGATTGCTTTTATATTGTAAATATTTTTATCTTTAATTTTATCCATCCAATATAGTCCAGTTGATTTCATTTGCATAGTTGTTGAATATATAAACGTGTTTTAGACAAGTGTTATAGGCAAATTTTTATTAAAGAAATAGATGAAATATATCTGGTTTAGAACTCTGCGAGCCTAAGACCATGTGAGTTTTGGGCAAGTTGTTTTGGGGTATTTTGAAACAATTTTCTACTGTTTATTTTTTGCAGGACGATCTTATGCTGTATATAGTCAAAAGATGGTCAATGGAGCTCTTGAATCGTTGGTACAAAAGGTTCAGAGTGGAGTTGTCATTAACTTTGAAAAATTTGGTCCTGATCCACCTCCACCTTTAGAAGGTAGGAATTGTTCATTTTGTGCAGTTTGCTATTATGGTTTATTTGCATGATTTGGATATTTATCACATTTCATTTTCTTTTTCATTGATCGATTTTGATGTTTATTTATCCAGTTGAATGTAATTAATTGTTCATAATATTTTTTCCAACCCTCATCAAACAACCAGGGAAAAGTGCTTAAGAACTCTTATGTGGTTTTATCCCATTATATACCAGAGCCACATAACAAAAATTTAATTTATGTCAGTTTTTTCACTGTATATTTTTTAAGTAATATCCCTCTGGACTATCAAAGGGGAGTAATAGACAAACAAAAATTATGATATTTATGTGCTTATTATATGCAAATTAGAATTTTTTGTGGGTACTGACTGGTTCTACTTAAAAAATGTTTGAATTACATCCTCAAAGAATGAAAAATTAGAGGAAAATTTTCATTTTCTTACAAATTCATTTATACAGGGTATACAATACATGAAATGTTGCAAAAAATTTTCACTTTGTAAGTATATTACTCAATATATCATGAAGGGCCTATTTCAGTCTAATCAAATATTATCCTACAAAAAGTATTAAAAATAATTTTTAATCACATCTTGGTTTGTATTATTGCATAAAGACACCCCCCCACCCCCCAAAAAAAGTTTTAAAAAATAAATCATCGCTATCATCATTATTGAAACATAACACACAAACAGAAGAAAAGGTATTATTCAAATTATATTGGTTAATAACAACACATGAATAATTAAAATTATTTTATTATTATCATCAAGGCTAAATAAAATCAGCCAGATTATGCTTTTGAAAAAAATAAACAGAAGAAAAGATATTTAGATAGTGATAAGTACTAAGGTATTAAGTAGACCTACACTTACAATTAAACTTAAGGTTGTGTTGCTGAATGATGAATATCACTGTAGGCATACTGCTTAACATTAAAGCATTATTTAATATCTTTGAAAAACATCTTGAGGTATAATAATTTATTTTACTAAAATTATGTAGGTTAAGAACAACACATGAATAGTTAAATTGTTTTATTATTATCATCAAGGCTGAATAAAATCAACCAGATTATGCTTTTAAAAAAAAAAAACCAAACAGAAGAAAAATTTAGATAGTGACAAGTACTCAGGTATTAATTAAAATTGATCAAGTGACTGTGCTGGCTGAGCAGGCAGTGTCACAGTCAAGTGTTTGATATGTGTAAACCTTATTGATGACAACAGATAAAATAAAACTGCACAAACCTGTTGCTTCCTCAGGTTCTTAAATATTGTCATTGTTGTCTCTGCTGCTGTCAGAGTCGAAGTAATCAGTTTTGACATCAGAAATGTCGATTTTATTGCCTAAAACACTTCTCTTTAGTAGTCTAGCTAATGCAGCAGTGGTACACGCCATCGAAGCTTACTTCCGGTTGGTATAAACTCGACACCTAGCTTCTAAGACGAATTAATTTGCACCCCAGATAGCATAATTTTGCACAGTTATAATGTTATTTTGTAGACAGATTCTGCACTTCCATAAATAAGTGACAACTGCATGCTAAAAATAAAGTTTAAATCCTAAAATTAATTTTTAAAATACACAAGGCCAAAGATGGAGTGAATGCGCAGACACAAAGAGCCTTCGCACTGAGGGTGAAGCATATGTGTACCTCCTATCACAAAAATACCATACAAATGGTCATGTGTTAATAGTTACGAAGTAATCCGATACTGGATCAAAGAGTTGACACCTACCCCCGCAGTAATCATTTTACATTTTAAAAAGCTATAACCATGAGTTCAAACAGCAAAAATGTCTTGGATTATTGAAAAATAATGAAAAGTAATTCCAAAACTGATTTTATAAAACATTTATGACTACAAATGGCTGTAGTGCAAAATTAATTTTAGCATCTATAGCCGTGTTTTGCCATGCAGCATCACATGCTTTTAATTTGAAAAAATGAATTTAAAAATTTTTATAAATAGAATAATATTGAATGTTGAAATGTTTGAAAAAGAAATGGCTAATTATATGTGCCCATGTACATATTGCAGAGAGATATAGTTTTGTTTTGTTTTTTTCTGTTTTGTCCAATACTGTTTGCTAAAGGCATTTGTTTAATGGTTTTTGTGGAGACCTTAAAGAAAAATATAAACAAAACATAGCACACTATTGAATTCCTATGGATTCACATAGCACATGGACAGCTTTGCCATTAAGAGTTCAGTGGTGGTTTTGAAAGACAACCCCCATATCAGATTTTTGCAGACCTGGAAAATTTGAAGACTGAACAAAATAATAGTTCAGAGGCACTATAGTCTGTCACTCCAGTTTTATTGTATCAGCCACAAAATAATATTCCTGTTAGAGTGTTTGTTTCTACCATAATTGTTTTTTGTTTATTTCAGTATTTTTTCTTTAAATTATATTTCAGTTTAATTCTCATTGAAAACTTACTGTGTTTTTTAAAATCCAAGATATATATTTTCTTTTGTCATGTTTTTGCAGGATTAAAAACAGATAATGGCTTAGACACTAATGGAAATGCTAAAGGTGTGTATTCCTTATTAAGAGTAGTTATAAAACTCAACACAGGATGCTTAATAATTTGCAGTTTTATTTTTCCCATGTATTGAAAAATAACATTTCAAACAGTCCTCTTTGCATATTAATTTCATATCTTCAAGTTTCTTTCTCTTTCTCATTATTGCTTTCCAAATATATACTTTTGTAATATTGCAGAAGACATGCTTATCTTACTTCTTGTATATGGTTAGAAGCAGTTTGAAATTACAGTCTGAAATCATTTAGATAATGTGAGCATTAACCCTGTTTGGGGGCTTAGTCATAATACTCATATTGTATCTAATACAGATTATAATTACTCAGGTTAATAGGTCTTTTGACTCTTTTATTTTTCAGAAAACCAAGATGTGAACAAACAGATTTTGGAAGATGACTTAGATGATAAAAAGACCATCATACCACTGACTCCACTTCTCCAGCAACAGCAGCAAACCCAACAGCAACAAAACAACAGTTGGCACTGCTGTCGTCGTTTGATATATGTGCCACGATCAGCTCAAAAAGGATACTCTGTGGGCCATTGGCCTATTCCTGAGGCATATTGGCCTGATGTCAGTAGTCCAACGCTTGTGAGTACACTATTTCACTTAGTTAAAAGCATCAATAAATTTGGCGTGTTGGCCTAGTGTCAGAAGTCCAACATTGTGAGTACACTATTTCAGTCACTTAAGCATCAATAAATGTGTAGGCATATTGGCCTGATATCAGTAGTCCAATGTTTGTGGGTATTGCAATTCAGTCATTTATGCATCAATAAATTTGTTGGCATATTGGCATGATATCACTAGTCCAATGCTTGTGAGATTACCATTTCTGTCCATCCGAACAGTTGACCTGATGTCAATGAAGAAGCATTTGTGGTGTTGATTTTTCAGTTAAGTCCCAAATTTTTCTGAGTGAAATAAATTTCTCTTGATTATTTATGAAATGAAAAATTGAAAGTTATATAGTCTGACACAACAAAATGTTTTTCATAGTATTAAACAGAAGATATTTAAAGATTTCTATCCTCTCCAAATTATCCTGGAAAATTCTGATTTCATCACTTATTATACTTACAGAACAATTTGAGATATTACTGTGGGTTTGTATTGTTTCTTTCATGTTTTCCATATTAACAGAAAAAAGTGGAATATAATTTACTGGTGGGCGTTGGTAAAAGAAGAAAGCGAGTACAAATTTACATTCATATTATACTATAGATATTGAAATGCACAACAAAATTATACTAAAGTGCAGTAAGTTTAATATATAAGAAGAAATGTTCTAAATAAATTTGTAATACTTATTCATAAATAGCACATGCTCTACATTCTTTCTAAATTAGCTTTTTCTAGGTAGACTTGTTAGAATTTCATTATCAGATATGGTATTTTGTTGTTGTTATCATTAGATAGACTTTAGTTTTTTATTAGATTCTGTTGTCTTTTAAAAAAAAAAACTTAACAGATGTTATATGTTTAATGTAATAATTTGCCTTGTCTGACACCAATGCTTTGTTTTTACACTCTTTGAATAGGTTTTATTTCTAACTGGTTTTTTCAAAAGTGAAATTTCAAAATATAAACATGCCATAAACTGTACATCTACAATAATTTGTGTTGTTCGATGCCAGAGCTTTGTTGTTACGGTCTTTGAATAGGTTTAATTCTTCTGGTTTCTAGTGTTTTTTTCAAAACATAAACATGCCATAAACTGTACATCTACATGCAATAATTTGCCTTGTTCAATGCCAGAACTTTGTTGTTACGGTCTTTGAAGTCTTTGAATAGATTTTATTTCTACTGGTTTCTAGTGAATTTTCAAAATATAAACATGCCATAAACTGTACATCTACAATAATTTGCCTTGTTCAATGCCAGAGCTTTGTTGTTAAGTCTTGGTTTTATTTCTGACTGGTCCTAGTGTTTTTTCAAAACATAAACAAACCTTTTGCTATACATTTACATGCAGCAATTTGCCTTGTCTTTGGATAGGTTTTAATTTTCCTGACCAGGTCCTGCTGTGATTTTGAAACACACCAAATGTTGCACATTTGCTTGCAGTAATTTGCCTTTTTTTTTTTCAGTTTTATTTTGTTCTCTTTGGTTCATCACTAGATGAAAAGTCTCTAAATCTTTTGTGTGCCTTAATTTTCAGCAGTGATGTCCCATCAGAGCACATCTGGTAAAACTAGCATACAAAAGAATTCCTTTAGACTTTGCTTTGAATGGTGTATTAACAACCAATCTGTTTTAATTTCATGTTCAGTTGTGTTTGAAGGAGAGGAAAGCAAAATACTCAAATGACTGGTAAATTGTTTCTTGCAGCCACCAAGAACAGCTCATCCAGTAGTACGGTTTTCTTGTACTCCTTGTGATCCTATGGTTATAGAGAACTTGCCTTTTGACAAATATGAATTGGAACCTTCACCTCTTACACAGTACATCTTAGAGAGGCGGCAACCGAATACTTGTTGGCAGGTGAATTGTGTTTAATTTTAATTTTTTAAATACTTTTTTAAATGTCTTTTTTTTAGTTTTTATTGATGCACATGGGTAAAATATGAGGACACTACCATAATTGAATGTTTGGTCTTAATTCTTTTAAAATAATTGTAATTATATATGAGTTAAATATTTGTGGTTTAATATTGAACTTTCAGTCATATCCTTCTGTATCTTTGTAGAAATATTTTTGTGATAGAATGATAGGAATGGTTTTATTTTAGATAAAATAGTTTTCTTCCAAATATAAAACTGTCATCCTGCTTTCCTTCGGAGAGAGAGTGTGAATTGGACAAGTAATCAGATCTCCCTAGGGCTGTGGATTTGCTAGAGTTTCTATCTACAGTAACACCCTCTCAACTACATTACAACAAAAATAAAATTTAAAAAAAAAAAAGATACTCAAAATGATTGTCTGTTCTGATAAAAATATTCACATGAAACTGATTATGATTCATGCTTATGCACCCATTGCAGTGTGCACTTGTACTGATTTATACTCTATGATTGACACATATGATGTGGTTTTGTGTGTGCATCTGTTTTTACCATACTGATGAGAATAATTATCTTTTACGTGAATGGCAAAGATAATTATCTACACAATGAGAGAAAAATTAACTTTTGCAAAACACTCAAACTTTGTTGCTCCACAAGGGTCTGTAAAACCTACACTCAGCTATTTAAAAAAATCCATTACAAAGATGAAGTCTTTTGGGTTTAACTAAATAAAATAAATAACTACAGAAATGTATCATCAGTAATATGTTTTTATTATAAAATTATACACTTGAACACACATAAGCATGCATATAAAATAAAACAGTCGAACTCTTACAAGTCAAAACTTCCTTTAATATTTACTAAATATTTTTTTTACGCATGACCACACACATGCACAGGCATATAAAATAAAATAGTAAAAATTCTTACAAGCTGAAACCTTCTCTTATATTTACAAAATATTTTTCTTGGTTCATGTTCAGGACAGGACCAGTATCAGTTAAAACAGTTTTATTATGTTCTTGTTTGAATGAAGGTCATATGTATGCTACTGAAAAAAATATTTGGTCCTGTTGAGTGAGAAGTTTGTAAGACGTGTGATAGTTGTATACAGAAGCTGAAAAGCAGAGAAACACATTTTGAATGAAAGCTGGACTTGTTTATATTCTTTGAAATTTTGACCTAGGCTGTTAATGGTTTGCTAAGGCATAAGCTTGACTTTGGTAAGATAGCTCTTTGTTTAGGTATGTATTTAAAAAAGAAACTTTTTTTTTTAACTGAACAACCAAAGTTTTAGGTACAATTAAAAAAAAATCTTCCTGTTTCAGATTTTTGTGTCAAACAGTGCCAAGTATAGTGATATGTGTCATCCATTTGGTTACTTGAAAGCCAGCAGTGCCCTGACAGCAGTCAACCTGTTTGTTATGCCATACAACTACCCAGTTTTGCTCCCCTTACTAGGTATGTTTGTATTTTGGCTTCTATTTTTTTTTTTTTTTTTTTTAAAGAAACTGTGGTATTCATCATTTGGTTTGATTGCTTATTTTTTTTTAAAATGTATTTAAAAAATAAGTTATATGAGTTGAGTTGTAATGTACATTTATTGAATGAATGTACCTTTACGGAAGGTAAAAGAAATGGAGGCAGTGATGGTTAGGTGTGCACCTTTTTTTCTCCCAAATATTTTAGAACTGGTGAATTTTGTTGATTTTGAATTCCAGCTGACATCTTAAACTGATGATGTTATAAAGTAGAAAGGGTGTGTTGTCACAATACCTTTTGCCATAGTCTTAATTTTATGACACAGTTTACTCAGTGAAATTTGACAGTTTTCTACAAACTGTTACCTAGAAATCAATCTATGTTTTTTCGTGTGAGAAGTATTTATTACATTTTTTAATGTCTATTTCATTAGTCCTCTGATGTTTTTTTACTTATAAAAGCACACATTCTCTGTTTTTTAAAATGTATTTCATTAGTCCTCAGATGTTTTTAACTGATGAAAGGACACATTATGTGTTTTTTAAATGTATTTCATTAGTCCTCTGATGTTTTTAATTAATGAAAGCACACGTTCTTTCACTTATACTTTCACACTGGAGCTGTTGTTTTAGTTGAAATCTCATCAGTAATTCTTCATTGTGAATTTTATTCCTGTGTTATTTTTGTAAAAGTACATTCAATTGCATATTTAATCTGATTAAGAATAAAAATGTAACCCAAGAAAGAATGGTCACATCACTAGTTATCTATCTAACTTGACATGCAAATTAGTTGCCCTTGATGCACTGTAAAGGATGAAAATATGACTTCATATGGTTTATGTCTACTAAAACAAAATGATTGCTTGTTCAGTACTGTTATCCAAAATTTTGCACAGTATATTTATGAGACTGAAAGGGTTAACTAAAAACTAACAGTTTCCCTCCTCTTTTGATCGTAGCTGAGTTACTAGTAGATTGTCATACTGTCGACTAATAAGGTTTCGTTTAACAATAATATGAAGATTCCCATGTGAGAGATATTAGTTTGTTAGTGATTACTTTTTTAAATTCTTTTAAGATGAACTGTTTAAAGTTCACAAGTTGAAGCCGACACCTGCGTGGAGACAGCAGTTTGAGAAGTATCTCAAATCAATGCCTGGTTATTATGCTGGGGTGAGTGTTTAGTCTCTTGTTCTGTAGACATTTTTTGTGTGTGTTCCTTGCCTTCCTGTTCTTTTTATCCTTTTTAATTTTAAACCACACCTTTCTGTTCTTTCTTTTCTTCTCTCTCATCTTGTTCTGTAGTCATTTTTGTGTGTGTGTGTGTGTTCCTTGCCTTCCTGTTCTTTTTATCCTTTTTAATTTTAAACCACACCTTTCTGTCTTTCCTTTCTTCTCTCTCATTACAATGATTATTTACCATTACTGTCACTTTGTGGTGTTCTTTATTTAGCCTTTCCTTTCAATTCTCTCTTGTTCATTTACTATTACTGTCACTCTGTTGTGTTCATTACTTTAGTCGTTCTTTTCAACTTTCCCTTGTTATATTTACCTTAACTGTCTGTGACGCCAACACCACTTAGTTAATAGATATGATTATTATTAATTAATTAATTATCCAAAACTAATTATAAGTGATGAGAATCTTAATTTTATTTTATTAATGATCCTCCAGCAGACACCACTCGTCTCTCTCACTTGGTGGTTATGTGTGTGCTGTAAATGTTCTCTCTCTTCCTTAACATTTAAAGACAAACATTTACTGTCTGTCACGGGGATGGGAGGGGGTAGTCAGAAAATTTATTTTTGTTCCTGTGAATTGTCTCCCCCTTGTCCATACGTGGCCCGTTCGGGACACGCTCTCAGGTTCATCTGCAGGTTAGGGTGAAAGGTTAATTAAATGGTGCTGACAGCAAGTTTGTTCCCAATTGCTGTCAGGGCTTTTGCTTATTTTGTGTACACTTTCTCAATGTATTAATGAGCGAGTGGTACTATGTTCATGCTTTGTCAGAGTGTTAGAGAGCGTGAGTGCTTACTTTGCAATTTTACTTTTATAATTAAAATCATTTGTATGTTTTTTTATGTTAAGGTTGGATAGTTATTTTAACAATAGATAGAAGTTGTATTTAGTCAGATTTTAGTCCTTAAGTATAAATTTAGTTAGGAACTATTTTCTTAGTCAATGCACCCCTAGAATGAATGCACCAAAACCCGAGAACAATAGACTAAGCAGTCGTGACTAATGAGTTATTTTTTTTCTGGGAGGGAAAGAATAAAAGGATTCACCCGACCATTTTGAATCAGTGTGTGTGTGTATGTTCTGGACTACAGAGAGGTGTGAGGTCGTATATGGTTCGCCTACACCGAGTCCGGACCGTCTTTTCTATTCTCGTCATAATCGGGAAAGAAAGACCAGAATATCTTCCAAGTATTATACAGCGTTGGAGGTGTGTTTTGTCGCACCCGACTCTTTTATGGTAACCTGCGTCGGATGCCAGTATTATACGTTGGGACCGAAACCTGGACAGTGGTTGTCCATCCGTGACTTTGCGCCAAGTGCTGACGGGACAAGACTGGGTCGGGAGAAAGATATTCCCCACCACTCATCAATATAACTTCGCCCGCTATTCTTCAGCGAGGAGTTAAGAGTTATACTTTCGGCGTTTATCAACGCGAAAGTGCCAGTCAACGAGGCCTGACGGTTCTACAACCTCAACTCGTCGAATGTACTACGTACATTATCTGCGGTATCATCGTGATTTCCTAGTTATTGGCCAATACCACTACGTTTATTTTTCGTCACGCAGACGTGCGTTTTCTTTCTTTGAAATTAGTAAGTAGAAGAACTTTTCTCAGGGTGCATTCATTTAGGTAGGATAGTTAGAGTATAAACATTTAACTTTGATTTTAACAAGTAATTAGAGATTGGATGAATATTTGTGGAGTTTAAAATTAACATTCATTGACGTTGGGTTTTTCACCCACTATTTTTAAGACATTTATTCTTTAAAGATGAGATAAATTTTTGCGGTCATTACCGCTAGTGTGTTTTTGTATCGGGCTACGCCCAAAATATTGTGCCACGTAATATTGGCAATAGTAGAGAATGTTCATCACTGCTTAAGGTTTTATTTTAAAATTTTATTTCATTTATCATATCCATTGTTCTTTCTTTCCTTCTTTCTTTTTCCCCCTATCCCATGAATGTTGCTGAGCGGATGTATTTTTTTGAATGAATGACTAACACCGTATGAGAGAATTAGCCCCAAGTTGTTAGAATAAATTTCTTCTTTTTTTAACTCTTCATCAAGAGTTGGGTTTTTCTCTCTCTCTGTGTGGTGCAAGTGCGGTGCTACGGTTGTTTGTTCGTTCATTCTGTCCGTCCCTCAAAATACATTCATCCCGCATTCATACATACACGCTGGCTTTCACATTTTACCCCACATCTCAGAATAAAGCTAATCCTAACCCCCACAAAATTATTCGTGGTGTCTGAGTGTGAGAATGATCATCAACATCTGATCGTTCGATGTGATCCCAGCAAGTCACGGTAACTGACCTGACCCCACCCCCTTTGACCGAGAAGGAGAGAGAGGCCAGCGACAGTCAGTCAGACAACAACAACATAGGCGGCCCGTGACACTGTCACACAACGTTCCATAGGTGGAAAACTTTTAGGAGAAGACAAATCCATCTTTAATCTATATTTAGCGAGCCTCCATCCACCCACTTTCTTCTCCAACATGTTATCAAAATGCTTAGGAAGATCATTAAATTTAACAATAAATTTATTAAATCAACAATCAAATATACATATGACAAATACAATGAAATAGATTTCTTGACATCGATATTTCCACAAAACCACATTAGAATAATTTGTATGTTTTACGCAGTCTATAACTTACAAAAATGCAGTTCAACAATAGAGTCGATTACAAATTACGGGACATTTCTTATCAGAAAATTGAAATAGAGTTATTAGAAATAAACAATAATAGTCTTTGTTTTAGAAATTGAGTTGATTTTATGTCTGCTCTAAAAAATGTAGAAAATGTTTTTTGAAATTAACCTTGCTCAGAGATCTTGTCACTGATTCATTTAACTTCAGTTTAGTTCCAGTACGAGACTTGATCCTGACTAAACATTCTTGAGACATGATAAGAGAGCTAGGGGTCTTTTCAGCCATTGGACATTCATATTGCTATAATATTAATTTAATGTATAACACTATGGTTCTGTTTAGTGAAGAAACAAAATGTGTGCTGATTTTGAATTTTCTAAATCTGTTTTGTTGTTGATTTTGAATTTGAATAAAAAGGAATTCTCACTTATCAGTGTATGCTCATTCATAATAATAGGCCTGTAGTCGAGTAGGGAATGCACACAATGAATACATTGTCAAAAGGCTCCCCGTATAGCATATACCCTTAGAGACAGATTGATTGTACTCACTGAGTTACCTGTTGGTCATAGTCTCCCCTGTTGCCAGTATTGTTTTGCTGCTGATGTGCAGCTTTCCAGGGCAGTGTAATTCTGCAGTTGCTATTTTTTTTTTAAAGGGATTCAGCTTTTGTTTCTTTCATCCTGTTGACTGTCACTAATTTTAATAAAGATTTATTTCAAAGGGAACTACCAGAACAGGAGTGATTATTCTCTAGTCTACTTTTTATAACTAATAATATTTATATATATAAGAAATAGCAGGCTTTCAGTTTCTTTTTCAACAATTTCTTTAGTTAGTACTTGTCTTGCATTTACTGTTTCAGTGAATTTTAATTTACTTTTTTTTTTTATTATTGTTTAGCCATTAAGGAGGGCATTGGCTCGCATGGGAGTACCTAACCTTGTGCCAGACAATCTGGACAACTGCCTTAGTTACTCGGTTATTACTTACCTCAAGAAATTAAAAAATCAAGTGAGTTGATTGTTTTTTAAAAGTAAACATGGTAATAATCTTATTTTATCAAGTTTTAGCCTCATCACTTGCAAGAATAAAACTATGAAAAAATTTAGCAGCCCCCCCCCCCCTCCCCCCCAATTTTTTCATTAAAAAAAACATAATTGATTAATTTTTTTTTTCTTTTAATGATCTCTCATCTAATAGTAAAATTTGAATTGCAGTTTTCTGCATAAATTTAATAGCCCAAGAGTGCTTATATATATAATCATTTCTAGAGTGAGGGAAAGTTTAGTTTTGATGTGCATGAATTTATTTGAACCTAGAAGACATTGATAAGTAAAGTATTTATCTATAATTTAATGTTGGGTAAAGTCTGTGAAGAGCTTACCTCCCAAAATAGGTAATAATAATTTATATTGCTTTATAACTTCATAGATCTTTCTCTTGGCTGTGTTTTATGAAATTCATGTATACATTTCAAACATCCTAAACATTTGTTTCAAAATATCTATCTATATATCTAACTCTTTCTTTATTTCATTTATTCGTTAGTTCGTTAGTTGGTTAGTTAGATAGTTAGTTAGGGTCCTGCTTGGGCTTTCTATAGGTTTATCACCTGAAGGCACCATCTTTAAAGACTCAGCTATATCCATCATAATATTAAAAACTTCAATGTTTATACTTTTGAGACCATTTTCTGGTATTGTCTTAACTGTTTTAATGAAGTCATGTTTAAGTTTTAAAGTTGATCAAAAAATATTATTTCAGGCCAAGGTGGAGATGGATCGGTTGAATGCATCAGTGGGTCAAAAAGTTCCCCTCCATGAGGGTATTACTGTTAGTTCCCGGTAAGTGGTTTTGTACCTGTAGAAACACCATCATCAGTGGGCTTACATCTACAACCTTATGTTTGGACCTTTACTGGGCGGGCATTTTCTTTTTTTTATCTCTGTGCATGCAAGAATTTTCAAGATTTCAGTGAGATTTAGGGTTATGTTAGTAAAAACATCATATTTTAGGTATTAGTTCATATATTTCAATGAAATAAAACGCAAACTGAAATGAAATGAAAGCAGCTTTATTAATATCCTTAATTTAAGTATACTCTCGGGTGTTAAATTTGAATCCATGCATGAAAATATATATATTTACACAAAAAAATATTGTCCGCTACAAACACTATGTACACAATTTATTGATGCCAGGAACACTAATCTGTCATCAGACGATCAATACATCTCTTTTTTCGGCAGGTTGTGAATTCCTATCAAAATCATAAGTCCAAAATAAGCCTTAATTTCAGTGGCATTAGTTTCCTTCCAACCTGGATCACCATTTTGTTTTTTTCGCGATTTTCGGATGTGCATACTTGTTCGTTTATTCCGCTATCTTGTGAAATGTTTCTTCTTTGAAAAACTGGTAGAAGAAAGCCAGCTGAGTACTATCATTAGTTACAGTCACATTCGGCCCCATTTCTAAATTCCAATATATTCAGTGCTAAAGTACTACTATCCAACCATGTGCATCTCCAGATACCTCTTCCCCCTACTCCTCTTCAATATCCTCAGAATCTGATGCACTCTCCTCCAAAATTTGAAAGATGCTACATGTGCATGCTAGTGACACAAATGTCACTTCTAATCCTATCATCCCATTCAAAATAAACTTTTCTTACGTCATTATCTGATAAATTGAATCCAGTAAACTCCTCATTATCGATTGACGATTCTAAGAAATCCATTTGAAACACCAGACACGAAAAACAAAGAAAACTTGATGAAAAAATTAATGAAGCTAGGAGAAAACGTTTCAAAATGGCGCAGAAATCATTGTACAAACGTCATACTTCCTGTAGACACCGGATATCCTGTAGATATGGGAAGGAAAGAGCACTGGTTGCTATGGGCGCGTTTGGGCGTTTTGCCTGATACGATGTATTGGCGTTTTGGGGCGCACTGCCCAGTAAAGAGTTAATATAATATGGCTTCGTCCTCTTTTTTGATGAAATTTCATGGTTAGAAAATCTACATAATTTTTAGTATGCACCTAAACCTTGCTGCACACTAATTTTACTGTGTTTGCAAAGATTCACTAGTTCAAAGAATTCCTTTTTATTATGTATTATGCTGTCTCGATTTTCAGTGTTAATTTCTGTTTCACAGGACAAAAATGTCCATTTTACAGCGACGTGATTTTTCTCAGCTGCTGGCCAGCCTTGATGGAAACCTGTCAATTCTTAAGCAAGAACTCATGGCAGACTATTCTACTTTTCATGTTGCTGTGCCTGATTCTGGGGTCAGACCACAGCACTATAGGTAAGTAAAAACTGCTCTATACTTTAGACTGTGAGATTAGTTTTGGGAATTACTTTTCTGCTCATTGTTGAATTTTGACTGCTCTAATGAGATACAAGGCAATATACATTTAATTTATACATCCTAATTTATTTACCTTCCCTTACAGACTTTTAAAAATTTTATTTTGTAGGAAAATTAGCACAGTTATGATTGTTTTAATTTGGGGGTATAAGAAATGTGTCCTTAGTTTAAAATTAAATTATTTTCACTAAAGAATGATAAAAATATTCTGATATTTCCATATGTAATACTTTTGAACACTAGAAAATCATTAAATAACTTTCAAAGTGTGAAATCCTGCAACCCTTGCATTAGTGTTTTCAGGTTTGAAAATGTGAGAGTCTTGTAGGATAAAAGCATTTTGTCATGTTTTATGGTATTATAGAATTTCTTCAGTAAAATCTGTTCATTAATATTATTTCGTTCAGGGCTAATTCAGTGTTATGTGCTTTGTCATTATACCATTTCATAGAGACTGTGGCACCTTTTTGTCCTAATAAATTTATAAATGTTGTTAGGTAAGAGTACTTTTATTGGCAGCAATTGTCAACAGATTTATTGTTTGTAATGTAGTTAACAAAATTTCTTTTGTTGGCAGATTTGTCCTTTTATTATATGCAGACATGTAATGATAGTTGTTTTTAATATTGTTTGCTATGCCACTATATTGTACACAAAATTCAAACTCATTTGAATGCAATCGCTGAACCATTGAAAGAAAAAAGTATTCTGCACGTTTATTTACATCTAATAAGTGTACATGGAAAAGTTGTGGGCACATAACATTCAGAACCATAAGTATTTGTCATATTTCAACATTCGGTGTTTTTTTACCTTTAAATTAATTTTTACAATTAAAATTGTAAACCTGTTTATTATCCTCATCAAAAAACTAGTGAAAGCTTTATTAATTTTTTTTCAACATTTAAAGAGTTATGAGTTTCAGAGTTGTTTATCTCACTCTAGCACTGCAAAGAGAGGCCCCTGTGCTAAAGGATAATAGATACAGGCCGTAAGCTTTTATTGACCTAACTGTAAACTTTTGTTTACCTATGTTAAAATACTAAAATAAACTATCCATATAGAGATTTTTTTTCTCATTAATCTGATGTGAAATTCTGTTTACATAAAAAGAAAAGGCAGTTCTTTACCAACCTATTTAGTCCACTAATTGTTTACAGATGTTTGGTATAATTTAATAATTTTTTATTAATGCATTGAAAATACCTAATTATATTTTTCAGAAATCCATATGACATCCCTCGTAAAAACCTGCTGGATCAGGTGACACGTATGAGGAAAAATCTACTTCAGACATCACATACAGCACAGACACTCATTGAACAAGGTCTGTAATATTTTGACTATTTAATAGAAATTAATTTCTACACAAAATGATCAATGTTTACTTCACCGATACTTAAATATAATAATAAAATGCATGTTTATATTCCTTTGATTTAGTTTCTCTCTTAATATTGAAAGATTTAACATAAAAATAGTGTGTTCATTGTCCACACCATAATAATAATGATTGTTTATTTGTGCTTCTTCTCTAAGGAGCTGTAAGCATTTACATTTACAGCCACTACACTCAACATTTCTGGATAGGGAACCGGTAAGGATTGGTGGTGAAAAATCATTCTGAAGGCTTATGTCATCTTGTGCATATCCCTCTAAAGTTCTTGCAAACAGCCATTTGAATAGTGTAATACCAACATAACACAGACACCAAGCTCCTCCATCATCTGGATGCTATAATTTTGTTATGCAAATGTACACACGTTTACCAAGCTTCCCTCAGAATACTATATTTCTATTGTACAGATGGTGTACACACATTTACCAAGCTCCCCCAGCAACCCTCACAATACTCTGTTTCTATTGTACAGATGGTGTACACACATTTACCAAGCTCCCCCAGCAACCCTCACAATACTGTATTTCTATTGTACAGATGGTGTACACACATTTACCAAGCTCCCCCAGCAACCCTCACAATACTGTATTTCTATTGTACAGATGGTGTACACACATTTACCAAGCTCCCCCAGCAACCCTCACAATACTGTATTTCTATTGTACAGATGGTGTACACGCATTTACCAATTCCCTAGCAACCCTCTGAATGCAGCATTTCTGTTGTACACAGCCACCAAGCTTCTTAACAATCTTCTGAATACTGCATTCTTGTTACCACCAAACAATCAGTTTTTATCTGTTTTCCTATTATCATACAAACATGCATAAATTCATTAAAAACAAATATATTTTTATACATTGTACATTAGATATATTAAACTTCCTTAATGATGTTTATATACAAATTTGCTAATTTTGTCTTTAAGATAATTGTTGCTTCTTTAAATTTCCAGAATTTTACTTTGTCCCATTCTGCTTTGATTAAATACTTCATGGTGTGGTAGTAGTACTTCGTTTTAAAAAATATAAATATATTTTGCAACAGGACATACACTTTTTGAAAAGCTTCCAAAAATATAAAATGCCTATGCTTATATATATCCATATTTCTAGGGTACTCAGGTAAATTGCAAGTGTTCTGTTGCATTTATTGTATGAAAGGTAAATTGCAAGTGTTCTGTTGCATTTATTGTATGAACTTCAGTTAATATAGGCATTAGATAGGTATTTAGAAATAATTACTTTATAGTGTAAACTTCAGTTAATATAGGCATTAGATAGGTATTTAGAAACAATTACTTTATAGTGTGTGTTTATGTTTGGTGCCAGTGGAATGTTCATTTTGTACTAAGCTGATTTTGATTACTCATTATCACTTTTTTCTTGTATTGTTTCCCAGAGGAAAGACATAATGTACCTGTACAACAAATGGGCAACTATCAGGAACAGCTGAAAAAACAACCACCACCGTTGCGACCTATTGACAACCAACCAGCTCGTTTGCACATGTTTGGAAATCCATTCAAAGTTAATAAACAGGTGGGTTAGAGAAATCATGCATAGGAGAAAGATTGTGTTACTGGTGATACAGAAATTTCACAGACTGAATTATGATGATATAATTCACATTCAGTTTCAGACTCATTTATGTGACTTGTATGATTTATATAATATATGACTTAGGTAGTGAGCAGTTTATTGAAAGTAAACTTATTTATTTTTTAACAGCAAGTGTAGCTTATTTAGTAACTTTCAGTGACTTGAAGCAAAAAATTTTTTTAAAGCGCACAAAACAATGAAAATTTCATGATGCTTAACTATTAACTATCTGGTTTTAATGAAACATTCTTTATACTTTTACTTCACAAATTCCAACATGTTTAATATAATTTGCACTCCATAGTAGAGTAGTTAATAATTACCTCATTATATCTCTGTCTACTTAATCCAGACTTTCTGTGCTAATACATTTTCTTGTATTAAAGCCTTTTTTTTTTTTTTATAAATGTAATTTGTCTACAATTTTTAAATTATGATTTTGAATAGTAATTCCTTTATCAGATTCAGCTTGAAAAGTATTTTTCATTACTAGCTTTTAGTTAGATTGACTTCTTGTTTAAATTTTATAAAGAAAAAATCACAAGCATTTTAATCCACATTGGTTTGCTAAGTGCATAAACAACTTGGTTATAAAAATTCAGTACTTTTTTTTTTTTTTTTAGGAAAACAGATGTTATTTTTCTTAAACTCATATTGGACATTTTAAAAAAAAATTTCTAATATCTGTTCAGAACATGCTCATGATTGATGAAGCTGAAGATGCTGTTGTGTTTGGAAACCAAACCTCTAAACGGAGAACAGTCGATAGCCCTGCCTCACCTGGACCAGGGAGAAAGCGAAAACCAGGTAAATGTGACACCACCACCACCATCCCATTTATACTCATTTTGATTACTCCATTTTAACCCGGCAAAAAAACGCGCATCGGCAGCACCGTATCAGGCACTTTTGCCGTCTAGCAATGATTTGTATGGGGTACTTGTTTCTAAAATAAAAAGTGAAGCTAATACTAAATGAAATTTTAAAAACGTTAATTGTAAACTATTACATACATATTTATAAAATATGTTATGTCTTTTTAAAAATTTTTTGAAAATTCAAAAATATATAAATAAGAAAAAGTTTTTTTACCTTTTTGTTGAACTTGCGATTTTCATCATCGGTTGTCGTATTCCTGGAGGATTTTCATTTTATTACACATTTATTTAATAATCCAAATTGTGTGGAGATGTTTCGGCAATATTTAAGAATATTAATCCAAGTTTATGTCCTTATTATTAGTTTTTAAATCAAGCACACACCACCAAGTACTTTTACTCAATGGCTACAGCGCCCGAGATTTGAAAATAGATCTAGAAAAATAGATCGCATCCACGAAGATAAATCCAAATGAAGTGAAGAAAATGTTCCACATATGTCCAGTTCAGTATTTTTTTGTACACATAAAAACTATTTCCATAAGAATTTTTTTTACACATCAATAAAATAAGTCCCAAAAACTGATACATTTCAGTCACCTCTGTATCATGCCACTGTTTGATAGAGACGAAGTATAAAGATTTGCACACGGTCGAGAGTAGATCTGCGGCATAAGTATTCGTGAACTCGACGATTTTTTGCACAAAATTCACTGGTAAAAATGCTTCCAAAATATCGACTTCTCCAGTATTTTCTGCAATTGGCATTTGTGTTTCACTATTTCCTGCAAAAGCATGTGGCTTTTCCATGCATGTAGCAGACGACGCCAGCCATGCCACACTCTGACACGACCGGTTTTCAGTTTTCGTAATGCTGGCCTCGAGGTCAATTGCATCTAAAATTTCAATAGGGGCTGGTTGAACATTTTCATTTTCTGATGAGAAATCAGATTCATCTAATGAATCAAATTCTGACCCAGCAGTGGCTTCAAACTGTGAGTTTGAAAACAATGAAACTTGCCATGGAGATCAACACAAAATGTCTGCGCGTCTTCACAAAGACAGTGAGTTGTATGGAAAAAGCCGCCAATTCAAGCTCATTAGCATACTGATTATAAGTTTCCAATCATAAAATTTATAACAGATTGGGTGCGGAAGCCAAACATATCTTTCAATTTTTCTGATTGGTTATTTTTAATGAATGGTTTAATGAATGAATGAACAACACGCACATATCCATAAGCCTGTGACACGACATGGAACACAGTCAAAGGCTCACGCACTTCCGGTTGTGACATAACTTGACACCAAGACTGCGAACGGGTTAACTCAAAGCATACTATGACATCAAAACCCCTCGATATGGTTTCCTTACAAATATGTTTTCCTGAACTATGATTGGAAATATAGAATAAAGAACTATGCTTTAAAGCACCAAAGTAAGGTAAGTACCTGTTTCTAGCTACCATCCTTGGACAAGCTTGACCTACAGTGAGGAAGGCTTGCCACTTTTAGATCTCATATTTGTGAAATATTCTCTTGAGATAGAGATTTTTAATTTCTTAATTACTTAGTGACTTTTGTTAATTCTTTGTAGAGTTAATCAGCATTTCATGGAAAAATCATTCAAAGTACATACTTATGGATTCAAAAACTTTTGTTAAAAAAATTTTTTACTTTATATTTTAATTTAAAATTTAAAAATAATATTTGTTTAAGCTAGATGTGTTTCTTTCTTTCAGAACAGAATTAAAATAGATTATATGGGGTAAAAGAATGAAAGATCTCTTCACTCTTGCAGCTCAGATTTGCTCATAACATGAAAAGAAAAACTAAAAGCTTTTGCTGTGAATATTTTATCATTTCCTCTTGTTTTGAAGTTGATAAACAAAATATTTAGCCTCTCACTTAAAAACTTTGTTCATAGTATGATAATTTTATGATTCACAGTTTCCCCACACTGTCAGCAGTAGTACTCTGTGATTCAACATAACAAAATTCAAACTTTGAATATTACGGTTATCTTATTTTGGCACAAAATCACTTTCTAATCATACACATTCATTCGTGACATCTCTCTATGTATGAATTACATTATCCAACAAAAGTGTAAAGACTGGGAAAGAAAAACCAACCGTAACATCTCGTCCACCATGCCTATTATTACTTTTTTTTATTATTAAAGAAAATTTTAATTAAAAAAAGAAAATTGGCTACATTCATATGGATCGGTTCAGTTTGTAAAACTATGAAAAATTTTGCATACTTATTCAGATATTAGATAACATATAAAAGGAACAAAACATTTAAAAGGGGGGAAAACACAGTTTGAAAATTAATTCAGTTTGCTAAAGGTTAATGATTTTTCTTCATGTGGGTGGTGGGTGGGACATTCTAAATATCGCATCCTAAGTAAAAAAAAAAAGTAAAATTTAAATGAGATATTTTAATTATAAACTTATGAATATAATATTTGCACTTCAAACCTTTTACAAACATTTCATATAGTTACATTCTCAAATTTTTGTCAGTATCAAGTTAATGAAGTCGCTACTTAGTAAGTTTCACTATATAAACTTGTACATTTCAATGAAGCTTTTAAAAGAGCGTTCTGATTCAGGACCATTACCACGGGATGTTCCATATCATGTGCTTGCATCACCAGTCCATTCACCACCACCTTCTCCTGCCCGATCCATGTCAGATGAGGATAGCCTGTCATACATGTCAGAAGGTGTGTAGTATTGGTCAATAGAAATTTTGCTTTATTCTTCTGTCATATATGTTTGGAAAAAATCATATGTTTACAAAATAAAATATTGAAAACATGAATTTTTGCCACTGAAATAAACATTCATTGTCTTTAATGATAATTAATATGTCTGAGTTCATATGAATCAGAATCTGATATGTGCATCTTTAATGTTGCTCTTACTTATATGAAAACACTTATTTACGAAAGTGGAGAGCACACTGATGGAATTTGTTGAATCATTTCAAATAAGAAAATCAATTTCTTGTGTAGTCTTCAAGTCAGCCATGTTGAGTACGTACATTGAATGTCAATACAGTCCTAACCTAACAATGAATCAGAAACAAATTTTTTTTTTCTATAGTAGACAGTGTCATTTTAGCCCGGAATGCTTTGCTGGTCTAATTAGTGAAGATTAGACAGGCTTCAATAATTTTCTAGTGTCCACTAAATTATGCTGGTAATGTAGTAAGTGGTTTAATGTCTATATTTAATGTTGTAAGACCAGTATTGTTAATGTATATAGGTAATGTAAGCAATTGCACTGAGCATGCTTATAAATATTCCCAATAATCTGTTTAAACTAAGAACAGAATGTTTCACTGCAAGTGATTCTTTAAAAAAATAAAAATAAAAGGATGGAGATAGAAGACCTGTGGGACAATTGTTGATATATTTTAAGGGCTCTGACTGGATCAGCTAACAGGTAAAGGAAGATATAAACTTATTGCTTGGGTGGGAAGTTTATTTTAACTTTAAAAAATAATAATTTTATTAGTTAACATATTAAAAAATATGTTTGAATTTTCAGACGAAGCACAGATTTAACTGATTCTGCATTCTGAGGCTAATGCTATCAAGAAAACAGTTTTCTAACCAGGCAACAAGACAAAGTAGATAGAGTGCTTTATGTTTCTCCATTGTTTAAAAATGTGTTATTTATATGAAATACACTCATAGGATTGTGCAATTGTGACCAAGTCCTAATACTGCTTTTACGCATTTAATTATATCAGCAGTAAAAAATGCCAAAAAATCTGAAGAAATTTAAACACCATTCCCACCCATTCTTTTTTCCAGTTGTAACCAAGTCTAAAAAATGTGTGTGCATTTAATTTTAGCAGCAGTTTTAAATCAATAATGCCGCAGCAAATCCTTAAGCTTTCTGTAAATGGGTTTACACTCCTCTGCCCCACCATGCACCTTTTTCTTATTAGAATTTCTTGACATAAGGTGGACAGGGTTTTTTGCTCCTATGGGTCATGAAAAGCAAATGCTGAGATTTATTTTTTATTTTTCTCACTGCATTTACTCCATTTTCCTTTTTTATTCTAGATGAGGGTTCCCTTGCCATTGTCATCGAAGAAGACACGGAGACCAGTGAAACGGATACATCAGAAGACTCTTGTGACAGTTTATCATCTTCATTTTTATCAGTCACATCATCATTAGCATCATTGCCATCTTTATCATATCCAACCACGTCAACACCTCCCCCTGTGATAAACAATAGACATAGTGCGGCAGCGGCTGTGACAAATCACATAGCAGCTAATCACAACCACCTGGACAAAGATGGAGTTGTGGACGATCTTGAGACAAACTCTTGCTACATGAACAACTCTTCTTTCACTGAAGAGCTGAGTATTAGCAGCAAAGCAGGCAGCAACTTCAGTAGTGCAATCAACAATAAAAATAACAACTTGAAACATTTGGAGATTTGGAATTTCAATTCCCGTTTGCGGATAAAGATATGCAAGGAAGTCAAGAAACCTGGAAGAGGTAAGGAATTTGTGTTGTGTTTTAAACTTAATTCACAAACATGTATATGTATCCATGCCAGCATCCAAGTACGCTCTCCTATAAGCATGCACTCACTTTATTATTCTGTCATTCTTTTTTCATGCTCATAAAGAGGAATAAGGAGGATTAAAAATGCTTTTTATTAAAGAAGTATTTGAGGATATTTGTAAAATGCTCTTGTTTCTCAAGACCACCAAAGACTCTGAGTAGCATATATATTTTTCACATGTTATATGTTTCATTTTCTTTTTCTCAAGGTTTATGTTAGTGTTATAAGAACTGTGTAACTTTTATCACCATAGCATCATATTCATTGTGGATATCCATTGCTAAAGACAGTAATGATAAATTATAATTTATATATTGATATATTGACAGTTTCTGTTGTGGAAAGGTCCTAGTCAGAATGGAGAAAATTAAACACCCATTGTCTAAAAGGACATTACTATTTCAGCATACTCAGCTGACCAATTTTGATAGAGCTATTTTATTTTTAAGTATCTTGTTGAGATATTGAATTTTTATTTTAATTTTTTTTCTTGAAATAAATACAAGAACAGACCTCTTATCTAGAAAAGGTGAATACTCCCAAGATATTCTGGATTTTCCAGATTTATTTTCATTTCTGTTTTATGTACTTCATATTGTGTGTGTTGTCTTCAAATCAACTCTGACCATGTGTACATGTAGCATGTTCATAATTTATGCTGTGATTATAAACCTTAATACATGCAAATGAACTAATCTTGCCACTTCTAAGGTTAGGAGTAAATTTAGCTTTAAACATTGCACTAATTTCTATCAAATTTTTACTCTGCTACCAAAAAAAATTTTTTTAAATATATTATTGAAATGTTTAGAATGGTTTGGAGACCATTGATAATATACGACTTATATAACTTTTCTTGACTCAACAATAGATATGGAAATATCTTTTTTACATGGGGAAGGTGAAAAATCCTGTTGGTGTTCTTAGTATTAGTAGAAATAAGAGAATTATTGTTTGGTGGAAGTTCTTGCTGATTTTAAATAACTATTTTATGCACAATGTTCAGATTTTCACATTGTTTTTCTGAGAAAGTATCTTTTTCTGATCATCTTTGTCTAACAGCATAGAGTTTTACTGGTTTGTTAATGTATTTTTTATTCTAGATAAGAGGTCTGTTACTATGCTTTAGTATTCTTTACTACGTCTGATCACTTTATTTTAAGATTATTAATAATAATGCTTCATTGAATATATGTATAGTCTTAATTAAATTTTCACTATAGCATTTTGATACTGTATTCCCTCACAATTTAATGCTATAATAACTCGATATGTGTGCATACATACAGCAGTTAAGTAACTGTCAAGATCATATTATCTACAGGTAATCCTCACTTAATGAGTACTTCCTTAATTGAAAACTACAGTGCAAAGCAAAAGTGTTATAAATGAAACAATATATTTGAATACAAATGCTAATACTTGATGTAAAAATGAGTATTCACTTCTAGCCATTCAAGAGAAATAAGCAGAGAATGTATATATGATGTTGGATACTATATAATTATAAGAGAATATAGATATTTGCTGCTTTTTCGTTTCATGTAATATTCTGGTGACAGAGATGGTGAGTTAATAGAACACTGAAAGACTGTTTACCGAAAAAAATAAAATAATTATCATTATATGCCTACATGCATGGATCTATAAAAGTCTTGTGCTGTCACTTTGTTGACGTTGATATAATAAACTGATTTTTCCCCTCAGTTCTTTGTAAAATTGCCGTGCTTTCAGTAAACAGGCTTTAAATTATGTAACCTTAAATTCATGTGTGCTAAGGTTAGCAGATAACTCCGTAGCATCAAATTTAGCAGAATTTAAAATTGTAGATTGAACTTCTGAATTTTGGAGATTGTCGAATGCATGACTGGATTTTCAGGCTGCACCAAGTTAACTAGTAAAATATTTGGTGGTAATGGTGGTGGGGATTAAAAAAATGACGGTGATTTTATTTTGTAGCAGCAATTTTAAACAGTGTCACAATATCTTGTAGTGAAAATTGTCAGCTGCACAAATGTTTGTGTATATGGCGGTTGAGGTGGTGGATATGTGCCTAGTTAGGATTCCTAGAGGATATGTGTTACTGGCTGACATGTTGCTGCTGCAATCCCTAAGCCAAACTTGGAATACACGAATACTATATCGTCCTGTAATTGAATATGACTATATCATCTTGTAAATCTACAAAATTAATAATTGAATATGAAATAACAGATGGTATACTGTAAAGATATTTCAGAACAATTTCTTTGTTTTAGATTATAGAGCTTTCTTAGTTACTTAGAAAGATTGACCTTTGTTTGTGTTTCCTGCATTCATGAAGTCACTTAATAATCAGGTAATCGTCAATCATTAGCACACTATGTGAATTGGGGCAGTCCAATAAAAACTCCCTTTTTTAATAAATATAAGACAAGTGTACTAAGTGAAAATGCATTAAGGGAGGATTACCTGTGTTTATTTTTTGAGTGGTGAAATGCATAGTATTTCTTTAAAATAAAACAATATAAATGATATTAAATGTGCATCTACACTTTAAATACGGAATACTATAATAGTATTCCTCTTGCAGATGAAAGCCACTATTTTCATAGCCTAAAATATTATTGTTTATTACTCATGCAAATTTAAGGTCTGTCTACATCACTTCACATATATTTTTTCTCTTTTTTTTCCCCTTTCCATTTTCTTACCTTAATAGACTTCAACATGCTGTTCAAGTACTTGGGAACTGTCCAAGGTAGTCTGCAGACACGATGTGCATTTGTAAAAGATATCGTTCGGGAGGCCATGAGGTTCAAACGAAAGTCACTCATCACACTTCTTAAGCAGTTCGAGGAATCTCTTGTCCGAGCAGAAACCAAAAGCAGGCAGGCAAAGGTATTATCACCTTCAATCAGTTGAAGTGTTATTGTGACAAAACATTGGATTATCTGTTCTAACTTCAAACAGTAGCAGAAGAGTTAAATGGAAAGATCAGCCAGGCACTAAAGTCTGTTACAGATTTGTGCAGATCAAAGTGTATCAAACGGTGGGTGCCAAAAGAGTTTCTGTGGAAGGCAGTGGTGTGATATAGTATTCAATTTGATGATGAGCTGAAGTAGTGCACATAAATATATAAAATCATTCTTCATTATGGAAATAAATTATTGTTGTGATCACAAGGAAAGGCAATTCTGTGGAAAGCTTATGCAACGTTCAAGTGAAATGGCATATGAAGGGATGTGCAAATAGAAATAAATATCAGATGGCCATTATCCAATGGAGAGTGAACATGGCGTGGGATTGAAAATACCAATGTTCTAATCTCTGGAGGAGATCTTAAGTATTGTGTGTTTGAATGATTGGCTCCAGTTTAGAATGGGCTGTTAATCTGGGTTTTAATATACACAAAGTCCTACACTAGAGGGGCATAGTATTAGATGCATCATCAAACAACGATCTTTCTCTCAATCTACATAGGAAAATCAGTATTATATGGGAGCATTGAAGGAAAATCTCAAAAGCTTTCCTGCTTCATGTGTGCTCTGATGTGACTATCAGAATCTTCTCTCTGTGTTACAGAAATCAAAAATAGGAAGTCTGAGACTGCATCAGTGCCATTTAAATTTCTGGGAATCATGAGCACAAGAATTTGTGTTTGTTTCCTTCAGGATTTTAAGCTTCCTTTGCGATTCTGTTTAGATACAGAGATGGAGAAAAATCAGTGCCATTTCCTTCTTTAGTTAGTCCCTGTAAATCCAAAGATAAAGTGCACACAAATAATGCATTAATAGCATTAAGGAATTCACTGTTTTACTCTGCAAGAGTAATCTAAACTCCACAAAGTTGCCCAGAAGCGTTTTGCTGTTTAAGTAATCACAATCTGTAAGTTCTCTCTCTTGTGCAAAGTGACTATTTGAAAGAGATTGAGTAACAGTATTGCTTTCCATTTATTTATTTTTACCTCATTTAGATTTAAAAAAAAAAATCTAATCTAAGCTCAAAAAAGTTAAGTAATGAGTACAAGCTATTCTATTTTATTCTTTAAAAAATGAGTATGAATTACTCTGTAAAGAAAATTAGTACAACTACAAGCTACTATTTTGTAATCTAAAAAATAACAGTTGAGTTGAGTATTTTTTCCTGTAAACAAGAAAGGTATAAAAAAAAATTGAAATAATAAAATAATTATAAAGAACAATTTTAAAATCTAATTTTAGGCATTTATATTATTCTAACGAAAAACAACTGAGTTCTTGTTTTTTCTAAAAACAAGAAAGGCACACAGTTTAAAAATAACAGAACAATGATATAAAGAATATAACTAATTTTGGAATTTCATGTATTTATAATCCAGTGGCTACCATACACTTATAGTTGGATTGAGTCTTTGGCCAGACTATTTGGAAAACAGTTATTGAAACAGATTTATAATTTTTTTTAAAATCAAGTTGAGCCTAGTGTCTTCGTATAGTATTATAATTTATGCATTACATACTATAGTATATTTAAAACTGCATGCATGATCATCTTAGTTAAAGTTAAAGATGAGAGCTTTTACACAGATGTCTCATAATAGAGTGTAGAGAACTAGCACAATTGCATAACATACTTTCATTGAAACTTTGTATTAGGGTGCCCTTTTCTATAATGATCCAGAAGTCATTCCTATCTATTGCTATTTGTCATTTTCTATTTTTGTTTCTTTTATAAGGCAAGGTAGAAAATGTATTCCTTAATGAGAAACTACAGTTTGCTAGAAATATTGCAGTTTGCAAAATATACCATAAATTGTCAGTGTTTGAAAATGAATACTTATAATAATGCATATGGCAAGTATGAGTTAACAGTATAAAAAGTAACATAAATTGTTAATGCTTGGAAATTAATACTTGTTATAATAGTGAATATAGTAAGTATGAGTTAACAGTATAAAAAGTTACATAAATTGTTAATGCTTGGAAATTAATACTTATATTGTTATAATAGTGAATATAGTAAGTATGAGTTAACAGTATTAAGAGTAAGGCAAATTGTCAATGCTTGAAAACAAATACTTATAGTGAATACAGTCATTGTAACTAACCTTATAAAAAGTTACACATTTTTGATGCTTGGAAATGAATACTTCTAGTTTTAGCGAATATAGTGTGAGCTAACAGTATAAAGAATAACATAAATTGTTAATGCTTGAGAACATATTTATAATTAATATGGTAAGTGTAAGATAATAAGTGGGGCAGTTTAACAGTAAATGTAAGCTGACAGTGGGCAGTGAATCCTGGATTGACTGTTAAAAATAAAAGACTGAGCACAGTCAGGTCATAATGTACTGTGCATTTATTTATATACCATTTTTGCACAAGGTGAAATGGAGGCACTCCGACACTGTTTTCTATATTAGATACATTTCTTTGTGAAAATATATAACCATCTATCACTATCAGTCAGTTAAGCATGTATATATGTATGCTACAAGATGGGTAAAGTGCATAGAGCAAAATTAATCATAATCCCTCTGTTATGGAATAAAATACTATAGATTATTGGTTGTATTTTTTTTAATTGTAAAGTTTCAGTTTATTAGATTTATTAGTATTATTCACTTATTTTTTTCTTCAAAAAGACACTTCACAGCATGAATAATGTGGTTAAAGACCAAGTGATTATTTCTACTTATAAAAATTCCATATAATTATAAAAGTTTTTTTTTCAAATGTCTTTGCAAAATTAAAATGTTATCTACTTGTGGAAATTTGCAGTTGAATGAAAATCAAAGTTCTTGTCTTGATGTATAGAAGATACATGATATGTCAACTTGGCAAAGACAATTCAGATGTTTAAATAGTCAAGATAGAAATCTCTCCCTCCCCCCCCCAAAAAAAAAAAAAGTTAGTTTTTTTTTAGTTTTTTTAATTTTTTGTATGCACAACAAGAGACACTGATGCACTCATGCATGCAGTGTTGTGCTTTTGTCATGTTTTGCCAGTTTAATCTTTGGCTTCTGCAAGATTTATGGGATTGTGTTTATAATACTAGTAAAATTGGAAGTCTTACAGAAGTAAACTCAGTTGCTATATTAAAATAGCTGTTTGCTATACTTAAAACTAACTCATTATTGTAAGACTAAGAGTTGTGATTGTTTCATACTGAGCTAGATTCTGTATAACTTGGTCTTTTAATGTATACTGTAACTGTCATAATCTGAATATAATTTAATTTACATTTTTAATAGTTTTATTGTGCAAAGTTTTATTATATTCTCCAGTTCCTTTGACCCCTTTATTATTAAAATAGACTGTTTTGAATATTTTGAACTCCAAGCCCTTTGTTTTCATACCAATAATAGTTAATAGTAAATACTATCTGCTCAAAACCAAAGTAGAATGTTAGAAATTAATCTCCCTTTGAATTTAACACAACAGTTATCAGTCATCCCTGAATGTATTTTTAAAAAAAATAAAGTTAAATACATGAAAGAGATAGCACTGAAATGGTTAATGCTTCACACTTGTAAAGTTGTATGTAACTTGTAATAAACTGTAAAATGAACTTTGCTAATAGAAAATTTTAGAGTTTTTAGATGATTCTAGATTTATTTGTCATTAACATTTAGGACAGTTGATGCTTTATATATACAATGCTGTATTACTTTATCTGTAAATTACATTAAAGATAATTTAATTAATTATTTCCTTGCTTTGAACTGAAGAAACTAGAGGGACTCCATGTTGAATAACAAATTTGTAATTCTACTGTAATATTTCACTTCATTAAAATGGAAGAGATGCAATTGTATATATTATCTCAAGAGAAACTATAACCATACCCTCTAAGTAGTTACTGTCTATTATTTGGATGTGAAAATGGAATGTTGGATCGCACACATGGTTGAAATGCATTTTATTTTGTTTGAACTTCAACTCCAACATAAGTTCTTCAACAGTTCTGATGCATGTATCAACAGTTCTGATGCATGTTCAGGCTTAGAAGTGGGATGGGGGTGGGAAACCTACCAGTTCAAATATGGGTATTGCAGATATGAGTGATTATGACTCAGAGATCAAATTTTAGGATGCCAGTCCTGGCAGACTGTTTTGCTGTTTATTTATGAACAAAGTTTCCAGCATTAAAATTTAAATATTAGTTTAGCTTGTAAAACTATAAATAAGAAATATGTGTACTAGAGAGTGTTGTTCCAAACACTTCAGCACGTTTTGATGTCTGTTTAAACTTTCACCAAACTTCGCCATTCTCATGAAGACCCAGAGCATTGACTAGCTCAAAGATTCTTTAAGGACATTTGTGGCAGGTTTAACTAAAAATGAAACAGATGAGCCAAAGGTCTTTCATTTCAAGTTGCCAAGCGTGACTTTGATACTTACACACTGCACTTTGGCAAAGGCAGCTGACACAGAGCGGCAGAGTTATCTTCTGTAATTACAGAATGTGATCATTTTCATTCATGTTGGTAAATAATTTGATTGTCAGATTGAGTGGATGTTTTTGTATGTGAGCAGAGTTGTTTTTTGATCATATTGGCAATGTTTGATGTTTAAATGTGTTTTAACAAGATATTGATAAACTATTTTATTATACTTATAGCTGACCCTAAGGAGTCTGAGATAAGTGAATTTAAAATCTGATTAATTTTGATACCAAAAGAATGTGTGGAAGAGTATGTGACTTGTGAGTAGTCTTTGAACTAGTAATTTAATCTATTAAATTCAAATGATTGGCATTATTTCCTTTCATATCACCCTGCCCTATCACCACCAAGCTCTGAACCTTTCCAGGCTTGATTCTTAAAAAAAATATATATATATATATGTATCAAATGCACTATATTTATTCATTTTAAATTGAATGTTGAATAAAAGTTTTAGCTATATATTGATGGGAGTTACTATTAAAGCAAGATAGTTTTATACCCATTCTCTCTCTCCCCCCGCCCCCTCTTCCCTCTCCATGCCCCATGCATGAAGTTTTCAATGCCAAAGTTTATGATAAACTGTCTATGATGAGATTGCGTGGGTTTTTTTTGATGTTTCACATGCAGCTCTGTGTTTGTCTACTCATTGAGTCATTCTGAATAGTCTGGTGACAAGATTCAAGGTATTTTTTTTTTATATCCTCAGAAATTTTAATTAATGAAATATGTGCAGAAATTTTAATTAATAAAATACATGCAGAACATTTAATTAATGAAATACATACAATATTTTTTCATGTAGTTTAATACATGTACTATTATTGAGAACATTTACAATTAATAATGTAATATGTATTTCTTTCATAACACCAGCAGTAGGTGCTAGTAAAATGCCCAAGACACAAAACTCATTGTTTATCATGTGTGGGCTACTGAGAAAGCATTTGTAAATAACATACCATTCACTGTAGAAATTAAGATATATATAATAATAATAATCAATAACCCTTTTAAGTTTCAAGACATTGTCGTCAAACAGACAACAAAAAATCAGTAGTATTTAATTAGATAACAGTTTGGGTGATTTATTTTAGTGCTGAGCATAAAAATAGCTTTCAGTACTTTTAAGTAAGTAAACTTGCATGAGTTTTATCAATTAAAAAGTTGCACAACTATATGACAATATATATATTTGCCACTAAGCTGACAATTAAGGAAAAAATTATTCTTTAAAAAAAAAGTATATATATATACTGTATATTATTGATTATCTTTTTTTAAAATAGTTTTTGTTGCAGTTTGTTCATTTTTGTATCATCATGAGTTAAATGTGAATAAAAATCCTCAAACACAGAATGAAGCCACGATCTCATTTATGATTTAGTTTAATGTTCAATATGTGAACAAAGTACTGAAAAGTAGATTTCTGCAGTGCTAAAATTCAATTACTTCACTAATTATCACCATTAATCATATGACATATTTGTTGAAAATGTTCTCCTTTCATGGGGGTATGTGTTTTGTCTTTTTACCCCCTTGCCTTCCGTCCAAAACATAACTTTCAAACCATATAATATAATTGTAGGAATGATAGTTGGAGATAATATTCGATTCATCCAGGTTTCTTCAATAGCATAGTATTCATTTTTGTCCAGATTATCATTTTATTCTAGTTGTAGCAAGTATACTGCCAGTCACTACTGTCATTAAAATAGGACAGATATTTTAATTAATTGAGGTTAAATCATTTACGAGTTGGAAAAGCAAAGTTAAATTAAAAAATCCTACTCATGTACACCAACAATGATTTATTGAGTTTAATATAGCATTTTAAAGTTACTTATGTGCTTTAGTTTGCTTTTTATCATTTTACATCAATTCTATATTAATTATGATGCTCTTGAGGTTTATAGACATATTAATTTATTCTGGGTTTAAATGATTCATTTTGTCTAAAAATAAATTTAAATATTTCATATATACTTCTAGACAATGATTATTTATTCTACATGCAAAAAGAATTATTACGGGTATGCATTTACTAAAATTATAGACAACTGATTAATAATTAATAAAGTATAATTCATTAATTGACAACTTTTTGTGAGCATGATTTCTTGATTTGAACATGCTCAGATTGAATTATTAGTGCTGACTGAATCTTACACAACCAGCAGCTAATATAATATGTATTCACACAAATCACGTTTGATAATCATTTGGTCCTAAATACTGACATAATATACTTGTTGATAAAATAATCCTTGTTCCTTATGTGCATATGAATGCCATAAAAATCTAGAGTAGAGACTGTCAGACAATGTCTGGATCTTTTAACTGGAGGAAAAGATTATGTATAATTAAAAGCAAGGAAATGCAGAGTAAACAACATGACTTTATAATTTATTAATATTTTATGTCGCTGATTAGAATTCCATCTCTTTTTAAAAATGTTTTATAAAAGGTGAGGTAAATTCAGGAGAGAGAAAAATATATAAATGTCCACCGAAAATTCTTCTGAAAATTTCATATGCATAAAACACTAAATAAATGCTTGCTTGACTGTTTTCAGAACAATATGTTATGAATATAGATCTGTTTGTATGATTTTAGTGTGTAAAATAGTTAATCTGTGTGAATATTTATGTATGAGCAATCAATTTGTTAGATTTGAAAGTATACCAACTGTATTAGTGTGTATACACCATACAGTCAGTGCTTAGAAATTATAAAACTTCCCTATTTTAGAACACTATACTTTCAATACATAATTTGAGTGCATAAAACATAAAAATGAAAGCTTTAAAAATATAAATATTAAAAGTAATCTGAGTGATTAAATTTGTTTTATACAAAGTAGGCCTATTGAAACTAGAAACATAGCACACTCACTTGTGGCATAGTTTATAGTGCCAAATTATAATGCGTAGCATGCTAAATTGTATTATTACTTTCATCTAATAGAAATTCAACAAGTACATTGATTTAATAAATGATTATATGTCAGCTTAATTTAAAATTACCAAAAGTCATTTAAATTTTAAAACATTTTTAAAGGAATAGTTAAGGTAAATTAAAATTATTTAAGAATATAAGAGTATTATAAAATACCTTAAACTAGTCAAAGGGCAAAATGTTAAACTATGAAGCAAGTCTTCAAATTGACAAGACTTCTCCAGACTTGTTGAACAATTTGCTCTTATTTGATTGGCTTCATTTAATCATATGGTTTATACACATTTCATGTTTTTTGCAAATTTCATTTAGAATTTTCTTATATCTTTTCTGTTAATTTTCATTTATAAGTGCCTATTATAAGTATTAATATAATTTACTCATAAGAACATTTGAAAGCTGTTTTCTAATTAATTTTGTTCATTGTTTATTTTATTAGCATATTAGTTTTGACTGTATCGGGGTATGTACACTATACCAGCCTTTCTCAATCTTTTGACCCTGGAGGAACCCTTGAAATAATTTCAGGTTTTAACTTTTAGGGAACCCCAGCTTAAAAAATTACTCTATAATACTTAAATTTTCTCACAATCATGATTTCTCAGAGAACCTAGTGACCTCTTGTGGAATCCCGATTGAGAAACCCTGCTCTAGGCTATTAAGTCAGGCAGCATCATAAATTTATCAGACTTAGCTCCTCATCTCAGAGATATAGAAATTAGTGAAGAGCTGAATAACATATTAGATTCTCTCAAAATGATGTATTACAGATTGAAATACTAGTGATTTTTGTTACATTTTAAGTTTTCAGATTGACATTTGCATTAGACTAGAACATTGATCTATAGTCAACACATGTAGCAGTGAAAAGCTTTGAATTTGTGTGGCAAATGCAGCCCCTTTTCTTTCAGAGTGGGGTTATGTAAACCCATCATTTATAAAATATGTTAGCATATAGATCATAATATAGATCTTTAATTGAATCCACTGTTGGTGTGTGTGTGTGTATATTATATCTGATAAAAATAGCAAAAGAAATATTTACTGCAGAAAGTGTGTGTTTGTGTGCACGTTTCAACAGTTTTGTGAACCAAAGAAGAGAAATGAAAAGAAAAACTATCCACCTTCAATCATCACTAATATTATTTACTCAAGAATCTTTTTTCCTTTTATTTTTTTAAGGTGTCTTACATACATACCAGGAACTAAAGAAGTAGAAAATTAATAACACTTAAGCATTCAATGATGTCATGGGTTTAGAAATAAATGTCAGTGTCGAAATTTTGACCAGTAAGAACTTGGGTATCAAACAATACAAAACAGTATTTCCTATATCTTGATTTGCTAAGCATAGTCTTATAAGATTCACCCAAAATATTTTTTCACATTTCTACATTGAGTAATTATTTTATTATATACATTATAATATTTAAAAGCAAGTTTAATCAAATCTTTTTTTTTTAATATACTTACCTAAAAAGGTCAGCTAAAGGTTGATAACAATTAGAATTTATAGAAACAGAATAATATTAAATTAGGAGAATAAAATATATTCCATGCATAGTGCTAATATTAGAGTATAATAAACACTCTATGAGTTTACCCAAAACTTGACTATGTATGCATGGTGTGTGGATCAGCTCACATTTATTAAAAGATTCACTATTATAGGTGACTCACTGGATATATATATAATCACATAAACTACACATTATAGTCACTAAACAATCCAACTCCAGTGTCAATTAAAACTTTGCATTCATAACATGATCAAAAATTGGGTAGTGTCAGATTAAAACTTTGCATTGGTAATATGTTCAAGAATTGGGTAGCATCAATCACAATAGTAACATTTTTGGTACAATACTGGAAATCGATCTGGCTGTGTATTGGAATGACTCGTTGGATATATCATCGCGGAGGGCAAATATCTTTGAAACTTTCATTAGCATGTGGATTAGAAAAAATAAACAAAATCAATACATGATAATTATCATGCATTTATTACAATCTTTAACAAATGCTACATCCAGTTAATTTTTGGCGATGGTGCCTTTATTAGTATTCCTATTATATCCATCTGTACACTGTTACTATTCTATCCATCTATAATTCTATATACTGTCAGGATCTTTCTCACTGTTCATGTGTACTTCATGAAACTCCAGTGCATAGGTGTACACAATTAACAATTTGTTCTTCTTAATACCATGGAAATAAACCAATTCTCAATTCTTTACAAAATTTAAACCTATCCCATCCAATCCAGCCTATAATTTTAAATTATGTCTTCAGCCACTTTTTAATTCTTATTGTCAGTCATCGGTAGAAAAATGTCCCATTTTCTTTGCAACATCAAACGAAACTCTCAGCAGTAATAGTGAATTTCAGCAATAGTAGCTCTACTGCCCCACCCCCATATTGCAATTTTTAAAAATTACTTGATTCATATAAAGCGCTACTTTTTAAGCGTTACATTTTAATAAAATTTTGATTTAGAATATTGTGTTTCAATTTTATGATTTTGTATTCTTATCTTGTAATATCAGTGTGCACATCATACACAGTTGTTGGATTATAGGATAACTCTAGAGAACTGGCATTAAGCAATTATTGTTGTGACGCCAGTATAGGAGAATTATTGGCACTGGGATGGAAACTAATTCTATAAACCCTGCATCTCAGTAGCTTAAAGAAACTAAAATCCTAACACGTACAAAAATAAACATATAGCGCTTTATACGAATCAAGTAATTTTTAAAAATTGCAATATGCACATTTCCATGCGGCTGCTCTTAAGGTTAGGTATTCCAAATATTGTCTATATACAGTATTAATCGTGACTTTGTATTTGACTGTACAGTTTTAACTTTGCGATATTAATCTACTCTGTAGATTCTCATAACATTCACATATTTATCCGTCCGTCTCTTGACACTATCACTGTAGCTCGGTATTTCATACGTTTTTCTTTGTGTATTTGTAAAGTTTTAATTACATTATTTCGCTAGTAAAAGTTGTCACACTTCTTTTTCACATAGATACAGTTTACAAAATTCAGCTCTTAGGTCTGGGTTAGTTTTTTTGTATGAAATTCTTGAAAGTTTTAGTTTCCGTAAGAATCCTGCTCAACAAGGTAATGTAAGTTGTAACTCTTTGTTTAAAAATACTGTTAGTTTGATTCTCGAAGCTACTTTATAAGACGCCTTAACAAAAGTTTAATAGACAGACAAATCGCAAGTCAATCACACAATCAAAATTCCATCAGAGCTATTTTTTATCTTAACACAATATAAATAGCATTTAAAACTGCCACCATGCAAAGGACAACAGAAACATGTACCAAACCAAAAACTAAACAGTTAACACTATAACGGATATTCATACTTCCGGTATTTTACGAGCTGAAAGTGGTTAACACGCCAATTGGAGTCCCATTTCATTGCCGAAGACCGACAGCAAATCGGGACAGGTAATTGTGTAATGTGAACTTAATCGCTCTTTGTTCTGTTAATGCCGAGCCCACCCACGCGTAACCGCAGGGTGCACTAACTCGTGTACATGGCACTGCCAGTGTGTCACAAGTGACATCGGCTAGTTTATTCACACACCCCTGCTTAAAAACTCAGCTAACGTCAGATTACTAAACATACATATCAACTACAATCTTTTCATCCTGAAGGAACCATTGAAATAAAAGGGAACCCTACGTCTATGATACTATTTAATTTCAATCACGATTTATTGGGGGAACCTAATATTTTCCAGAACCCTGGTTGAAAAACCCTGCTCTACATGAAAGTTCACGTCTTATTTTTAATTTTTTTTTTTTTTTAAAGTCACGTCTCGGTAGTTTTTTAACCCAACCACCTCGGACACGCTGACCTGTATTATTCCCTTTCTAAAAGAATGTGTCGTGTTTACGGACACCCACCACCACCGACCCCCCCCCCCCAATAAATAAAATATTAAAACTATTTTTATTTTTTTGCACTGAATTTTAAGACTAACCATGATGTAAAAGAACGGAGTTTTTTTTTCTGTATAAAATCAAATTTGCATTTAAAACATTTTACAGAAGATGAGTGCCCGTTTCACAAGATGTGCTCAAATTATATTAACTTAAGTGATAAAAATATGAAAAGTATGTGGGAGTTTATGAGCGACAGTAAAGAAATGGCCTCGTCTGAACATTGTCTTTGGGTCATCTTGTCCACGCCCTGCTGTCATGTTTCGGAACACTGGCCCTCTTTTTTGTTGTTTTTTGGGATCCCCACTTCCGTTGAAAGGACTTTTTGGTGCTGAGTATTGCTCTGACAGTTATTTATAATCTGCGATCGGACATGTGCACGAGTTGTAATGTTTACTAACTTCGCTGTTTATAGTGTGCCTGCAAAGTAGCAACAGTTCCACTAACCTCAGATAACGAATTGGGTCGGCTTCATAACTCAAAAAGTAGTTCGCACAAACCATGACGCATCTTACATGGAAGCGAGAACTTTGGACATATTTCTTCACGTTATATTCGGGCACCCGGTTAATATCTTTCATTTATATATTTTTTAATATCTATCGTCGCAGCAACTTCACATTAACTGGTGGGAGTTGTTTGCTTACTTTCGATAAAATCAAGTATTATAAATGGTTCGTCCAACAGATAAGGAAGTGTTTCGTAATTATTCACATAAAGATAAATGCGTTCGGTATCCTGCGCGTTGACTAAGTACACATTTCATGTATAGGAATTAACCGGCGCTGAGTGTCCAGGTAGTTTTAGCAAAATCTTTATTCATTCGCTTCGCTTTTCCTTGTATCATCTAGTCATTAGATTATACATGTCAGTGAGAGAATGTACCGGTATGCAGAATCTGAATCATAAAAAGCACTTGATTCAAGTTAGTCTACTAATAGACTTTACAACAAACAAAAAAATAATAATTAAATGATGCGTCTTCTATCTCTCTATAAAGTGCAGTATGCAATTTAAATCATTAACAAGATTTTAATCAATGATTACTTTTGATTTCAATAGATGTATTTAGCTATGAAACCCACCTTCAATCCCAGTAATTTTTATCAAGTAATGCAAACCGAAAAGTATAATTTCACTTCTTGCTACAACAGTTTCTCGCTCAGTTCATAACTTCAGTTATTCGTCGATGTAAATCGAATGAATATGGATCTGAGCAGTCAACATGGCTAAAACAAAACATTACAACCAGACGTACTTTAGTTATAAATGTTTATCGTATCGTCTGTCGGCATATGTTGATGGATGCTTTCTCTACAGTCATTATTTTGGGGTATATCGTTTCTCCGATGGTAGTAGTAGTAGAACTAGTACCGCTATCTTTTTGCCCCGCAGGAATTGCAGTATGGAGTTAACAGCTTCTTTAGTAGGTGGGAAATTAAACACTTTCATTGCAGGCACCTGGGGTTCAGTGTTTTCAGACAGACTTATCAGTTTCTTTGGGGATGGAAGTGGTGTTCAAAATCAAAGTCACCGAAGTGCGGTTGCTTCCTTGCCGAGTGTTCCTAGTAGATAACTCTGGTTTCATTCCGAGTGGTCTTTATTCGCGCATGCGCACTAATCATGATGTACACTTAATGGCTTTTATTTATCAAGCACTCTCTCTCTCTCTAGTCCATTTCTTATTGGTATCTTCTATTTTTAATTATTTACATTTTGCTAGTATCAGGAATGCGGAGTTTTCATTAAATTATTCGAATTCCTAATGGCCTCGAACCATATGATGCTATCGTTCAATAAATTACTAAATTCATAATACGTTGTGTCAAGGCCATGTTTTAAAGTCAAGGAAGTAGTTTCAGCACCATTCTGTATAAACCTCTACCCAATCATGGACACCACCATACTCGCGCACACAGAGAGAGATCCAGACTGAATTTAAACAATTGATGACGTCTTGATTTCAAAGAGATCAATTTGTCGAATAGTTGGCTAGCGTAATGTCCACGTGATGTCTGAAGGGATTTAAAAACCTCTAGAGTGAAAAAAAAGGTTAACGTTTTACGCTGGAGGGGGGGGGGGAGAAATCATGATGCGATAAAATTGGTTCCATCTCTTAGGACAAAATTACTCGAGTTTGCTCTCCATTCACTTTGAACGAAAGGCAGTGGTTTTTAGAATTTGAAGTACCTTTTAATTACATCTAAAATAAACTATTCTAGCGGTAGCATTACAAAAAATCAAATCCCGTACAAAGCAAAAAAATATAGAAGAGCTGATATAGATTATTTTTAGATTAACATTAATCGTATTCATAAAAAATTGAAAGATCTTTAGTTTAAACGTGACACCACCACCACCACCCTCTCAAAGGCCTGGCGTTTTAAATCAACTTAAAATCCAGAGACTGAGTATGATAGCAAAAATGTCCTTGACATTTAAGATTGTAGGTGTTATTCAGAATACATAGAAACAGAATATTTTGCCTTCATTTACCAGCACCATATAATGATCCTCATTTTAATTTATTTATTTGACATGATGGTGGATTGATTGACAAGCCCAAGGCACAGCACTGAATTTTACAAACTAACTGCCTAGATGACCAGTTTTACACAAATGAACGCAGTTAAATAATTTTCTTGGAAAAGTAATACTAAACCAACTAGACTACTTGGGGGGGGGGGGTAATGGCTACTGTTAAGCCATTGATGACAATGACAACAACCAGGTGGATGGCACCACTTGTAGCTGAGGAGATATGTCATGTAACTAATAATATCACTAAATTACATGTATAATACATTGTGACCAATATAGAATAACTTTTATGGAAAATTGATTTAAAAACCCCACAGAACATTTTGTTTTTTAATTTTTGTTTCTATTACTTATTAGTTAAAATAATAACACTATTATTAATATTCAAATTCTTTTTTTTATAAAGTATTTAAAATAGTTGTTCACTCTTAGTACATTTCTTAATTCCACAAGTTGGTCTTGTGATTCAATCTAACTAAAGATTTTTTTTAAAAGGAAAAAAGAAGATAAAATGTTAGAATTTTACAAGTATAAAACGGCAGATATTATTTTGTTGGTATCATTGCACTGAACATGAAAAAAATGGCCAATTCTTTTGTTCTATGTGAAAGTATTGATCAGAAAAGCAATGATTTCATTAATATAATAACAATGAGCAGCCCCTTTGCTGTTTAAGTGAGATATAAAAAAATATACAAATAAATTATTATATCTTTTTCAAAAAAAGTATAAATAAAAATATAAACATTTATGTGTGCAAACAGTGAGCAAGTTTGTGTGTGTATTCAAGCATGTGAGGATTTTAAAATATATTACAACCTGTGTGATAAATCTGGAGACAATAGAAAAAAGAAATGTTCTTGTGTAATTGTGAATTTTTCTTTAGAATGCAATGAGATTGTATCATGGATGTATTCATTAGCAACAACAGGAAAATAATATAAAATATTTATTTTTGTTATCACGTTAATCTGTTTAAATATATATACATATAATCACACTAATGTTCATTTCATGAGTTTAGTGATTTTTAAAAAAAACAAACCATCTATCTTTTCATTATTTCAACACATTGTTGCAGAGATTTTTTTCTCTCAGCATAAATCATATTTTTAAAATGGCAATTTGTTATTTTATGACACAAATAAATTGTGATAAAACTGATATAAATAAAATGAAGTGGTTTAACTGAAGAAACATGAAGTATGCTTCGTTTTTCTTTGAAAGAATGCTGCGGGGAAAACAATTTTGAGCCATTATTACTCACTGTTTTTCAATGAACTATATGGAGTCTTGTTTGAGACTGTCTTTGGAAATCTACATTATTATCATTTATAACAATATAGTATTAAGCTTTCATATTTGAATGCTTTTCTTCTTTCCACTTTAATAATGAGCAAGCAATTCAATGGGAGCCTGACAAAACAAATTGTTCACAATGAACTGCAGAAAATAGAGTTCCTTCATCATGCATGGTGTGTTGACATGGTTCAACAAAAACTCTTTACAGCACATATTTTCCATCTACAAAATCTTTGACAATCCTTAAGCAATTTATGCGGACTATATATATTTTTTGTATTTTCCTAATATTTAAGAATTGTAATAGTACAAGTTTTATCTTTTATAATGAGGCACTATAATAGGCCTCCACCATTATTATTTTTCAATTAATAAATATGCAAATCTTTATTCATTAATTACTAGACACAAATAAAATAATATATATATATCTTACTTATTAAACATGAACAAATAAAAGAGAACTAAAGAACTGTCTGTTAATATTTCTTCTTGAACACAAAATAAAATATGCATACTTCTACTTATTTCTATTCTTCAACATACAATATACACACATCTCTCTCTCCAATCAATATGAAAGAAGAGCATAAAACAAAAATGAGTATATATTCCTTACTATTTTTGAATATACACTATCCACACTTTACCTTAATAATACACATGGAAAAATTGGTTGTATATGTCTTTCAACTTCATGTGGGATTGAACTCTCAACACACTTAATGATAATTTCAGTTTATCACACATCTGTTGACTATTATTTTAATAGTATGTTATCAAGAAATTACTGCAAATTGCAAAAATGAAATCACCATGTCACTAACAGTGAAATAAGATGTGTTAATGAAATATGATGATGCTGGGTGGAGAGTGTGGATGGGTGTACAAAAATCTACCCATACTGAATGAATATGGACACCCTTTTATTAATACAAAATTAGAAATAGAGATTTCAAGAGCTTGAGTCAAAATTAATATATAGTGCAATAGCTGTGACTTTGGTAGGAAGAAGAGGAGAAAAAGCAGTTGGAAAGCAAACCTGATTTGGCAGCATTAGAATGAAATCTACAGGCTAGCTACTGAAGTGTGCTGAAATGACTAGGTGGTGACAAGAAGCCACTAACACTGATTCGAATTTATTTGAATTTATTTCAGAAACTGTAATCAGAAGCTGCCTAAAATGGCAAAATCTTTCAGAATGTCAACCCTGGAAAAAATTGTTCATATCAGCAACAAAAGAAATATAAACATATACATACACAGCCACTTTAAAAATAAAAACTAAACTAAAAAAGATAAAAGAAAATAATTAGAACAATTTTTTTTTATAAGTTGGATCAAAGTTTTGGGTACTCTAAAACCTGAGAATAGAAAAATAAAAGCACTTCTTAAGGTTTATACTTTACTGTTTTAAAGTTTACAAATAAACAGGGGTTTTGTTTTTCCTTGTTTTTATTTAATATATTTTCTGCCTGTACAAAGTATTATAGTCTGCAAAACATATGAATCATGTCAGCAATACATGTATAATATTCAAGGGGAGATAACAATCTGTTTTAAATATCAGTTTTTCTCTTGTATCATTTCATATGGTATAGAATAGTGTAAAAACTACTAGAAAGCAGTATTATAATTTTTAAAAGTTAAGAGAAAGGGATTAATATATTTTAACACTACTTTAAAAAAGAAAATGCTGAAGTAAATAGTGGCATAATGATTGAAAAGTTAAAACTTTATGCTGGATGTGGTGATTGCTGTCACAATTCTATGATTCTATTTATTTTTTAAAAATTTAAATGTATGATAACTCAAGAGATGTCAGATTACAACACAGCAGCAGATGTCAGTATTATTCTTTTTTTTTATATTTTATAAAAGTACTTTTTTAATTTTTAATGCGTCATATTTCACTTCTTTCTCTTCTTTTTCTTGTTTGGATTGGAAATTGTTGTCTGGATGCAGACTGGGTGATATTTGAACGATAAGAATTCTTGATCTGACGTGCCCCTTTCCAGTTTCCTTTTCATGGCAGATTTCTTTTTATGTTTTGCTGATGTGTCTGTTTGAGCCATTGCTTCATCAGACTTGTCAACTGCATCAAGCCCCAAAATGCCCTCTACACATGCTGGTGAGCTTTTCTCAGGAATATAGCATTTACTCAAGCTCTTTTTCCTCTCAGTTTTCTGTTGATTTCCACAGCTATCCACATAAATTAAATCTGACCGAGTCACATTTGCAGCACTGTTTGTAGTCTGTGGCTGAACTGCTGACTTTGAAGACGAAGAAATATCACCATTTGTCTCTTCCTTGAAAACTATACTTTTTCCAATTTCACTGCTTATTTCTCCAAGGTCTCCTGAAAGACTAACTGACTCTAGTGAAATAAAATCAGAGGAAACTTGAACTTTGGTGTCTGCAAACACTTGTCTGGGTTTATCAGCTTTGTAAACATAAAGGTGAGAGATGTCATACACAGGTATGCCACACTTAGTCTGCCTTGGCTTTGTTCTCTTAGTGCCAGTTTCTTCGACTTTCTGCTCAGGATCCTTGACTATGTGGGGGGCATGCTGTTTAGGTGGCAGGAGACTTTTCAAATCTTCCCATGCGAACTGACTTGCAAAATTTGTGAACTTTGTAAATTCAGCTGATTCTGTATCCTCTTCACACTTCTGATAGCAGAAAAAAATTATTACATGAATTCCTTTAAAGTATTTAGTTTATGCTCAAACTATGTAAACAACAATTTTACTAAATAATTTGAAAATATTAACAAATGAAATATATCTGTTAAGATTTAGATTAAATATCTCTGTATCTTTACATGCTTAAAAGATTTTCTATTATTCTCAGCTTAGCTATCATATATATACAAATTATATATTTTTAAAATCAATGCAATACGTTTGTATATGTGCATGCATGTGTAATTTTTAACTGTCATAAAAATATAATAAACTGTGATTGAATATTTGCTTATTTCTACTTCCTATACTATTTTTTCCCCATTTAGTAAACAGGTAGCAAGAACTATTTAAAACTTGTTTCATGCTGAGAATTCTGATTCATGATGACAAAGAGTGCAAAGATAAAAGCATTAGTGGTAACCTCTATGTACAAGAGGCATGTTATCAGTGGATGCTTTTGATCTTTTATATTCTTTAAGGAGTCCCATGTGGCCCCTTCTGACAGCCTCATCACTCTCTTATGTATACTGACTGCAAAGAGTGCAACTGTAGCCAAGAAATAAATTATACCAAAAACGATGTAACTTGGAACATGCACAAAAGCTCAGATTCTAAATAAATCACCACGGTGAAAGACTTTCAATAAGTCGCAATTCAATTGTGAGTGCATATATATATATATTTGTGTTAAAGTAAAAGCCTTTGCACAAAGATTTAATGTAACTACATGCCAGAGGAAAACATCCAATCACATAAAAGATACCACCAACCCTGAAGGCCACTGCTTTTAAGAGTGGATTGCGGAGAACCAAAGACAACTGCTGACGCAGGTGAGACAAACACAAAATGGGACAGCCATTTTCCACACCACAAACAGCTGCAGAATTCAGAACTTGATTTCCAATGGTGTCATGCTGCATAATGATCAGTGACAGCTTTCCACTTCTTGCCCCATCTAGAATTGCAGCAATATCTGTCACCAAGTGAGACCTTGAAAGAAACATTTTGCACAATAGAATTGTTATAGGCAGATTAGGAATTTTAATTTAAAACAGATTTTTTCAAAACAAAATTTCATAGTTAAATAGTTAAGTTTTATACAAACATATACAATTATACATATACAGTTATCCAACTACTATGGGGGGAACAGTCAGAAAAGCTGATGAGAAAGGAGAAAGAGAAAACGTTCATAAGAAAACAAAGATATATGTTTCAGTCTATGAGAGAACTTATAGTTTACCATTACCTGGCCAGCCCTATTTTAAAAGACTTTTTTTCTCACTTTGTGTTTCAAAGCAAACAACAAAACATCAGGTGTGTGTGTGTGTGTGTGTGTGTGTGTGTGTGTGGTGGGGGAATGAAAGTTGGTGATTTGAGCAGCTAAATAAAAAAGATAACTCTCATCTTACTTCTACCAATGCAAGTACCTGAGTACACTGGTTGAACCATACTCTGCTTGTTCAAAACTGACCCTTCCAGTATCTGTCTAAGATAAATGCAAGCATACTAAAGATTATTTCAATAGATTTTAATACCTTCGTTCCTATTGAATTTTTGAATTTTTTAATGATATGCATCCTGATACAGGAAAGAGTTTTTATAGTGTTTAAAGTCTCAGCCCCAATTAATTTAGATTAGCAGGGTTCTACTGTAATTTGCTATATTACTTCATTATTACTTTTACATATGACCATACAAAAATATATATTTGGCAAAAGGACATTTATTTATAAATATGTAGAGAAAGAGAATGAGTCATGAAATTGGCCCAGGCCAGAAGTGCTTCCCATAAGTAAACGAGAGAGAGCAATGAAGTGATGGTGGCATTTTCATTTAACCAAGTTGCAAGAAAGCACTTTCAAGAAATTAATTAAGATTAATGGGAAAAAATGAATAATTTTATTATACTACTAGTAGAGGCATGTTCTAATGAGCGAGATATTAAAAATATATGGCACCTGTGACCACTTAGTGTAATGTTTTATTTTGTCAGTTTGTTATAGAATTTTTTTTTAAATGCAAATTGCCAATCAAGTTTATAAAAGTTATATTATTATTATATTATTATTCTGGTCATAATATTACAAAATTGACTGGAACATCAGATGTAAAAGTGGTGCTGATATTAAAGTAAATATCAAATAAAACTCAGTTTCAGAGCTCGAACAATGTTCCTTCATTTCAATATGCATATTTATTTTTTCGTATTAAAAATAGGCATAGGTTCTTCTTTTTTTTTTTTTAAATCAACAAGACCCGGAATTTTTACCCATCACAATTACTGAACTCTGCACAGATTGTATTACTCTTTAACATTTGTAATCCCACAAATAAGACATAATATAAGCTACTAAACCACCAATTTCTGTGTGTGTGTGTCTGTCAGAGAGAGAGAGAGAGTCATATATAGAGGAGTCATTAAAAAATGTAGTATGTAAATAAAAAAACAACAACTAATCTTACCGGACTATGTGTCGTTGCCTTTTCCACTCTTCAGTGCGAAGTATTTGTTTATGTCGTTTGAAAACCAGTTCAAAAGGTTCCAGAAGACTATAATAGGATTTTTATTTTTTAAAATAAAAAATTTGTATTTGTTTATACTAAACAAATATGCTAATTTCACATTAACAATTTTCAAAAGACATATAATTTGAAATGAAAAATACGGAGAAAATATTACCTGGTGATTCAATATCAATTTAAATATTTTGTTTACTTTTATTTAATAACCTTATTTAATAGTACATACATATGAAGAAATTTCTTAAAATCAAGGAAAAGGGAGACAAATTGGAGTTTACAATCAACAAAATGTTTTCTTGGATTTGTAAAAAAAAAAAAAAAAAAAAAAAAAAAAATTAAAACAAAAATATACTGTCGTAACAAACAAGTAAAAGTATATAACAATGTTGGATGTACTAAAAAAGTTACTGATTTGGAAAACTTTATCTCAAATCTGTTTATTTTTAAAAATAATTATTATATATAATGGAGTGAATTGAGGTATGTCTCAAGTTCTAAAAATAATGCTGACTTTTTATATTCTTTGTCTACTACAGGAACTGCTTCAACCGAATGTTTACCATCCATATCTTGATCATAAATATTCTGTGGTAGAAATGGTCACATCTTGATCACTGACAGATTGGCAGTACAGGTCACATCTTGATCACTGGTAGCATGAGTCACATGATCATTGGTAGCACTTATCACATCTTGATCATTGGTAGCACAGGTCACGTGATCATTGATAGCATGGATTACAATTCTTCATCATTGGTAGCACAGACCACATGATTACTGGTAGTGCTTGTTACATCTTGATCACTGGTAGCACTTGCCACATCTTGATCACCGGTAGCACAGGTCACATGGTCATTGTTAGCACTTGTCATATCTTGATAACTGGTAGTGCAGGTCACATGGTCATTGGTAGCATTGATCACATGCTGACAATTGGTAGCACAGGCCACCATATTACTGGTAGCACTTATCACATCTTGAACATTGGTAGCACAAGTCACATGACCATTGGTAGCACTGGTCACATTTTGATCATTGGTAGCAAAGGTCATGATCATTGGTAGCACTTGCCACAGCTTGATTAATTATTGGTTCCAGGACTTCAGTTTACTGGTAGCACTGATCACATCTTGGTCACATGATCATTGGTAGCACTTGCCACATCTTGGTCAGTGGTAGCATAGGTCACATGATCACTAGTAGCACTGGTCACATGATCACTGGTTACATCTTGATCATAAATATTCTAAGTGGTATTTCAGGTACTATTTTGTGTCTACATATTGTATATGGAATGCTGAACCATAAACAGATCAATTTTGTATTTTCTGCAAGCCTTACAGACCATGTATTCCTTACATCAAAGACCTGCAGACATCATTCCTCAAGTCATAAACACCATGGCATTCAAATTCAAATCCTGTAGATTGTGCATTCCTCAAGTTACAGTCCTGTAGACTGTGCATTTCTCAAATTACAGTTCTATAGAATGTGTATTCCTCAAGTCTTACAAACCATGCATTCAAGTCCAGTGGATTGTGTATTCCTCCATGAAGTAGAATGTGAATTCCTCAAGCAAAAGTCCTATAGACTGGGCACACTCCCCAAGCTGAAGTCCTGGAAACAGTGTATTCCTCAAGTTAAAATTCTACAGCATGTGTATTCCTCAAGTCAGGCATTTCTAAAATATAAAAGTCCTGCTGAGTGTATTCTTCAAACCCTTCAATTTGTGTATTTCTCAAAAACAAATCCTATTGACTGTGTTTCTTTTCAAATCAGACTCCATCTGCCTGAAATCAACTGTCTTTTGAACTTAAAATGATCATGTCAAGGCTAATGACACACTCTAAAGAGAGATGATTTCAATGGGATATGATTACTAGTGGATAATCTAACCCCAAATTCATTACTGCATTATTCATCTGCATTAACCAACATCACCACCCCCTACACACTTATCAACTTACATGTCAGTAACCATAGTATGTTTTCTGAAGTCTCACAGAGCCATAGGACAATTTGTCACTATATTCAACAAAAACAGGATTCAGAATCAGAAGTGCTTCTCTTTCCCAACAAAAAAGTGACCGTTAAACAATGACTTAGCAAACAATGTAATCAGTTCCTAGATAATTTAACAATCAGAATAATGTGATAAATCCAATGTCAATTCAAGGGCAAAGCAGCTTAACTAGTTATGCTTGCAAGAACAGCACTGAAAATTTTGTGAGTTCACTTCTCCAGTTAGTTTGTTAAAATAGCTGCTTTTCTTTTGCAAGTGAAATGTCCAGATTAACATGAGGTACATTTTCATGTTACCATACAATAAAAGAACTCTTACCTGGTTAGTTGCATCAAAATCTTCTTCTCACACTCTTTAGAAACCAGTGGCCTAAGTGAACAGAAACAAAACTAAATCACAATCATTACTAGGTGATTCAATATGAGTTCAACAACCATAAAATAAGCTTTGTCCATTCTCTATGTTCTGATACATGGTTAAGAACAAAACTGTGACATTTACATCAATTTTGCTCAATAAAATTTTTGTTTAGCAAACTAATATTTAAATAATTTTTTATATAACAATTACCAAAGTAAAAAAAAAAATTTTAAACATCATTTACTATAGCACACATAAATCATGGGTTCAAGTAGCCATTGCTTTGACTTGCAAGCAAACTGCAAGTATTTGATTTTACTCTTTCATTATGGGATATGAAAAATTAAATACATTTATAAGAGAATATGATGCAAGATGCTCCATAAATGCAAAAAGGAACCAGAGCATCAAAAGTTACTGTAATGTCCGGATTGGTGGTTTGCATTATAACATACTATATCAAAAGTTACTGTAGTGTTCTAGTCCTAATTAAATGATCAAATTATTTTCACCCTTTTGGTTGTCTACAGCAAACAATTCCAGACATGTATGTCTACAATGCAACATATCAACAAATATGTAATGGTCCTAATCTGCCAAGAAATAGAAGTGAATCCTTGTAATATAAGATACAGATTTGCAAATGTTTACATGCTGTACTGTGCAAGGAGGGCGAAGGAGAGGAAGACAGAGGAAAAGATGGAAGGATAACACACTGAATTAATAAGTTGTAGTACACTGAATTAACAAGTTGTAGTACACTGAATTAACAAGTTGTAGTATACTGAATTAACAAGTTGTAGTAAACTGAATTAACAAGTTATAGTACACTGAATTAATAAGTTGTAGTACACTGAATTAACAAGTTGTAGTATACTGAATTAACAAGTTGTAGTACACTGAATTAATAAGTTGTAGCATACTGAATTAACAAGTTGTAGCATACTGAATTAAAAGGTTGTGACAGACTGAATTAAAAAGTTGAGGCAATTTGAATTAACAAGTTGTAGTACACTGAATTAATAAGTTGCAGTACACTGAATTAACAAGTTGTAGTACATTGAATTAATAAGTTGTAGTACACTGAATTAATAAGTTGTAGTACACTGAATTAATAAGTTGTAGCACACTGAATTAACAAGTTGCAGTACACTGAATTAACAAGTTGTAGTACATTGAATTAATAAGTTGTAGTACACTGAATTAATAAGTTGTAGCATACTGAATTAACAAGTTGTGGCACATTGAATTAACAGGTTGTGGCATTCTGAATTAATTAAGTCTAGGTACACTGATTTAACATGTTGTGCCAGGCTCAATTAACTAGTTAAAAGTCAAGACAAATATGAACTTACCAATCGATCACTTTCTTCTTTAATGGTTCTTTCTTTGTGTCATGTTCTGATTTCAATGACTCAGTATTCACAAGTGAAACATCGTCTTGCAGATTCTCTTCTCCTATTTCCTCACCACGTTCTTGAATATTGAGATCTATTCTTTCTTCAGATGCCCATGGAATAGGAAGTGGAGGGGCTAATTTAGTTGCCATGGAAATGAAGTCTCTAAAGTCCTCCAAACCAGATTCCAGCTTCTAGTGTAAAAAGTATTTGGAAGTATGTTATTGTATTGGTGAGAAGAGTTTAACACTCCCCAGAAAAGCAAAATAAATATCATTCTCTATCAAATTAAAGTATTCAATAATATCTGGAAGCCCTCTTCAAGAAAATGTAAATATTTAAAACAAAATCCTTATAAACAATATTTCCCACAAGACAAGTACTCAGGAATCATTATGGAAAAGAGTGAAGGTGGACAGTGCAAGAGTATTATTTTAGACAAGTTGTACAAAACTGATGAATAAAATTTCTCTTTGTATTTTGATGTCATAACCTAGGAACTGAAGAATGACCTTAGGTGTCTGCTTAGTTGTAATTGCTGTCTATACAATGAAGAGCACTGATCATATATGTTTCAAAACAATTCTAAATAAAAGCATGCATGCTTATAATGACCTTTTCACTCATGCAATCAATGTTCCTTGTATTTCTAAGTCAATGTTCCTTTTATTTCTAAGTCAATGTTCCTTTTATTTCTAAGTCAATGTTCCTTTTTTTCTAAGTCAATGTTCCTTTTTTTTCTAAGTCAATATTCCTTGTATTTCTAAGTCAATGTTCCTTGTATTTCTAAGTGTTGTTCAGAGCAGTAGTTAGAAAATTTAAGAATTTGAAGAAAGAAAGAAAGAATTTTACTAATCTATAAAGTTAGTCATGTACATATGAATCTTTCTAGCCACAATCAAAGCAACATGCTTTAAAGTTTAGTGATATATTTACTATCATTCATCTTAATTGACATTAATGGTATACATATATTAATATATAATTCAAAGATAATTATAACATGATATCATACTAACATTTGCTTGTAATATAACTAAAAGAATCACTATATTCATGCACTTCCCAACCAATACATGTACATGATAAGTTTTGTAGATAGGTTATTTATCTGTCAGTAGAATGTATAGCACTATTATTCAGGGACTAATAAGACAATTTTTTTTTATTATTACACATTCTGTCCACATTAATATTTAGCATTACTAGAGACATAGAAATTTCATTACTAAACTTAATTATTAGGAATTATTATTTACTCATATATGAATCACAGTTTTCTTGTCTAAATTATATTTATTTAGTTAGTTTTAAATATGTAAAACATACTACTGGTTTGTGTCTCATAAATAGTAACTGTTTTAAAGGGCAAAAACCCTTTCTATCGTTCACAGTTCAACCATTCTAATTGGAGTGGTGCAGTGCAGAAAATGACCAGGTTTAGATGGCGTGTGTATATCTACCTGGCTTTGACCACAGGTTTGCATACATCATGAATGGAATTCAAGTGTCCATATATAAGGCTACTTTACATCCGGTTAACTTCACCCCCTCTACAAATCACTCACATATCTGCTAATCTCCAAATTAACACACGCACGCACACATAATCAAATAGTTTCATCATAGAAATTAGAGTGGAGTTCTTGACAGATAATTATAGTCAATATACATAACCTTTTCAAATATAGAAGCTGTCGCTGGCACATGTTCACAATCATGTGGTTTGCAACAACAAAAAAGTCACTTTCTTTCTTATTAGATGAAGGTCCAACATACCCCTTCAAGGTACATTAAATAACTGTTCCATACTCTTCAATGCACTCAAAAGCACATGGTGGAGAATCATCCAGAACTTCATAAGCGCTATCAATGCACATAAGGAATGTTTCAGAATCTTCGTGTGTGCTAACCAAGCACACATCTTTGTGAATTCTCAAGATCAAACTCAAGCCTCAATCTCCATTGGCTCTCAAACAGAATTCACACGAATCAACTTACAGCAACATGTTCACTGAAAAGTTCTATGACAACACTAGATACACACCAATGTGATCCGGTATTGTAGTCACTGCAGTCTAAAGTGGATACAAGGTTACAAAACATCGAAAGGCATGCTCCCCTCTGCAAAAGTCAAATCAAGGCCAGTACTAAGTTTCAGACAGATTTCATCACTAAACTCCTTTCTCTCTTACACACATTCTCTACTTACAAATCCTGCAACAATATTTGTTAGCCCAATACAAACGCAGCATAAGAAATATAACATCGACCAAAATTCACAATTATAATGTATAACGGATTAAAATTAGTGAACATAAAAATAATGCTTCAATTACATATTGCAAATTCAAATCATAGATCAATAGCAAACATGTGCGAAATATTTCTAAGTCCATTCTTTCTTTATCAGTCAGTTAACTTACCATAAGCTAACAATCATCTTTATGTACGGACTTGAGTTACGTCAAAAATCAAAGTGATTAGAATATAGAACTTTTTAAAAATTTCGGTCTATCCCCATTGGATGAAATTGCTATGAACAAATCTGATACTATTAGTCAGAAAAACTAATCATCCATTTGGACTGGTTTGGATTACATCAGCAAATTCTAGCATACTCTTTACCTGAGTTGTTTATTTTAATTCTGGTACTTGCAAAAGTATCATCATGCGCATTATCTGAAGGTCATGTAACGCTGACATTTAACAAATTATATAATAATTAAGTTTAGAAATAGGAACAGGCAAATTTACTATGCCACAACTACTATAAAACAAAGAAATAATTAGGAACTATAGAACTGAAGATCAAAGACACTGATCTTGCAATCGTAAAGCTGCTAAAATTAACGTTCAATTACTAAATAAATTCAACAACAAATAAAGTGCTATATTTAATGGAAGCAAAACTAACTTATACAAGTGTAACAAGCATCAAAATTAATTGCCTTTGAAGTTTGCTGCAGGTCTAAATTTTCTAACACAGCATTGTAGCCATTGCTAGAATTTGAAGCAGATGCTTTTCCGGTTACCTAATGGAAAGTGTTTGCACTAAACTGCATCTAAGATACAAGATATTTTAGTTTTGCAGAGGAATGGATGCTGTTCTCATCACAGGTTTCAGCATGAAAAAATTTATTCAAATGCAGTAACAGCAGCGATTTTAAAATAGCCAAGTTTTAATTGATTATCAAAGCTTCAGTTTTAAAGTTATGCTAATAAAAATGGATCAGGAGAAAATTTAGGGCTGCACCTTTATTTTTTGTTCTTACTGATATAAAAAAAATTAAATGTGGTCACACATAAAAAGATATTCGGACCAAAGCAAATTTTTCGATCCCGTTGACATATGGCTGCAAGGCCCCATTTTTAGCAAAAATATGCCCAGCACTTAGTACATGTAATTATTTTTTTTTTTTAAATATGATTTAAGTCACATTAAATAAAAAATACAAAAGCATGTTAGATTAAAAAGAATGATCTTTAATTTTATCCAAGTTGCATCAACAAATATTTGTATTAAAGTATCACACTTCGCTGAAGAATATCCTCGAATTTGTGCGCTATATGTTTCACATTCCATTAAGTGCAAAACATCAATGTTGGGACTACCTATTAAGAGTACTAGTACTAACTTTTTTTTTAATGGATGCTATTTCATTATTGAGTTAATTACCAAAATAATTATAATCAGAATTAGGCTGAAAGGTATTAATGATTTGATACTCATATATAATTCTGTCACATAAATAACAGAAACGAGCAATATGTAAACTCTATGTGACATGTTAATTTATCATGGAAAAGAAATCAAATCACAATGAGCACTAAAGTATCAGACTATGTAACATCACCAGCATAACAACCTTAAAGCCTAGGGCCACCAAGCTTGTTAGCCCTGTTGCAGCCATCATCTTTGGTGCGACACTCTGGAGACAAAATGCAGGACAGGCACGAGAAGCTGCCAATGGAATGAGACTGCGAATGATGATAGAGGGCTCGGTTTTGCCCCAGACTAACAACAGTGACAGCTCATCTCGTTCTAGGTGTTTGCATACTTGTCGGTGACCAATAGCCAGTTGTGCTCTGTAGGAATATTGTATGTTTCATTTTATTATTACACTTTTTTAACCTTGTCAGTTCTACAAGAACCATAATAAGATTTAACATCAAACTATTGAGAAACAAAAACTTCATTATATCGAATACACTGAAAATCCACTGTTGTTCATCACACTCTAAAATATACTAAATATGCTTGCTTTGTTTTTGTTTTTTTTATCAAACTTGCTTATATTAAATGTTCTGAATGCATCACTAACTAATAACTAGCAGGTTATTTGAATAGACATATATGATCATCTTCCAAATGAAGCTCACAAGCTACATGTATCTTTCCCATTTTTTAAAACAGATCTGAAGTATATATGTCAATAACTGGTTCACCTTTCAACCAATCAGAAGGCAAGGTATTGGTATTGAACACTTGTAAGAGGGCTTCTCCAGGCAATAGCATATTGTATTCATTCTTATATAATTTAAAAGAACATTTTATCTTTCAAAACAATGTTGATTTTTAATTCTGAAAGACAAAATAAGGTTGAAATTTAAAATATATTTATTTTGAAAATACATTTTTAAATGAAAGAGAAGAAAAGTGCCAGCACAGACAATGCTTACATTTTTAATAAAAACCATCACCCACAGCCCATTCTCTTTTTACCCTCACTCCATCATTTACCAGAAGCCAAGATCAAAGGATGCTCCAACAAACCATACTTTCTTTTATGCGCTTGCTATTTATGCCTGATAAGGCAGGCAGAGAACTGTGGTGAACTATTTTATTGTACATGAAGGCAGAGACCTTAATGAACAAATGCACTAAATATGAAGGCTGCTGTGAGGAATTATTGCATTGTACACAAAAGCAGCTGCAGTGAACAAGTGCACTGTTCACATAGGCAGAAAGCAGTGGTGATCATAATCATTGACAACAAAGGCAGAGAGCTGAAGTGATCATGATCACTGTACACAAAGGCAGAGAGCTGTGGCAATCATTATATACAAAGGTTGAGAGCTGTGGTGATATGATTGTATACAAAGGTTGAGATCTGTGGTGATCATTGTATACAAAGGTTGAGAGCTGTGATGATCATTGTAAACAAAGGTTGAGAGCTATGGTGATATGATCATTGTACACAAAGGTTGAGAGCTGTGATGATACGATCATTGTACACAAAGATTGAGAGCTGTGGTGATACGATCATTGTACACAAAGGTTGAGAGCTGTGGTGATCATGATCATTGTACATAAAAGCAGAGAGCTGTGGCAAAATGATCAATGTACACAAAGATTGAGAGCTGTGGTGATCATGATCATTGTAAATAAAGGCAGAGTGCTGTGGTGATCATTGTATACAACGCAGAGAGCTGTGGTGATCATTGTATACAAAGGCAGAGAGCTGTGGTGATCAGGTGCAGTGTATACAAAGGCTGAGAGCTGTGGTGATCATTGTACATGAAGGCAGAGAGCTGTTGTGATCATTGTATAAAAGGCAGAGAGCTGTGGTGATCATTATATACAAAGGTAGAGAACTGTGGTGATCATTGTATACAAAGGCAGAGCTGTGGTGATCAGGTGCACTGTATACAAAGGCTGAGAGCTGTGGTGAACAATTATTTTGTACACAGGTAGGGAGCTGAGATGAACAAGTGAACTGTGAACTGGTTCTGTCTGGTCTAAACTGTTCTGCTTATTTCGTTTTCCTTTTTTGAGTTAAAATAAGGTACGTCTTTCAAATAAATGAAAAGAACATGACAAAACTGTCTTGTCAACAACTCTTATTAGCTTAATTCTGATTCATCTGTCTCAAGGAGAAAGTTGATTTAATAAACAAAACAAGCCTATTAAAATTCACAAACCTAGATATTTCCTAAATTGAATCATTCTGGACAAATGTTTCACCAGCATTTTGGGTATATTTGATATATATGATTAATGAAAGCTGAATGCAATTTTTCATTAAATACTTAATTCAGTAACTGTTAATATCAGTAATATAATTCAATATAAAGATAAAACTATACTAAGAATCTATATCAATATCAAAAAAGAAATATGCGTTCAACAACTTCTCCACTTTTTGTATGAATGGTGTTCTAACATAAAAGAATGTGTATGGTAGATTAAAATATTAATCTGTTACTAAGCTGTACCTGCAATATCATGATTTTACTTAACAATTCTTTTTAAATACATTATGAATACAAATGTAAAAATACGAAATATATATTTAATTGATACTTTATTTATGTAAATGCCATTTTGATAGAGTCATTCTTGTTTGTGGTTATAAAAAAATGTAAATGTTCAAAATAAACACTTTATTCATACGTAACTGTAATCATTTAAGAAAGAAGTTTGTTTAAATAATATAGCACTATAGCTCATTTTGTTTATGGCAAATCTATAGGTGATTTTGCACCTCTCTGACAACATTACACATCTCTCTCTCACACGCACGCACACACAAAATTTACTATTTAAATTTTAAATAGAAATTAAAAATTAATTGAAATATACTACATTTCATTATTTTGGCTCTGTGTTTTGCCTAATGAAATGTAAACTTTGAGACGTATTTTTGCAACTTGAAACTTTGTTTCTATAATTTAGTAAAAACTGAGGAACCATTTTAATACAAATCTCTTTTATAACTAAAATTACATCTGACCATCTATTTAGTGTTTTAATTAATATATAAAAGAATATTCTTAATGAGGTTTGAGTAATAAACCTTCTAAATGCCATTTTTATTATTTCACATATCTCCTAAAATGTAAGCTAAATACACATCTAATATACTTCCAATATTTAACTTTAAAAATCATATTTGCTTTCTATGAATGAATCCAATTTATTCTGATGCAAACCCAGGAAATAAATTTTTTTAATTTAAAAAAAAATTTCATAATATTATCTCATCCTTTTCAATTATATTTAAAGTGACAGTTTATTTGCAATATTATGTTACTTTTATTGTCTTTAAAATGATAAAATATTCCCCATTACAAAACTTATATGAAATTTTGATCCATGCCCATATAATATATCAATATTAATTATTCTATGGTTAGGAAAGTCACAGATTGTTAGACAATCACACACTGCCCATTTAATTTAGTTAAAAAAACAATGCATTATCAGTAATAATAAATACATGCACAATTCAAAGAACTACAAGATAATGTATGCCTTATTCTTCTTCTAATTAGGTCATCTTCAGTATCATCTGCTGAGTTATCACCAGCCTTTTTTCCTCTCCATACTTCTGAACACAATTTTGGTAGTTCTTTAAGTTTGCTGTAAGTATAAAGAAGAAAATAAAACCAATTAATACAAAATATTTTATGTAATTGTAAATATTTACATATTTGTTGAATTTGTAAGTTTTTACTAGTAATTTGAAAATGTGCTTTAAAGTATGGAAACCAGTTTATATATATATATATTTCTTAGAACTATGTTTGAATACAATGAGTTTTTGTTGAGTAATTTAAGTGTTTATTTTTCAAACGTAATTAATTATATAAATATATAACTGCAATTAAATATTATTACTAAAGATAAAATAGTAAATTACAAATAATGAAACCTAATAAAACTTGCCTCAGCAATGAATCAATAACTGTATTTTCAATGTCCGGTTCAACTTGTGGCCTGAAATTTAAAATAGAAATATATGTAAATATACTATCATGAAAATCCATAAATTAACATATTAATACTGTAACTAAGATTCACAAGGAGAAACTTAGTGAAATTCTGTGTTAAAAATCAAATGCAAATCAATACTCTTGGTGACTGAAGAGATTGCCATACAATGACCTGTGGAGCAAAAAACATAACTCTCCCTGGTAAAAAAAATATAACTGTGCAGGTGTTGTCTCTTTATTTCACATTATTCCGACCTTTAAACATAATTCTTCTAATCCATGTTAAGATTCTACAGTTATACACTGATCAAAGATATAACTGTATTGGTGCTGAGTCTGACAGACTCAAGTAATCAAAATGTAGTTCAAGTATGTAAACATTATAGTTCTTAATCTGGCTTAAGATTCTGTAACTATTCTACACTATGCAAGTGATAGAAATATTTATTTATTTTCATCTAGAACAGTGCTTCCCGAAGTGGATTATACTTACAACTAGTGCTATACAAAAGAATGTTAAGAGGCAAGAAGCAGACAATCAATTATGAAATATAATAATTATATGTTATTCATACTCCTTCATCAAAGGAGTAGGGGTGGGAAATAGTGTCCTAGAAGAATTTCATTGTCTTCCTTTGATTTCATGATGTTCAATTTCTTCAGTATTCAATAGCTACGCAACATATTCTATGAAAGGTTTCATGTACAAATGGATCTGCAACATGATGAGTAAGACATTCAATGATATATATCATTCCAATTGCAAGTGTTGTGTTAGACATTTTTAAACGGATTTAATAGTTTTTACTGTTTAATATCATCAAAATCTTAATTGAGAGCATGAATTTTGAGATGTACTATTGTTTTGTTGTTTTTAAAAAAAATAATAAAGAACAAGAAATGATTTTTTAAAAATGTTGTTTGCCTTGTAATTTAAGACATTTTAAAAATTCTATTTTCAGTATTGCACTTTTGATACATGTCAACTACAAGAACAAAACGCAATTCTAGTTCTACAAAGGACATCATATTTCTAAATTCTATGTAATTTAACAGAAGACAGAAGTCTGCAAACATTATGCAATTACTCTGGGAATCATTTAGATATAAAGGTTCCTAATAAATAGTAAAATGTGATTGACTGTTTACATATTCTCGAGTGACTGTACTAATTATGAGAGGTATTTACAATTTAACCATCTCGGAACGTTGCCAAATTGAGTATTCTAACTTGAAAGCTTCATTAAGTTCATATGAGATTACAAGATCAAGGGTCCCAGTTTTCAAAACATTTAAGCAAGATGCATTAATGTAAAAGTAATACTGCAGAACCTTGATTATTGTGTTCTTTTTACAGGAAATGTATTAACAATACAGATTTAATAATAATTATTCCCTTTAGTTAAGAAGCTATATAAACTGATGATGCAATTAATATTATATATATAATACATGGGATAAGTACTATTCATGACAATAAATGGAAGCAAGATTTAAGATGTTCTGCAAAACATTCTTGTAAGAGTCAGTTACAAAAATAGTTTATTTAGCCTAATCATTATGAACACGATGCAAAAGACGAAATGTGTTATAAATTGTTAGATTAACGCAAACACCGAAATATTATAGCTGGGACATACCAAGAAATATTATAAGGACTGAAAAGTACATTTTTTTTTGTAGTTTTTTTTCCAAGAGGGTCAGAACATTTACGTTTCTCCTGTTTGCTTTTCGATTTGTTTTGTTGTCTCAGTGTATTTCCAATCTGGCCAGCTGAAAGCGTGGGTGCTGTTGTTGTTGCTGCCATATTAGTAAGGGGAGATCATTCAAAAAAAATTTTATTATTGCTATTTTAATTACTAAAGAGCAAAGAGAATTAAGTTAATTAAATGCCTTTCTCGTGATTTTAAAGGAAAGATTGTAATATCTAACCACTTGGAAGGCTATGAGTTCAGCTGAGTGGCCAGTAGATGAGGAAGGAAGTGTATCTGTGTCATCATGTTTTTTGGGTGCATTTTGCATTATTTGCTCACAATGAAGGTCTCTCTAGCTAGCTACACCAAACCCACGTTTGATGAGGGCTGCTTAAGCACCTCACTTCAGGCTCCATAACCTCCCATACCCTGAGGATTTTGTGGCGGAATGGGGTTATAGTGTTTTGTTTTCGTGACTTTTCAGCCCTACTCACTCTGACGTCATCAGATGGGAGACCTTACAGTCCCTCCCATCCTTTGCCGCCACCTTCCAGTATCAGTGGGCAGTGACAGTGATCATTGGACAGGGTGGAGAAACTAATGCAATTTATAGATTATAAACTTTCTACATTAAAGTTCATTCTTTGTTTTTAAATATAATTACAGTTTCATGTGATTTGTTAATAAAAATATTTGTTATTTTAAACTATGTATCATATTCGCGGAGAAGGGGGGGAGGGAGGGACTGTTCAGGGCCGAAAATGTCCTAAAATGAAAAGCCCCACACAAGCTCTGGAGAGGAAAGAAGCCTATTGCAACCACGATCACAAGTGAGCGGTCCACTTTGTGGTCAAGACTACAGAATTTCATGAGGGGAACTAAGTCTCTTCAGAGCTGTCCAAGGTCGAGAACGTCCTAAGACAAAATGACCAAGACCAGAGAGGAAGGAACCTATGCAATCACCACCGCCACCACTACTAGGTCGAGCGGTCCACAGGGTGGTCGGGATCTTACGCAAGCTGGAGAGGAAGGAAATTAACATTAACCAACGCATCTCCACTCATCATGATATGCTCCCTTATAGGTGGGGGGTGGGGGAGGCTTCGATATTTAGTGGTCCCCTTGGTGGTCGTGACTTTACGCAAGCTCTAGAGATGAAGGAAATTAACGTAACCAATTCATTCACCACTATCTGGGTGGGTGGATGGTGTCGATATTTAGTGACCACAAGGTGGTCGGTATCCTAGAATATGGTGGGAACCAAGACCCTCCAGAGCTATCCAGGGTCGAGAAAGTCCCAAGACGAAAGGTCCCACGCAAATTCTGGAGAGAAAGCCAACAGAACCACAACCACTACTACCATTTTACTATTTTAAATTTCTCACAATGACAGCACATTAAGGGTGAAAGTGTTAAGAAAAATCGTGAATCATAAGACTCTAGATTTGCTATTTTAATTTAATGGAATTTCTGTAATATTCCCAAAGAAATAAATATAAGTTTACACATTAACTAAATATTTGTTCTGTTTAATCTTTCTTGTTGTTTAGTTTTGTGATGTTTGTCTATTGTTGTAGAGATTTGCTTATTTCTATATTGTTTTTTTTTTTTTTAAATCACATGACTATAAGGACCCTAAATCTTAGTCCCCAAACCCATGATCGCATGGCTGTTCATGACGAACGCGGGAAAATCTTAGGTGTTTAAACTATTGTTATACGTTTTTGGTCATTAAACCACGAAATATACTCAAGGTCACAAGAGAGTAGCAAATGCAAAAAGGAAGTAGAACGCTTAAATTATTTACACCTCACCTCAAAATAAATATGATTGCAAGTCCAAACAAGAAAAGTAAACAACCACAGCTCTCATAGAGTTAATTTATTTTATTTTGGTTCCATCAGTTTATGCTCAATATGATGATGATAATCTTAGGATGATGGCTGCTTCCAGTTATCAGCCGATTTCGGCGCTGTCTGGCACGAGGTATGCCGCTGTTGTGAGAGTTGAAGATGATGAAAGTCAGTGGAAGGCTATTGAAAGAAAAGACGAAGAATCATAGAATGGTGATGATGAATGGTAGCCGGTGAGTCCGTGGCTTTCATGCTTAGGCGGTAGAGGCATGCATTTGCCCGGTTGTCCGTGGACTAATGTCATCGTGGTTGGTGTTGTAGCCGTTGCAGTCCCCATTGTTTGAGGGGAGAGGATGGGATGCTCAATATGAACTCTGGGGACAGCAAGGACTACAATAATATCAGTAAGAAGGACGGGGCAGAGGTGTAACTAGGATATTTTGCGCCCGGGGACGAACTATAAAATTGGCGACCCCTCCCCTTATTACCCTTGTTCACTTATTATAATGTAACGTTGTAAACCTCATTTTATTGCCCCTGTACCTTGGCTCCCGGGGACATATGTACCCCCCCTGCTCCCCCAGCTACGCCTCTGCAGGGGAAGGGACATCCCAGGCTTGTGTGTGCTCTACTACAGATTTGGTAGCCTGGGCTCTGTAAGATACCCCCCTCTCACCCTGTGATGTTTAGCTGGGAGAGAAGCAAGATGTTAATTCTACACCACCGTGAGCTGACCATAACCCTAGGCTAATCCCCAAAACACACCTTCTGGATGGCCACACATGTTGGAAAGTAGAATGACAGATAATATAGAAAAGAAACTCTTCGATAGTCGAGAATATAGCTCTGCGGCCCCCCATATGCATACAGCCAGGTATATTAATTAATTACAGGTGACAGACTACGGCATATAACATGTAAGTAAGCCACACCAACACGAGTGGTTTAATTATCAATATTAAAATGTATTTAAAGAGAAATAAATAAGATGGAACTGTGGTTACATATAGTGTGATGGTTATAATTAGAGTTTATAAATTATATCATTCATAATCACGACCCTGTAGTGTAGCAAGAGAGAGCTTATTTGAGTTATGTTCATAAGAGTGAAACTATGAGAGAAACTGTATGGCTGTTGATTTTAGGACCCACTTATCTCAGAATGCACCTGATGTTATCGTCTAGGATCCTAATGGTTGTTGCAGCAGATGCGCAAATGGTCCATTGAACCGTAGTTTCTGGCCCGTGGGTTGTTCTGCCCTAGCATTGCTCTGCAGCTCAGTGCTTATGAAGCAAGAGTCAATGCTGGAAATAAAGAGTCTTCGGCAGTAGTCCACGGACAATAGGCCACCATTCATTATCATCACCACTCTTCAATTTTTCAGTCTACCATCCTACACTCTGTCTTTCAAAGTCTTGAGCTCTACCATCAAGCAGCAAAATGGACCTAGGTCGAAAACGCTATAACCTCTAATAAAATAAGGAGGGAGCTAGAGCAGCATGGTTTATGCCCGGGATAGATACATCAAGGTTGGGGTCTGGGACGTCTTTCCTCAGCCGCATATATAAAATAAGCTATTTTACTATGAATCACGACCACAGGCAAAGTTGTGAAGCTAAAATTTTACACATAGCTATGGTTTAGCTCTGGGATGGACAGGATTTGTATGTGTGTGTGAGAGAGAGGTCTGCCCCCCCATCCTCCCACCAAATTATCAGGCTTATTTAATAAAGATTAACGGCTCTTACAGAGAATATGTAGCCACATAATAATTGCTTTCTACATCTGATCTATAGATTTGCTAATAATATTGTAAAAGCACATTATCACACATCAGTTAGGTTTGTTGTTGTGGCGGTGTGTGTATATATGTGTGTGCATGTAATAAAACCAAACTGCAACAAATATTGCTTCTTTGTCTCAGTTTTGATCTGTAAAGAAGGCAATAATACTGTAATACAAATTTCAAAACTGAGTTTTTCTGGAAAATTTTCAATTTGGTTTGTCTAGCAGCTAGCTAGTACTGAAGGCCTAATGATCGACAATAGTTCATCAGAGGATCGCCTTTTAGTTTTAGAAAGATTTTTAATATTTTTGTTTGGTACTGGATCAAGGTGAAATTTATAAGAACTTTTATAAACTCGCCGAACACAAGCTCACTATCTATCGAATCGAAACAAAATATTGCTGACTTTTAAAAAAACCAACCCCAAAACCACAACTTTCTTTTGGAAACGAATGGCAGAAAGATCTATTCATCTGAGACACGAATTTCTAATTGTTAAACACTATTCATGCACATTAGCCGGAAGTCATGTACTTTACAGTCTCACAACAGTGTACTTAATTCTTTTCAATTAAGATTCCAAACAAAACAAATTTCGCATAAAAGATTCAAACTTTAAAATAAACAGTTATCTCAAGCAGACCGCCTTCGAGTTCGAGCAGTAGCATACTATCACGTGGTGCTTTTAAAGATTTATTTTCGACACACAAGTTTAAAAAGATATTTATCAACAAAAACAAACCCACAATTTACTATTATACTGTGAAAACAGACACAGGATACATAAGTCTTGCTTGACATACTTTGACAAACTAATGCAGTCTCGATTTAACTTTCGCGCCAACTGTATCGCTTGTATGTGTGTTAGTATTTTCTTCCATTAGAAATTCAAAATAATCAAATGTCTCGCTTATCATCAAGGCAGAATAGTATTACCAATACACCATCGTCACCTCCAGAACAATGGATTATGATAACAGAAGGTAAAATCATTACATTTTTGGAGAAAATTGGTTTTAAAATGCTGATCGTTTCCAAGCAGTGGATTTGTATCTTTAGAAGCATCATTATCGTCAGTTCAATTTGCTTCCAAACATGTTTTGTAATAAAATATAGATAATTTTTTCTCAAAATAAATTTTTAAATATAGGATTGCTTGTTAAAATTTTTTGACTATCTCCTTGAGTAACATTAGCAGTAAACTGTATTGTTGGTTTTATCTACATAATCTAGTTTTTGGATGATTGTTTATTTATCGTAAATGGTGCCTATGTCACTAGCTAGTGAAGTTAAATTTGTAATCTAAATATACCCTCTGTGCATTTTAATCTTATGAAATAGTTCTTCAAGATGCATTTAAACGCCTTATAATATTATTTAGCCTAAAAGTAAAACTAGTCGAGCAGACTGGAATAGGCAAGAATTAAAAAAAAAATAAGACATGTGATTTAAACATCCATTCATTGTAAAACTAAAACTAATCACAGTACCGTATGAAATAAATTTCCAATTGATGTGAACAGTCATGCAGCTTTTCATTACATGATCGACATCACATCCTCATATTGTCATAGCAATTGCTTCTTTTTGAAAGACAGAAACTTACAATTTACATACTGTGCATTTCATGTCATTGTACTATTTTAATACAATTACATGTACCTGTAATTAGTGTAAATAACTAAGAAAAAAGTCTTTGACATATGTAGGCCTATGTCAACCATGATTGTGAAGTTGGTCAAAAAAATTCCGACGCCAAGTCCTAAAATGTCCGACTACCAACTCTTACTCTAGCTGTACTTTATTACTAAAAGTAAAAGTAAACTAACATAACACTATAGTAACAAATTATATGATATAAAATTGTATACTTAATTTTTAAACTGTTGTACAATAATTTAATACAAAAAGCCTCTCAAAATATACTTAATATGTAACTTGAATTGGTTTTTAAAAAGATCTTTTCTAATAGATCCTGCTTCATTACTATCTTAGGACAGAAAACAAACGTTCCACATGATTTAAATCGGTGGTAATGCAATGACACTCAAAGTTGCATCTTCAATGCTTTTGGGTTTCAGGGTATTGCATTTTTAGTGCTCACTTCAGAAGTTTGTCAACTTTCTCAAACGATGGAGTTTCTCTTTCTCCTATTTTGACCAATCCCATATGTCTAGATATTTTCAAAGTCTTCATCTTCATGGTTACTGTTATTGTGTTAACGAAGATGGAGGTGATTGAATGCTGACCTGTAGCGATGTAGCTATTCCCTCTTCTTCCTCTTGTATACCTTTCATATGAACTTCTAATTTATACAGCAGCAGATTTTTTTCTTTTAGCTCACTATTTCAGTAACTTCACAAGTACTTTTTACTTCTGTTGTTTAAAATGTACTAAATAATAAACAACTACCTTGAGATGTTATTTCATTTTAAAGTTACATATGCATAAATGTGAATGTGATTCTTGGTGGTATAAAGATTAGTCATTTAAAAATATTTAACACATTGGTAATATATACAATCATGGATTAATGTGTTCAAGTAAAACTAAACTGAAACATCTTTAGTTATTACTTTATTAGTCTTTTTAATTGTTTTGAAGACATTCAACACACACACACCGCCACCATATAGTAATTTCATTTTCAAATTAAATTTATTAGTTTATGTCACATTAGTAATAATTAATATGTGTCAAATAATTTTTATTGTATTAAAAGTAAAACTGGTCAAAACATCTTTTAAATTCCATGTACAAGACTAATATTATAATAAACAACTTTTGTCATTAGAAAAAGGTGAAAGTTATTTAAAAGAAATACTTCTTTGTTGTAAGACTTACTAAGAGTAAGAGTCAATGCATGGGTCAATTTACTATTTAGCCACAACTATCTTAGCATTTTCATTTTTTATTCACAAAAGAATCCTTGTATTATTATACATTAAATCTGATTTGTGGTGATTATCAGGTCATAAATTGATAAAGAATAATTTTTTATCAGCTTGTTTGCCTGGACAGATAGAGGAAATTACCTTTGTGACTGAGGCTTTGCCTGTCTAAGAATGGTGACTGTTAGATAACTGGTCCCAACTTCACTTAAAGAGCTTTTCTTTAAAATTTTAATAAACCAAAATAAACAAATTGCTAATTCAGTAACTAGACTGTTTTGTTTGCTTAGTTAGATATGTGGAATGTTATAAATATTTTCTCGTTTCCATGTTTTGAATTTGATGTTGCTCAGATTATACTGTCACATAATATAACTTCCAACAAGACATAATTGATTGCTACCTATTCCATTAGACAGACTGGATTAATCACAATTTTTACCTTTCTAACAGTTTTTGTTTTACTTCCCTTGGACAGACATAAAAATTATTTGTTTTCAAGCTGGATATTTAAAAATAATGTTCATCCATTTATAACTAAGTGTAAAACAATTTTTCATAAATTTTAAATTGCCTTTATTTTTTAAAAATGCTTTATTTATTTGGTTGGTTTATTTCAATCACAGACAAAATTGTTCAAGCAGATCCTAACAATGAGAACAAGATTGTGATGTGTAAACTGCGTCATCCTAAAGCAGGTAAGTCATTCCTGTATGAAGTACATGATTTCGAATGTTTTGATAATTGATGAGAGGGGTCAATATCTGTAATCATACCGTTTAATGTTTTTATGTAATTATGCCCATGTTAGTAGAATATTTATTATTTATCCACTGTTGAGACAGTCCTACACACAGGATTATTAATTCATTAGACATTGCTATTAAATGTTTTATGTTAGTTGCCAGTTAGAACTTGTGATGGCTATTTTGTTTTGTTGTAATGATGGAGCAGATTTTGCAGTATGTGATTGTGAGATAATGTTTAGCATTTATCTCAGAGAATAATTTTATATTTTTTAACACAGATAAAGCTGCCATGTTCCTGATATCGGATTGTGGTCAAAGCATTTCTGAAGTTAAAATATTCAAGGATGACTTTGGATCATGGTTAATTGGAAACAGTGTGCAGCAAGGTACTTATAAAAATTATTTTAAAATTTAATCTGTTCAATTCCTTTGACAATTGCTGATCATTAAACTAACAAAGTAACAAGAAAGGTTTAATTATTTTAGCATTACATATATTCATGGTTTGGTATCCATTGCTTTTGAAAACTTAATACTTGTATTCACTGAATCAAATTTTGAAAATGATTTTTAATATATATGTACATTATTTATCAGCTGAAGTTTTTAACTCATAATTCTACTAAATAACTAAGGCATTAAATAATGGATGTACTGTTACTCTTATTGATTCACATTAATAAATTTATATATATATATATATTTTAGTATTTTAAAAAAATGAAAAACTCCTTAATTGTTTATTATATACTTTCAAAACATTATTTATTAATTTGTTTTAAAAATATTTTTTAATATATTTTAAAAAACATTTCTGATGAAATTCAAGACTTTTCAAGAAATTTCTTAGATTTAAAAAGCTTCTCAAGCCCCATTTTTATACAGTGCATGGCTTTATAATTGTACTTATATGTATCAAAATAATAAATCAATTGTTACTAATTTCTTTAAAATTATTTATTTTAAATATTAAATTTATGGTTATGGGATTCTTTTGCTATAGTATAGCAGAGTTGCATCTTATAGTTATAACTTATACATATATTGAATACAGATGTTAGCATATAAAGCAAAAATTGCCTAAGTTTTAAATTATGATGATTAGTGCCCTGCAGCTATATAATAAACAGCAAAACCTAGGACTTTTATATACAAATCCATGATGGCATACCATTTATCAGTGAGTCTAACATGGCCAGTTATTTCTTCAACTTTGAAACATAGATCACTGTTTCTTCGACTGAGTAGCAGATGAAGTATCTGTTGGTGGCTTGCATTTAGGAGATAATTGAATATAAAAATTAAGTATTATATTTAAATACAGGAAACATCATCAGTGTAGTGAGATGTTGACACTATGATAGGCACATATGAACTGAGACTGATTGAGAGTCCAGCAGGTTCATGTTTTACAGCTCACTGCTCATTCTGGATGATGGGCAGTATTGCCCACACTGAGACCGATTGAAGGTCCAGCAGGTTCATGTTTTACAGCTCACTGCTCATTCTGGATGATGGGCGGTATTGCCCATACTATTCTTTGTTTTGTTGGGCTTTTGCCAACACGTATGGTTAAATTTACTTAATAAGTGCATGGGCAGAATTTTCCACCGTTTTTTGTTTTGTTGGCTTTTTGCCAAGCATGAATAAATATTAGTACTATTATTACAGTATGAGAATTGATCAGCAAACATGCAGTACTACTAGAAGTAATTGGGATTAGTTCATACATGAAAGGCTTCATTGGCTTATGAAACTTTATTATTAACAAATAATACATTATTAAAGTTATATCTGTTTCCGGTCTATCAGTGATTTATCACATCTAAAATTCTGTTTCAGTGTTTGTAAAATACTGTTTAAAGAAAATATTGATGAACTATAAGAAGATGTATTTAAAGCAATTATTATAGAATCTCATCCGTAGCCTGAAGTATTTATTATAACTGAATGAAGTGCAAATAATATGGATTTTTCATTTCTTCATTTGTGTTTATTTAAAAGAAGAAAAAACCATCCCATGGAAATTTTTGTATAAATATTGTCACAATTGCAAACTAAAAAAATAAATTAATTGAAATAGAATATGCATTGCTATCACTATGGTTTATGTACACTTTCTTTCTCACTTTCACAAATATGCATTGACTGCTCTTTTTTTTTTTTAAATTTTTTTTTAGCAAACATTATTCAGTCATCTGAAGCACACGAATAACAAACATAAATTGACAAAAAAAGACTTATGTTATATCAGAACAAATTTTATTTTTATTTTCTAAACTATTTTATTAAATAATAAAATTGGCAGTTTGAAAATAGATTAGTTTGAATTTGTTTGTCTTTACAACTGCAAGCTAAGTTCATTGTCAGCACCTACACATAGTGAATTAAGCATTGACCAGAATACATTCTACAGTAGCATTAGCTTAACATGTTTTTTATTTTTTTTAATTTTTATATAAGGCTATGAAGAAAAGAAGTCAGCAGAATAAAATAATGTTTAAAATTTGCTTTCCCTCACCCCCATAAAGCATCTTTTACCAACACAAAGACACAAGTTGCTAATTTGGCAATGTTTATTTGACATTTTACAGATTAGATGTGTGGGGTTTTTTTTATATCATTTTTAAAAAATCATGTTAATCATTTTCTGTATTTTTATTCTTTTATTCTTTTATTTATTTTATTATTTACCAGCACTTGCATTAAATTTTCCTTTGTAGGTGATTTCCTATGTGTGTTTACTGCTTACAGAGTTTTTTTGTTTTGTTTTAGATGGCAGCTTATTGATGACAACACCAGTTGATCCACTTTTTCTTATTCTGCCTTACCTCATTAATGCTTGTAAGGTGAGTCCTTGTAAGATGTCTGCTATAAATAATATGTATACATTGATTGATACTTGTGACATTAATATTTTCTCAGAAATGTATTTTGAGATTTAGAGTGCTACCTAACCTATAATTTTGTTTTCAGTAGCACCGCCATCTCTTGACATTAGTTTTAGGATCTATCACTAGCAGTTGACCTTTATTTAAATTAGCAACAATTTCTTTTAAAAAAATGAAGGAATAAGTTTTTCACATAAAAATGACCCCAGAATTATATTTACATCAATTCCCATTTAATATATAACCATTAATTTATAATTGCTGCATATTTGGATAAAACCACTTCCTGTAAATTTTTCATTCAGCTCACCTAAACTTTAAACCTGTCAGCTATATTGTATCATTCTTATTCCTCTCATATTATTGTTATAATTTATTTTGTATATTCAAGACTGTTTCATTTGTAACGCTAACTGGTGTCAGTTTAATCAGTAATGTTGAAAAGAATTAATAAATAAAATGAGGGGAACTTTTGATTTTCATCAAAATTTATAATTTATAAAGATACTCTGGAACTTGCATATCATTTTCAGAATGGAAAATTCATGACCTTAGACCAGATTGTGCAGGATGAAGAATTTCCAGACTGCTCACGTATTTTACATTGTTCAGGTTTAGAATCATTGGATCAGGTTTCCGATGTTAAAGGTAAGCATGTTAATTTTTAAATTTAACATATTTAGAATAAAAATGTAGCGATATCATTGGATCAAGTTTCCGATGTTAAAGATGGGCATTGCAGTTTTCTAGCATATATGACATATTTGGAAGAAAAAAAAATGTATGCTACATCATTGCAGCAAAAGTTTTTATTGTTGAAAGTTTCAATACAGTAATATACCCTAAAGTTTAAAAGAGAATTATTTTTTAGTTACTGTGTGTGCTGTTATTAGTTTCTTTGTCAATATATTTTCAGGAGATGAGGAGTACATTGCATACAGATACAACAATGATAAAACTTTAGCTTGGCTGAGAATGAAGGTGGGGCTTTTTTTTCTTTCTCTTTTTCAAAATGAAAAATAATTGTAAACAGTAAGAACTTTGTTATGAACCTTGGTAGATTAGGTGTAGCAATTTATAAGTACAAGTACTATGTATCATTTTAAATACATTAAATATTTTTTCCTCACTGTTCATAAGCCAGTGCCAGAAAAAGTAGCAAGTGCAGATACTTTTGTACTTCCTTCTGAATAATCATCGAACCATGATTTGCAAAAGAAGCAATTAGATATGCACAACTTTATTTTAATGTATCAATCATCTATTATGTGAACCCAAATGGCTACTAAAGTGTAGAGAAATGTTTTTGATAAGTGCTGGTTTAATATTTTCATGTTCAAATGTCCTAGAAAATGTATGAAAAGGGCATTAAAAGTCATGGAATTTCAAGCTCACTAGCCTTTATGGACCCTGTCAGCAACATGAGGTGGCCTATTAATAACTTTGTTACTGCATTTTAGCATTATTAGTGGGCTGGCCTATTAATAATTTTATTATTTTGTCTTTAATAGGTTGATAATGTAACAGAGGCACTTGCGTTAGGCAACATCGAAGTGAATGATTCTGGTGCACAATGTGTTTCATTTGTCCGAACAAAAAAAAATGTTCATAATCAAGGTAAAATTTTATTGTTTTTATTTTTGTTGTATTTTAATATTCTCTTTTAGCACACAGGATTATTATTGGTTAGTTTTTTATTTGCACTGCTAGAATGAGCAACACAAAAACCAACTTTTAAACATAATGCTATATTTTAAAAAATAATTAAATAAATTTATGAATTCTTTCACCATATTTAGCTAAGTGGGTATTTTTAATTGGTGAAAATTACTTTTAAAAGTTATATAAATGAAATTATATTAAATTTTGAAATGTGAAAAATATATTTGGTGAATCTTATTTACCTAACCTGCCTATATACATTTATTGGATGAGTGTAATTTTACACATATTTAAGTATGTAGTTATTGTAGAGTATACATAAATGTGCAGAATGTAATGTTATTTCAACCAATAGCTGCCAAATGTCCTCAGTCCAGAATAAGTGCAGAAAGTCTTTACCTGAAGTCTGGCAATTCAAATCAGAAACTTTTTTAGGCCCAACTGACTGCATCGCATCACTTCTTATAGGTGGAATGTAAGTTTGTGTCCAACAAAACTGGCTCTGTGCTTTTGCTTTCTTCCTCGAAATCGTTGCATTGATGAAATATCATTGCTGTCATCTTCGTTGTCTGAAAAATTTGATTACATTTTTGTGCCACATCCTGTGTAGGTCGTTGATCAGACGAAGTTTCGGCATCACTCACTGATTCATTAGTACTGCTGCTAGAACTATCAATTTCTACTAAATGAAGTTCTTCACTATCGCTATCTATAATCATTGCAAGGGCTTCTGCTGCAATATAATGATCTTTTTATGATAATAAGCCATCGCTATATTTAGCTTTGTAAGCATGCGCTGAACTTCCGCACCAAGACACACAGACACACGAAATCTTTGGAAGAGTTCCTTTCTAGGGTAAGTCAGCATGTACCGCTGTTGTGGTATCAGGATATGTTTATACGCTCATCCCGCTATTGCAGGAAAACAGGGATTACGATTTTCCGGTAATCCTGCTATAGCTGTGTCACAGGTTCAAAGGGTTAAGCGAATGTGCACCATAATGCAATGAAACAGTCTGCAATATGTTTTATCAGGCAAGTCTGCCTCATTGTCAGTGGAAATCAAAGTGCATGTATATAAGATTTCTTGCTTTGGATGCAATTAAAGGAGCCACATAGAGCTACAGAGAATATTCTTTATGATTAAAAATAAAAGCATAATAACTAGATGCTCAGCAGATTGATGGTTTAGTCACCATTAGTTTCTGTGAGTGGGCTAGTTCTCCTGGTGCAGCCTTAAATGAAACTCCTGAGATACACTGTTTTTTGGCAGGTTGATTTGACTTTTTTATGACTCTCTTTACCTCTCATCTTCCACCACTACCACCATGAACTTGGTTGATATAAAGCAGATCTGTTAACTGGTTTTAAAAATAATATTATAAATAAACATAGGAAGGTATGAAATTCCAGAAAAAGTCTGAAATTTGATTTTAGCCTTTCCAGGCCTGGAAAAGGTCTTGAAAATGAAATAAAATGTCAAAATAGTCTGGAAAAGTCTTAAATTTGAGGGTTTTTTACCATTTTAATTTGGGGTCGACTGCAGTCTAAAAGTGGGAAACTGGAACAACAGGCTTGTCTTTTTACATTTTGATTGATTGCCCTTTTCTGATAATGTATGCATTATTGAGAAAAAAGTCGGAAAATGCCCGTTTCGGATAATGTATGCATTACTGAGAAAAGTTGGAGAATGCAGCCTCACAATGACTTACCAATTTCCACTGAACATAATTGTATTAATAATGAGTATACTCAAATCTTGGCCGGAGAGGTCTGATTTCATGGGAAAAAATTCATTAAAAGCACTTATAGACATCTTAAACCAATTGCAATCAATAGAAAAAGTTGCCGCACACCTATGGTCAAAATTTGGTGCATGTACCTCAACAATTTCCAGACTTAATGTTGATTTAGTTATCAGTAATGTGATCTGTACATCTTTACTTGATTAATCCCAGTATTTGCATGTCTGTGTTTTGAAAATGAGTTTTGGGCATCTTTTTTATCATCTTTGATTAATTTTTTGTTTTGTTTAGATATTCTCATAATTTCATATTGATTTTTAAAAAATTGAGTCAAAGTTCATAACTCACAAAACTGACCCTTATCCCCTGAGAAGAGCCAGTTTTCACAAACCTTTATTTGAAACTCCATGCCAGAAATAAACGAAACTTTGCAATAAGCTAGAAGAATCTATCCTGAATCAGAAACAAACAGATTCAAATACCTTTTTGTATCTCCAGAGATATTTGCATCTCCCTACCCCTGCCCCTAAAACTTGGAAACTGTCTGATTATAACCAGATTTGGATATGTTCAATGCATGCACAACCTCTATAAGCCTGAATTGTTTCACAATTTTCCATTAATAACTTCCATTACCGTCATCTTGCATGACATCACTTGCTTACTTTTGTACATAGTACTAATATTCTCTTGACAAAAGTCTGGAAAATCATTTTAAACTTGTGGAAGGAACCCTGAAATATGGTAAGAATAATTTAAAAAGATACCTTATTGTTACAGACAAAACAAATTGTTTTTGTTGTTGAGGGTATGTAAAGTTACTAAATTTGACAAGGGTGAATAAAGTCTTTATTCGGAAAAGCTGGAGCATTCTATAGTTGTTTTATTGTCAGGGGCGGTTGGGTGTAGATAAATTATGTATACATGGAGAGCTGTAAAGGAACTTTAGATAACTGGATGGATATATGGATAGATAATAGTGGTAAATAATAGATAGGAGGATGAATACATAGCATTTTATTTTTGTTTCTCTTCTGCAGATTCCAATATAAAGTTTGCATTTGGCCTTGTTTCCGATTATTTGCCTTTAGAATTATCTACTTCTCTGAAAGATTATTTAGGGTTTGTATTTATTCTTTTTTCTTATTTATTAGTAAAATTTCCATGATGCATAGTTTCAGTATTGTAAATGCTGCATAATGCTTAGCATAATATATATTGCCCAGAGCAATAAAAAAATGCACTGTGATAACCTCATTGCAAAAATTTATACATTATTTAATCTGGTGCAGTAAAAATCACACACGCACACACACACACACACACAATGCAAAAGATGTGATTTACATAGTCTCACTGCAGTTAAAGCTGCACAATGTCAGTATAACCTCAGTACAGTAAAATATGCACTGTACCTTAGTGTAGTAAAAAAAATGCACAATTCATAACTGCAGCTGCATTATACATAAGCTATACAATGCATAGCCTCCTTGTTGTATAATAAAACTGCACAATATATATTCCCACTGCAGTAACAACTACACAATGCAGTCTAGTTATGGTGGTTTTGACTGAATGACAATCCATTGATAACAAATGATCCTATAAGGCACTTCTAAAAAGTATTCTGATTGCTTGATGACATCCATTCCTTGCAAACTGACCTGAACTAGTTTCAATGAGGATAAACCACAGGTGTATGTCATTCAGTCATTGTAAATCATCACAGGCTTCTTTCACTGTTCAAAACTATTGTACCAATATGCAGACCATTTATGTACAAATTCTGACTTATGTACAAGCATGCTTAAGAAAAGAACTTTTGTAATCGGAGACCAAACTGTACATATCTCTTTATAGTAAAAGCGGTACAGTACATAATCCCAGTGCACTAACAACTGCACAATATATTACACAGTATAGTAAAAGCTGTACATAACTCAGATTAGTAAAGGCTGCACAGTAACATAACCTCAGTGCAGTATCAGCTGCACAGTATATTACACAGTATAGTAAAAGCCGTACAATACATAACTCAGATTGGTAAAGGCTGCACAGTAACATAATCTCAGTGCAGTATCAGCTGCACAGTATATAACCTCATTGCTGTAATAGCCTTGTGATGCACAGTGCCATTATAGTTAAAGCTGCACTATACATAACCTTGATGTAAGGATAAATACACAACACAACAGTCTCAGTGTTGTGAAAATTGCACAGTACCTAAGTTCAGTGTATTTCAAGCTAGCCTTAGTGCAGTTAAAAGCTGTACAATATATGGCTTCAGTACAGTAAAAAGTTGCACAACATACAGCCTCAGTGCAGCACTCAGAATTTGTATTGTGTAACTGCAGAGAAGCAAAATCTGCACAATGTGTAACCTCTGAAGTAAAATTTGCATAGTGTATAAATAGTCTCACTGAAATAAAAGCTGCACAATAAATGATCTTGATCAAATATAATTTATCCTTAAAATTATGTGTGTTTACCATTAATGATTTTACTTCAGCTATCTTAAATTCCACTAACATATGCCCAACAATTTTTTCAAAAGATTCTTATTTCTTCATTTTCCTCAAAGTGTTACAAATATCTGCAATAAAATGGTTAAAATTGTATAGCCTTTACTTCAGTGATCAGTAAATAATAGACCTATTTTGTTGACCCATTTCCAGACTCAAGGAAGTCAGTACTTCAGAAAATAAAATAGAAGAACCATCCAATAAGGTATGTGTAATTTTTATAAAATGCATTTTTACTCTTAAATTTGATTAATAAAATCTTGTGTAATTTTAAAAATTCTTTTTAATTATTAACTTTAACACAATGATTTGATATTATTTGTCATGTGTATATATATATATATATATAATGACTCCTGATTTTTTTAGGAGTGCTCAGGATTTACAGAATTTGTGAAGCCATACAATTAAATTGTCAGTCAGATTTTGTTTGTCATTTTCCTTGGTATCAATAGGGTCTGTGTAAAGGTGTGCATGTTTATTTTTTGGATAATTTATTTTTTCTGACTAAACAGTTGTGAGTGAAAAATAATGTGGTCAGGTGGTTTTTTTTTTAAACTGGAGCTCATTTGTCTGAAGAAAAATATCTGGATGACATTGTGTGAATTCATATGAGATGTCACTATTATAGACTTTTGCAATCAGTAGGAAATTTTGTCTTTTAAAATTTTAGTGTGTATACTCACTTGTGCACTTCTTTTTGAAATAGGCCTGAAGAATAATGAAACAGTTATTAATATAGGGAAAACATTGTGTTTCTGTGTGCCATATTTCATTATCATTAAAGGTAATGACAAGTGATATTGATCTCATCAAATGAGTTTTATTGATTTTTGGCCTGGAAAATACATTTTTAAACAGTTTTGTTTTACATTAATTTTATTTGAACAAAAGAAAAGGTATAATTTCTGCTAAAGAATATATCACATATAATTATATTTATACTTTGAGTTTTTAAAAATGGTGTATGAATATTTCTCTGAAAATTTGCTGCAGTGTCTTAAACCAGGTATTTAAAATGATCTATTTATAGAGCTCTTAGACTTTAATTCATTCAATATTCATATTTTGTACACTTTTTTAAATTATACATTGACACTACTAAACTGCCTTTTGTATGCTGAATTAATCTTTTATTCATTGTTGAAAATTAGGTTCCTAAACGGCTAAAGTAATTGTTCCTGTCGAATTCAGACAAAAAAGGCATAATTTAAATATTTTATGTTTAATCTGTTTTTAATATTTTAAATAATTATTTACAACATGCAGAAGTAAAACACCCCTAATCATTTGTACCAGTTATGGATTTTATATTTTTGGTTTCAGTAAATAGAAGCCTCATTATAAAATAGGTCTTTTGTGTGACCATTGACTTAACACTTCTCAGTAAGAGTTCCTTGTTAATAATCAACTATGTACTTTTCTAAATTAAAAGCTAAGGCACTCTGAATAATTAATAAATAAATACAAGCAGTCTCTTCCTTTCATACTATGTCCAGGAAAGGTAAGGACTACTTATATTTTTATTAATTACTCACAGGGTGCCTTTAGTATTTAATTTGGAAAAGTACTTTGTTGCTATTGATAAAGAATCCCTTGTATTGCGTTCAGATAACCATCTATTAAATATATAATTTATTTGCATTTTTTTAGAAATTAAAGCTTGGCGATATTACACCTACAGAAGATTACTCCACATTGAATGGCAAGATGATAAAACAAACATTAAAGGTAAACTATATTTAACAACAAAAAAAAAATCTATATTTAAATCAAATTTTTGTGGCAAAGCCATTAAGTCTGATAAATTGAATGCTCATGATTTTCTGTTTACCTTCTACTATTTAGAACATTTTCTTATAGTAAAATCTTGTTAATTTTTCACATCGCTCATTTCAGCATTGTTTATTTAAAACTTGGCTTGATATGTTTTCTCCATTTTATAAGTTAAAAAAATGTCAAGTCAAGAAAATTATGAAGGGGAAAGATTCCTTTCTGTGGAATTTACTAATACATGCATATCATTGAGCCATTAATTATGATAATATATCTTTTTGATATTTTGCTAAGGCTTGTATTTCTTTGTGTAGTGTGCTACCGAATCTTTGTATGAATTTGCTGATATGTCTTTATTTGATTTTTGCTAATATATCTTTGATTGATTTTTGCTAATATATCTTTGTTCAGTTTTGCTTAATACATCTTTGTGAATTGATTTATAACTATGATAGAATGCAGTAGATCAATGTGCTCATTTTAAAAATAAATTAGTACTTTGTTACCATTCTTATATGAGAGATGAGAATCTGCTGAGTCTGAAGACAGCCAGGATCATTTCTGAGATTAGTTCATATTTGAGAAGTATTTTAAAAATTTAATATGTGAGGTGATAAGGAAAATATGTATAAACCATATATTAAAAATATGTGTAAGACCAATTAGTAGGTAAGACCACTCGCTATATGGAGACTGGAGACAACGTCACTTTTTGACTGAATTCACTCTTTTTCAAAACTGTCTATCTCAGTAATTAAAAGAAAGAAATGGTTGGAAATTGTTTTAACAAATAAAGGAATCTTCCAACGTTAAATATAAGTTTTGTTTGTACATTTGAATGACATATTTATTACGTTTTGATCGATAAACTCACAGTCGGTAAAGCGTACTAAAGTACCCGTGGCGAGATTTGAAAATGGCTTACCGCCGACATCGTTTTTGGGTATGCTCACTTAACGCGCTGTCGCTCTTTTACGATTCAACCAATAAAAATAAATCTTATATCAATGGAAAGCTAAGATAATGACCTTTAACATAAGCATCGGTTGATTTAATTTTTTAAAATTTTTACTGTAGAAAATGATAATCCAAATTATGTGTTATGTTTGACGCATTATAACTTCGAAACCCATTATCATCTGTTCGCCTACTTTATATTGTTGAAAAGGTCATCTTTTGCCCTTTAAAATGGTATATAACATGAACCGGAAGTCTCTATAAGGGAAGTGCGAATGGCAATGAACGCGGGTAACCCTAATAGTTTTATTCGCGCCCATGCCGAAGTTGACGAGAGATCGCCATCTTGGACCACACGTGTATTAAAATGGTTCAACCAGACAACATTTTGCGTAAATTTTAACAAAAACTATTAAATTTCATCTAAATATTGCTACTGTAAAACGATTATTTATTATTTTTAAGTTACGATTTGTTAGAAAGTTTTATTTTGATCATTAACGAGGTTAGCTAAACATCGGCCATTTAAAGTACGGTTGCAAGAGGGTGATGATTTGTTAGGACAAACTGCTTATATTAAAAGCAGTCCTATACAAAAAATACTGGCTGCAAATGATTAAATGATGATTCATGATGAGACTTATTTTTTTAGAAAATATTTTAATTAATCGGCGATATTTTAAATTAATTTTACAAAGCACCAATCCAAAATAAAGAACGACAACTTTTAATGCTGGCGGATTTTTGTCTCTGTGTTACTGTCTGTAGCTGACCAGTACTTTTCATTATTTTATTATAATTCGGGTTTTAAGAAACAATCTAGTAAATGATGAATGAGAATTTGTCATTGAGTGACCGTTCAAGGTAAAGATATATACTAATATAGAAATAAGTGTATGTGTCAGTGAGTGAGTGAATCGATGTATGGTAAAAATTGAGATCAAGACAAGGATGAGTAACATGCTACACACACTACAGTCATACAGTATACACTAATATAGTAGATATATAATAAGTAAAACTATGAAAGACTTTTAGCTTTCAATTTTCAAGATATTTTTAGAATGTAAATGTCTTATATTATGAAACAAATAGACACCTATTAAAAATAAAGATACTAATAATTACAATTGCTGTTGAAGGGAACTAAAAAATAAACTGCAAATAGTAACAACTATTGAACATTGTAACAATGTAAAAGTATTTTATTAAACTAAAAGAGTATCACTATCATTTTTGCTAGCTTTGAACTGTTTTTAAAATTGTGCTGTTCTTAATACATTGTTAATAAATAATTGACAATTAATGAATTATACAACTTTGTCAAATAGTAACTCACTAACTGCAAATAGTAACAACTATTGAACTAACATTGTAACAATGTAAAAGTATTTTATTAAACTAAAAAGAGTATCAGTTTTGCTAGCTTTGAACTGTTTTTAAAATTAATGTTCTGCTCTTAATACTTTGTTAATAATAGAATTAAAATCAAAGCAGCATCTGTTCATAAGTTTATCATATGTGTACACAAATATGGGTGTATCAAAGTATATTTATGCATATGTGTGAATGTGTCTAAATCCACAAGTGAAAAGACATTAAAATTAAATAAATCAACTAACTAGTTATTGGCAATGCAGTTCATAACATTAACAAGCAAAGAAATTGACTGAACAGGATTTACAGGGCTGATATAGGTACACAAATGGATAGTTCATGTTATGATATATGGTGAGCATTATTCAACTTATTCGTTATTGCTAAATACATGCACATAAGTATGCAAAATATAATTTATGACTTTATTTAGGTTAGAATGATCATGCTGTCAGTTATAGAAATTAGAAACACTGTATTATAATAATAACTGTTTCGTTTGACCTATTTTTCTCTTCAACAAGTGAACATTATGTGCGATTGTATTGCAAAAAGCTATATTTTTCATATGTTATATTTATTATTTCTAAATCTATTAAACAAGATTGTCTAAAACTTCACCCTAGAAATGTCTATACTCCAAAGAGCAAGTATACCAAATCTGGATGATGTATATGAAGTAGTTTTTGTTTTACAAGACTCCAAAAGAGACATTCTGTTTTTGACCACTTGCCGTTTGAAATTTTGAACAAAATGCTATTTTGAGAGGACTGTATTTCATTTTCTATGCATCTGTGATCCTTAAAAAAAAATCAGCAGTATAATTGTGTTACAGAGAGTTGACATAGCAAAGATGAACTGTGTATGTTTCATAGTTTTTGTTTTGTGGTCATTTCAAAAGGGGGTTTCGTGAAATCTGAGTTTTTCTGCAATTTACATCAAACTTTGAACTGTCATAACTTTTTTTCTATTAAAGCTAGAGCTCCAAAATTTTGTATACAAACTTACTTTGAGGTACATAACATAACCTGTAAATATCAGCTTATTTGGCCAGACTTCAAAATTTGAGTGGTCTTACCTACAATTAGAAGAAATACTAAGACTAATGGATTCATAATGAAAGTATTTTTAATATAAACAATTTTAACTGATGTAATTTAATTTTTTTAATTTTAATTATTTTTTTTATTTGGAATTAGAGCCGAGTTCTTGTTTATAAGTTGATGGATTAATTAATGACATATATTATGAAGATTGCAAATATAAATTGTACATGAAAATTATTATTACACTATGGATAGCTACAAAGTATGTGGTAGGTACATTTATTGATTTATAATGACATTGGTGTTTTGGCAGATTTGTATTTCCTTGTTTGTATTATTTATCTTTCTCATTTTATCAGTCAGGAAAACAGACTGCAGCCCAAAAGAAGCTTAGCAAGGTAGACAGAAGTGGAATGAAGAGTATATCTAGCTTCTTCTCATCCAAATCTTAATTCTAATGTTTGCATTGCCCTATTATGCATTTATGTAAATATTTGTCTCAAGTAAATGTTTGTATTTTCCCAATTATTCATTTTTGGGGATAACGGAGAGAGTGATGTTTTTATTTCATGTTTACTTTTTAATCAGAGATATTCAGGAAAAACTTATAAACCTGTAAATTTGGCATTACATAATGTTAATTTTTATTATAAATAAGCCGTTAAAGAATCTATTGGGTAAAAGATGTAGATGATTGTTGGCATAACTTTTTAAAATTCTTAATGGGCAAGTTGTTTCAGTTTATGTAATGCTTTTATTTGTTTTGTAATTTATTTTGTCCCTTCACTCCTATCCCCTGCAAATCGAGAGTGTATGACCTTTGAAGTCTCTTTTTAACAGATTTTTGCCTGTTGGTCAAGATCTAAAAGAGGTTTGGTTATACCATTGATATTAACTGTGTGTTTCTTAATAAGCACTTTTAAAGATTAAAAACCTTTTAGTGCATACGAGTCATTGGACAGTAGCTGTGGCATTTATTTAAGTATTAGTTATGTAATTTTAATAAGCATTTTTAAAATGGATTATGTTTATGTGCATTTAAGTCATTTGTACAGTATTTGTGGCATTTAAAGCACAAGCTATATAACTTTTAAAGTCAGTTTATTTGTATTGGAGAAAGTAATTTACACATTTTGGCATTTATTGCTTTAAAACTTTAATGTATTTTTCATTATTGCATTTATTTATTGTCCATTTTTTTGTTTGTTTGGTAATTTATTTTTCTATGGACTTGATGCATATTAATGCAGATCACCATATATTTTATTTGCATTTATATCTTTTCAATTTTTTTTTAAAAGGGTCATTTAAAAACCACATCAGATTCAGCAAATTGATGTAGTCAGTATATCTTAAATTATAAGGAGATAAGATTATTATTAGTTTGATAATTTTTATATAAATATAACAAAATTTAAAGACAGTAGAAGTAAACACTGGACCCTAAATTCCTACCAGGAAAATGTATTCTGTAAAAAGATCTCTTGTATCTATTATTATAATTCTAGTAAGTTTATTTCCAGATGTGTGTGCGTTCAGTTGGGGGAAGGCAACTAGAAATTTTATGGTTTCACAGTCAAAACATCTGCAATGCATTTTAGTGTTCAAATTTGAAATTATTAAACATTTATATGTATTTTTCTTGGTAAATGATTCATTCCATAAATGAAGCAGCATTTTCAGCACAAGTAATCCTGTTTTATAATCAGTTTCCAAACATAAAGGGTGATAAAATTTATTCATTGAATTGTAATTTATTTCTTGTCAGATGTACTGGGTAAAGAGGGGTGTTTTGTTAGGTGTTCATTCTAATTCACTGACATGGGATTTATATCAGTATTTTTCCTATTTGAAGTATGTGACTTTGTTCAGTCCTGCAATTTGGTTAAAATCTCATCCTGTTGTTGATTAGCTGCAAAAGTGCTATTTTTTTCTGCATAATTTTCAGTCCTAAGATATTTTCTAAATGAAAATTATTTACTCAAGTTGAATATAGTACAATACTAGGATATGGGTTAATTACTTGTCTTAAACCCTTGCCTTGTCCACATCCTCAACCTGTTGAGTGCCCTAGAAGTGTTTGGTCCACTACTTGGTATATTATTATTATGTAATTTTTTTTTATATTAAAGTAGTGAAATTCAACAATACAAGAATTTAATAACTAATAAATAATTTCTTTAAATTCCTGGGAATCTGATTTAGAATAACTGAGAAAAATAAAATATTTTGATAATAAGTCTTGGTTATAAATCCTTAGTGCAGTGTCATCCCTATAGTTTTCAATTTTGTTTGCAATTATATGCAATTATTTTATTGAAGGAAATTATTTTTCTGACTCTAAAAATAAAGAAAAGTTTACTGTGTATTAAATTTTTGTATTTATATGATTGTTTTTTTTTTTTAATGTATATATATATTAATACTAATTGTCTATGGCAGAGTCGTCTGCATAATGTTTCAGCTTATTCTAAGCATAAGTTGAAATCAGAACACAACTGAATTCATCCTTTAAAAAAATTAAAATGAAATAAAATATTCTGTCAACTGCCCTCCCCCCCCCCCCCCCATTATAGCCAATCAATTTTTTAAACAGTATATGCTTAATTTGTCTTGAACATGTTTTATTACATTTTATTTTTATTTTTTGGTATAGAAAAGTGTAATAAAATGACCTTGACCACTTCATCATTTACTTTTGCATAGTTTGTATGCGTGTGTACATTTGTATGTGTTTTTAACAACGTAATGCTTAATACATTTGCCTGAACAACACAATGGTTCATACAACAAATTTGCATTGAACATAACAATTTGGTCATTCACACTCAACCTGTACATGTTTTAACATGGCAACAATTCAACCTTTCTTATTATAAACTACATCTGAGTTGATGGAAAACAATCCCATAATTTCTGCATAAAAGAATATTCAATAGTTTCCTGGCATGACAGATTTCAAAGAAGAATGCTCAGAATCTATATAATGGTAGTTTTGATGCTATATTGTGCTGCTAAAAAGATAAGTAAATGCAAATATGATTTGGAAGACTAGCTTAAGAAGAAGGAACATTTCTCCACATTGTGGAACCCAGTGTTTCACTGCATATCTTTATGTCAAAGGTGTTTCAGATTTTAAAAAATCTAGAAATATTCTACACACTATGTGTACATATAATTCTGCACAAATGAAACCAGAACAGTTTATTAATTTTTTTTTTTTCTGTTGAGGTATTGTCAGTTGAATTATTGAGTAAGCTGCATCCATTCCAGGGAAAAAGTGTCAGTAAATTTTGTGTTATTTTATATCACTTAATATTTATGAAATATGCTGAGTTGATTTTTAAAAAATTATCAAATGAGTTTCAGTGGTCAAGTTCATGCCCTTCCCAGGCGATGCAAGGTCAAAGATCCAGCTCTTCAGTAGATTAGAGGGAATTCCCCCATACCAGACAGAGAATACTAATAGACTTTCGTTTCTGACACTTTATCTATGTTAGTGTTTTCCCAAAAGTGGTAGGACACCTGGAAGCTTTTCTAGAGATTCAGGGTTTTTTCTTTTATAGTGTTATTGTAACAAAAAAAACCCACAAGGACAGGAAGTAAGACAAAAAAAATTCTAAAACACATGCTAAGGTTGACAGATTTTTTTGTGTGTGCAAGCAGTTTCATTTGTTTTCATAAGTTTCTTTTAAGACAGCGGCACTTAATATTGCAGCTAATTAGAGTAAGATTAAGGTATAAACCAAAATATTACAAAGCAACTAGGAGAGCATATGTTTTGATTAAATAACCACAAATAATACAAAACAATTACAAAAGCCAATGCTATGATTAATCTGTTCAGACAGAGGTGAATTTAAAAAAATTAATACACCAGGCCTTTACAGTAACCTGTGTGTGTACAGGGCAAGGGCAGTAAAACTTCTGTAAATTTAATGTGTATGTGTACAGTTAATAGCAAGGACACAGTGCACCAGTGCAGTATAGTTATTTATCACTCTTTCCTACGTATAGACTTGTAATTACAATTTTTAAAAACTCCTGCTATTTTAAATGTTTGATCATATTCAAATTTACGATCTTTACTTCAAGGATCTGGAACAGAAGTGGTTGCGCATATACAGCAAGTATATGAGCGAGTGCATATATAGTTTGGTGTTTCAGTTTTAATACTTGCATTGTACAGGTACTTCCAGAAGTTAACAAAGTAAAATATATATAAATACATATAAAGTACAAATGGATTAATTTCTTATATTGCAATAAGATGTCATTGATACTTGGAACTTATAGGTCATAAGGTCCTTAGGTGAACTCTGACCAACAATTTTCAGCGACTAAAGAAAGAGCAACATCATTCTTAATATTACATTATATCCTATTACATGCATTTTTTAAATGTACTAAATTTTCTACAAATCTTAATGGACAAATATTAATTTTACTGAAAGTGTTATTTACTACTTGTGATGCCAAAATTCAGTCAAAGCCTGAATGATGTAATGGTGACGTTTCTTGTTTCCTTTCCTAGAGTAACTGGGCATTTAAAATAAAATTTTGTATAAGTTTTGGTCCTTGTCAAAGTCTATTAATGCTGACGGAAGAGATCAGCATAGAGGTCTCTGTTACTTTTCTATAGGACCCTCAACACATTCTACTGATAGACTGAATGAGGAATTTCATATTAGATTCTGATCTACTAACAGCAATAATTCAGGTCTTTTATTAATACTGTACAAGTGCAGTTGATATCTTTCCTCATATCATTCATTCTCTTGGTACGTTTCTTATATTAAAAACACTCTCTACAGATATATATATATATATATATAAAATAATCAACAACATAGATTTCATTAATAAATTTAAATCCTTAGCTGTTCAATCTCAGCTGTAAAATTTTAGACACAAGTATCACTTGTCTTTGTCAAAACTGTTTTCACTCTTAAAGACTCAACCATTTCACAGTCAAATTCCTCTTGAAATGCAAACAAGAATGGGGGAATAGTGTCTTTAACTGTTACAAGCTGGCCAAGTTCTTCTGTAAGGCTGGTAACATTTTTGCCATGTAGGCCACAAGGGATGATGTGCTTGAACCATTGCAGATCAGTGTTGCAGTTAATGGATATGCCATGTGTTGTTACATACCGACTTCCATGCACACCTGTTACACAAAAAGCAGCATATAACATTTAAAGAGAGAAATAAGCAGATTATTATTGTCAGTATGTCCTGTAAGAAATAGTTTATAAAAAATATTTTGTTCAAAGAAGCAAGAAATATAAATAAATATTAATTTATAGTATTCAAGATAAAGATCAAAACTATAAAGCATATTTTATTTTAATGATTTTATTACCTGTAACTAAACTGCTATATCAGTGGAACAAAAATACTATATAACCTTGGCAATCTGGTGCCACATTATATTTGCCCAGAGATGCCGAAATAATCTTGAATTTTTCAGTATGAATTCCATTTGATCCATTTAAAGTTTTATTGGTGCATAAAACCCTTCAATCTGAAAAACTGAGGATCTTATGAGATATAAGTACAAGACCATATGTGCCCACAAAACTAACAAATTAAATGAGACAAATCAAACTGTGAACACAATAGAAAGCAATTCAAAAGACTTAACTAATGAAATAAAATAATATAAATATCATAAATGTTCAAGTTATTATTTTTCATAACAAAGAGAAATAATTATACAGATAAAATTTTTCTCAATCTAAAGCACACTCACCAATAGAAGCTATTTTTCTATCTTCCACCCACACCCCTGTGTCAGTTGTTGTCTGCGCCTGAATACCAAATCTACGACAAGTGTTGATGATTGTCTGCTCCAGTGTGGCAATATACCATTTCATGCTTGGGCGAAAGTGATTGAGATTCAAAACAGGATAGACCACCAACTGTCCTGGACCATGAAAGGTTATTAACCCTCCTCGATTGGTACGATGAAACTCTGCACCAAGATTCTTAAGACGATATTCTTCATCCTGTAATGAGAATTCTGATATATTTAAAGGCAAATACTTTTAGATAAGATAAAATGTTCTTTTGATAACTCACCAATACTTGCTTTGTCTCTTAAGCTGTTCAGTGCCATGTTTGTTCAACATTATGTATAAATATTATTTGGCCATCTTGTTTCATCTCTTAGGCTGTTCAGTGCCAGGTTTGTTAAGCTCTTATGTATAAATATTAAATAACCATCTTCTTTTGTCTCATAAAATGTTTAATGTCAATTTGTTCAGCACTTTATATAACTATTAATTGATCATTTTAAGGTACTGTCAACATCTTATGGTCAAAATATTTTGGTAAACATCCATTTGTTTTAAGGAGCATATCTGTAAACTAGTAAATTCTACAGTGCATATCTCTGTTCATATGTCTTCTTTCTCTCTCTAGCAATATATATTGGATCTTCAAATGGACAGGACTTGAACATTGTTTATATATATATTAATCATGTTCAACTCTTGATAATTTGTGGATCCATTTAATTTGATACTGTTGTGCAAACTGCAGTCATTGCATTTTCATCCAGGTAAAGTGCATGAGTTGCTCTTGAGAAAGTACTATGTTAGTATGATATTTATAACAGCAGGAATCAGCAACACCAGTTTATGTTCTGCTTCTGAAAAGGTGTGATTTTGCAGCAAAGGGTTGTTTGCTATTTCAAAAGTCTTACAAAATATTTTCATATTAACTTAATAAGAATCGTTTAAAATTTTTAAACATGATCATTATACATATAACTTTCACCTAAACATTTTTCAATGAAAAAAATCCAACACTTCAATATAAAGAGACAATTTAAACATAGTGATTGTAAGATTTCACTTGTCTATAAACCACGATTAATATATTAATGTTTTAGGTATAAACTCATTTGAAACTGAACTGTTTCCAGCTGTACTTGTTTGTTTTAAAAGCAAAAGCAAAATCACACCCTATACCTTTCCTGCTACAACATAACTGAGTCTGTTAGTGCTTTTTACCTCTCCATAATCCTTGGTCCGCAATCCAACTGTATATACTGGATCATGCTCAACAAGCAGAAGAGTATCTTGACTTTTTGCATGTAGCTTTCCAGCAAGTAAATCTAGATGCTCTCTAGCTAAGCGGCATTGAACATCATAAGCCTGGAGGAATCCCATGCGGCCTAAATTGATCACTTTTACAATGCGCTGAGAAGCCTGCAGCCCCATTTCCTCGTATGAAGTGACTTGAAATGCATAATGGACAGGAAGAACACAGCACATTTATAGTACAATACCATGTAAAATAAACATCTTGGTCACTTAGCAGGAACATTTATTTATGGAACAATTATTTTTTATTGTGTTCCAGTAAGAAAATGGATACATTTTTATTTTGAACAGTTTAGATTAATCTGTTCCCAGTCACTTCCTAGGGTAGAATGACATAATTCAAGTAAAAGTAAATCGAGGTAGGCATACTTAATTTTTCACAAACAAAAGTTGCATGCACCATAGATGCACATGTACACATCCTGTAAATGCAAACACACTGAATGAGTATTTAACACATTAAATTAGAGGAACCGATAGGTATGTAATATGCATTTTAACAGCTGGAAAAATGTTTGTAACTTATAGCAGTGGTATAAGCAATTATATAATATTTATAAAGATTTTTTAAAATTTGCTTTGATAAGTAGCACTTTTTGGGGTAATTTTGAGGTAGAAAGTTTGGTTCAAATTCACCTTAATTTGTGTGAATAAAGAATTAAGCAGACATAAAGAAAATCTGTTATCCCCCCTCATATAATTAGAATTAAATATTTAAAAATACTTTTGGCTTATAATGATCTATTAAGCCTACTTCTTAATATGATTAACTTTTAAAACTCACAATCAATGTACAACTTGAAAACAAAAACAGATTCTGGAATTCCACAGTAGCAAATAGGAAATAATCATATTTTGAAAGAATGTACGATTAAAACAAGGAAGCTTATAATTACTTAAAAATTTCTAACCAGATTGATAATTACACAATTTATTCTTCAAATAAGTCGAATCGTATTACGTTCGTGCATTACATATGTAAGATAATGTTCTTCAATATAAAATATTTTAAGAAAAACATACGCACAAAGTTATATTATTTTACAAATTATACAACAAGAAATTTTCGGTCCAAAATAATATAGATTTGGTACTAGATTAGTTGTAAGCGTGTACATGTGAATCTGATAAAATGCTGGTAGTAAAAAATTCTTAGGAAAATACTTTTTAAATGACAAACGAAAACAAATGACGCAATCTTTAAAAAGAGAAAATACGGGGAATATGCAACATACACACAGTGGAAAAAATCAACTAACTCGTGGTCTTTAACTTTTGCTTGTTTGTTAAAAATTACATGCGGTATGTGACCCCCCAAAAAAAAATCCAAAAAAAAATCAGCCCAGTCTGCGCAGCAGACGAACAAAATTTTATGTACATTTTTTCACCCCCCGTTGCGAGCTACCGGAAACTCTTGTTGACCAATGATTACATTCGTTTCAGAACACCACCGCCAAATTTAAAGTTAAAGCCAAAACAATGGCGACTCGTCAGGTGCTTCAGCCTGTGCAAGAAAACGGTGAGTTTACAAAAATATCAACATTAATTCGCATCACGTTTATACATGCAAATACAGAAACAATAGCATTATTAGAAATTGAATCGAGGATAAAATACATCGATGGAGATTATTTACTACATATACTCACCAGTGATAAGTGTTCAGTTGATCTCTGGAATTCTAAGCATTTCGTTTTATAGATACAGTATTTATCGCACTAAATTTATTCAATTTCGCTTCCTTTAACTGAAGTTTAGGTTTAATTGTTCACATTATTATGAATGTGAATCACATTGTGATATATTCTAAAATTAACACTTTGTGAGTTTGTCACTTATCACTATTCCGTATTCGGTTACCCATTTCTTGAAATTTATGTAGGTCTAAATTATTAATTTTTTTATTACAAATAAACACATTGTTTTGCGACAATCTCTCTCATATAATACTATTTATTACAGCTGCTAAAATGTCAGCGTGTAATCTTTTAAATTTATTTATAAATATGCGTACTACAGTGCTAGCTTTCACGGTTATTATAGTGAGGAGTACGTATTTTGTATAAATTCTTGAGTATAAAACTTATAATAGTAATTCTAGTTGTAGTTTATTCACTTTATTGTTTAGGAGTAGGCTAACATTCTGAATGTTCGGATTTCATGTATATTATGTTAAAATAAGAGTTAACTTTTGTTTAAATTTAATAACATTTCACTCTTTCTCAGTTTCTGTATTTAAATGTCAAGACATTTGTTTTGGGATTTTGGCACTATTGAAATAATAATAATAATTTTTAAAAGTTATTTTGTTTCATTGTTTGAATTCTTACCTTTGCATTTGCCATCAAATGTTAATTTTTATTTCATTGTTATCTTCATTTTCTGTTTATTTGATTTAAAATAATCTATTACTGTATTAGGCCCCTATATTCTTGTTAAGTAAGAATACAATAGGTTCATAATAATTTATTTGTCCTTACATTATTTGTTAATATACTGTAACTAATACTGTTTGTTTAATAATATAATTTAACTACATTTTACTGTAAAAATGTTGCCATACATGCAAACAGTAATAACAGAATGGGTAATAAACTAATATTTGATTTTAAATTTGTCTTAGTCTCATGTTTTAAATATCTGAATATTTTATTTATAGAAAATGGTTTTAAAAGACTCCTCACATCCATTTATAGCCGGGGTGCACAAAACGCGGGCCGCATGAGGCTCAAGACAGGGCTCTATGTGGCCCCCGGAAGACTTTTGGATGTTACCATTATTATGAATGTAAAGCACATTATTTCATTATTTGTGTTGTTTTTTTCTACTGAGCCATCCACGTGGCAGCCCTCAACAAATTATCAATTGGAAATTTGGCCCTCTGGCCTAAAAAGTTTGTGCACCCCTGATTTATACTGATACAAATCAAAAAGTCATTTGAATTAAATCGTAAAAAATATCTTTCTCTTATTCTTAATCTTATTATTAAAAAGTTTTATATACTATATTAGTATATAAAAGTATAATGTATACACTACTAGTACTACTACTATTGCCATACTGAACTGTACAAACTAATAAAAAATATTCTTTTGAACTTTTAAAAACAATCATAGACCAAAATATTAAAGTTATTGACTAAGTTTATTTTAATTTTTTAAAAATAACTGTAAACCTACCAATTTAAGATAAACATATGATTTTAATTAATTTTTATTATGAAATAGTATAATTGAATTATAAATATCTTCCTCATGGTTAGAACACTCAGAAAAGATTAAAATAAACATTTTAAAAAATCTATTCACATGGTAGATTGGTAGTTTTAGTCATATAATCTTACTGTCATTTTCACACGTGACTGTGGAACTTATACTATAGTTACTATTCATATTGATATTACTTTGTCTTATTGACATTGTCATATTTGATACTCATAGTCACATTGATATTAATTGCTCATTTTTATATATAACTTTGTCACACTGATGTGTGTGTTATTTAACATTTTTTTCTCCTTGACTTTAAAAAAAAAAAATTATGTTAAAGTTAAACATGACACATTTAATACTGCATTATAAACCAGTTGAAAAGCACCATTGGAGACTTTGAAAAATATGCTACTTGCAAACTATATTAAAAGCATATCTTCATTTCTTTGTGCTGCTGCAGTGACTAAAACACCCTCCCATCAGGAATGAGAAGTGTCTTTCACATAGTAATTGTGCTGTTTTGGTGATCTGTTTTTCCAGTTACAGTCTACGGTTCAGACTATCGTACTGTAGAAAGTGGCAAGGAAGTAAAGCATTATTTGCACTCTGCTCCTACCACTCCTAGGCAATGCTGCAGCAGTAGTGATTCAGAAGGTAGAGTGCCTGTCATAGTCACCATGTAATCATATATCATTCTCAATGTTACTTAACAGTAAAAATAATTCTTACAAATCAACAGCATGATAAACTTATTTTATACTGAGCATTAAGTTTTTCTAACTTCTTGGCTGTATTAAATCAAAATCATGTGTAATTGTGTTGTATTAGACTGAAAAAATGTAGCCAAAGATGAACTGTCAAATGCAGTTTATGTTGTTTTGAATTTAAAATAAATTATTATAATATAATTATCATTTATATTTAACCTATAACTTGTAAGATAAGAATTAAAACTTGTTTTGCAGAGAGCAGTACAGATTAACCTTGTCATGTTCAAAATCCAGATTATAATTTTAATCACTTTTATTAGTTTCTGTCTTTATTAAATGCTTTTGTCTGAAATCTGTAGTCATTGCTATCTTACTTATTTAAAGCAAGTATCTTTCTTACTTTTTCCAAATAAATTTGTATCTTACTAACTTTCCTAGGCTTTGTAGTAACTAGTAGTAGTACTGTTTACATGTATTTGCTTATCCTAGTTGATTTTTTGATAAATTATCACTTTGCATGCTGACGCTTATAAAACAATGTGAAAATAAATTAGAGCCTTGGGCTGCTGCCTCTCTTTTCTTCAATTAAATAAAACTGGAGTTTGATAGAACATTATAAAACAATTGTTCTCACAAAATTTTAAAATGCAATATTTCTTTAGATATATAAATTTTCAAGTTGGAAATACAGTATGCCTCTTTGAAGGGAAATAACTCATACTATAACATAATTAGTAATATCTTTATTGGTGATTACTTGGAAAACTAGCTAAACCAACTACTTTTAACATTTTATTAAATTTATCCTATTTAAATCTTATTTTTATTTGTGAAAGACAGAGATCTCTGAAGTAACACTTTCATTTCAGTAGCTGAGATTATTCTCTACTGTTCAACACATAACAGTGTTATTTACAGAAAATATAGCTATGCTACTATACAAATATATTATTTTTTTTTTTTTAGCAATGTGCATTGTTAAATGTTAGAAATTATTTGCAGATTTGATAGGCACATACATAAAATTCTTTATTAATGGAAGGTTCTGTTTGAAAGTTAAAGTAAATATAATTAATAAATTAGTAGTGTTAAATTAATACACAGATATTTTTACTTTTTATAAATTTCACAAATACCTCACACTGTCACAGAATCTCATGATCATATAATATAGAGTCTTTCTGTTCTTTCTCTAATGGTTTATGAGGCAAAGGTAAAAAAAATTGATTTGCATTATAATTCACGAAATCAACCCAATAACTTAGAAGTACATGTATATTAATCTGTATGTGTGTACATATAGTTACATTAATTAGTATTTTTCTCTATCATGAATGCATGTAAATGCTAACAAGAAAGAGAATGGCTTTAGCACCTTTGATGTCCATCTCATGTGAGCCCTCTCTCTTCCCTTCCCATTTCTCACATGGGTGGGTGGGAAATCTCAAAAGCTTATGCTGTAAAAACGGCTTTTACTCATCACTAGTTAGTGAATTTTCACATATTTATTATTCATCTGTCATGAAGGTTATGCAACTCAGCATTTCTTTTTCAATTTCACGTTCTTTAACAGTTATTTTGTTTACCCTGTATGTGTTTCCACACATTATCTTAATCAATGCAGATTTTCCTGTTTGAAGCATTTTCTATTTTACTATTTTATCAACCATTGCTGCCTTCTGTATAGGTATTTTTATGGTGGTACTCTAGATAAATTCTTTGTATTAATTTATCTACAGTTAGCAGACAAATTCATTTATCATCTATGATTTATGAATGCAATACAGCTGTACAATTATGTGACTGAGTCCCTTCAAAAAAGTTCAAATTGAAAATAATATTTATTTGTTTGTTTTATTGATTAGCGAAACACATTACTTTCTCAGAAACTGTGTACAAATACTACATGTTGTTTTATTTGAATGACATAATTCATGCTAGCTTGTACTGCTATATTATTTAATTATGTCACTAAGGGTATTATGTATATAAATGATAGAATGCAAGCAACTAAGTTGATTGATATCATTATACTGCTCCTCAGATGTTAAAAGTACACCTCAGGCTCAGATTGAGTACACATAAGAAGCACATGAAGTGTTACTTCATGTTTTACAGTTGTTTTGTGCAGTAAGCTTTACAGCCACTGAAACCATCCAGCACAGTCGTGTAGAGGAGGTTTGAGTTTGACTCCTGCTTGGTCCTATTCTGGCTTAAGGCTACTTGCTTCCATTACTCATACTGACATGTCCTGTTAAGTGTTATTATTAGGTTCTATTCTACTTCTTCCTAGATCAAGCAGTCTCTTACCTGTCCTCAGTCAACAGCCTACAAAACTATAGCTATTCTAAAATCATTCTTCCCAGTAAAGTCAACACTCTACATTTTGCTTACTTACAATTGGAGATTACAGGCTTTTATAAAATGATTCTTGCCAATCTGTGCTCACTTAATAGCATGAATTGTGACTATAACTTTTATGGGAATATTTTAACCTTGATTTTGTATGTCTGTTGGGTCAACTTAAACATTGTTTTGTCGTTTGCTTAATATCTTTAATTTACCAATATGTCACTTCATTCATCAGACCCCTTCTGTTTATTTCTTCAGCTAGCATTTCTAGGCACGATTGAGCGTCACTAGAATGAGCAGATTTTTTCTGTCTCTTGTTCTCTATGGTATATGATCATGTCACTTATGATTCTGTTTGTATCTAAACTGCAGGGTGTGAGTGGAGTGAATGTGAGTTGTCACACAACACCAATATCTATATTCACCCACTCCTGCATTACACACACACATACACACTGCCTATCTATCTATCTGTCTGTTCACCCATCTGCCCATCTATCTATCTATCTTAGAAAAAGTATTTATTTTTGCTTTAATTTACAAGATATTACTAGCAGTAATATGTGAGAGTGTCCGAACATTTTTGCACACTTTGGATATGTGTGTAGATGCATGCATGCACAGAAATACTAGAACCAGATAAAATATTTATTATTATATATTAGTGATGTGTAATGCTGCAGTAAAAAATAATTGGCATTTTTTAAGTTTTAATGTTTCACTGAACATTATTTGTAAAATGTTACTTCCCTCCTTTCCCAATTTCTTTTTAAATTAAAAGAAAAAAATAGGGCTATGGCTATCCACAGTGATTTTACTTCATTTTGATGCAGTAATATTAACATTATATTATTACTGTTTTAACAGTGAATGTTCCAGACATTATCTATAGAGATCAGGAGATAGGATATCCTGTAACTTTATTATAATGACAAATTGAGTGATAGCAAGTAGCATTGATACTGTATATAATACAGAATAAAATGCTATTTAAAAAAACAATATAAGCACACATACACACACATATATATATAAAACAATTTGGCCACATGAAGTACAGAAATGAACAGTGACTCACTTGATTGGTATACATTGTGAAAATGTTCAGAATTTCACTTTAGATTTTAATAACCTTTTCATGATAAATACACAACTATTTCACTTATTTCTGTTTTATTTGATTACTGGCCTTTACATCATTTTGTTTGCAATTTTATTTATTTTAAAAGTATTTTATTAATTTTTAAAGTTAACATTTTATTTTATGAAAGTGCAGATGACATATAAAAAAGCTATGACAGCCAGCAAAAACTGGAACACTGTGAAACTATGGATTTATGATTTTATAAAATAAATCACATTTTTGTGTTACTACTTTCTTAGCTAAAACATTATTATTTTATTAATAGTAAAGGCTCTTTTATTTATAGTTAACATGCTCAACTAACATTTTATTATTTATATTCACATTAAATTGATTAATAATTACGTTTATATATTTGTAATTTGACAGTATATTTAAACTGTTGTTCTAATCATAGCTCATGGTAATTCTTTTTATATTATATTTATTTTATAGTTGTTTTGATTTCAGTTAGTTGTGGTTTTATTTTATTGTTAGTTTTTAAAATCTTTAAAAGTATATTTAAGTTTAAGAATAAAAGTTTTTGTTAACTTTCATGTATATATTTAAATTTGTAATTATAAGTATGATAGAACTCTTATTATGCACATTAATCTTTGCTTTTTTCAGTACATTGTATTGCATTAAAGTAACTTATTGATTTCATACTGACAAAAATTTTAACAATTTATCCATAGTATGCACTGATATTGATTTCGTGTAGACAGATATTTTGTCAATTTGTATGCACTGACATTGATTTCATGCATAGAGATATTTTATAATTTGTCAATTTTTATGCACTGACTCCACAATCTAGTAAATCACAGTAGACCCACTATTCTGTATTCCACAGCTATTAAAATATTTTCTTCTTTTTTACCTCTGAGAATCTTTGATTCTGTCAACACTAGCATCCAGCACTTTTTCAAAACAGTGGAGGAAAAACATACAAATATTATGCATTTGCTTGTAGGGGTCACTGCAAATTAAAGTAAATTTTTTGTAATTTCTACTCACTTCATTTCTGATTGAGATATAGCGTTAAATATTCAGTGTATGATTTAAAAAATTTATATTTTTTAGGTTTATATTTTAGTTTTCTTAGTTTGTTTGGAAATAAATTCTTGTTTGTTCTGTTTGAAAACAGCTCTTAATTATGTTCATGACTTGTCCAAAAAATCTTTATTTTTATTGAATTGATTGTAAACTATTTAAATGTTATGTGCTTGATTTTAAAAAAAATTTTTTAAAACAGTCAGTAAGTATTTTAAATCTTCATATTTTATTGTACAATTAACCAGCATTTTAACAACAAGCATGTTGGAATATTTTTTCAAATGGATATTTGTCAGTAATATTGATTTTAAAAAAAATTGTAAAGTTAAATGTTTAGTGCCTGGTTGATAAACATTTTATCATAATATTTATATGCATTGAATTAAATTACTATAGATGACCGAGAATTGCGAATCGTTCTGGTTGGGAAGGAGTGCTTTAACGACAAAGAGCTTTTGAGCACAGCAAAGGTTAGCACTGCTTTTTTATATTGTAAAATATACATATATATATATATATATATATATATATATATATATTTAAAAATAATGCATTATTATAAAACAAATTATTGAGATAATTATCTTTTAATTTTGTAATATCAACACTAAATACTTGCCTAATTATAAAATAAAATATGGATACAATAAAATAAATTTTAAATGAATGTATGATCATTTACTTTTATTTAAAAGTAAAAATGACTAATACTTTAATAGAGAACAAATTTCTTCTATTGAGGATTTGAAAACCCTGTGACTCTTATCATAAGGGTTTTAAAATATTAATGAAAAGATATATATATTCTAAACATATATAGAGCTTTGAACTGCAAAAATAAAAGAAATAAATTGATACCTGTGAAGAGAATTATATTTTTCTTTTAAATGTTAAGTGAATTGAATTAAATCCGAAAGTGCATTTTGAATTATGACTCCATTAGTCTTTTAATTTTAAGAGTTTTATTTTTTAAAAGATAATACATTTTGTACATTTTTTGAATATCTAGAAGACATATTCTAATATCAGTTTTGTTTCAATATTTATAAATATTGAACTGTAAAGTTTTATTATTTTAACTTTTTTATAAAGAGAAAAATCTGTTGATTTTCTTTTCTTTTCGTAATCAGTTATTAAACTTATATTGTTATAACAATTATAATTTCATTATAATCATAATATAATCTGTTATAATCCTTAACTTGTGAAACTTGTACTTTAGAGACTTAAGACTGATAATGGGATGTCCATTAAACTCGTTTGACTATAATTTATTTCTCAATCAATTTATTTTTCAATCAAATTTCAAATAAAATGTGTATATATATATATAACTATTAGTATAGTATGTGTATGCATATGAGCATATAAGTGTGAACATGTACGATAACTATTTTGAGAACCTGGTAGTGGTACTGAAAATGTATATATTTATTTTTTAAAAACAGCATTTCATTTCAAAGTCTAATGAGGTCTTGTCCTCAGAGGATGGACTTGAGTATGTTCATGCTGCATCTCATTGTGAGACAGTATTTGTATTGTCAAGCTTTGAGGGAGATATTTACCACAAGTTGCATAGGGCTGAGGCACGTATTATTGGTGTACCAATCATTCTCAGCTGTAAGCATATGAATCAGGTGATATTGATTTTCCTCTTATTTATTTTGTATTTTACAATGATTTAAATTGAACTTTTACTTTTTGTTTATATTAATTTGATAAAAGCAGAATGAAAAAGAATAAGATATATAATATATATAATCTATTTCCTTTGCATAAATTCTGTTTATGGCATATGCATACTTGCTTCTAATGTTACTCGTTTCCTTTGACTTTTGTTGATCACTGCAGGGGCACTGGATATTCCCACACAGTGCACTAAGAATATTAGATGTAACTGACTTGAAACATAACTTACTTCTCTTAGGTTATAACCATTTTTATTTCATTTAGATTGGAAACAATTTTTTGTGTGACACTCATTTTAAATGCTTGAAAAAATATAGCTGCCGATGAACCAATACATAAATTATTGGCTTAATTTTATCTCTCATGATGATTTAAGAGAGTTTGTATAATCAAATAATTAACAAAATTGCAACATTTATTATAATAAATATATAATGTCATCACTTTATGATAGAATAAGATAACTGCATTTTTATTGAAGTACATGCTGTTGCTCTGTGTTTATGTTTACTTAGAAAGCTATGTCCTTCATTTGAAAGCTTACACATTTTAACATTTTATTTCAAGGAGCGGTAAGGACATTTGTCATCACATTGCACACAAGAATCAAGATAATAGAATTCTATCAAGAATTCTATCACTGAATCAGTGTGTGTGTGTGAATTCATATATTTTATGTACATTTAAAATATCTACGTACTTTTAAAATGCAAAATGATGTTCATCTATTGTACAAGACTAAGCATGCATGGTTAAAGAATAATCCAAATTACATTTATACACCTGTTTATTCACTTCTCTTAAAATGGTGAAAGTGTAATTAAATTATTTGCATATTTACAAGAGAGTTATTGGTGGTATAAAATGACATCTGTTAATTATTCTAGCATTGCCAGCCAAAAGAAAAAGAAGAAAAATATCAGTGTGCAAAGGTTAAAGAATCTGACTTAGCTCTTCAAGCAAAATTAGGATAACTTAAAAAGAATAAAGTGACATAAATAAGAAAGAAAACAAAGACCTAATTTTATGCTTAGATTCAATATATAAGTTGTAAATATTTGTACTAAATGGGTATTGAATGGTGTGCAAAGCCAGCAAAATAGAAGTAGGATATTATTTTCACTATAGTTTTGTACAGTATTTAGTAGTAATCGATTTTTGCCGGAAATAGAGGAAAACTGTAAACATTCAAATTGAAAGTGCAACAAAATATCTTTTTATTAAAGACAGTAATATAATTTATTTATATCGGAATATATTAAAATTATACTGTATAACTAATTATATGTTACTGTGAAACCATAGTGTGTGGCAAATTCAGTTACATACATATGGCTTTCAGGCCATGAGTTTACTGTAATGATCAACGAAGAAATGTAAAATTCCACTTAAGGGGCAAATTGGGGGTCGACTTATACTCGAGTATATACGATATGTAAAATTCTAAATTATATTCATATAAGAATTGTGGGTATATAAAATTGACCAGAAATATTTTTTCATTTATTTTTAACAGTCAATTATTTTATTTATATAACCATTAAAATCAGTTCACCAAATAATTGTCTGTATCCATTTTTATATTCCCTCGCCTAAAGAGGGTGAGTTTTATGAATTTATATATAAACTTAAAATTACTTCATTTCAAAGTTGATGTGTGCTGCTATATGTTGCATAGTCTAGCACTACAAACAAGAATTCAGTGTGCTAAAGGATAATGCACAGTATTGTTTATTGATTTTACATTTTCTTATACTATCCTAATTTATTTGCAACAAAAACATATAATATTGTTATTATTGTAATAAATTTTGTATTTTAGAACTTTAGTGCACATACTTGTGGCTCTTGAATATCATAATATTGCTTTTAAAAAGTCCTTGAATTTTTTCTCTCAAAATTACCTATGAACCCTGTGAAATCAGATGTATAAATTGAATGGAAATATTACTCTGGGTTTTCTTTGGTCTAGCTATGGGTAACTTATTATTAAACAAGAGATATTTGAATAGAATTATGTGTTAGGTATTTTAGAAAATATACAAAATTTTGTTGGGTATTTTTTGTTGTTGATATAATTTGTTTTCTTTTTATTTCTAGTGTGAAATCATCTATTTTAATTTTTTTAATGTAATGTGAACATTGTCATGTTCTTCTAATGAGTATTTGTATTTATATTTTATTGGGTAAGCTGATTAGTAAATCTAGTAATAGGTGTATTATTTTAATGTAACGAATAACTGTCACTTTTTCTAATAATTATTTGTATCTAATTATTATTGGTTACTCTTATTAGTAATTTTGCTAATAATAATTTTTTTTCAACCTTAGAATTTGCCATACAGCACAAGGCCACAGTACTGCATGTCAATGCATGGAGTTGTGGTCTGTTTTACAGGCTTCAAACAAAGAGACCAGCTTGTATGAAGATTTTTTTTCTTTTCAGATTTAATTAGCAGTATTCCATTCATAGATATACTTTATCTATCTATCTATCTATCAATCAATCAAATTATATTTCATTATACTTTTTAGTCTTTGCAATCTGACATTATTCCAGTATTCTATAATGCAAAATTTCAGCTGTCGAGGCTTCACAAAGCAGTAGTTATGTGCTTTAAAATAGTTTGACCAAAAGAATAATGTGAAATATGAAATGGATATCTATTACATTTTTGTGTGTAGGGATGCAAAGATATTTAAATCCTTTGGTTTAAAAGCAAATATGCAGAAACTAGCTCCATTGATTTGAAAGAAAATACATAGACAAATCAAGTGAAGTTAAATAATAGCATATAAGAACAAATAAGAAGTATTTTAAAAAATTATTTTTAAATTTTAATTTTATCAATTTGTAAATTTTAGTATGAATATTAACATAGATTGATAAACAGAAAGCATCACAAATGAAGCACAAATTTCATGTACCAAGAAGTTTAATAATAAATATTAATAAATAGAACTTATTTTTTGCACTGCTTATTAAAAAAAAAATCACTAATTTGATAGACTATTTGTGTAACTAAGTACTGATTTGTTGGAATGTTGTCTAACTGGCTACTGATTTGATGGAATATTGTGTTTAACTGAGATCTGATTTGATGGAATGTTGTGTTTAACTGGGTACTGATTTGATGAACTGGTATATAACTAAATATTGATTTGATTATGTGTAACTAAGCACTGATTTATTTGTCTCTGTTACTGACTGGATAAACTAGATATGTAATTAAATATTGACTTGATGGACTGTTATATATAACTAAGTATTGATTTGACTGTGTGAAAAGCTCTAATTTGATTTTGCAACCAGATACTAATTTGATGGACTCTGTATAACTAAGCATTCTCTTGATGAATTGTAACTAAGGATTAATTTGAGGGATTCTATCTATATTTGTAACTGAGCATTGATTTGACCATTTGTGACTTGGTATTGATTTCAAGACCTGTATGACTAACTAACTAATCACTAATTTGACCATGTGTAACTTAGCATTGAAGGTCAGTATGTACAACAAACACTGATATAACCTTGTAACTAAACATTAGTTTGATAGATTGTATTTATAACTAAGAGTAATATGATGGACAACATGTATAACCAAGCATTGGTTTGATGAACCATATGTATATAGCACATCACTAATTTGATGGGCTCATATATGATTTGACCACAAGTTACGAAGCATTGGTTTGATGGACTATATATAGCTAATCGCTAATTTATTTGTTTAACCAAGCACTGATTTGACAATTTGTAACTAAGCACTGAATTGACATTGTGGCCATGTATAACTGAACTCTAATATGACTGTTACTGAGCACTAATTTGACCACATGTAACTAAGCTCTGATATGACTGTTACTGAGCACTAATTTGACCACATGTAACTAAGCTCTGATATGACTGTGTTACTGAGCACTAATTTGACCACATGTAACTAAGCTCTGATGTTACTGTTACTGAGCACTAATTTGACCACATGTAACTACGCTCTGATATGACTGTGTGTTAATGAGCATTGATTTGACCATGTGTAATTAACCCTGATATGACTTTGTGTCACTGAGCAACAATTTGATCATGTGAAACTAAGCATTGATATGACTGTGTGTTACTGAGCACTGATATGACCGTGTGCAACTAACCACTGATATGACTGATTGTTTGCTTGCATCATGAATTGAAATGATGGAGTACTATTTCAGTGCCATTTAGTGGATCTTGTGCATCACATGGGGGGTAGTGTGAGAAAAGACATGACACCTAAAGTCACACACCTTGTTGCCAACTGTACTGGAGGAGAAAAATATAAGGTAATATTTGTATTCTACATATTATAGTATTCAGTGGCATCTAAAATACAGCTGTTTCATGCCTCCCTATTTTCCACCTCAACCATTTAACTCAAAATCTTTTGAAGCTAAAATACAACTGTTTTCGCATGTCTCCCCACTGCCATCTCAACCATTTAACTCAAAAACCTTTGAATTTGTTCAATGTGGATTGGATATACCTATTTGCAGTTCTTGTGAAATATAATCTCTCTGGTTAGGTTTTACTGTATTATGTAAAAAAGCATTGTTTTTGCTATATTATGTCAGTGTTGACTGTATGACAATTAAAAGAGTATTATGATTTTGCTTTAAATTTTTTTAAAAACAGTATGCTATGACCATGGGCATGCCGATAATGAGTGAAGAGTGGATTCGGTGCTTGTGGGATCAGAGGGATATTCTTGCCATTAAGGCAGATTCTGAGACTGTGGTAAGCTGTTGCTTTGTGTTAAATAACATATACAGTAATATCATGGGCTGAAATGTAGCTATGTTATCATGCATTGTATTTTGCTTTAAGTGCAGTAAATAGATATATACACACACATAAGCTTAGTATATATATATATATATGTATATATATATATATATACACACACATACACATAAGTTTGATTATCATAACCATAGTTGTGGTGAATATAAATCCCCTATTTCCTATTTGCTCTAGCATTTTCCTATCTGTTTTGTTAACCATGGGTTTTCCGAAGAACATAACCCTACAGTTGGCAAGGGATTACTGTATATATTGTCATTGTGCCATAAAATGTTTGTATGATATTCTGTTCATAGTTGTTGACATCAATATAATCCTACAGTCGTCGACGGATATCTCTGTATTGATTATTTGTCATGCTGCCACAAGATATTTGTGTGATATCCTATTAATAGTTGTTGACATCAATATAATCTTATAGTCGTTGACAGATTTCTGTGTATTGACTATTTGTCATGCTGCCACAAGACATTTGCGTGCTTTCTCTTAATAACTATTGATATCATGCCATTGGAATCTATTGTAGTTTGCGTACATTTTTTTTTTTATAAAGAATTACAATTTGAAAGGAAAAGAATTATCTTCTATTCCTCCAACGAATCATAGTCATTTTTAGAATGCTCATCAGTACGGATGTCTCTCTTTAAAGTCCAACAGTAATCAGCCATCATGACTGCATCTCAGCGTCTCTGATACCTGGTCTCCATCTCTTTCATATCCTGATGAAATCTCTCTCCTTGCGCGTCACTCATTCATCCCAGATTTTCAGGAAACCAATCCATATGTGAGAATAAGTAATTCATTTTGTTGCTCATGTTGCATCCAAGGTTTCTGAAAGCAGTCAGCATATTGGCAACAAGCTGTGCGTAGTTCCTGGCCTTATTGTTGCCAAGAAAGTTTTTCATGACCAGAACAAAAGCCTTCCATGTTCCAGTTCCACTTTGTTCATTGAGTTTTCAAACTCTGGATCTCAGATTAGTTTATGGAGTTGTGGACCATCAAAAATGCCAGCTTTCAATTTCTCAATGGCCAACCGCTTCATACTTCTTCAGTATCGTTGAGTGAGCTAGAGGTACATGTTACCATTGTGTAGCAGATCATATTTCAGTGATCGTTTGCTGCTGTCAATGAACAATCTCCAATCTTCAGGTTTATACTGTGTCACACCAAATTTGTGCAGAAGCTGTGCAGTATTTGTACAGTACACCAGGTCTTTTTCTGTAGAGAAAAAACTGAGGTACTCTTGATGTCTGTTGCGGTAGAAGGTGATGTGAACGCTGTCAGAAAGGACGTTCTTTCCCCTCAATCTGGATGCCAGCAGATGACTTTGACAAGCTGAGATTGCGAACTAGATCATTTAGCTCCTTTTGCAAGAAAGGATTTGGAGTATCATCACCAAGAACCACTAATTCTTCTTCTTCATATTCTTCAACACTAGAGAGAATTCTTCTTCACTAATGTATGTAAGTTCTCCAGGGACAGATACTAAAATTTCATTACAGTGAGCTACTGGCCGACATGCTGATTCAAGATCGGGATACTTAAGGCTGCTCCGGTTTATTCTGTTAATCCCAGTTACATCAATAGCGCAGAGATAGCAATCAGTGACGTGGTTTGTCAGTTCCCTCCAAACCATAGGAATTCCAAACTTCAGACAACTCTTCTTACCCTTGGTCCAACGACACAGATTGTGTGCATGTCTTGTATACCATATGTGGCATCCAAACTTTATCCTGGTCAGCAAGTTTTATACCAAAATAAGCATGGTAAACATGCTTTATAAAACCTATTACTGGATTCTTGTTAGGAACAATGGTGTATTCGTCGCAGATATAGCAAAATACATTGGGTTTATTTTTGCAATGTCTTCTGGCCGATTCCATTTCATTACCTAAAGAAGAAAAATATAAATTATTCAAAAATTAGCTTATGTAACCTCTTCATAATTATGTAAAACAAATAATAATTTGTTTATTTAAAGAAATAAGAAAGAATTTTACATCAAATAAATAGAAAATACCATTACATATTAAAAAAAACAACCCCAAATAATGTGGCAATAGATCAAAAAGTTGATCAAAAATAGCTAAAAAAATTGACCTGATTGAACAAAACCGATGTAATTTTTGGATCCAGAACAATAAAACTGTCATAAATCTGTCAAAAAATCTTAGATAGCAAATTTGATGTTGCCCAGTGTAATTATATAACTCACTTGTGTCTATCTGAATTTTAAAAAAGAAAAGAAAATCTGATAAAAATAATAACTAAAAAATAAAAAACCTATTATACACCCATCTAATGATCTACTCATTGTTTACACTGTGCCTTGCAATTGCAGTAAAAGACGAAGAAAGTGGTCATGTGGCCACTTATAAAAAGAATTAAAAACAAATAAACGCAATATGAGTAAGCCAAATGCATTGTATTGAAAATAAATCTTTCCCCTATTGAATGATAAACACTTAAGCCTTGGATAAGGCAGGCATAAATTCATAAAGCCATTTTCCATGTTCACCCTTAACACCTTCAAAGATGGATGGTACTGTAGGCCAATAGACCCCGAAAGTTCTTATTTATCAGCTAATATAGTCCTTTAAATGAAAAATACACAATAAAATAGAAAATAATTGATTTAACTTAGCAACTAACATCTTCAAACAGAATGATGAGCAAGATTGCAGAGTGGAAACTGGTTCAATGTCACCGTTTGGAACGCAAAGCTGCTCGGTGCCATTGTTGTTGACAGTCTTCTGTGATTTCGGCCACTGACCACAATTCTTTCAACTCGATTCGGTATGCGTGCAGTATTTTTTGTCTCAAACAAACTATATAGACTTATGGATGAAGAATTTTCCTATTTTCTGGTATCTTTTAAAACTGCTATATTATCGGAATTACCATGAATGAAATTTTTAAAAAAATTAAATTTAACCTTATTTCACTTTATCTTGAATTTCCTGCGCATTATTTAGTATGGAAATGAACCTTGTTCTCTCCCCTACATAAAACAGTTATTATTTTTAGATTACTATACTGCACGCATACCCAAAGACAGAAAGAGTGCATGTATTACGCGTTACCGCTGGAAAAGTTATGGCGGCTTGGTCAAAAAGTCGCTCGGTTGGTAACTTCTGAATAACTTCTTATTACTTTTTCACAATTATTTATTAAAACAAAAAAAGAGAAAAGACAGAACAGAGAACAAACTTTTTGTTTCATGTGCTTTTATTTTACAAAGCTTCAGGGATCATGAGTGTTGAAAATGTAGAAAAATTGACTAACATCGTCACAATCAGCGATGTTTGGAATACCTACTAAAACAAAGAATTTATGTTTGTCATTATACTGAACCATTGATCTTCCATCTTGCATCATGTACAGACAGCTGCTCCATTTGTCATAATATATTTATAAACTTTCATCACTTTCTGATAAATAACAGTTCTTTTACTGGCAGCAATTATCATCAAGTTCACCATTGTGTTTTAGTTTACAAAATTAGTTCTTCATTCAATAGTTTGACATTTTATATAGGTCATCAATAGTGTTAGTTGTCTTTCAATCTATTTACATTCTCTTGTGTCATGTATAAGATTTGAACTCATAAATAAATTAAATTACTAATTCACTGAAAAATACCAAGTTATGTGCATATGATGAGTGTATATTACAAGTTATTGACACATAAAATTCACCCAAAATAGTTTTCACTTTCAGCAATCAGTATTATTTTATTTATATAACTGTTCAAAGTTATTTAATTTTAATTGACCTATTTGTTTGTTCACTTTTTTATGTTTCAGATGGAGTACAAGGTCAAGCCATTCTTTCAGTGCTGTTTAAGTTTTTTTGGCTTCTCCCCAGAAGAGCAGAGACACATGGAAGATTTGACTATTCAAAATGGTAGGTTTTTATTTCATTGTCTACTGTGTATTATGATTATTACATTGTTACTGAGCAGAAAAATTATAGTGATTTGAATGCTAATGGTGAAGAGGTAAATATTTAGGTCAAAAAGATTTTATATGAAGCAGGCAGGTAGTTTCGAAAATGTCAATTCAATCCCTTTTGTTTGTAAAATATATTGCAGAATCCTGCATTGTTATTTTTAAATATTGTTCTTAAATATTTAATTTTAGTAACTCAGAAGCATTTGATGTTGCTACCTTTAGGTGGGACACACACAGCAATTGGAAGTGAGGATGCCACACATTTGGTGGTGGATGAACATGAAGTCAAAGAGCTACCCACCGATACTAAATTACCCAGTCTCATCGTTCGAGGAGAGGTAATTTTTTGAATGTGTTGATCTGTTGAGAGAGAACTTTTGTCTTTCTGCATGCCAATTTGTTTTAAACACATAACTTGTCTGTGGATGCTAGACTGTCAGAAGGCATGACAACTTGTCTCTCAAAATGCATGACAACTTGTCTGTCAGAATGCATGATAACTTGTATCTACGTGCATGGCTTGTCTGTCGGATTGCATGATAACTTGTTTCCCTGAATGCATGGCTTGTCATCAGATTGAATGACAACTTATCTCTCTGAATGCTTGACATCTTGTCTCTGAATACATAACTTCTTGTCTCTCCTAATGCAAGATAACTTTCTCATGAGTGCATTACTTGTAGTGATGAATGCATGACAGCTTGTCTTGACAAATACATGACATCTTGCCTTGACAAATGCACAATAACTTGTCTTTACGAATGCATTACAGCTTGTCATGACAACTTGTCTTGATGAATACATGACAATTTGTGTTTGAATATTTGTCAGCTTGTGTGAATGCACAACAACTTGGTTTCTCTGAATGCATATCCTGTTTGATAAATGCATGCATCTTGTCTCTGAAAACATGACAAATTGCCTTTCTGAATGCATGACAGTTTGTCTTTCCGAATGCATGACAGTTTCTCTCAATACTTGGTAACTTGCCTTTCTGAATGCTTGACAATGTATGTGTCTCTCTGAATACATGACAGTTTGCCTCTTTGAATGCTTGACAACTTGTCTTTCTGAATGTTTGACAACTTGTCTTTCTGAATGTTTGACAACTTGTCTCTCTGAATGTTTGATTGAAACTCAGAGAGTGCCATGATGAATTAACATTTGCTGAGTACCTCAGGTCCATTATAACTCAAAATCCTTACACAGGGGTTTAGAGTCTTACTCCCGGCTCTGCAATTCACCAAGTAAAATAGTTTGGTATTGTGTGATATTGGCACATAAATTTTCTTAACCAAGAAAAGATGCCATTGCAATGAGTCCCACAGTGGTAAACATTTGTAGGAAAGGGCCTGCAGCAGCTGCCACTCTCATCTTATCTTTCTCTGGTGTAGATAGACTCCTTATGGTTCTGGCTTGTATGACTGAAGCCATGTAGTATCTTCTCACATGACTACATGAAATCAAAAACAAATATTTAAAACAATCAGTACTGTAACTAGAGCAACTAAACTAAAATGACCCAAAATTGTCTCATAGAGTGAACCTCAGCAGATTTGCTTTTTTACAACTAATCTGGCAGGTAAAACACTTATATCATAAGCAATCCTGATAGAATAAATTAGATAAAATATTTTAGTTGGGAGCAAAGAAGAGGTACTATAGTTTGAAGATACAAAGACCTGTACAAGTGGAATCGGGCGATAATTTGAACAAGGCACTGAGCCTCAAATGAGGCATACTAGCTTAAAGATACAAAAACCTTTGTGATGAGCAGAATTAGGCGATAGTTCAAACGATGCACCAAACTCATACGAAGCACTGACTGTATGGTACTGTATGGTTTATGGGCTAAAGCTATTTACAGTACTGCACAGTGCAGAGACTGGAACTATTAGTACTGTACAGCACACAGACTAGAGCTATTAGTCCTGTATAATTTATATCTGTGGCTGTTAATAGTATTGAACATTTCACAGGTAAGTGCTGTCAGTACTAGCACAATTTGTACTATTGACAAAGTAGAGTTAATAATGGTGTGTGTGTATTTGTGTGTGCATGTACACGCATGTTTAAATTTCAGTAGATGTTATGCACCAGGTTAATGCAGCTTAGATGGAATAAATAAAAGTTTGATTGCATACAAAAGTTAACTTGGCTTTAGAAAGGCTTTTCCACTTAAAGTAATCTTTATTTAAAGAATTATGGTTAAGGGCCTGGGTGACATTTTCAGAATGTATAATGTTTATTGCAGTGGTTATGGGGATGTATAATGTGATTTTTTATTGCAGTGGTTCTGGGGATGTATTCAGATGGCAGCTTGTGCTGAAGAGGGATTATACCTTTTCCAAAAGGTAAATATTCAAAATATCATTTAAATAATCTTTTTAATTTATGGAATTGAACTTTTAAAAGAATTCTAAGGATGATTTTTACTTGCTTGTGAATTAAATAAATATTTCACAAAATCTGTATCCCCTACCTTCACACTCATTCACTTATTCAGATGTGCAAAAACATCTTTAATTTTAATTAATAATGCATGTATGCAAATGTATGTTGTTTACATTAAAAAAAAAACACCCAACAATGAGTTGTTATGATTTTATGTCTAGTATTAGTAATGGACAATATCAATAATTATTATTATGTAAGTTCCACATTTTAAATTTATGAATTTCTTTTTTATAATTTTGGAAAATGCATAATTTCTTGGAACTTGCATGAAAGTAATTGCAATATAAATCAGGAGATATCTGCCTTTGCGTGCAGTTGATGCCTTTCCAAAGCAATTTTTAATAAGTGCCTAACAATGTCTCTAAGCTTCACCCAATATTTTAACAATTTTTAAAAAAAAAGATTGAAAATGCACATTTGCTATTTTTGCGCTGGAAATATTTGTCAGTCACACATTGTTTTGGTCATATCATAGGTTTTCTCTTCAAAGTTGGTCTTTTTACAGATTCCATTTTTAAAAAGCAAAATCAACAAAAACAAAACTAAATTTAATCAGTCTTCTTTTTAACGCTTGAAAAAATGATTTACATGTGGCTAGCTTCTTTCTTCACTCATCACAAGTTTTCTGTGCTTTCTAATAGACATAATATATACACAAGATCACTACTCTTTCTAATACTAATAGATGTAATATGTACACATGTTCTCTATATTATGAGATATATAAATTAATATACACACTTCACAAGTTCTCAATGCTACGTAGTAGACATACACACACCACAAACTCACTATACTAATAGACCTACACTTCATAAGCTCACTACACTTTTTAATAGACATATGCACATGTTCTCGTTGCTTTCTAACAGACATAATATACATATATCTCTTCGCTTTCTATTTCTAATAGACATAATATAGATATCTCTTCACTTTCTGTTCTAATAAACATATGCACATCTCAAGCTCACTACACATTCTAATAGACCTAATGTATGGATGTCACAAATTCTCTGTGCTTTCTAATACGATAATATACACTCATCGCTAGCTTTCTATTAATTTTACACACATCACATGCTTTGTTTTCTAATAAACATAATATACTCACATCACAAACTACATTTTCTAATATAACATAATCTACATCACATGCTCTGTTTTCTAATAAACATAATATACTCACATCACAAACTACTACATTTTCCAATAGATATAACATACACTACATCACAAGCTTACTATGCTTTCTAATAGTAGTCCCACTCACATTTTTCTTGTTATTATTGTACAAATGATTTATGCTCAAAATGTGTGATCTGATGAAATAAGGTGGTTTTCAAAAATTATGATGGTAGCTATAATACTTTTTGACATATCAATAATTTAGTGTAATCTTTTAAGTCTACATTTTTTTAGACATAACGAATGTGTGAATTTTCAAGTAGAATACAAGTAAAATATAAACCACATTAAAAAAAACAAAAAAAAATCTAATAAAATACAAAATTGACATGCAAGCAAACAAAAGTATTATTCTTTCAATAACTAAAATTATATTCTCTGAAGTAATTTTTAAAAATAATTATATAAAAATAATCAGGATATTGTTTTGTGTGAATTAAATAACATTCATGTATTACAAAATAAATTTTAAATAAGTAATTGGAAGAATTCAAATTGTTTCCCTTTGTATATCACTTGAATGTTTTGCTTTGTTTCAGAGAATTATTATAAAATTATTAAAAGAGTGAATTTTTAATTAATTAAATTATAATAATAATAATACAAATAAAATTACTCTTAATTTGTTAATTTTAATATCAATAAAATCCTTTCAGATATCTATCTATCTATCTAGATATCTATTTATCTCTCTGTCTGTCTGTCTATCTAATAAGGAGAAGAGAGCTATTACACTATAATCAAATCATCAGTATATTTTTGTTAAATTTTCTTGTCATCTTAAGGTTTAGTGAATCTGGAGTAAAATTTATAAAAATCAATTGTTTTTTTTTTTTAAGTGGGAAAAGTAATGATATTGAGAATGCAAATATTATAATGATTTACATTTTTCTAGGTTTACAAAAAAATTATTTCATGTTAGAAATCACATTAATCATTACATTGTTTTCTCTCATAAAAATGCAATAATAATGACATTTTTTTAAAGTATGTTTATTAAAAGGCACATTGTTTACCACTGTAGGTACCAATTAAAGCATCTATTCAAAAATAATTACTTGCAGCACAATCCAAATTTTATTATATTTTTTGTTAGCATCATTGTTCTCAGCCATTGATTAAACTTTTGAATCATTCTCAAAATATCTTATTTCTAAATGAATAAGGATGTCTTTTAACGAAATCTTATTAGAAAATAAATTAATCTGGAGTGCTGAAGATATAATATTTAAACTTTGATTGTAGTGTAAACCATAATAATACCAGCTTCATATCTAGACAATCACTCAAGTTCAGGAAGAAAGAAAATATACAGGGTGGCCCAAAAGTAGGTTTACAGTTATCACGTAGACTATTTATTTGAAAATTCGACACTAGAACAGCGGGAAATTCGTTATACCTGTTAACATAAACATAAACAATTTAATCTCTCAGATGCTCAAAATGTCCTCCTTCAACATTACAACATTGGTATTACTAAGCAAGTAACTTCAACCATATAAAAGATAGTTTAATAACTGTAAACCTACTTTTGGGCCATCCTGTATACAATTTTGCATCTCCTCAATTGTGTCCTATTGTAGATAATGTTGGTAAAACAATCCTAGAATGAAAACTAGTTTGTCTTTAGTAATTTTCATATATACATATATTAGACTAACCATCATTTACTCAGTATGTATAAAGACCAGTGACATTTTTACATGTAGGCCTATTTATGTAACTACAATCACAGTTACTTTTCATTTGAGGAGAAATGTGTCACTGCAGTCATTTAGATGCACTGGAGGGCAACAAATTTCAGACAGTGACAGAATGATATACTATAATGTTAATGAAAATGTAATTAGGCAATAATTATCCTAAACAAATACTCATTTAATTTCAATTGCTGTTTTAACTTTCTTGAGAGTTAACTGTGCCAATGTTATAGTATAATAATATTAATTATTATATATAAATGATAACAGATGAATTGCCTGACTTTACATCTCAAACATAACACTAATTTTATGAAGAAATAATAAATTGTTTCTTATGAATTTTTCTATGATATAAATTATAATTAATAAATATGTAATAATTATAATTTTCAGATTCCTATTCATTACATTTGTAGATAAAGAATAAAAGGTATGCTAAAAAAAAAAAAAAAATTATCACACACAAACATACATATGTAATTAATCGAGCAGAATATCAAGTTCCTAAAAGGGAAATGACTAATGAGACTTTATAAATTATATGTATGTATATTTCTTATTAAAAAAACAACATAGTACTAAGAGTCAAATACATTTTCACAGTTATTATTTTAAAAAAGAATGTGTACTTTACCCTACACAATAATCCTAAATTAGGATTACAGTAACTAAATTTAATAATTTTATGTCTTTAAATAATAAATGTTTGTCACCTGCTTTTTCTGATGTGATGGCATGTTGTTATGTGTGAATGCAGGAGGAGAGAAAGATGAGATAATACAGTGTTGGTTAATTACTTCCTTGCCTGCTTACTGGAAACTTAACCCCTTTTTTCAGCCACATGTGTGTACAATCATTAAACAAATACAAGGTACACACGATGGATATGTGTCATAAACTCTAGTCTGGTCTAGGCTAAACATATAACAATTAATAACTAGCTCCATGTCCCCAGACTCTCTTGCTTGAATTACAGTCCCTTTAACACATATATACATGACATAACGAGACAAGATATGGAGAGTCAAGAATCATAATTATAAGAGAATTTAATAAAGAAGGAAATTAAATAAAAGAAGAAACAATGAAGTAAATGTCTAATTAAATCAGAATAAAATGTGACTTATTATACTTTATAGCAAGGATGCACAAACCGCAGCCCGCGGACATGGCTCTTTGCAGCCCCCGGAGGACATTATTTCATTATTTGTGTTGTTTTTTTGTACTGAGCCATCAATATGCAACATGACTTGTAGCCCTCTATGCACTATCAATTGGAAATTTGGCCCTCTGGCCTAAAAGTTTATGCACTCCTGCTCTATAGTATCATTATTAATGAAGAATTTAGTGCACACAGTATGTCTAATGAGAATAAAATGTGACTCTATAGTATCATCATCATTAATGAGGAATTTTAGTGCACATTGTAGAACAGTGGCAATAACAGCAATGCCATGCGATGCAATACAGTGTCTTTTGGGTGTTCTCTAGTCTTATTTAACTTATCTTAGACCAGAGGCAAATCTGTCCCTCAGCTTGAATACAGCATTGGCAGTTTAGTACCAGGTTTGACGACTCAGCATAGACCAACGATATATAGATGTAGCAGTTGATATTGGCAGCCTTTCCTTAGCTGGATCAACAACTCATACCAATTTAAGTAGATGTAGCTTTGTCTCGTCAGCCTTTCTCCTCAGCTAGTCAGACTGTACAAAGTGCCAGACTGGAGATAAAAATTGTAATGTTCTCCTTTCATACATTGCTTATTATTGTGCAATTAAATGACATCATTTAGACAATTTAGAAAAATGAGAATAAGTGGACAGCACTCTCTCACTAACTCTTGTTCAAACTTAATTAATATCTACTTGTATAAATGATATATAAATAACAACATATATAAACAAGCTTTTGAATGAAAAGTAAGATTAGTTTTGATAATAAGCTAAAGAAACCATGATACTGACCTTGCTGGAAATAAGTCACTGAATTATAAAAACTAGGAAACAGCTTCACTATTGGAGACCAAAAGGCAGTCTGAATTTGGATTTCTCTAACACAGCTGTTTAAGTATTCTAACATCTGTTGTCCAGATTTATTCTAGGTGACATTTCTCACATCCAGTCAGTGTATGCTGGCCTCTTGCACAGACAATAAGATTTTATGTAGACTCGCATTGGCCAGAGTGGATGACAAGCTCAACCAGGAATTACATAACTACCTCGAAGTTAAATCTAATTAAAGTGGGGTCATGGCTTTAAGTTGGAAACAGTTTTAGAAAGATTTAAAGTAATAAAGTCAAGTCTTTATGACTATTTACATTATTATTATTACATTAAAAATATTATTATGAATTAAGATAATTTTATCTTTAAATGACTTAATAAAAGTGTGAGAAGATGGGGAGACAAAAAGCTGCAAATGTCAACAAAATATTATTTAAAAAAAAAATTTAAGTATAATTTTCAAGCCATAATACCAGAAGACATTAATAATAATTAATATTCAACAAAACCATTTGTATCTAATTTTATTTTATATGTTTATAGTAGCATTGACTCGACCCAATATTTAATAAAATAGCTATGAAAGCTTTGGATTGGCTCTGGGTCATTAGAATCTACACCACCTGATCCAGTTTTAGTTTATGGCCATATTTGTACAAGACAGCATTATTAATATTATATTTATAGTGAGTGCCTAAAATACTACTCAGCATCATTCACTTACTGAGAATTGCTATAGTAGAACCATATTAAAAATTTAATCAAATAAAAACAGAACATTTTTTGTAATAAAAATTAATGCTTACACTTGTATTTAATTTTTATTTTTTATATAAAAACAAAACCAAAAAAACCCAACATACATATATTGGTTTACTGTTTATATCCCATTTTCCTTCTTTTGATTATTTTACTGCTAAATAACAGTGATAGTGATTATGTTTCACAACATTTGATTTAAAACAAACATGCCTGTGCACTCATCAAAGCTTGGTCAAGTTTTCAATGTTCAAACAAAATGCTTTCCATTAGGCTCACCCCTCAGTGTCCTTGCAGTCCAGCTCTGAACTCTGTGAATACACGAAGTCTTTTGACTTGTAAAACTGTTTCCACCTTCTTCATTTGATATTTCAGTCCCTTGGTTTGACTTCTCTATAAGGTCATGAAAATAAATTATTCTATTTATACTTTTATGCACATTGAAGACCACTAACATTTTGAAATACAAACAGTATTTAGTCTACCAGTCCTTGAAAGAACCTATGGTAGTTGATTCCTTTTCCACCAAGAAACCATCATTAAATTGTTCATTAGTGCAAATAACTTGATAGCTGAATAATAAATGTTTATTACACTGCCATATATGGTGGTAGAGAAAATAAACTTTATATGATATATCTGATAAATTGTAGCCTTGTTACTGCTAAGTACTTAAAGTAACTTTCTCATTATTTTTTAACATTATTACATAATTCAAATCTTTACATGTAAGAAACTTAAATAGATTATATCAGTTAATATAAATTTTTTAAATTCTTCAGAAAAAAACACATTGTTGTTTGCCAGAACTCATATAACAAACTTTATGCTGTCCAGTCATTGATTGGGTTAATAGTTACTAAAGCTAATTTTTAAGCATGACCCGTCATGCACACTCTGATGACTCAGAGAAGACATGAACATTAGGCAGCAATCAGGAAAAGGAAAAGGAAGTATTTGATAAATGCTCTGACTTGTTTTTAATTTCATATACTATAAGACTTTTGATAGTCTGTAGTTCTGAAACGTGATAAAAAGCCGTATAGATTATGCATTTTCCTTGTGACTGCATCATTCTCTACATATTTGCCTTCTGTTTAATGTTGACTCACACACCCCACTAATTGACAGCAGAGAATATCAGAGTATTTAGGAAGAAATTTTGTTTCCATATAATGTGTGCTGCATACACACTGTTTTTCAGTTGTGTGTGAGAAAGAGAGAGCAATGTTATTAACACTTATTCTACTTGTGTCACCACTACCATGACCATGTATAATTTAGACATTTTACTAGGAAGGCATATAATGACATACATGAGTCTGTCTCAAAGCTTTATATTACTATTACATAACACAATGCAAATAACTTATATTGAATTATAGATGTTTTGTTACTTCATATTAAATAAGTAAGTGTACTTAGGATCTTAAATAACTGAAATGAAAATAAGGTAACACTATCAGAGCCTAATTGTAAACTATCTCAGTATCTGTGATGATGATCTTACAAAGACAAAATAAAATTTGTGTAGGGTCCTTAAATTATATTTGGTTTACAACATACAGTATTATGTGTAGTGAAAAAGGGGGCAAAAACTTGCATTTTGTTGTGCATTTATTTTTGTGATAATAATTTATTGTGGGTTTTTCCCGCTTTAAATTTACTTTTATAAAGACAGTATTGATGTGGCACTTTCATGGGGAAAACAAACTTATGATGCTAGTGTTCTAGTGAGTAAAAATTTTACTTGGTAATTGTGACTAATACCTTTGACGTAATAAACTTTGGGGAAAATCCATTATCAAGATATACTATACTGTAACTAGTTGAGATGTTATGTGTTATGGTAAACTACTTGGCTTATAATACATTTTTGAGATGTGATGTTTCTTGACATTTTGTGATCTTTGTTAACATTTCATTTTCAAAATCTATTCATAATCACGTAACTATGGGTTATACATTTTAAATTAAATATAATACACATGTAATATTTATATTTAGAAACTTAGCATCTTTTGCTAGTAAAAATAATTATTTACCCAATAATATCATGACATAATATATGAACATCAGAGTTGATTTCTTCAATCAGAACATTGTTTAAATCTTCAACAGTTCCTTCTCAGATAAATAAAGATATGCAGTTTATGTTTCTAAATATTATAATTTTTAAAATGGCCTAGGTAAGAAATGTTTGTTTCAGTCTTTTTAAATTTTAATAAAATATATACAAGTGATAGTTTTCATTTTTCATAATATATTATAAAAATGTCTTTAAATGATCTAAGCATTATTATTGTAAATTGTATGATTTGAATGTATTATGAAAAAATAACACATTTTAAGGCCTAGGATTACTGAGGGAAAAAAGATCAATTAATACATTGTGATGGCATTAATTATATTAAACAACAGTTTAAATCTGATATTTAGTTAAAACTGGGTTTTTCATCTATATTGAAATGTGTTATAATAAAAAAGCTGTTAGCATATAGAATTAATTAATGTATTAGACTAATGAGGGTGAATCTCAAAGAGATATTAAAGTAGTGGGATTATTTTAAACTTTCCAACTTAGGTTAAATTCGAAAATCAAGATTTTTAAATTTTTGTATGTTTAGATTCCTGAGCCTACCAGAATGGCTTCTACCAGTAGTCTGGGTTCAAGATCACGTAAACGAAAACGATTAAAGCAACTGGCAGCAGAAGGAGAGATTGATTCCCCTTTCAATGTAATAAAAAGAAGATCCAGTGAACAACTTTCAGGAATTTCTTTAAGTCCAAACTCATTTCTTAATGCCTCTGGAACTCCAGATAGATCTGACATTTTGGGTAAGTAGTTCAGAATGTTTGCATTTGGTTTTGCTTTACTATAATTCTTCCTCCTCCCTCCCCCCATTTTTTTTTTGTATAATAAAAAGTTAAGTAGCAAAAGTTCATAAACTGAAAATTTTTGGATACTTTTTCATTATGTATCCATGGTTTTCAATCCATTTTAGCAATATTCATTGACCTTAAATGTATTCTCTGTTAAACACTTCAGAGTTTATTGTAATTATGCAAAATGTGTCCTGTAAATTTAGTTAACACTTAACCTTATTAAATTTTTGGAGGTGTTCTCAGTACAAATTTTGTTACTTGAAAATGTCAGGATCATAACAGAAATGTATACTGTGGATTTAGTTTACAATAAACCTTATTACTGTTTTGGGAGCATAGAGATGCTGCTACTTTTTCTGAGTGTTAAATTTCAAAATGTTACAGGCAATGTATTGCATTAAACTACATTTATTATTTCAAGTAATTGAATGAAATCATCATTTGGGAGTTTTTGCTACAGTGAGGGATACATTTAAGGGGAGGTTTGAGGGTGAAACTGGAAAAAACTCACATAAAAATCAAGCAATCACAACTCCTGTATTTATTAACTTATTGCCATAATTTTTTGTATGCAGTTAATCACACCTATTGCTAACACAATTAAGCAATAAAACAGTTTATCTGATGTTTTAATGTGTAGTTATATGGATTATAATGACACATGTGTTTTTGTGTCGACGCAAAACTACATTCCGCCGTTCAACTGATTACAAGTAAACTATACATTATTTTAATGTGAAATTTGGTATACTTCAGGTAGGTATGTTGTAGTACAATGTGAACTAACATGAAAAGTCTACCATGAAAATTTTTGTTGTTTTTGTTGAAATATATATTTGAACAGGTTTGACATAGTAAAAATAAGTCTTCTATTTTACACACTTGCTTCTTTCTAGTTCAGAATGTAGCCATATGTGTGCTGGAACTATGTTCAAAATTTCATGGCATTCTGATAAATAGTTTCTGAGATATCTATAAAACCGTACTGGCAGCGCATAAAAAACTGATTCTGAGAAAACGCGTCGCAAAGTTTTTCTTTACTAAAGTCATGTGTTTTGATAATAAATATAAGTTAAATAGATGAATCTTTTTATTTTATAATCAAACATTAATTATATTTTAAAGACAGTAACATTACCAACTTATTCTTGACCACCAGCAAGATAAAACTGCTGAATGTTAGCATTATTAGATGCATTTTGAACAATTTTTACGCGTACATTGTGAAAAATAAAACTGAGACAGCGAGAGGCTAAGTCGTGTCTTGTCTAGTGCACTGATGGTAGTTTGTCGCTATCCCCTAGAGGTTTCTGGCAATGTGGGCATAAAAGTCTCTTTATAAAGTTTAAAAGGAGTTCACAGTCTACAAAACGAAAGCCTGTTAATGTTATTTGTTCATTATCACTGTCAACTTCCATTTCACACGCTTTACCTTCAAGTTTTGCATGAGGCAGAGACATTGCCTGTAGCAGACGATGTATTTGTGACACGGCGTCGCTCATTGTATACAACACGTGTTCAGCATAGAATTATTTACTGTAATCAGTCATTTAGTATGTCTGTTTCCCTGGAATCTTCGATTTCTGGAAGAATAGGATTGTTTTATTTTCCCCATCTTAGTTTTACTGTACTCAAGCCTCAAATAGAACTCACACTGAACGTAGATTGTAACTTTCATGAGATCGAAGCTGTGAAACACGCCATGAGGTCAGTTTGCTAAATCCGACTTGCTCTTGAAAGCTAATCGCTGATTGGCTGATTTTAGACCCTTTGCTATATTAGTCTTTTAACAAGTAGCCAATGAAAATGCATGTTATGGTGGATTTTGGACATGGAAATGGGAAGCTAAAGCTGGCTTTTCTGGTTCTTTTGGTATATTATATGTAATATTATATTATGTAGGAGACGAGATATGACCTTTGAAACTTTATGCATATATAATTAGCTATAATTGCACTTTTGTTTATGCATACCTACTCAATTAAAACTTAAATTAAAGGGCTTTTTATTAACAGCTACGAAAATGTGAACGTGGGAAGTGAAAGTAGAATGATTAAAGTTAACAATAACACGAAGAACAAAAAACACACAAAAAATAAAAAATCTTATAATTTTCACCCTCAAACCTCCCCTTAAATGGCAAGTTGGTAACACATTATGCGCAGTCTGGATTGACTGCCTTGAACTACATGAGGCAATGAATTGTTTACCACATCTACTTCAGTTTTTAAGAAGTCAGATTATTGTGTAAAATACTTTCATTTATTATTTCTTTGGAAATTTTTGAAGATTTCTTCAAGTAGGATAATTTCTAATTTATGCATTTTCTTTAGAATTCTTCATTTAAAAATATAGAAAATAATATCCATAATATCCTTTTTGATTTACAGTTTACAGTTGTACCAACTCATTAATATACAAGGTGCAAAAAATTCATTTATAAAACTTGAATTCTGTCAGACTGAGGTGTGTTACCTGTCTGAAAATTAAGCTTTTAGATAACTAATCCAAACGCTACCTTCAGAACTTTTCTCAAAAGTTTTAACAAGTTGGGGGAAAAGCACATTTTTTCTCCACTTCCAGATATTTTAAAAATGTTTTTGTTCTTTTGCTAAAGCATAGGCTGGATGAAATATGAAGTATACATGGTTTTTATCCTTGCGTCCATTGTCCAAGAGCCTAGTAAAACCATGACCAAACAGTTTTCTTTCTCCTTTTGATCAGCTACCAGGGGTGTTATGTCCACATTTTAAAATTTATACTGTCCCATAATACATCTAAAGACAAGAGTATTTTTGCCTGTCATGTTAGACAGATTAGTCATGGTTTCTATCCGTTTGACAGTCATATTTATTGCAAACTGCTTTATATTTTTGTTTATCATGTTTCATAACTGAATAATTTGAACTCATTATTCTTGTAATGCATTTAGAGGTCACAGAAAATGCAGAGAACCGTCAGCAGATTGTGCCAGCTAAAATGTCCAAACGGTGGCAGGTTGTCATGGAGTTAATGCAGACAGAAACAAACTATGTTACCATCTTGCACACCATTTTGCATGTGAGTTCGTTTCAACCATTTTTAGTAGTGCCTAAGAGATAAAGGGAAAATCTGAAAAATTGCACTTTGGATGATTTTATTTAAAGAGAATGGATAAAAATTGAAAACCTGATCTTGTCTGTGACTTGATATCTTAAATATTGTTTCTGGAAATACCAAGATTTGTAGTTAAGTGTTCAAAAAGTAAAATACTCTCCTGCAAATCTAATTTTTTATTTTAAAACTTCTTTGGAGTGAAGGGATTAAGGGCAATGAAAATTAATTATTGCATGTGGCTTTTCTGAATTATAAGGTAATAATACAGTAAGGTATTTCAGGATCTTCACTTAATGTTACATTAAATTGCAATCTTAGTGTTTACATATTTTGTTGAGCATACATATTAAAGTATTTAACTATAAAACTCTTTCTTTGTGTATTAAATATTCTTCAGTATATTTTCACAGTTTCTTTAAGTGTTACATTTTTTATGTGTAAAGTATATCACCTTTATTTTTTAATACTTTCAGACTTTTAAGGAGACAGTTGAAAAACCTGACCAGTACAATGGTCCATTGTTGGCAGCACAGGACATAAAAATTATCTTTGGGAACATCCCACCCATTTATGATGTCCATTGTAATCTGCGGGAAGATTTAACTCTCGTGTTGGACAATTGGACAGAAGAGACCAGTATTGGAGATATATTTCTTAAGCGTGTGAGTTTATATTTACTTATTAGCAATTTTTATTGTTGTGACTACAGTTTTGCACTGTTTACCTTGCTGACTATTTTCTGAGCTATACTGGTATAGCTGTATCTTGTTATCATCTACTTGGGCTCTTTAATGTCATGAAGCAAAAATAATACTGCCTTTTCAGTTCAGAAGAAAACTACCCAGTAGTGGTGTGTTTTTATTAGAGGCATGTAAATAAGTCAGTGTTGCTGATGCTTGATTAGGAGTAATATGGCATTCATTTTAACACTTAAACATATTAACTTAAGCCTTTAACAAAGTTTTCCTTTAGAAATGAGAAGAGAGAGAAAAAGAAAAGAATTAACATTCCACAAGTTATTGTCTTTTAGTATGTTTCAGAAATTATCATATCACTCTTTTGCTTTTTGCTTCATCTGCAATATTTTGTGGCTCTCAGTGGTCCACTTAATTCCAGGTTTTATTTTTCCTTATAAGAGATTTTGTAATTGCGCTATATGATAGCTACTCTTTCTTTTTTCATTTATTTGGAACTAATTTCAGAATGTTGTTAAGTATTAAATTGTTTTATTTTCGTTGATTTTTTTTAAAAAAACAGTTTTGTTAACATCAGCAACAGACTACATTTTAACAGAAAGTATTTAAACAGGAATTAGTTTATAAGCACTAACAGATAATCGGTATTAGATTGGTTGACTTTGGATTTGCAAAACCTTTGTGAAACTATTTTAAAAGAACTATTTTTCCAGACTTTCACATTAAAGACCTAGTGAAGAAAAATTTAGGTCAACCTTTATCAAAAGAAAATTAAAAGTGGTGTTTTGATGTAGCACATATACACATTACTCCCTCTTAATGCACATTTGATTGTATGAAGGGAGCTTGTCAGAACTGTAGTGTTCAATATTTTGATTACATTAGTAAATTTCAGAGCCATAATTTTTCTGATTCATATTTTAATAGAATCAATTGAAAGAGTCTCTTCAAGATTTTCAATGTTATCCCTGGTATGCAGCAAGGAAGGATTATGGTGGTCAAGAGAACCACATGGGTAATGTTTTGTGCAGAGGACCACATAGACCAGGGGTCTCAAACTCATTTTGCCTGGGGGCCACTGGAAGTAGAATCTGGGTGAAGCTGGGCTGCATCATTATTCCCTGCTGCCAGAGACCTGGCAACACTTCCTCTTACACAGCTCAGACACATTTGGCTTCAGGGAGGAAGCCACTGTGACCTTCAGTATGGCTTGAAGATGCTCATCAGTAAGTTTGTCCTTGAATTTTGACTTATTCAAGTTCATGGTGGAGAAGAGCTATTCACACAGATAGGTGCTCCCCAAAAGGCACTTGGTCCACTTGAACATCCTGGAAAGCTCAGGGAAGGTAAGGGGCAATTCTCTCAAAAACTGTCCAAGCTTGTTTGCTTTTCCACTCAACTTGGCTTTGAGTTCAGAATTACACTTATGTCAATTAGATCCATTTGAAGCACAGGAGGGACATCTTCCACATTGAAGAAAGGGTCAGCAAATATTTGAAAGGTGGTTCTGTGTTTCTTGAAATCTGCAAACCTGTGATCAAATTCTTCCTGCAGCTTTACAATGGCATCAACATACTTCTCACCACTGAATGGTGTGCCAGAATCCATGAGTGCCTTACATGCTGGGAAATGGCAGATCCTGAGGTATGGTAGCCCTAGTGACAAAAACTATAAAACTCCCAGGGTGCATGAGAAAAACGTGCGGGCCGCACTATCACTTAACTTTAACCCGTTCGCCGTCGGCTATGAAAAACTCGCGCGACGTCACGGTGTCAGGCACTTTTGCCGCTGAACGATTTTTCTAAAGGTTACCCTAAAAAAACGAGAAAAGCGACGATCATTTTGCACGGATATTCAAAATGTTAATTGAATATTAATCTAGACAAACTAATTAAATAATAAAGTAATATTTTTAATTGATTTAAAATTTAAAAATAAATAAATAATAAAAAGTTTTCTTACCTTTTACTTGAACTTGAGAATTTCTGCATCGATGTCATATTGAATTTCTGCATGGGTGTCATATTCCTTGAAGGCTTTACATCCCCAAGTGTTGTGGGGATGTTTTGGCGATGTTTTGGATATTTAGGAGAAATATCCAGGGTCTCGCCTCATCAGAAGCCTGACCCAAAACTGTTTATTATATGGAACATCAAGCACACAAACACCACATACTTGTACTCAATGGCTACAGTGTCCGAGATCTATCTGAAGAAAATTTTTTTGAAGTATAAGTCACAGTTCAAAATTCCAAAGGAATGATGAAGAAAAATTACTGAAATTATATATTCAGCTGAAGTAATGATAGATGTAGTCAAAGATAGTGAAGCACAAATCCAGATGCAGAAAATAAGTTGAAAAGTTCCAAAGGAATAATGAAGTAAACTCACAGAAATTATATAATGCCAGCCCCTACCAAACAAGAGAAGAGATGTGAAGATTTATATATTATACAAATGTAGAATAGGCAATAAAATAGTAATTGTAGTCAAAGTTATGAAGCACAAATCCCACTGATGTCCAGAAATATTTTTTCACATGTCCACTTGAAGAATACATTTTGTTTTCACAACTCCCAAATGAAGAAGATAATTTATAAATAATCCAATTGGAAATGTAGTCAAAGTTATGAAACCAAATCCAACTGATGTCCATGAAAATTTTTTCACACGTCCACTTGAAGAATACACTTTTTCACAAATCCCAAATGAAGAAGATAATTTATAAATAATCCAATTGGAAATGTAATCAGTTATGAAGCACAAATCCAACTGATGTCCAGAAATATTTTTCACGTCCACTTGAAGAATACATAGAGAGTGAAAGAAAACTTTCTTGTATCAGTTTATTGTTTTTCTCATGCTTGGATATGCATTTATGATACTAGACAAATTGTACAAGTGTCTTTCCCCATGTACATAAATAAAATCGAAAACATGCCCTGTAGTTCTCGCAGATTTCGTATGATTTGATTCCAAATCTAGCACGTTTTGATTTTATGTACTGTCTAAAACCCAAACGATTTTTCCAAAGCATCAAAGATTCATACACACAAATATTTTCACCAGGCACATAAATTGATAAAAATACTTGTCTGAAATGATCAACAAAGAATTTGATTTTTTGGATACTGTTGCTAGGTTCAAAGACTTGGTTATCTGAAAAATGTAAACAGCTTAGCACAAACAGATCTATGCCTGTCGTGACTTTACGAATTAGACTTATTATAAAATGTTTCATTTGTTGTAAAGTAATGATCAATAAAAGATTTTCTATCTATTCTCATCAAAATAAAAAAAAAAAAACACTGATAAAGTTCACTTACCTCTGTATCTCGCCATTGTTTGAATCGAACCTACGAAGGAAGGATCTACGAAGGAAAGATCGGTCGCATTACTCGCATACTGGCATAAATATTAGCGTACTTGACAATTCTTTGCACAAAACTTTCTGGGGAAAATGTTTGGAAAATATTGAGAACTGTAGCATTTTCTGCAAATGGTATTTGTACTCCACTGCTGACTGTAAAAGGGGGATTCTCCATGCATTGGTCACAGATGCATGCACCACGCACACACGCTACGCCATGACAGACCGGGTTTCGTTTTCGCCTCATGGTGACCTTCATGAAAAATGTCAATAGGGGCTGGAATTTCATCTTGTGATAAAAAAATCACTCTCATCTAATGGGTCATACTCTAATCCATCTGTGGCTTCAAATTCTCCAACACCAACATCAAAAGTTGCCTTGGCGAATGATAAACATAGCGTACACAATATCCCAAATATGAAAGCACACAATGGCGTCCACCTTTGAACAAAGGAAAAGTAGGGTGACGCTACCAAAGGCGGGAATTCAGTCACATGAGCATTCTCATTAAAGTATCCAATGATAAAATTTAGAACAAAATTGGATGCTGAAGCGAACTCACATACTTTCTTCCCTCGGATTGGTTACTTTAATTTACATATCATCTGTCGAACTGAGGATGCGCGCGCATGGTTTCAAAAGAATACCCTTGACGTTTGTGCCTATTTTATTAGACGGTAACGATTACGTACCAAAGACGGCGAACGGGTTAATATCAAGTGGGGGCCACAAAATATCGTCTGGCAGGCCGCAATTGGCCCGCGGGCCGCGAGTTTGAGACCCCTGACATAGACACTATTTTGTGCAGAGGACCACATAGATATTGTTTTGTTCAGAAGATCACATAGAATAGATACTGTTTTGTGCAGAGGACCACATAGAGTCATTGACACTATTTTGTGCAGAGGACCACATAGATACTGTTTTGTGCAAAGGACCACATAGACACTATTTTGTGCAGAGGACCACATAGATACTGTTTTGTGCAGAGGACCACATAGATACTATTTTGTTCAGAAGATCACATAGAATAGATACTGTTTTGTGCAGAGGACCACATAGAGTCATTGACACTATTTTGTGCAGAGGACCACATAGACACTGTTTTGTGCCAAAGAAAGAGATGATATATGATAAAGCAAAATATTTCCTGCACAAATATCTCATGATATTGCAAATCAGTTTGTTACAGGAAAAACAAGAAGTCATAAAGTACATTGTCTAGTTATGATATTGCAAGTCAGTTCGTTACAGGAAAATCAAAAAGTCATAAAGCTCATTGTCTAGTCCTGATTCAAGAGTACTCTGAAGATGTCAAATATATATGACATTTAAAAAAAACCCATAGTTCTAGGATAAAATAAATAAACAAATGAGTCATTAAATCTTTCTCTGTTCTGGTATAATTGTAAGACATTAAGCAGGAATAATATAATTGCAACTTCAAGTAACATAATGATGTCTCAGTATTAAATAAGGGTAACTGTAATTTCTAGTACCATAATGGTGTCAAAGTTTTTAAACACAAATAGTTAGCTGCAACTTCTAGTACCAAAATGGTGATGGTTTCTGTATTAAATAAGAATAAGGATAACTATTAACTTCCAGTGCCATAATTAGTAGTAAACAGGAATAACTACAACTTCTAGTACCATAAGGAATAAGGATCACTGTAAATTCTAGTATAATAATGGTGTTGGTATAAAACAGGAATAAGGATCACTATAAATTCTAGTACATTTATGGTGTCTCTGTATGAAACAGGAATAAGAGTAATTAGTACTATATAGTGTCTAGTATTAAATAGCCTTGTTTAATTCTAATCAGTGAGAATTATCATTGCTCCATATAAAAAAAATTATTTATTTTCTTTCATGATCTTGTATCTGGCAGTCTGATGCATAACCTCTCTCATGCATCAGTGAGTTACTGACTAGGCAGTCTCTTATATATCATATGCCACTGATGAAGCAGTTTAAATTAAACTCTTGTCCTGCATTGTCACTGATATGGCAGTCTCTTACCACAAGGAGAGCTAATATTCATATGTGATTTTTATTACTAAAGTAATGACTTATTTACAAGTTGCTGAGTTATACAATTTTGCAAAAACATTTGAATAATCTGAACTTTAAAAAAAAAGAAAATAAATGCATATGGATAATGAGAATTCACTTTCCATAGTTTTAAAATAAAGCATTTTGTATGAAAAATTCATGAAACAGCGTTGTAAAAGCACCAAGATAGTGTCACTGTGTGCATTGTTCCCTAAATCTTAATATCTCACAACTTACAATTTTATTCTTGATTAAAGAATAAAAATGGTGCATCATTTTGCTACACATAATTCAGATGAAAAACACATTTTGAAAACACTTCATTAAACTTTTATTTATGACTTTTTGTCTCTAAATAAAATTTTTAAATTACCACCTTAAACAAAACTGCCAAGAAAATTATTTATAAACATTTTTTTTATTTTTAAATTGTGATGTTTGAAGTTGGTAACCATTTTCCAACATGATTTCTTAAACTCTTGAAAATAGGATTATAGAATGTAATAAATATGATACTCTATAGGTTTAGTCAGTTTTTATTTATTGTGCACTCCTTTTAATAATGCATGGAGTTGAAAATGACTCAGATAAAATGTTACAAGTTACTATGAGAAATTATAGATAGAAATTGTAAAATACATTTTTCTTTTTTCTTTTTTCTTTTTTTTTTTATAGTCTGAAGAATTTATGAAGGCATATCCCAATTTTGTGAACTATTTTGAGAACACCAAAGAAACAATCATCAAATGTGATCAGCAAAACCCTCGCTTCCATGCATTTCTCAAGGTGAGTCACATGGTGTACATTCCTCATGATCATCATTGCAATGTGATAATTAATTCAGCATTTTTTGTATGATTTCAAATGATAAATCAAACATGATCATACATCTTAAGCACATTCCATGAAGTTGTCAGGTAAGTCATTAATAGATCCAAATGCGTATTCCTTGTCAGCTCTCTTCAAATGGTAAGCAGAAAATTGATCAGTTGTAAATAATACTGAAACTTATCAACAAAATATTATTTTTTAAAGCATTTTATTTTAAAAAACCAGTTGTACACCAAAATAAAAGGTTAAATATATAACACATTGGCTGCTGAGGCAGACTGATTGGTTAAAATTAGAATGGCAATCATGCTAACACTAAGCCTGCGTGCATGTGTGACCCATTTCATTCCAAGGACGACGAACGGGTTAAGGGAAGTTCCAAGTAGAGTACAAGATACAGTTTTTTCCATTGATTTTGTAACAGTATTCATTACATAATAACATGATGCAAATATAAAATGTATATTAATAATGTTAATGATAGTATGAGTGATGTCATTAATGATGTATAATTTTATATAAAATGTCATCATCAATATGCACAAAATATATTTTTGGTAAAGGAAAAAATATGACACTTAATTTTAAAGAATGAAGAAGGAAACAAGAATTTTAAGAAGTTTTATTGATTCTTTTCTAAAGGTTTGCTTGACTAAACCAGAATGTGGAAGGCAATCATTACAAGAACTTCTTATCCGTCCAGTGCAGCGGTTACCCAGCATAATTTTATTGTTAGGAGGTAAGATTTCAAATATTGAAGTTCTTTGTAAAATCTGAAAATATTTAGGTAAAATAAAAGTGCCAAGTATAAAATTGCTGTACATGTTGGAAGATTACAGAATCAGTATAATGGCCATCCCAATTTTTAGTTTAAGATCCTTTCTCAATTTTGCTTTTATGCCAAATAATATTATTAAAACAAACTAATACATTCAGAATTCCACAATGCAATAAAACAAACTGCTGAAATACTTTCATCTTTCATATTTTTAAAATACAAAATTACTAATGCATTTGTGCAGACAGTCCTCCTTTGGGTTTATTTATTGAAGTGCTACAAACAAATATTGCAGTTTTATCCTGCTTTATACTGAGGTCAATCTAATTTGAAAGCCCTGGTGATTCAAATGAAGATAGATCCAATGATGATTCACATGATTATAAATCTAATTTGAAGCCCCACTGATCCAAAGTTTGAAATCATCACTCATAAGATCTTTGGAGATCATAAATTGTCCTTAATTTTCTGATAAATGTTGAAAATGACACACAGTATAACACTTTTATTGAGGACTTAACTGATATTCTCACAGTATGACTGATTAGTCTTGAATTGTTTGCTTTTACAAATTTTACTTAGCCATCTCTGAAGATGGTCAATGCTAATAATTTCTACACCAGTTGTTGTTGTACCAATAACTTTTTTTGCTCCACAGGAATTGCATGAAAACTTTTAATCTTGATGTTCTCAGTTTTTTTAGGATTCCTGTGTATCCTTCCTCCCTTCTCTTGTATTCATGGAGGGTAGTTAGAGGGGTGTTCTGCTTCTACATCAGTTGATCATTAGCCATTTGTATAGTTGTATGCTTTAGTACACAAACAAAATCAAGTTCTAAAAAATTCTTTCTAATCTCCTTGAACATATTGTTTCACAATAGATATGATCCATGAAAATAAGTCCACTCTGGAAGTAGTTATAATTGTTTATATATCCCATATTCTTAGTACACTAAGGTTGTACCCATACTGGACTTTTACAGTTGCCTGCAGCTAAAATAATTGTTTGATTTTAAAATTAAAAAAGATAAAATTAAAAAAAACACATTGAGCTGAAAATAGAAGTACACTGACTGGTGCCTTGATATTACTTTATTAATGATATTACATGCCTCAATATATCACAGACCCACATACAACGCAGACAGCCAGTGGACCCCTCCCCCCCCAATTTTTTTTTAAATCATCCATTTGGAACTTAGATGAGAAATCTTTATTTCAGTTGAATGGGGTCATGTCTGTTTCAGATAAACTAAAAACTAGATGTTGTTATTTTAATGAGAGAAGAAAACGTAAAAATATATAGTGCTTTGTGAACACTTTATGAAATATTCAGAACTCTATTATAAATTTAGTATCACTAAAACAATGAACAGCACTAGCAGCAAATATAAAAATGAGGCTCAACTTTAGTGCTCCTGCCAACCAACAGTTTATCAAACTTGAAATTTAATTTGAATATGCACTAATCACAAGTCACTTGCACTCATTGATCTTTATATTGTTCTCACATACATGCGAGCGAGATCTCAAGTCATGTAACTTTTGAGTTTGTGGCATGCAAATAAAATGAAAATGATCAAATATTAGGTTATTAAATCCAAATTCACACAAACTTGCTTAAACAAAGAACTCATTGTATTGTTAGGGTCTTTAGTGAGGGTGTTTTGATTTTAACTTCACTTTAATTATGTGGATGCTGCCATGAGGATTTCAGGAATTAGTTAAAGACTGTATCATATATAAACTTAATTTATAATTCTTTTGCATCTGGATATTAAATGTTGCTTGTTATACTGAATGTCCCTACTCTTAATTTTGATGATCATAAATGTAACATTTAAAACAGTGAAAGGATTAAGACCAAAAGTTATATTAATGTTCTGGGTATGTGGTGTTTTTGAGATGAGCACAACTACATTACCATGCAAAGAAGGCACAAAACTTTTAATAAATGAATTTTTATATTTTCAGATATTTTGAAGCAGACACCCCTTAACCACATTGATAAATGCAAACTGGAGAAAGCAATTGAGAGTTTAAAAAATGTACTCACGTGAGTCATTCTTGTCACACTCTTATCAATATAGGTAAGGTAATCAATTAAATTAATTCCATTGAGCATTTATTTATAATAATTATCATCTTACAGCTTTTTCATTCCACTTAATTGGATTTGATTTAATTTACTTACTATTTTTCTCCCATTAAAGAAAACAGTCCCACCCCTTCCCCCCCAAAAAAAAAAAAAGAAAAAGAAATTGCAACAATTTCTTTATTAGCATATTTTTATTTTAGTTTTTTGATCATTTTCAGTTCAAACATGTAAAAGATGTCTGAATTTGTTTTCTCTTCTACCTTGAGAATTTAATCTTACGTTTGATGTTTGTTAGAAATAATCTTATTACTGAAATTCGCATACATAGGTTTCTCTACACACTCAATTTTAAGAGTTTTTGACAATTGCAGACATATCAATGAAGATAAGAGAAAAACTGAAGGGCAAATGGTGATGTTTGACATCATTAATGACATAGATAACTGCCCTGTGAGTATATTTTTTCTAAGAGTTATGGTTAAGTTTCATTTTATGTTTGTTTTAGCAGAAAGTGTAAATTTTAGGTGCATTCTGTTTTAGTTTTATGTTAATTTATTTGTTTTAGCTGAAAGTGTATATTTTAAGTACATTGTTCTAAGCATTGTGTTTTAGGTTTGTGTTACATTTATGTGTTTTTATATGTGTATATTTTAAGTGCATTTGTTATAAGCATTGTCTTAGTTTTATGTTACATTTATGTGCTTTAGCTGAAAAGATATTATGATGAGTAACTTATTATGAGTAACTTCGCCTCCCCCTATTTTGAAATTTAAATTGTTATATAAGTGACCCGACCTTGGACACTCCTTATGGTATTAATTTTGAAAGTGTCTTGAGTTGAAGTAAACAGCTCAAGGCAAGAATATTCTAGATTGCTGATGTAATGCAAACTGAGTGAGTATTTTCTATTATCCAATGATTATTATTTACAAGAACGAGACAAGCCAATGGGCTGAGATTAAAAAGTTACTTGCTGTAGAAAATCCTATTCTCTGCTCGCTTTGAATCTGAAGTTGCAAGAAGAAAGTCCAGAAGTCTGGCTTTGAGAGTGCTATGAACAAAAATACCGACCAGACTATCACAGAAAGCATAATTGTCTACAAAAAGGGGAAACCTTTGTTTTCTGCACAGCATGCAGATTAGACTTTAAAATTGCACATGGTGGACTGCATGATGTCAATAGACATCTTGAAATCGCATCGCATAAAAGCAACACGACTTCATGCAAGGGAGAAAGGCAGCTTACAGCTTTTTATCAGCCAAAGGATTCTGAAACAGGAACTTCATCTACAAATCACAAGGGCTGCAGCAACTATGTGCCGTTTGATAGCTTTCAACATTCTACTTTGCCGTGTGTTGTCATTCATTGGAGACTAGACAAAAGAAATAGACAAATCATAGACAAATGTTAAGCTTTACATAAATCATTATAATATTGGTAAGTTCATTACAAAAATGAACATTGTTTGTTATTATATTGCATTTATTTTATATTATTGATATTCCTGTTGAAATGCAAGATTCCGAGTAGAATCTTCTGCTTTTCGTAAAATTCTTCCAGCTTTGGATCATTGATCTTATGGTCTGCTGAGGAGGAGGGTAGGCAGGTCTGAGAGAGTGCTGAAGTTCATTTGAGAATATAATAGTGTGTCAATGTTTTCCATGTTTTTCCAGAATTTTTTATATTGTTGCAAAAGCTAGTGAAGATTGTTGAAGCAACGCTTAAAATCCACATTATGTAAAAAAGACTTTAAATTACCTACCTCTAATAACTCCATTTCTATTCTCTGATAAGACTATGTATTGACCCTATTGTTGAATTGTAATTATATTTATATATATATAGACTATATAAATGTAATATTATCCAAACATGAGTCTGTGGAATATTGATGTCAAGTAATCTTTTTCATTGTGATTGTCATATGTATATTTGATTGTTCATTTAATAAATTTATTGTTAAATTTATTGACCTTCTTATGCATATTGATAATCTTATGTTGGAGAAGAAATTGGGTGGATGGGGGCTTGCTAAATATAGATTAGACATCGGATTTGTCTTTTCCTGTAGTAAGAAGTTTTCCACTCACGGAAACATCATGTGATTGTAAATGTTTTATGTTGTGGAATAGAGAAAATGTTAACAATACTAAATATCTGCCAGGTGAGAGATGAGTGTTGTCTGTTGGAGGATCTTAATAACATAAATTAAGGTTCTCATCACTTTGTAATTAGTTACAAAATATTAAATGATAATAATAATAATTTTCATTAACTATTTGGCATGCCTATCACATATATATTGTAAGTGCATTGTATGCATTATGTTGATGTGTTTTAGTTGAAAGTGTATATTGTAAGTGTATTTGTTCTAAGCATTATGTTTTTGTGTTATGTTGAATGTTTCATGTACACAAAATTGTAAAGTACATTTGTTGTAAACATTTGTTTTGTGTTGTGTGTTTTGGCTAAAAATGTTAATTCTGAGTATATTTAAGTGTTTTGTTTTTGTTTTATGTTTATGTGTTTTTTAAAATGTGAATTGTGAGTACTTGGTCCTAAGTTAAAGTTTTATGAGTGCATTTTGTGTTATATTTATGTTTGACTAAACTATGAATGAGGTATTGTTTTTAACAGGATAAATTAGTTTGACTTTTAAAAAGATGATGGTCATTTGCTTTGATTTATGTTGTGCTTATGTGATTTGGCTAAAATATGAATGAGTTATTGTTTTTAACAGGATAAATTAGTTTGATCTTTAAAAAGATGAGGTCAAATGTTTTGTTTTAGACACTGCAGAAAAAAAGTTTAACTTTAAGAATTTTAATAGTTTTCAGAAAAAATTAATTAAAAAATTATATTCATTGACTATAAACTATACTTTTAAATTTATATTTTTTGTTTTTTGTTTTAATTTTCAGGCTACCCTTTTATCATCACATCGAAATTTCCAGACCCGAATAGATGTGCTAGAACTTACAGATTCACTAGTACATCGAGGGGATCCACTGTCCATTTTTGTTTTTAGCGATAGCCTTGAGGTGAGAAAATGGGTTGTTGTTTTTGCTTTTTTGCTTTCACAATGCAATTTTTCTTTAGCTACAAATGCCTGCTGTGTATTTTTTATAAAATCTTTCAACTGAATCATTAGTCAGAATCTATTCAGTGGAAATAAAATTCTGTAAATAGTTCAAAATGTTTCAAATTGTGAAGGCAGAGAAACGTGACAGTAATGATCCAGCATTGGACTGCACACATTTCACCTTATCATTTCTTTTTCTTTTCTTTCTCTGTCAGCTCTTTGATCAGTCTACACAATCTTCTGCTATACAAATATTTGCTTACCATTTCGACTTGATTTGAAAGTAGATAAATTCATTACTTTTTTTCTTTGGAAGAGTCTATAAAGCCATGAATATACTGCATGTAAAGGTAAGATATAATCTGATGAGAGTATTGAATGTATTCAGGTATTTAATAACAAGTAAAATGAGTAGTAAAAACATCAGAAATGTTCTGTGCTGAAATGAAGGTACATGTAGTAAAGTTTCTTTTGATTTCAGATTTGCAAGAGACGCACAAAAGTCCTAGCATCTTCCAAAAGCCAGACTCCACACAAAACGCCCCAGAAGGCTTTCAAGCATTTAGAGGTGTTTCCAATGACTGCAATCAAGCGTGTGTTAGATTTTGAGGAAACTGAAGGTAATATCTTAGTGCTGGATTTCAATGATACTGAAGTAATATTCTTTTGAAGATGCAATGTGTGTTTAAGATTTTGAGGAAACTGTAGTTAACATTAGTGTGTTAGATTTCATGATTGAAATTAATGTGTTTGTTTGTGTGTGTTAGATTTCAAGAAGTCTGTGAAGTCAAAGTGTTCTAGATTTTGCAGAATTAATATTTGTATGTTGAATTTTGAGAAAACTAAAGTTAACATTTGTTCATTTGATTTTAAAGAGACTGAAGATAATATGTGTATTCTAGATTTCATGAAGACTGAAGATAATCTGTGTGATAGATTTTGAGAAGACAGAAGATATGTGTGTATTAAATTTTGAAGAGAATAGTGATTATATGTTGGCACTAGATTTTGAGAAGATTTAACTTTCTTCAGACATCAACATAGAAAAATCGTCCACTTTTGGACAACACCTAAGATTACGTACAACATTTTATATTTTAGACATTTTACTTTAACTTTAAAAACCAGTTGTACATCAAAATTTATCTTTAATTTATATAACTATTGTTTTATAACACATTATTTAATTATTAATAGCATTATTAATTAAGGTGTGCAGTTACTCTTCTGATTTTTTAAATAGTAAACTTGAGATTTCTTGTATATTTAATTTTTTTTATTGAAAATGTTGTGGATTAAATATTTTTTTGGCATGCTCTGTGTAACTGATTAGCAGTGTGCACTTTTGTCTTCATATCTTTTGCCTGTGGGAAGAGGGAAACTACTAACTGACTTAGAGCAGAGCTGGATCTTCTGTTACTTGAAAAAAACTTTTAAAGAGATTTCACTCTTTGCAGAGAGGTATCTTTCCCTTAAATTTAGTGATAGCATTCCACATCTGTTTACAAGATTATAACCCAGCTCAAGAGTACCCGTTAACAAATGCTGTTTCCATACCAACTAAACTTAATTATATAGGACCATTCTGTGATAGGTACAGCATTAGTCATGACTATTTACTGAATTTGCATGATTCTTTAACAGGTGTTGAAGTTTGTAATGGTCTGTGTTCAGAACTTCAACATTTTGCAAAGAAATTCAGTTTGAAAGATCACAATCTGAAAGGCTGACTTCTGCAACTTTGCCCATCTCTCAAAACATGCAAATTTGAAAAATGTACAGAATAAGTAAAATGTGCCGGTACTATAATGGTCTTCTTTCTTGTATTTCAAAGCCAGATGGTCAAATGAACCTTGATTTATTTTTGAATGAAAGTTTAATCAAAGAGCTTCAAACTTACAATGTACATTGTTATTATATTAAATATCATGCCACTGCTATTTATTTAATTCATGTACACATGGGTAGAGTACTGTTTAACAATAGCTTTCATACATATTGTCATTGTTTTAATATTTGTCACAAAGCCTTCAAAATAAAAAGATATTTTAAAAAAAAAATTGTTATAATTAGCAATAGTTTATATGTTAAACACCTTTTTATACCTATGAATTATGTATATAGAAAATCTTTTATATCAAGTATATTGTTAAGAATAAAATAACGGGTAAGATTTTTTAAAATATGAAAGTTTGTATTGCAAAAATATTGAAACTAATAAAGTTATACATAAATTATCAGATCGTTAGTTAAATGGATATCAACCTGCAGATATTTTAATGTGTGAACTATAACTGTGTTATGTATAGGTTCAGAGTTGTGACCATTTATCCATTTTCATTTTCTTTGTAAATAAAAATTGTACAGTAATATGAAAAATGTAACTTAATATATGATTAAACACAAATTTTCGTTATATATTTAGATCAGGGGTGCAAAAACATTTTAGGCCAGGGGGCCAAATTTCCAATTGATAGTGCGTGGAGGGCTGCAAGTCAGATTGCTCATGGATGGCTCAGTAGAAAAAAACAACACAAATAATGAAATGATGTGCTCTTTCGGGCTGTGAGTTGTGCACCCCTGATTTAGATAGATTATTGTTTGTTAATCATTTTGATACGTGAACCAACTCTACGTGATGTGTAGTTTAAGAGATTTGCTTGTTTATGTTTTCTGTATTACACTTGGTTATTGCTTTTTCTCATTAAAATTTGTTGAAATGGTCATTTTCTACTTAAAGTAATTTTCTCAGTTTCATTGCAGTGCATCTGGGGAAAAGCAGGCATTAGCTGCATGGCAATTGAGTTATTAATATGTATTCTGGATGTATTTTGTTATCTGTTGCATATACTATGATACCATGAATGTTCCTCTTTGTGGCATTTTGTGAGTAATTTTATGAAACAAAAACATGTTTTCCTTGGCAATTTATAATAAACTGAAATGTCACTTCCACATTATATCTGATTTTTTTATGTTATCTATGACTGTATTTATTAGAATTATTGGACTGTTTTTTGTTGTGGTATATATTGTTCTTGTAATAGCTTAAAAATTACCTGTTTCTTACATTTAAAAAACCCACTTAATCATAAATGATAACACTAAATTAATGATTTCTCAAAACGTATTATGGCTATCATCATAATTTTTTTTGTACACAACCTTATTTTATCAGATCATACATTTAAAACACAAAATATCTGTACAATATTAACTATTAAAAAAATGAGTGGGACTACCTACTTACTGTAGCTTGATGACAGAGAGTACAATAACAGAGGCTTTTCTTATATATGTATACAGTCATAAGTGTGTATAGAGTACATTCGTAGGTATGTATATAATTCAGTTATAACTATGTAAAGAGTGCTAAGTATGTAAATAATTCATGGAAGATGAGAATTTGTTTAGTATTATATCCTGTAAAAAAGTACAAACAGAAATATGTTATAATGAGAAAACAATGATAATGGTAATAACATGAACAATAATGATAAATGAGCCACTCATTCATGTTACCAATTGTTATAGGATATTATATTAGTTATTTCCCCATAATAATAATTGATGATATTCTAATGGATGATGATGTTTTGTTCTCAGGGATGATATTTTGTGGATGATAATGTCATAGAGTAAATTTAATAGGTAAGGTGCTTGTTTTTATAAGTTTTTCTTGAATTAGGAAAAGCATATACTTTTTCTTCTTCTCTCTTTTCTTCTTTAGATTGTGTTTGTGCATTTGCACTTATTTATCGAGACAAAGGGCAGTCAAGTGAAAAGTTGCTTGCTTTTGCACTCGAATCTTTGGATGTGAAGAAATCAGAAATTCTCCTGGGTTTGTGCAAGACTATTGCCAATGCTGTTTGCCGTACAGATTTTGTGAGTATATTTGTATAGAATGCCTAAGTTTGAGCTGTTGTAGAAAACTTGACAATTTACCCATTGAACATTTAGCAGCAGTACACAAGGTGACTCTCTGGAAATAGCAGAAATCAGTGACTGTATTGTGTAATATTGGTAAATGTTTAAATCAAAAAACCACAAAGACTTTGTTTAACAAAAGGTTTTGTTTAAATTTCTGAACAGCTATTTAAGTTAGATTTTTAAAAATAGATACCTTACAGAAACAATGTAGTTTTGCCAACCTTTAAATGCTAGACAGTTGTGTAAATTTACAAACTCTATATTGCCATGCAATAAATAATTGAGCATAGCACTGTGAATTCTACCAAGCTAACAACAATATGTAACTTTACTTGAACTTAATTTGCCAAAGCTTCAAACTGAAAAGAGCCCTCAATGCTAATAACCATGGCCATTAAGCTCAAAGAACTAAGGAGTGAGATGATTGATTGAGAAAAAAAAAATCTCAGTGAACCCAAGACTTTCTACATGCAAGGCTAATACATTTATCTTGTCAACCCCGATCACTTTGAACCCAAGACTTTCTACATGCAAGGCTAATATCTTTATCTTGTCAATCCCAATCACTGCAAACCTATAGTATAAGCTCTACAGACCTATTGATGCTAGTCATTTGTTGCAAACTCTGTAGATCTTTTAGTTCAACTCAGTGTAAGTTCTAAAGATCATGTTGGTGATTTTTTTGTTATTTGTGCTTTTTAAGTTCTATGGATGATAAGTTAAAAAAAAAAATTCAGTGTTGATGTTTTTAACATTTTATTTGTAGGAATCCATTCTAGCTCAAGTAAGGGGAGATGAACTGCACATAAACACACGAGAAATCAACAATCGCTTCAGCAAGGCAGCTAAGTATGTCAGACTTTTTGCATTTGATTCATAACTGCTTAACTAGAATTGAATACTATTAAACATGGCTGCCAAGCAAGAATTGAATACAACTACCGTACATTTTGAAACATGACTGCTAAAATAGAATTGAATACTATTAAACATGGCTGCCAAGCAAGAATTGAATACAACTACATTTTGAAACATGACTGCTTAACTAGAATTGAATACTATTAAACATGGCTGCCAAGCAAGAATTGAATACAACTACATTTTGAAACATGACTGCTAAAATAGAATTGAATACTATTAAACATGGCTGCCAAGAAAAAATTGAATACAACTACATTTTGAAACGACTGCTAAAATAGAATTGAATACTATTAAACATGGCTGCTAAGCAAGAATTGAATATAACCACATTTTGAAACATTACTGCTAAAAACAACTACATTTTGAAACCTTACTGCGTTAAATTAAATTATAATTATAATTGAAATGTGTAATTTCTATTTGCCAGATATATCCTTGTATATTTATTCATTTCTGTTCTAGCATTTTTACTGAACTTATTGATTGAATGAATGCTTTAGCTTAAATGTGTGAAATTTTACCAGTGGTGTTAAAACAATTAAATGTTTCTAAAAAGTTTTGCTAGTGTATCAGTAAAATTCTTGTTTAAACATGACATCTTTTGTGTAAAATATAACTTAAAATGTTACATATTGTAATGTTTAAAATGCAAAATATTTTCTCTGCAGTGACTTCTTTAGAATGTTATATATTGCAACCAAACTTCTAAATGATGCATTATTATTATTTGTTAAAAAAAATATGTTGTGTATCATCATTTAGATTTTTAAAAATAAATAATGATTGTAAATTTTATAGTTTAAAACAGATTTTGCTTGATTTGTTTTAAGTGTGAATATTTCTTGTACTTGTTTAGATTTGGGAAAAGGGTCAGTCGAGCATTCTCTATAAGTAGGACACCCTTGAAGTTAAAACGAGCAGTGTCGCATGTCTTTAGTCCATTCAAGCGAGACACCACACCAGGAGATTTGCATGGTCGAAGATTGGCAAGCACTTTTGATCTTACAGTAAGAACATTTATTGTTGTGATTATATCTATAAAATCTGTAATGTAAGATAAATGTGTAAAAATACTATGATTTCAATTAAAATTTAAATAAACGTGTATGAATAAAATGATTACCATTAAAATCAATAGCATAAGGTAGAGTGATTATGAAAATGTTAAAGAAATGTCTATAATAAAGTATAAATAAAATGATTACCGTTAAAATCTATAGCATAAGGTACAGTGATTATGATTATAATGTTAAAAAAATATCTATGAATAAAATGATTACTATTCAGATCTGTAGTGTAAAGTAAATATTTATGAATACAATGATAATGATTAAAGTCTAAAATAAATGTGTATGAATAAAATTATTACAATTAAAATTTGTAGACCATGAATAAAATAATGATTAAAAATCATATAATTAAAATAAATATGTATGAACAAAGCATTAAATAATTTTTCTTTTCAGTATTGATAGAATTTGGTTGCAGGATCTTCAATCAATAACAGATTGAAGAGTGTTGTAAAGAACTAAATTTTTTTTTATGTCTTCTCGATTAATTCACACTAGGAACTGATAAACCAAACAAAAAATAAATCACAAATTGCTTTCTATGGAAATTTATATAGGATTACCAGTATTTCTGGTTTTGTATTTCTGATCTTGTAAACAAATTGTGTATAGTATAGTATAATTTAGGGCTATCTTTCTTTTCCTTTTCTTTTAGGAGGAAACGTCACCAGGGAGTTCACATTTTGAAGACAGTGATTGCATCAGTCTTGGAGCTTATTCTCTACAGGTAAGGATTTTTACATATTATCTTTGCAAAATCTGTGTTCATTTACTGATAGAAAACATTAAAGTGAAAATGGAAATATTGTTTCTAACAACCATTTATTGATAGAAAACATGAAAGTGAAATCAGAAATATTGATCAAGTATTGTTTCTAACAACCATTTACTGAGAGTGTTTCCAAGGGGTATAAACTAATATTCATGATGAAATATGAGATTTGAAAACAAGATATATATCTATTGTTAGATGTGAGTGGTTTGGAGGTATTGTTTGCCAGATATTTTTTCGAGCTATTAATTTACTCTGCTTGTATCTTTCAATAATCATTATTGTAAATTCAGGAGGTCCCCATTAAGATTGTGTTAATGAATTTTATTACTGCAATGATAATCAAAGTGATGAATATTTAAGAATAAAATACAGCTGCTTAACACTTAACAGAAGAGAATGTGCTGTGTTCCTAGTAAACTTTACAGAGAGCATACTGTGGCTATATTAAACTTAGCAGAGGATGTAGTACATCCACATTATTGGTTGTACTAATGCCATATTAAACTTAAGAGCAGAGGTTATGTTGTGGCCATACTAAACTTAACAGTAGAGAATGCACTAAGGTCATTTTAAACCTTATTGAAAAGGATATACAGTGATCATATTAAGCTTAACAGAAGCAAATATTTGACTTAAGAGCAGAGTATATGTTATTGCCATATTGAACTTAACAGCACTATTTATTACTGATTGCTGACATTAAAAATGATAATTCGATCTATTCAAATCTGTATTTTCTTCATTTTCAGGAGGAGGGCTCCCCAATTCATTTTCCTCTCACCCCTAATCGTGGCATTTCCAAGTTCTCTACTATGGGCCCTAGATCAGCCAGCAAATACCTGTGACATTAAGTTGGAGTTAAATCAACTCTACTCACCATTTGTAAATAATATTTTAAGAAGTGTAGATTTGTAACCAGATGGTGCTGTGTATACCACAGACACTTGTTCAGTCATGGTATTGTACAAACTTCACTTGGATGAGTGTTCCTGCAGTACTTAGTTCTAGTACTTGGTTCTAGAGATGCAAGCAACAGAGGTGTATCTCACTTGTAAACATTTGAGGAAAAATAATTACCTGTGCAGTGACATCATCATGAATGGTTGGCTTCTTGTTGAATAATTGATCACAACTTGACATTTTTACAAAGACTGCCTCAAGCATTGTGTAGGCCTGTGTTTGTGTGTGTGGTGTCCAAGAAGGTGTGTGAGAGTGAAGGTGTTTGACTGCGTGCAAATTTGGGGAAATTTATTTGATTTTTTTTGTTTTGCATGCAGATTTATTATATCCCACCAGAAAACATTTTCACCATTGTCTACAAGAAAAAAATATTTTTGTATTGTTATTTATCCATGATTAAAGATTAAAACTGAAAAAAAACTAGAATTTCTATTAGCTAAGTATTTTGAAGAAAATTTGGATCTATCAACAATGATTAAAGAAAAATAATAATACAAACTTAGTTTGAAACTTTTGTGTTTTAAGTTATATCTTTTGCAATTAATTCAAAGCTACTCTTAAGATGTATAGTTTCTAATTTAAATAGAGTTGTGAGATAATGCTGGTTTTCTGACAAATAGGTTGTGTATCATTCACAGCAAAATGTATAATGTTAAGTGCTGAAAGTAAGCACTTTCAGACAGAAATATTTAGAAAATCACCTTAAAATATCCAGCTTCGGTGAGAACTAAATAAACTGCTGTCTACTGACGCCCATCCACCCACCAATTTGTCTTTTCTTCTTTCTTTTGTTTTTGCAACTTATTTTTTTAAAAATTTCTTATGGGTAGGTTTCTAATGTCTAATTAGTCGAGAATATTTAAAAATTTGCAATCAGTTTGCAAAAACATTAAACCTTGAAGCAAATAGGAAAGGATATTTTTATATTCTGTGTTTATCTTCCCATCTAATCCTGTAAACTGGTCTATTCCAACTAAAATAATATAAAAATATATCTTTTAAACTATTCTATTTAAATTAAAATATTATGGCAGCATAAGTATACTCCCTTTTTTTTTTCTGTCCTTAATCCAACCCTTTGTTAATGAAATTGTGATTGTCGAGTACATGAACAAAGGTTGACTGGTATATTTGATATTTTCAGAAATATAGTTTGATTTATGTTTTCATATTGCCTTAAGAACAATTATACAGTGCAGTTTCATTATATCCAACTTGGATTTATTGACCATTAACTTTCATCAAATGACATTGATGGTCCCAGCTGCTATGCTGCTGAAAGATACTCCCCAAATATACTTGCTTATGTTGAAGTTTCAGTTAAAGTGAAAGTGTTTTTAAACAGATGTATTAAATATATGATTATCAGAATTCAGTAAGCAGATGATTATATTTTAGGTGCCTTTCCCTTTTGAAATAGTGTAATATTATAATTATTTACTGCAATATGGTGTACTATAGTGTGATTGTAGAGCATCTCAATTGCTACAATGGCAATAAAATATTTTCTTTAACTTTAATAGCTAACCTCTTAGACTGAAAAACAGCAAAACATTTAAAATCAGTCATTTTTTCTGCAAACCCACCTAAATTTATTATTGTACTCACCAACAGCCCTGATTTAAAAAATAACTAAAAGTATTTTAATTAAAACATAATCATTGGGCACTCTTGTCATACATTAGTTTTTAATAGGACACCTGGTGCTTTCCACCCAACAAATAGTGCTATACAGTGAAAACAGATATGGTTTGTAAAAGTATGTTAGATTCCATTTATATTGAAATTTATTAATTTCTTAAAGTTTTGATAATGTCACTAATACCAAACAAGCATTGAAACACTAGCTCTCATTAGTGAAATACCCTAAACATGCTGTGACATCCCAGTGTCCAAGGGTCTGAGTGCCAAACTGTAAGTTTCTTTGGAGTTGAAATGGTAATGAGTGTTTCTTATATTTGTATTTTAATTTTTACTTATTACGGGACCCTCTTTGTTTTTCAAGCATGATAATTATATTACTGTATTTTGACAGCTTATAGTATAGGTATTAGGTATCTATCACAATTTGTTTCTTATTTATATGCTAATTTCAACAGTTTGGGGTTTGAAATTTCAATAGGATATTTTTAACTATTTCAGACAGTCAGAAATTCAGAAATTTGATATAGAGAAACTGCACTGTACTGGTTATCAAAACTGAAAAATATTGCTTTAACTGTAATTTTATAGTCAGTCGCATTGTTAAGTTCTTGTCTACGAACAAATAAATATGTTTAAATGTCAGAGTGAACAAATAATACTTCTGAAATTTACTAATTCTATTCTCTCTCTCTCTAAATATATATATTTTTTTTTTTGCCCCAAGTTATATATATGATTTATGCCAGGGCAGATACCTGCCTCTGTTACTGAAGTTAATTTAAGCTGTGTTAATAATGCCAAGTCTTTCTATGTGTTTGAACTGCTTTTGAGAAAGTTGCCATCAAAGTGTATTGGTTCCTTCTTATCTAGTGAATTAGTTCTCATTTTTAATACCCCCACTTCCACCTTTAAAAAGAATCTTGTTGCTGCAAACAGTTGTATTTGTCTTGGCAGAAATTTTTTTTTCTTTTCCATCAAACTCGTTCCACAATGCATGCGTACTAAATTGATGGCCCCCTATCTTGATGGGGTGGTATTTTTCATGTTTCCACTTAAATAAAAAATTTTCCCCTAAAAAAATCCATACTTTTGCCTTTATCTGTGTACCTATATATCTAACTCAGATTTGGGCTCATAACTTGACTTAGGTTAAGGAGAAAACTATTGACTTTATTGTATATTTCTATTGAATAAATGATTATGTTTCTATATATCACACTTTAGGTCAATCTGAATCGAACTGCCATAGAAATGTTTGATTATATGATATTAATTTACCCATTTGGCAGGATTAATACTGCTTGAAATGTGTTTTATTTTTATCTATCACATTATTTTAGTTACATTCTCTCTCTCATTCGCTCACTTAGGGCTGCCTAAATACGGGTTTAAAAGAATGCATATTTGTTTTGACATATGGTTGTGAGAATTCTTTTTTTTTAACAGTTATGATTTGCTGCTCCCTAATGTGTCTCTCTCTCTCTCTATTTCAAAGCAAAAAAAAAATTTTGGGAGACAGGGAAAAGAAAAGGTAGTTGTGGTTGATCTTAATTTGATCTTAATTAGCCATCCCTTTCATAATATAAATGGATATTTTTTTTATTTGTTATAAACTGTACTATCAGCACCATGTACAATGTTGTTGCTTTTGATTAAAGAAAAAAATTGATTGTGTGATTCTCTGAGATACTTTAGCAATGATGGAAGATGGCAATTTTAGAAACAATTAAAAAAAAATAGTAGAAAGATTTTTGCCAATTAGTTCGTTGTTAGAGTACTGCAGTGGCTTGGAAGCATGAATATAATTAAATATAAATAGTGAATGTTGCAGTGACTTATCTACAAGAGGCAGTACAACTAGTCTACATTAATACCCAAAACATGGCCAAAATTAAGATTGTATAATATAATGAGAGAACAGAAACAAGATATATTTTGGTCACTATAGTTGAGAGTAAAACACTTGTAATTAAAATAGTGACTTGGTATGTGTCGGTATGCACTTTTAATTTTAATGATATTTAGTTATTTATTGTATTAATATTTGTGAAATAAGGTATGTATGCAATGCATTTATTATGAGTATCTGTGATTAAAATGTGTTAGTTGTTTGGATCACTTTCTATAGAAAAATATCAGGTTTTCTTGTTAGACTCCCATTATTAATGTAATATCTGATGTATAATTTTCACATTTTGTTCTCGTATCTCTTAATTTGACTAGCTTGCATGAATCCATCCTTCTATATATCCATCTATCTATCCATCCATCCATCCATCCATCCATCCATCCATCCATCCATCCATCCATCCACCCATCCAATTTATTATCTGCTGTCTCCACAATAAATAAATATCATGAGCTTTTATGTAATATTTAGTATTGGTTAGAGACCTAGGTACTGATTTGTCTCTCATTATGACTGTACTAGTCCTTGTTTAGATGTGCACTGGCAATTGTGCTTTTATTTTCCAGTGTTTTCTTTTTAAATGTCTATCATACATATCACTCAACTTCTTCCTATGGCATCTGTGGAGCACATTACTAATGTCTGTTGCATTTTGAGAGCAGTTTCTACTTAGTTATTTTGTGTGCAAGTTGAAGTAGTGGAATATATTTAAGAGTATTATTATCCGTGTAATTTATATATTCATATGCTTGTTGTTTATCTGGGTTTTGGTTTGCTATTTTTAAAATCAGCTGGGTGTTAATATATATTACATGTAACTTTAGAAGCTACATAACTGGAGAGTTGTTGGAATTATTCTTGTGCAAGTGTGTATCCCATTTCTGTTTTGATAAAGATTTGTGACTTTGGAAACGTGTGTCTTCTCTGTACAGTGGAGGTGTTGTGTAGATTGGTTTGTACAGGTATGCATTGCACTGATTGTGAGTCTACCTGGGATTAGTACCACCTCCCTCCACCTTCTCCATGTTAAATAACTACATATAGTGAAGTTCTCTTACTTGCATTTAACTTGAAGGAATTCACCCACTTGCAATTGGCTAAAACATTAAGAAAGCATAAAAAAATAAAGTGTGGTTGATTATACCTGCCATCTGGAGCAAGGCTTAGAGGTAAAGCTTGAATCTGCTGTGCGTCAGTCCATCTCAATCCCTGTATTCCTGTCTTGTCAGCATCTGACTCACTGAGTGTGAGCGTAGAATTTAATGTTACATTTATTTTGTATTTAAATGGCACTTAAATGCGTGCCAATTACATGTTCTTCATCTGTTGCAAAGAAAAAGTGAAGGAAAAACTGTTTATGCTGGACTTTCTGAAAATCTGTGTCTCATTGTTCATCATATGGGCAGAGGACTAACTATTTTGACTCTGTGGTTCACTTCATGCACTGGAGACAGAATGTATTCCCTGCATCAGATTCAACTCTTTTGTACTTTCGGGTGTACAGTAATTTAATTATTTAACACAATCTGTAGTAAAACAAACAAAAAAAGTAAGAAAACAAAAAAAAAGGAACAAAATTAATTATGGAAATATAAAATATAATTTTGTATAACTGCATAATTGACCTTAAGCTTGTTTGACATAGTTCAAACTCTAAACAACAATTTTTTAAGATTGGTACATTTACACTGCATTTCACAGTGTAAATATTTGATGTATTATTATGTACTTGAGGCTCGATCAATAATCTGCAAGTCATATACATAAAAACAATAAAAATACTCTTGGTCTATATAAGGCAATCCTCTTTAATGTACATTTAAAGGCAATTGCTTATGACGTATTTAATCATGTAAATAATGAGAATCTTTTATTTTTAAACGTGAGAAGCTTATAACTGTGTTTTTATCTTTATGTATTATTCATAAATTACAAAGAGTATTTGTCTTGAAGTAGGCCTATCCAATCGACATTGCTTGTATTGGATGATGATGAAGTTCTTCAGGTTGACATGTAAATATATATTCAAAATACAAAATAAAATAACCATTAAACGCCGCTGATAGATTGTGATTGTATTGATGACTTCAGATCAGTGGTCCTCAACCAAGTGCCTATGGTGGTGATGATGTATGCTGAAACATTTATGGTCATCTGTTACAAGGTGTAAAAAGTAGTGCCGATATAGGATGTTCCATCCAACCTGTGTCGGAGTACATTTGCTTGTCTCTGTGTTAAAACTTAATTATAGTTCGTTAAATTCAACTTGACATGACCTTTGGGTACTGCACTTGATGATATTTTTGTAAGTTACAAAATTAAAGTAACAGGTAAAGAATATGTTTAGAACTTAATGATGTAATCCAAATCAGCCCATAGCGGATGAGTAATTTTTGCTATCCAATAGTTTAAGGTTTACAAAAATAAGGAACTAGCCAATGGATAGAGACTGAAACTTATTTTCTATATTCTAATCACTTTGGTTTTGATGTAACTCAAGTCTGGTCTTGAAAGGCAGTCGTAAGCTTATGGTGTGTTAACTGCTTGATTGAGAGAGAATGGACTTAGAAATATTTTGTACACTTTTCAATGATATATTTGTAATTCAATGTAAAATGTATTATGTGAAAAGACTATTATTGTTATTATTGATACTTGTATGCAATATGTTAAACACATAACATTGTTTCTAGCAGAAACACATTTGTAATTGATTATGTTATATATATCATGTTGCCTGGATGTATTGGGCTAATAAATACTGTTGCAGGAATTATAAGTTGAGAATGATTTATGTTAAACACATAACATTGTTTCTAGCAGAAACACATTCATAATTGATTATGTTGTATTTATCATGTTGCCTGAATGTATTGTTGCAGGAATTGTAAGTTGAGAATGATTTTAAGAAAGAATGGAGAATAGAGATGATTAAACTCGGAACTTAGCATTGCTCTCTGATATGTTTCAGAAAGGAGCAAGCCTTTTTTTCTTTTTATACACTTTGGTGGATTCGAATAGTTTCCATCCTACAGTGTGATAGTTGTGTTGATTCACTGCACCCTGTTTCTGTGCATTGGCCAATGTATCCAACTCCACTTTGGAACTTTCTACCAGGAGGAGAGCTTGAAGTTTGTTACTGTGATTGCTTACTCAAGAAGCTAATACTGCGAATGTGTGCCGAGATTAGTCTTGAGAGACCTACAGTGTTAAGGAACATTTAATCTACAATGTGCCCAGCAGAGCATCTGTAAGATTGACTATTCTGTTGTGAACAAGATACTTGTGACATTTTTACTAAAGCACTGCAAGGACTGTTGTGGCTTATGTCATTGAACAGATTATGTACAAACTATTATCATATCACTCTATAACTCCATTTCTTCTATGATAAAAGAACCCTGTGATTTATGTTGATACTAATCTGACTGCTATGTGTTAGAATATTAGACTGAATAAGAATTGGAATTACTTGAATGTTGTTTCATGGAATATTGATGTCAAATAACCTCATTATATTTGTATATAATGATGTATATTTGATTGTTGATTTAATAAATTAATTGTTAAATTTATTAACCTTCTTGCACATATTAAACTATATGTTGGAGTAATATTGGGTGGATGGGGGCTTGTTAAATATAAATAAAGACAGATTTTTATTACTCCTTTAGTAAGAAGTTTCCACCTATGAAAGTATTGTGTGACAGTAAAATGTTGGTCTTATTTTTGTGGAAGAAAGAAGACTTTTACTTCACCCGTATAATCTGCCAAGTGAGAGATAAGATTTCTCCATTGTAATTAGTTATGGATGATTAATAATAATCTTAATCAGTAACAGGGGTACATGTTGCACCTTTCATCACTAATTTTAGGTTATGTGAAATCATTAAAAGGAAAAGTGATCTTGTGGATGTCACAAATAAAGATGTAGTCTTTGGTACTTAAGTATAAAGAAAATGGTATTTTGTAAGTAATTTTAATCCTTCATCACAGTACTATCAATGAGCAAGTAGTTGCCTTCAGAATCTTTTTACTTGCAACTAGAGATTGTCGACCTTTAAAATATTGTTCTAAACTTGTCCACAATGGAGGATAATTTTTGGAATATGGTTGATCAAAAAAGTAAGGAGTCGTAACACTTAATCTTACAACATAGGTAAGGAGTCATGGCATATCAGTGAACACGTAATATTCTAAGCAAGCGTCTCCCTTATGAGAAACCACGGTCATTTGTGGCCTTGCTATTGACCACAGCTGCCGGGTATGAGAGAGCGACTGTGGTACACGACACCAACATTTATTATTGTATTCACCCAACAGTAGGCTACATACACATTTCTTATACTTCGTTGTTGTTGTTTTTAAAAACACGTGTATTTCATACATTTTTGCATATATTGGAATTCCTAAGGATTACTGAATATTTTCTACTATAAGTATATTATTGCTAAAGGAATAAAAACAGAATTTCTTGAAGTTTATAACTCCTATGTCTGCAATAAAATTGAAATATCCAAGATACACATTAAATAAAGAGCATTTTAACTACAGGAAGGACTGTTAAACGTAAACAAAGTTTAAATACAGCCGGTTTAACTGTTCTGAGATCAGAAGCGTGGAAATCAGATTACATGTACTTTTTGTTGTTGTTTGAAACCAAAATGAAAGAGGGTGTGCTTGAATTTCATGCCAGTTTCTCAGTTCCTTCAGTGTGTGTGTGTGTGGTGAAGGCAAACAAGACCGCACCCTCATTTTGAGGAAGGCAAGTTTTGAACAGGCGTCTCTGTCAGTGAGAACTTAGTTTCTAATGCATTCAACTTTACACAGACCTTGCATTCGTCCTGACCCAGTACCACAGCTTTCCCGACCTTACTTAAAATATAAAATGATGTCAAAGTGGGTCACGTTTGTAAGGCTTTTGTGGTCATCTGCGGGTTTTGTGAATTTGTTACTGAGAAAGTATTTTTGTTTTGAGCTGCTCGTTAGAAGTTTTCATTTTATGAATCTCACATAAACATGGATACTTTGAAAGTAAGATTGAATCACTATTAATATTCTTACAAACTGTAGTTAGTGGATTGTAACTGTTATAGTCTTGCACATTGCTATTAGCATTCTTACAGATTTTAGTTAGTGGATTGTACTAGTCTCAACATTCTTACAGACTAGTTAGTGGATTGCACTAGTCTCAACATTCTTACAGACTTTAGTTAGTGGATTGTACTAGTCTTGGACATTGCTATTAGCATTCTTACAGACTTGTAGTTAATGGATTGTAATTGTTCTAGTCTCAACATTTTGTTAATTAGCTATTAATATTCTTACATGATTTAGTTAGTTGACTGAAACTCTTCCAGTCTTAACATTCTTACAGACTTTAGTTAATGGACTGGAAATGTTCCAGTCTTAACATTCTTACAGACTTTAGTTAGTGGACTGTAAATTTTCTAGTTATGGACATCGCTACTGACATTTTTGGTTCGTGTGAATTCTGTTTGAGAAGCAATATAGCAGAAAAGGTGGCTTGAGTATGGTCTTGACAATTCATGAAGATTATTTTGAATGTTCCTCGTGGTGTGTTGAGTAAACAAACGCACATGGAAATTTAGGAACATTCCTCCTGATGTGCTTGAGAGCGCATGTAAAATTCAGGATGATTCTCTATGATGTGCTTGAGAGCGCATGTAAAATTCAGGATGATTCTCTATGATGTGCTTGAGAGCGCATGTAAAATTCAGGATGATTCTCTATGATGTGCTTGAGAGCGCATGTAAAATTCAGGATGATTCTCTATGATGTGCTTGAGAGCGCATGTAAAATTCAGGATGATTCTCTAGGATGTGCTTGAGAGCGCATGTAAAATTCAGGACGATTCTCTATGATGTGCTTGGAAAGTGCATCGAAGATTCTGGAATAGTTTGTAATGTGCCTTTAGAGTTTAGAAGGACTCGCCTGAATAAGAAAGACTGGTTGCAAACCGTTTGATTGGGAACGTGCCGATGAAAGCTGCCATCTTTGAACAGATTATGTATATTGGCTTTAATTATTTCTCTGAACTCTCCTCTCATTTCCGTGATGATAAATGATTATGTATTTATCTTAAATGACTGCTTATGTCTATGCTAGGATAAAATGAATGATTGTACAATGTTATTGAAGATTGTTGTGAAGTGATGCAAATGTCAATGCTCTTTTTATTATATTCATATATTGTATATTTGATTGTTGATTTAATAAATTTATTGACGTTCGTACACATATTGATAGCCATATGTTAGAGAGACAGTGGATGGATGGTGGCTCGCTAAATATAGATAGACGCATTTGTCTTCTGCTTTAGTAAGAAGTTTTCCACCTACGGAAATATTGTGTGACGGTAATTGTTTGTCTTTAATGTTGTGGAAGAGAGAAAACGTTTACATGGCCGGCATATCCACCAAATGGGAGAGACGAGTGGTGTCTTCTGAAAGATTATTAATAACATAAATTAAGATTACCATAACTTGTAATTAGTTATGGATGATTAAATAATAAAATTAATCAAAACTAATTACTAGTTAGGCAGAGACATCTATCTATCTATCTATCTATCTACCTATCTATCTATCTACCTACCTACCTATCTATCTATCTATCTACCTATCTATCTATATATCTACCCATCTATCTACCTATCTATCTACCTACCTATCTATCTATCTATCTATCTACCTATCTATCTATCTATCTATCTACCTATCTATCTATCTATCTACCTATCTATCTATCTACCTACCTATCTATCTATCTAAGGAGAGAGAGGAGTGAAATGTCACTATAAAGTTCTTTGAAGCCACTGACATCAATAACGATTGTGTCGAGTAGAAATTATCCATCATGTATGTGTTTTGTAGGTTTTTGGAATTGAAAACTCTCTGGAGTGATAAGAAAAATTTCTTTAAAGTTTTGGCATTGTGTTGGTTGTATCATAGGGTTCCTACTTTGTTGTATCACTCAAATATCACACATTTACAAGTGTGAAGCAAGCTCTCCACAATAATAATAAGATTTAAAGCATTTATTCGAAAAATATTTCGTAAATGTATAGTGCTTTTACGAGTGCAGAATTAAAATCTCATGTATTTAAATATTTAGTTTTCTTTTACTGTTTTCTTTGTTTGTTTTTTTTTGTTGCGATGGCTGTGGTCAGATAGAAGCAATTCTGTAAAAGGAAAACGTTGTTATTTGCTGATTAGTTAAAAATATCACAAAGTAGGATTTCAGTGTCAGAAACCCTCTTTGTTACAGGTCATATGCTTCTTTTCAACTCTCGCCCTCATCGTCTCTCCTTGCGTGACACCACGAAGAGCCAACTCCCCCCCCCCCCTCAAACCAATCGTTTTGATCGCGAGTGTTAGAAAATACGGTCAAACATGTCACAGAGCCGCGGTCACGTGGTTTGGCCGTTGTGAAATTACAGGTGCAGATTCCTACCCCATACTATGACCCGAGCTAAAAGTGGTTCCAGATATTCTGGTGGGTGCAGTCGATTGAGGACAGTCTTCGTCCTAGTGTGACGACGTCGTTGATTGGGCAAGAAAAGGGACATAAGCATGGCTCACCCACTCTTGTTTTACACGGAGGAATTGAAACAAAAAACATGTTTGGATATTGTATACGATTATATTTTCGTTAGCATTTTTTAAAAAACCAAAGTAAGACTATTGTAATTGTATAATGACCCCTTTCTCCATCCATTAATATGAACAGTGAACTGGCGAACAGTATATTCGCTTTAATAATGGCGGTGTTAAGCATTTTAGGGAAGACAAACTTAATACAGATTGAATTTTTCTCATATTTATTTGCCATTAAGATTTAACTAGAGAAATGGGCGTGTTTCTGAGTGTGCAGTGCTTTATATCACTGGAGGAGGCCCTTGGACAGACTCTTTAAACAGACGGACTGAAATTTCTTGTTTCTGGATAGTCAAACCGGAAACTGCACTGCTGGATAGCCAGTCCAAATTTCTTCTGTATTGCTGAATAGCAATTGAAAAATAACTGCATTATCAGGATAGCCAGATTTTTACTGTATATCTGGATTGTCAAAATTACAACGTACTACTGGATAGCCAACTAAAAAATAATTGCACTACCTGGATAGCCAGATCGAATTTCTTCTGTATTGCTGGATAGCCAACTGAAAAATAACTGCATTATCAGGATAGCCAGATTTTCACCGTATGTCTGGATTTTAAAAATTACATCGTTTTACTGGATAGCCAACTGAAAATAACTTCACTATCTGGATAGCCAGATTTTTACTGTATATCTGGATAGTCAAACTTACACCATATTACTGGATAGCCGAACTGAAAACTCATCCCAACCGTAGAGGAAAAATGTCCGAAGAAAACAGTAAAGGAAAAAGGGATGTCAGAATCGAATAGACTCAGTAATGGTAAACGGAGTAAGTGATGGCGCAGCGGTTAGCCTCTCGCTCAGATTCGTGGTTCAATTCTCCTGCGTGGTGCGAAGAACTTTGGCTATAATCGGCTTACAGCGCTGACGTCAACAGAGTTGTATTATTTGGATCTCCTCAGCCCTAATCGGTTTACTGTGCTGACGTCTATAGAGTTGTATTGTGTTGGGTCTTCTCAGCTCTAATTGGCTTACTGTTTTGACGTCAATAGAGTTGTATTGTGTTGGGTCTTCTCAGCTCTAATTGGCTTACTGTGCTGACGTCTATAGAGTTGTATTGTGTTGGGTCTTCTCAGCTCTAATTGGCTTACTGTTTTGACGTCAATAGAGTTGTATTGTGTTGGGTCTTCTCAGCTCTAATTGGCTTACTGTGCTGACATCTGTAGAGTTGTATTGTGTTGGGTCTTCTCAGCTCTAATTGGCATACTGTTCTGACGTCAATAGAGTTGTATTGTGTTGGGTCTTCTCAGCTCTAATTGGCTTACTGTGCTGACATCTGTAGAGTTGTATTGTGTTGGGTCTTCTCAGCTCTAATTGGCTTACTGTTCTGACGTCAATAGAGTTGTATTGTGTTGGGTCTTCTCAGCTCTAATTGGCTTACTGTGCTGACATCTATAGAGTTGTATTGTGTTGGGTCTTCTCAGCTCTAATTGGCTTATTGTTCTGACGTCAATAGAGTTGTATTGTGTTGGGTCTTCTCAGCTCTAATTGGCTTACTGTGCTGACATCTATAGAGTTGTATTGTTTTGGATCGCTTGAGCTCTAATCGGCTTACTGTGCTAATGTCAGCCGTGTTAAAAATTATTTTGGATCTCTTGACCTCTAATCGGCTTACTGTGCTGACATCAGCAGTATTTGTTCTGGGTCTCGCAAAATTTAAAGCTTCAAGGGGATTTGTAAATGATCTTTTCGCCTGCTTAAAAGACAACTTGAGAATGTGGTCTGCGCTTGCAGGTTCTAGTGCCGACTAAATTGTGAAGCCATTACTGGGGTTTAGGCTAGCAGTGAGCGCACGCGATTTGCCAGTAAGTGGAGAAGGTCATATAACTGTGTAGACTGGGCCTAACTGTTTAAGGGCCGGGTAACCGATCTATCTGGTCAAGTGCCTATAACAATGTCTACCCGATCTAAGATATTCAAGGGCCTATAACAATGTCTACCCGATCTAAGATATTCAAGGGCCTATAACAATGTCTACCCGATCTAAGATATTCAAGGGCCTATAACAATGTCTACCCGATCTAAGATATTCAAGGGCCTATAACAATGTCTACCCGGTCTAAGATATTCAAGGGCCTATAACAATGTATACCCGATCTAAGATACCAGGCCGACCTGTTTACAGGCTTGTAATACTGCCTACTCGGCCTAAGTAGTTCAAGGCCTATAACACAACATACTCGACCTATACCAGCTCACAAAACTCTGACTTGAGTTTATTATAATGCGATTGTTTCTCGTGATTATTTTAAAGGTACATTTGTGACTTTTTTGTGTGCATTTATTCCGGTAACTTTCCCCTACACTGAGCGGAATTAATGACACGCCCAAATATACACACTCAGTAGACAGGAAGCTCAGTGAAGTTCGTGGCTCAAAGCAAAAGTTGGTTTAGGAAGAATAACACGAAATACAGGAAATCATTGTTTTCTCTCACGTATGCTTGATATTCGCACACACTTTCAATCACGCACTTTCTATCACACACTTTCAATCACGCACTTTCTATCACACACTTTCAACCGCACACTTTTTATCACGCACTTTCAATCGCACACTTTCAATCACGCACTTTCTATCACACACTTTCAATCGCACACTTGCAATCACGCACTTTCTATCACACACTTTCAATCACACACTTTCTATCACACCTTTCAACCGCACACTTTCAATCACGCACTTTCTATCACACACTTTCAATCGCACACTTGCAATCACGCACTTTCTATCACACACTTTCAATCGCACGCTTTCAATCACACACTTTCAATCACGCACTTTCTATCACACACTTTCAATCGTACACTTTCAATTGCACACTTTCAATCACACACTTTAGAAACCTTCAGGTCAGTTTAAGCGACAAAGGATTAAACGATACTGATCGAGAAATACTTGGACACACACACCCATCTATTTATATAATTAGTGCACCTTTTCCTCTATATTTTACTGTCGGAAAATTTGACATTTTCTGTGACTTTTCCCCTTCTCTATCGAAACGCTTGTCCTGTCGGTCAGTGCCTTTCATTCGCTGTTGTCATTGTCAGAAAGGCCCGACAGACCTCCACTTAACATTCAAGGCTGTAAATAACAAATTCCCGTTTCTTTTCCCACCAGTTTTTATTAATCCCTAATATAACTTGAGTTTTTATTAATCCCTAATATAACTCGAGTTTTTATTAATCCCTAATATAACTTGAAAGAAAGAGCCAGAGAAAACGGGTAGCCGATCAAGAGACACCCGGCGATCCAGCGTATCAACTAACTATAAAATTTCATTGTGCTTTATTTCAATCTTTTTTCTACTTTTAAGTTTTGGATCTCTCTATTATACTATGAAGTATACAGGTAAGTTTTGGATCTCTCTATTATATTATAAGTATACAGGTAAGTTTTGGATCTCTCTATTATACTATGAAGTATACAGGTAAGTTTTGGATCTCTATTACATTATGAAGTATACAGGTAAGTTTTGGACCTCTATTATATTATGAAGTATACAGGTAAGTTTTGGATCTCTATTACATTATGAAGTATACAGGTAAGTTTTGGATCTCTCTATTATATTATGAAGTATACAGGTAAGTTTTGGATCTCTATTACATTATGAAGTATACAGGTAAGTTTTGGATCTCTCTATTATATTATGAAGTATACAAGTAAGCATTTAGCAGTTACAAATTCAAAATAAACAAACTATGATAAATCGTACAGCAAGAAAACCTTATTGTCTGTGGTCATTCATTGACACTGCAGAATTTCCTGAAATTGACACCTAAACGGCCATGAATGCTTTCTTAGTATTGAATGAGTCCATGGATCGGGTAAGGTTTGGAACTCGATAGGATTAAAAATAAAGATATAGAAGCTCCCCCCCCCGCCCAAATAATTCGTAAGACAGCATGTTAATGTCAACCTGTCCTTCCAGTTTCTCTCTTTACTTAAGACTCAGTTACAATTCACACACCACTCATGTGGCCTCGTCATCTCTGTAACCCCCCCCCCCACTCACTCCTTCTCTCCCCCATAGCCACACCACCCTCGTTATTTCTATAGACAACTATTACTCATTCCTACTACCCCTCACCCCCCAATGCTTTAACCACCTTTTCCCCATCTCTGTGTCTCATATTTAACCTCATGATTTTCGTATAGGCACTTCATTTCTGCCTTTAAGTACCCCTCCACCCCGCCGCTACTTTCTCTCTCCACCTCGTGTCTACAGTTCTGTATAAAATTTCCCGCCCTGTTCTCTTTGACCTACTGTCATGAATTCCATTTCACCACACCACACACCATCAGCAGATTGCAAGTCTCTCGTCCCGCCCACTGAATTTACTTCCTCGATACTCGATAGACACTGTTCTACGGATCAGTAAAAATTCACAAGACTCTTGAGCTGTATGTTTGGCTTGTAATTTGTTTTAAATTAAAAAAAAAAATCTCAAGGTTTTTTAAAGTTCTGATGTTACAGGCCCACGTGAAACGTGCCGCGTACTTGTCGTCTGCTGACTCCGCTAATGGGTGCAGCCCGAATAGTTCAGTTCACGTTAGTGCACTGTAAATAGACGCATTCATTACTTTCCTTTCCTTTTCTCAAACGAATATTCATATTGCACGCGACTTCTATTCAGTAAAGCAAATGCAACCAACATTTCCTTCAAGTGATTTTGATGACTGAACATAATCTGGCGTGTCCTAATTTCCTTTCGTGTTGGAAATATCACATCCTGGTTTCTGTGTACCCATATATCAATTACACAACCTCTCAAAGTGCTTTTGAATTTCTTCCGTGCTGGTGAAACAATGGTGTTTGAGAAATTCTATGAAAGCACTTTGCAGTTTTCAGTAATACATGCAGATACAAACAGAATATGATGATTGACTGTTTGAAGGCATTACACACTTGAACCAACCGTACGTGTATGTGTGAACTGACTGGGCATTACACACTTGAACCAACCATACGTGTGTGTGTGAACTGACTGGGCATTACACACTTGAACCAACCATACGTGTGTGTGTGAACTGACTGGGCATTACACACTTGAACCAACCATACGTGTGTGTGTGAACTGACTGGGCATTACACACTTGAACCAACCATACGTGTGTGTGTGAACTGACTGGGCATCACACACTTGAACCAACCATACGTGTGTGTGTCAACTGGCTGTGGGCATTACACACTTGAACCAACCATACGTGTATGTGTGAACTGACTGGGCATTACACACTTGAACCAACCATACGTGTGTGTGTCAACTGACTGGGCATTACACACTTGAACCAACCATACGTGTATGTGTGAACTGACTGGGCATTACACACTTGAACCAACCATACGTGTATGTGTGAACTGACTGTGGGCATTGCACATTTGAACCAACCATACGTGTATGTGTGAACTGACTGTTGTGGGCATTACACACTTGAACCAACCGTACGTATATGTATGTGAATAAGACTGGATAGGCAAAAAGTTTGTGTACATTTAAACCGGTAGAAAGTTTGTTTGTAAACAAAATATTATACCCCACAATTACTTGTTTTAAAAACGACTGAAAAGGTATAACTCTGGTATATTACACACCACAATTATATGTTGTCAAAGCGATTGTACAAATTAAAAAGTTTATTAGTATATATTACGCATAACAGTTATATGTGTCAATATAATTAAAGAAATAAGAAACATGCTTATGTTCTTAAACATAACAGCTATATGTGCCAATAAGAATGAATAGATAGAAAACTTGTTTGTGTGTCTTACACATCAGTAATATATGTCAAATATATGTGTCCACCGGATTGGCGGGAAAAACGTCACGGAAAAAAGTCACAGGAAAGAAAGTCACAGGAAAAAGTCACAGAAGATAAGTCACTGAAAAATGTGTATGAATCTGACGTGTCATCACTAAACAAGTACGCATTTACACATCTAAGCAAGTATGAGTATCACATAATAAATTAAATTTAAAAAATAATTTTGCGTTCTTTTCATATCACGAGGAAAATCACAAAATAAACTAAAAATTAGTTTAAATGTTTACTATATGCAATAATTTTGGGAACGAAACTAAACATAAAATAAGACACCAATGCAATCATATGGTTCTAGCATTCAATGCAATATAAACATTTTTAGATAGTTGTATGGTAGGTGAGTTTTATTAATATTGCATGCCACCGTTCAAATTTATAGTTTATTAGATCTTACAGATATGCCGACCGTTTTGATCAATTAGTACCATATATAAACTTTATAATCGCCGAGTAGTACAAGAACAAGAGAACACTATTAATATTACAGCTAATACAGTTCAAATTTTTAATCTCGATCGGGAAATAATTTCCAGAAGTGAAAAGAAACTGGCGTATTGACATAAAATGAAACTGAATAAAAAGTCATCAATGAAATCATGTTTCAAGCAGTTACATCACACTAAACATTTGTTAGTAATGTATGTTAGGTGATTTTTTAAAGAACATTTTATTTTACAGTTAACAGCTGTAGGTATTAAACAAGAAAAGAGTTGTGGAACAATGCACGTCAGACTGAAGTTTCTAAAAAAAACACAAAAACATAGAAAGGATACAACGCTGCTGGTCTGCTACGGCTATTGTAATTGATCGCATTGATCCCATTGATGCTTTGTCTGAACAGTGTTATCACTAAACTCGTACCACAGTACAATGCGCCCTGCTTTCCTTTGAATCAAAATTATGTTAGCGAATTACACTTGTAGTATTGGGTCACATGTAGAGCTATAGTTTAAATCTTATTTACTATGTGAGTTGTATCGGAGAGATAAGAGGCAGATTCTTTTAAATTACAGTCACACACACACCCACACCCACCCACCCACCCACACACACACACACACACACACACACACACACACACTTAACCATGATCCTAATGAGCCGTCACTTTCTATGACTTTTCTTCCGTGACTTTTTTCTGTGACTTTTTTTGCCACTCGATCTGGATCATAGATGTAACAAGATGCTTAGCGCACAAAGAACAACTCCTTTTCAGTGGGAACTAAAATGGTAGTTGATGCACGTGCTGTCATCCATATATGGAAATAAAAGGGATGCTTCATAGCTGAGAAAAGAAACGTTAGAAAAGAAAAGAGCTATCATATATATATATATTACATACACACATGGCTATAGCTATCATTATAATATTTATATACACATGTCTATAGCTAAAATTACAAGATTTATATACACATGTCTATAGCTATCATTATAATATTTATATACACATGTCTATAGCTAAAATTACAAGATTTATATACACATGGCTATAGCTATCAGTATAATATTTATATACACATGTCTATAGCTAAAATTACAAGATTTATATACACATGGCTATAGCTATCATTATAATATTTATATACACATGTCTATAGCTAAAATTACAAGATTTATATACACATGTCTATAGCTAAAATTACAAGATTTATATACACATGGCTATAGTTATCATTATATGATTTATATACACATGTCTATAGCTAAAATTACAAGATTTATATACACATGGCTATAGCTATCATTATATGATTATATACACATGGCTATAGTTATCATTATATGATTTATATACACATGACTATAGTTATCATTATATGATTTATATACACATGGCTAAAACTATCATTACAAGATTTAATTATAAGTTTAACCTGACTGATCTTTCTCAGCAAAACCCTTTAACTAGTATGGATCTGGGAGAGTGGGTTATTTTTTATTTTTAGATGGTCCTTCTTTTTCTTTTTTTCTTTTGTTTTTTTTTTAACGGTGGCAGGAATGATTCTTTTCTTTCTGGTCGATTTTAGTGTGCTCATATACCTGTCCGGCTGGTCAGGGTATTATAACAAACGGACCAATATGGCTGGTCAGGGTATTATAACAAACGGACCAATATGGCTGGTCAGGGTATTATAACAAACGGACCAATATGACAGGTCAGGTATTATAACAAACGGACCAATATGGCTAGTCAGGTATTATAACAAACGGACCAATATGGCTGGCCAGACTGCACAAAAGTGCCAGCACTCACCCAGAGTCTCTATGCATCAGGTGAGCTCACAAGTTCTGTAAACTTGAGATCCAAGGTTTAAGCTATCTTGAATGAAGTTAGCAAGGGATTGCTCACTAGGATCTGAAAGATAAATTAATGGAGGCTACCAACCCTACTGTCACAGGGAGAAGTCTTTGAACAGAGAGTTGTTCTTATGTCACTTTATCTTAAAGATAATTTATATATTTTACTATTTTTGCTTGCACAGCCCGTGTCACATAGACTGATCAATACCTGTTTCAAGTTCTACAATAACAAATTACATACAGCTGAAATGGCTACTAGTGAAACAAATGAAACTACTTCACCCCCAACAAGAAATATTTCACTCAATGAAGTCAGTAGCGTGTTACTGTAAAACCGAAAAGATTTTCATGCAGTTTAGAACTTAGTAAGGAGTCAGGTTAAAGGAAAAAAGATTTTCATGCAGTTTAGAACTTAGTAAGGAGTCAGGTTAAAAGAAAAAAGATTTTCATGCAGTTTAGAACTTAGTAAGGAGTCAGGTTAAAAGAAAAAGATTTTCATGCAATTTAGAACTTAGTAAGGAGTCAGGTTAAAAGAAAAAGATTTTCATGCAGTTTAGAACTTAGTAAGGAGTCAGGTTAAAAGAAAAAGAAGTTAAAACGTGAGGTCTAGGAAAGAAAAAGAATTTTCTTCATAAACTAAAAATGTCAATTAACTATTTATTTCATTCTTTGAATTAAGATTTTTCACAAGCAGTAGGAGCAGATTTAACTGCTAGTTTTCATTCTACAGCCACTTCTAAGTTCCAAGTTCCAAGTTCTTTTACAAGACTTCAGTGGTGATTGGTGTTTGTTCAGGTACCGGGTATCATTGATCGTTTGTACTCATGACCCAAGTCAAAATTTACAAGTGACTTGTACGATTTGTGTTTTGAAATGACTGATTTATTTGTTGGACCCAAATAAATATCTTTAGAACATGAAGGACAAGACTAATTATTTTCAGTAAGAATACAATTTAAAAAAACGTTGAATGCATGGGGTGGAGATTTAATAAAACATCAGCAACAAGCGTTCAGACACTTAGGTGGAAAATACCAGATCTGCCCTAACCGTTCTGAAGCCAAAAGCGAGTAAAGCCAGACACGAAATCTACCCCTATCGTTCTGAAGTTAAAGCTTGGAAAGCCAAAGCCGAAATCTTCCCTAACCTTTCTAAAGTCAAAGCCTGGAAAGCCAAACACGAAATCTGCTCTACCGTTCTGAAGTCGAAGCTTGGAAACGCAAACTCGAAAGTCGCCAGCCATACTGTTTGAACGGCAAATTAGGCTTAGTGCATTACATTTAAACAAGTATAATAAACATATATATTATTGTCTTACATCCACAGTAAAAAATTAGAAAAATAAAATTTAAATTAAAAACGAAGTGAGATCGAAATCTTGAAAGATCTGATCTATTGCATAAATTGGACATTCAGGCGTGTACACAAGCACATCAAATGTTGAATGAAATGGCGTCCTATTAATTATCAATCACTAATTACCTTAAAAACATCCTCAACGACACGAAACTTGCACCAAAAAGGAGCACAGTTTAACACGATATTGCAATGCCGTCATCAATTTTGGGGAGCGTTTCCGGCTTCTGCGAAATTTGCAGTGTCAGTCGCGTGATCAGCACAGCGAAACATGTTTGCTTCTTGGGTATTTTGATTCAGTGGGCAGGAACTGAAAAGTCCCTTGATTAATTTTCATATAGATTTGTCAGAAGATTATCAAGAAATAAATGCATAATATTTAGTAAATGTGTTGCGTTCGGAAAATGAATTACCGTATGCGCATTTTTAATTTTCTATTTCGAGTAGACACAAGCATAAAGAATCACTTCTATACGCATGCGCCGCCAATCGTATGACGTGCTGACCGCGTCACGAAGTCTCGGAAGTCAACGAGACAAGGAAAACATCCCGAGTGGAAAAGGTCATCGAGAGTGATTTGTTTGAGTTCTTTCAGGAGAAAAAATATTTATGATTAAAGACAATACACATTCGGCAGGACTGTTTTGTAATTTTTACCGTTCTTATCTGAAACATGAAAACTGTCATTATAAATCTAACTAAATTTGATCTCTCAACAAGAATACGAATCCTGTCACTGGAAAGCATTTTCTTGTTGACTACGAACTTCTTAAAATATCTGTTTCTGTATTTGAGTGTTTTATTACATTATTTGACCTCAAACTTCTTAAAATATTTTTTTTTGTACCTTGAACTTCTTAAAATACTTGTTTCTCTATTTCAGTGTTTTATTTCATTAAGAGTGTTTTATTTCATTAAGAGTGTTTTATTTCATTAACCTATCTTTTGGTCGTTTTAAGATATATGTGAATGTGTTTATCATTTGTCGTACTCCCACTAAAGTTGTCATTGTATATTATGTATCAGAACGCCCAGAGTAATAGTTATATTTAGTAACACCATCACTAATCTAATGCTGTCTGGACGATTTGGCAATTATGCAGATTTTAAATAAGAAAGATGAGTAACAGGAAAATGTGTCTGTTTCACAACCCCACCATATTTATTGGTTATGATTATTATTATTATTAATCATCCATAACTAGTTACAAGTGATGAGAACCTTAATTTACGTTATTAATAATTCTCCAGAAAACACCACTCGTTTCTCTCACTTGGCGGATATGCGGGCGCTGTAAACGTTTTCTTTCTTCCACAACGTTAATGACAAACATTTACTGTCACACAATCTTTCCATAGGTGGAAAACTTCTTAACAAAGGAGAAGATAAATCCGTCTTTAATCTATGTTTAGCGAGCCCCCATCCAGTTCTTAGATATCATTTGTATTAGAGATAAGAGTGGAGTTTCAGAGATAATTATAGTCAAGTACATAACCTTTTCAAAGATGGCCACTGTCACTGGCAAGTGTTCACAATCATGCAGTTTGCAGTAAGTCACTGTCTTTCTTATTTAGATGATGGCCTAATGTACCCCTTCTAAGAACATTATGTAACAGTTCCAGAATCTTCAATCCTCTTTCAAAGTACACCATGGAGAATCGTCCAGAACTTTGCATGCATTATCAAAAGCAGAGTGTTCTCAAAACGTTGCATGCACTATCAAAAGCACACCATGCAGAGTGTTCTCAAAACTTCACATGCACTATCAAAAGCACATCATGCAGAGTGTTATCAAAACTTCACATGCACTGCTCAAAACACCATGAGGAATATTCAAAATAATCTTCATGAATTCTCAAGACCAAACTAAAGCCTCAGTTTTCCATAGTATTGGCTCTTGAACATAATTCACAGGAATCAATTTACAGCAACACATTACTAATTAGTTTGATGACAATGTTGGATACACTAACCGTGATATGTTGGAATACAGTAGTCACTCCAGTCTAAAGCAGATCAAGAGCATCAAAGAAAAAAGATACACTCCTTCTGCAATAGTCAAATTAATGCAGCACTACATTTCAGGCATATTTCATCTATAAACTCCTTTCTCTCTTACAAACATTCTCAATTTACAAAGCCTGCAACAATATTCATTAGATCAGCACACACCCAGCATAAGAAATATAGCATCAATCAAAATTCACAACTAAAATTTGTTCAACATAATCAATTTAGTGAGCAGAGAAATAATGATTCAATTACATAAGCATTCTCAAATTCAAATCATAGATCAATAGCAAACATGTACGAAATATTTCTAAGTCCATTCTTTTTTATGAGTCAGTTAACTTACCATAAGCTAATGATCCCCTTTATGACTTGACTGTCAAAACCAAAGTGATTAGAATATAGGACTTTCTTCAATAAAAGAACTTAAGGTCCATCCCCATTGGATGATTTATTATGAACATTTATTATGAGTATTACTCATCCTGTTGGAACTAGTTTGGATTGCATCTAGCATATTCTTAACTTGATGTGTTTACTCCAACGGTGACAGTTAAAAATATCAGCATAAGCAATGCTCAAAGTAGGGTCACTTTGACATTTAACAATTTATATAGCTATTAAATTTAGAAATAGGGATAAGCAAATTCACTCTGCCACATACACCCCCTCCTTTTTGAGATGTTAATCTTCATGTTAACCTCTGCTCTATTAGAGTAAATTTTAAACATTACGGGTGAACCTTCCATTATAAAATACGAATCAAATAACTATTGAAAAGGCAAAACATTTTGTTAGTTAGTTTTAAGACATACGAATAAGTAATTCATGAGACAAAAAAAATATGTTGGTTTTAAGATATAAAAATAATTAATTCAACATAGTTTAGAAATAAGAGATTAATAATTCAACATGCCTGAATAATCACTGAGCATTAAATATCAAGCAACAGATTAATTTGTCTCATTTTGGAACAAGATCAGTTTATATCTCCACACTTAAGAGATAAAAGCACAATTTATCATGGAAATCACTATATTTTCCTTTGTTATCAGTTAGTCATGACCCATCATATCTCTACACTAAAAGGATATAAGCACAATTTATCATGGAAATCACTATATTTTCCTTTGTTGTCAGTTAGAGACATGATCCACTATATCTCTACACTTAAGGAATACAATGCAAACCATACACAAAAATCATTATTATTTCTTTTCTCTGAAATCAAATAATTCTGTTCACGCTACTGTCCACAGTGACTGTCAAGTGGACTCTCCAACCTTACTGTCCACGGCGGCTGTCCAACGTTACTGTCCACTGTGACTGTCCAACGTTACTGTCCACAATGACTGTCCAACGTTACTGTCCAAGAAGATTATGATAATAATAAATTACAAATTTTAACTTTTGCAAAACATGGAGTAAGAGCTGTAATATAAACTTGAAAAACCAAATAACTTTGAAAGTAATACACTTCTAACTGTAAGTTATCCAACACCCATCCACCCCGAAATTGATTGACTCGGAGACCCTCACCCATCACTTCTCACGTGAAGCCTTGTGTAAGAGGTCAGTCTGTTTTCTGCTCAAATGCTTGACCTTCAGTCGCAAAAGAAGATATGAATGCATGACAACACAACAAAGTACATCTCCCCCATCCCCCCTACGCTCACTTATCTATTCATTTAGCAACACAGTAATTTCAAATATATTGTGTTAAAAAATCATTTCTTTTTCTTAAAAAGAGAAATAAAACATAGCAAACCAAAAACACCAAGAAAGAACAAGACAAAATAAATAGAAATAAAACACAACACAACAAGAACACCAAGAAGGAACAAGACACAATAAATACAAATAAAAAATAACAAAATAAGAACATCAATAAGGAACAACACACAATAAATAGAAACAAAACATAACAAACCAAGAACACCAAGAAAGAACAAGACACAATAAATAGAAATAAAACATAACAAAACAAGACACATTAAATAGAAATAAAACAAAACAACAAGAACACCAAGAAAGAACAAGACACAATAAATAGAAATAAAACATAACACAATAAGAACATCAATGAGGAACAAGACACAATAAACAGAAATAAAACAACATAACAAGAACATCAATAAGGAACAAGACACAATAAATAGAAACAAAACATAACTCAACAAGACACAATAAATAGAAACAAAACATAACACAACAAGACACAATAAATAGAAACAAAACATAACACAACAAGACACAATAAATAGAAACAAAACATAACACAACAAGACACAATAAATAGAAATAAAACATAACACAACAAGACACAATAAATAGAAATAAAACATAACACAACAAGATACAATAAATAGAAATAAAACACAACACAATAAGAACACCAAGAAAGAACAAGACACAATAAATAGAAATAAAACATAACACAACAAGACACAATAAATAGAAATAAAACATAACACAACAAGACACAATAAATAGAAACAAAACATAACACAACAAGACACAATAAATAGAAACAAAACATAACACAACAAGACACAATAAATAGAAATAAAACATAACACAACAAGACACAATAAATAGAAACAAAACATAACACAACAAGACACAATAAATAGAAACAAAACAACACAACAAGACACAATAAATAGAAATAAAACATAACACAACAAGACACAATAAATAGAAACAAAACATAACACAACAAGACACAATAAATAGAAATAAAACATAACACAACAAGACACAATAAATAGAAACAAAACATAACACAACAAGACACAATAAATAGAAACAAAACAACACAACAAGACACAATAAATAGAAATAAAACATAACACAACAAGACACAATAAATAGAAACAAAACATAACACAACAAGACACAATAAATAGAAACAAAACATAACACAACAAGACACAATAAATAGAAATAAAACATAACACAACAAGACACAATAAATAGAAACAAAACATAACACAACAAGACACAATAAATAGAAACAAAACATAACACAACAAGACACAATAAATAGAAACAAAACATAACACAACAAGACACAATAAATAGAAACAAAACATAACACAACAAGACACAATAAATAGAAACAAAACATAACACAACAAGACACAATAAATAGAAATAAAACATAACACAACAAGACACAATAAATAGAAACAAAACATAACACAACAAGACACAATAAATAGAAATAAAACATAACACAACAAGACACAATAAATAGAAATAAAACATAACACAACAAGACACAATAAATAGAAACAAAACATAACACAACAAGAACACCAAGAAGGAACGAGAAAACCATCCTCTAAACTCAACAGTTGATCGTAAGCTACTACTACTAACGGATATTTATTTGTGTGCATTAGCGCGCTCTAAACACTTCACGATTAGGACTACTAAGTATTATACTATTGAACTACGCTAAGCTCAGCACTCACAAGCTACTCTAAATTCTACACTAAATAATTACTTTGTTCTAAACTCACGGTAAGTTAAGCACTCACGGACCACTGTAAGCTCTACACTCTTGAAATATTGAGTGGTAATCCATTAAAAAAAATCCCCAATGACAAAGGCTGTGTTGAAACCCAAAACATTTTGCTCGTGATTTTAGTGCTAGAACCCCGCACAGCCACCGAACTCATCAAATAAGCATATTGATACACAGTGGAATGGCCTTAGAGTGATAAAGAACAAAAATAAAAAACCAAATTGCTTCACCATAAGAATCAATCGCGGAGAAAAAATCGACAATGACCACACCGGAAGCATGATGAATATATATTTTTTTTTAACCGAAGGACATGTACAGTTGATTCTTTGTATAATGACTGATTTAGTAATTAGTGTTGACGTCATTAGGTCATTTCTGTATTTACATTGAAGTAGTAATCTAGACTCTCTAGAGTAAGAAAAAAAGAGTAAAATTTGTCGCATACATCTATATTAAAGAAAAGATCCATAAAAACAAATAAACAAATCAACTACCTCACCCACAAACCAAAACCAGACACGATATGAACTCGTTTAGTTGCATGGAATACTTTTTTAAAAGAGTCTTATTGTACGATTATTTCTTGAGAGGATCGCAGTGATTTCATATTAGGTTAAGTTGACACGAGTTCTAATTAAAAGTGCATCTGACATCAACACTGACAGTTATTGTGTCTAAAATTAAAGATTTAAAATGTTTGCATTCCTCTGTCCCGGAATTCCCACACTTGACTGTTAAAGCGAGAATGATGCATGTAGTTCCGAGCATTGTTCATTGTATACATGAGTTTCTTGCGTCTTCATTATGCTTACTCCGCCCCCTTTCAACCCCCTCTCAACCCGACTTTCCACAGCCCGAATGTTGCAACACTGCGGCGCTTAATGATTAGCCTTGTTTGCCTTCAATTAGAAGCATGAAACTCGACACGCCTACATTGAAAGCATTATAGATAACGTGCTGTTAAATTTACTGACATCAGAAATGACAGTACACGAACTGGGCATGTGTCTGCTGTGTACACACTGCATTGTATAGAGCAACTAACTTCGGCTTACTGATCTATGACGTCATCTTGCACTTCGTCACATTATCACTTGCGGAAGGGTCACGTGATCTGTCACATCCTGGAAGGCGAAGCACCTGCGTGACAGGAAAGAAGGACTGCTATTGGTGCAGGTTTTTGAACGGATTTCTTTCAGGGGTTACCTGCATGCGACGCGGGATTTGCAATCAGGACACGTCTATGCATCATTGAGCACAATACATTTTTTTTTCACCCATAGCTTGTTTTGTAGTTATACCAGGTGTAACAGTAAGTACAATGGTCTGTGACGTCAGTTTGTGTTAGCGAGAACGAGGGCCAGGGTGGTGTGTAGTAGGAAATCTAAATTCTTCCCAGCACTAAACTTTGTTCCGAGGCAAGCTGACAATATCCGCAATAAATGTTCATGAATCCTCTTTGGGCTTCAGTTGACAGGTTTAGTTAAAGTGTTTAAAGTGTCAATGACAATTATAACTATCTTCTAGTGTTTAATGAACAGGACCTGTTCAACTACTTGCTTGTTAGTTTTAACGACCTGCTTATGTACAACAACAGGTTCAAATTAAATAGGTTCAATTAACTGTCTAGAGTTCAAATGACGGGTATTCAGTTTATAGGCATATTCGGCAGTCATTTGGCAGGTTCATTGTGAATATCTCGAATTTTTAACTGACATGTTCATTATAAATAACTAGTTTTGAAATGAAGGATTCTCTGTAAATGTCTCTTACTTTGAAATGAAATGTTGAATTTATTCTTAACTCACGTTTCCAATTTAATCGTCTCTAGTTCGAAAATAAAGGGTGTATTTTAATTCTTTCCAGAATTCACTGATAAGTTTAGTGGAACTATCTCGCCAGATGCAGCTAAGTATTTTAAGGTTCAATTCCAACCATCACTAGTGTTTAACCGTCTGTTGTCTCGTTTTTAGTAGGTCACAATAAGTCAGTCACACAATACAATGATAGTTTAAATAAATAAATCTTCACAAACGTAAATTTAAGGCTTGATTACATTAAAAACACCAAACTCCAAAGTACCGCCAGATTATCAATGTAACTTGTGCGAAGGATCACGAGAGTTGACAATACCAGCAAAAACAAGGAGGGTAGAGCACTCTAGAGGAAACCGAAGTAGTCTCGTGACGCAGTCTCCACGCAGAAAGCAGACCTAACTCTAAACTGTGTGCTGCGCGAGCGAAGTGCGCAAGTGGTGTCTTATACTAGCTTTCGACTCACGTGTGCTTGAATGACTAGTTTTTACGTGCTTCCCCCTTTTTTCCCCTCTGTACATGTGTATGAACGAGGATACTTAAAATTAAAAGGAACAACAAAAAAAAATAACAGTCGAACAGAGCCCTGAGTCGGACACGGATTGGTAACCTGCGAACGTCATAGGCTGAAGACCGTGCAGGAATTATAAAACATACAGGATACTGGAAACCTTCCCGACAGCACTTGCAACCAACAGTAGCCAGCTGTGAGTCTCTGTAGCCAAGTGTTCCACTGTAAGTAATTTACATTTCACAATATACCTCAACTTTATCGATATGTGCGATCTCAGAAAAACGGTTATTGTTCGGCGACCTTGAAAAAAGAAGAATTAAAGAGAGAGAGAAAGAAATAGAAAATGAACGAGCTTTCGATGTTATTGTTTTGTTGCTGTTGCCTAATCCCCAACTAGTGGAGATTTTTGTTTTGTTTTTTAAAAAAAGTTTACGTAAACTACTGAAAGTGTGTAGTGCGGGCTATTTTTGACGCGACCATTACCGCATTCCTTGTCTTGAGTTGCCATTGTTTTCTTGTTTGGTGTGAAATTCTCAATAAATACAGTAATTAATAACATACCAGACATTGTACAATTCATAGCTATGTTGATTAAAAATAAAAGAAGACAAAAGAATTTAAAAAATATTTAAATTATGATAAGCATTTCGAATAAAATTTAAGAGTCAATGAATAAAAGATTCGTAAATTTAAAAACTCCTGTAAGGCAAAACGATGTAAAATAAGACCAACAATATTTTATATGTTTGACAGACATTTATGAGCATGAATGTCTTCGCCCAACACGTCTACACCCCACATTTAATGTTCAATCGCTATTTTTGGATGTACGAGTAAACAATATTACAAGCTACAACAGTGTGCAATGATTTGAAAACATACCTATGGAATGGAGTAATTTTTGCGTTCATTATAACAAAATAGCGAGGAAATCTCGACAAGGAAGTATATCAGCAGTTAAAATTCTCTTATGTCTCGTTGTTTCTGGTTGATATTTTTAAAAAAGTAATCTCGAGTCCTTCGTCACATATGACTGCTTTTGGACCCAGCAATGCAACACCACAGACTTTTCTAACGAAAAACACAATCACTCCAAACCAAAGGCTTATTAAAACTTTATTTTAATAAAAAAATTCATTAAAAACACAATCACTCCAAAAAACACAGACTTCTCTAACAAAACAAATTAAAAAAGCAAGCACTCCAAACCTTGGTCAAAGTTTACTCACTATCTTCACGGCCTGTAACTGGCGGGCAGTCGTGGGTATGAACACTGTCTTACAGCAAATTATTAAACTGGCGGGCAGTCGTGGGTATGAACACTGTCTTACAGCAAATTATTAAAATGGCGGGCAGTCGTGTGTATGAACACTGTCTTACAGCAAATTATTAAACTGGTGAAGCATTTTCGTCTTTGTAGTTGTCGTCAATGTTGCATTTACTATAGCTCTAGCATTACATCTGCATATTTATGTAAAACATCTGCATACTTATGTAAAACATCTGCATACTTATGTAATAATACATCTGCATACTTATGTAAAACATCTGCAGAGAGCAGAGTAGTTAAAAATGCTATAGATATTGGTTTACTTGTAATAGCTACTGCAAAGTTGTGTTTTTTAAAAAGCCTTGATTTAAATCTCTTGCAGGTCACTGACAGCAACGAAACATGAGTTATCCAGCAGGCCAACCTCCCCCGTACGCCCCTCAAGGTGGTTACCCACCCCAACAGGCAGGTTATCCACCCCCACAGGCAGGTTATCCACCCCCACAGGCAGGTTACCAAGTCCAGACAGGATATGCACCACCTCCGGCTGGTTACTACCCACCGCCAGTCATCATGGCTCCGGCACAGCAGCAGCAACAGGTGTGCGGTCATGAGATTCTTCTATTTAGCAATCATTTATCTCCCTTGCTCCGCTATAGGGCAGTGCGAGTCAGTTGCCGTCAAAACATCGCAGTTTTATACCGAACCCGTTTCCGATTTACTTAGCAGTATCGTTTTGTTACAAATGTTGTTGTATTGCATTTTGTATTAAGGTGACTGATTTGCGCTGAATCATCCCTAATTAGGGAAATTAGTTTTTGGTCCGATTTACGACTGGTGTTCACTGAAGCACAGTGTACCATTTCAGTGAGAAGCTGTGCATAAATTGTCACGCAGAAATGGAAAGAAGGGGGTGGGAAACTAAAGCTGTGATAAGGGGAAGGAAGGGGGTTCACAAATTGTAGAACCATACTTAAAAATAAATTTTATAATTCTTTTGTTGTCCTGCAACCACTTCCCCCCAAAATCTTTTCATTATTTAAAAATACTGTAACATATTTACCAACAACACCAAAATATAAAGTTTGTGATACATGCTTGCTATCTTTAAAGTACATTAAAATTACTTTTACGTATTACTACTAGTACTATTTTTTTTTACTACTATTACGTATTACTACTATTACGTATTACTACTATTACTATTATTACGTATTACTACTATTACTACTATTACGTATTACTAGTATTACGTATTACTACTATTACTATTATTACGTATTACTACTATTACTATTATTACGTATTACTACTATTACTATTATTACGTATTACTACTATTACGTATTACTACTATTTTCTTTTACTACTATTACGTATTACTAGTATTACGTATTAGTACTATTACGTATTACAAGTATTACGTATTACTACTATTACGTATTACTAGTATTACATAATACTATATTACTAGTATTACGTATTACTACTATTTTCTTTTTACTACTATTACGTATTACTACAATTTTCTTTTACTACTATTACGTATTACTACTATTACATATTACTACTATTACATATTACTACTATTACGTATTACTACTATTACGTATTACTATTATTACATATTACTACTATTACGTATTACTACTATTACATATTACTACTATTACTAAAGAGTTGTATGACAAGTGCAACAGAATATTAGAAAGTTTGTAATTGTATGAAGAAAAAAATTAAGGTATACTTTTATTTTGTTTTTTTAAAAAAAAAATGTTATTGCAAGTTTTCTCACTCAATGAATGTTATATCACTTGAAATTGACATAATTTGAAGTGTCTTCAGTTGCATTGGACAATTGTTATCTGTAAAATATTATTAAATTTTCTTTTTGTTAAAAAAAAAACACACACAAACTGAAAATATAGAAAAAGAATTTTATCTAATTCGTCTTAAGTAAATTCATAAATATATTAAAATTAAAGCAAAAATCTACTTTAGCTGTACAGCAACTTTTTAAACTTATCGAAATAAAGGGGGATGGGCGTTTGAAGGTGGATATAAGTTTCTGTGAGAAGTTTGTGACAAGGGGTGGGGGTAAAAATTGTTCCTCTAAAGCGTTGCATCTTTTATGGATAGCCACATATTGCATTTTAACTATAATTTATTCTTACGTTTGGTTGCAATATATATTTGTGTGCATAATTAATTACTCAGCGCTGAGTGAACGAACCACGACGGTGTCAGATTCGGTGTTCTGTCTAAAGGGAGATAAGAGAATATAACTCTCCAAGTGTAGTTTGCGAGAAGAGTTACGGGAAATGGATGATGGATAGATCTTTGATACACGCGGCTTAAGACTGTTATGTGCGTGTTTGTACTTTGTGATGAACATGTGTGAAGTTAACCTGTGAACTTTTATGATGCTGATCTGTTTACTGAATGATTGTACACTTGTATTATGAATAGGAAATGTTAACTGTGCTACTAGACTTGTGGTTGTGTGACGGGACATGGTTTTTGTACAGTGTGTAATGAGACATGCGAACATCTCGTTCTGGAATGTGTGATGCGGCATGTGAACTACATGATGTTTGATGAGACATGCGAACTCTGTGACGGGACATCTGGAATGTGTGACGTGGCATGTGGATTGTGTGACGAGGCATGTGGACTACATGGACTGTATGACAGGACACTCGGACTATGAGATGGGACATGTAAATTGTATAAGACATTATATGTGGGCTTGCGCTGTGGGCAAACAGTCGTACACCTTATAATTGTTGTCTGTTTTGCAGACGTCTAACGTGGTTGTGGTGAACTCCGGACAGTCACAACCGACGACAGTTATCGTGGAAAGGTGAGTAAAGTCTAAATTGTGGATTTTGACAGCAGCATGAACTGAGCCTTTCTCTTGAAGGTCTCTCACCAGGTATAGTCATGAACATAATTATCACCAGTCATAGTCATGAACATAATTATCATCAGTCATAGTTATGAACATAATTATCATCAGTCATAGTCAAGAACATAATTATCACCAGTCATAGTCATGAACATAATTATCATCAGTCATAGTCATGAACATAATTATCATCAGTCATAGTCATGAATATTTCATCAACCATAGTCATTAACGCTTTCCACAAGCCATACTCATTAATGTATCCTAATAGCCCAGTCTCGAACACAGTCCATACACATAGCCATGAACACATCACACCGGAAATGATCATGGAAGCATAACACCAGCCATAGTCATGAACACATCTCACGCCGGCTTTAGTTTTGAATACACCACACCAGTCATAGTCACTTTCACCACCACACGAACCATAATCTTGAACACAAACCACACCAGCCATAGCCTTGAACAACACACACACACATCGGCCATAGTCACGAACACCACCATACCAGCCATAATCTTGAACATATACAACACCAGCCATAGTCATGAACCATACACCAGAACTAGTCACGAACATATCAGCCATAGTGTGAAAACTGACGAACCCGAAATGTTACGACTTTCGCATGACCGGTAACTCGATACTGTTGCATTCTAAAACTGTTCACACTGTCTGTAACCGTATTCATTATTGGTATATTACTCATCGTTACAATAGTTCTGAATCCCGTACCTCTTTTAGTCGTTGCCACTCATCGTCGCCCGCCTGTCTGCCTGCCTGTCTCTCTGCCTGCCTGCCTGTCTGCCCGCCTGTCTCTCTGCCTGCTCGGTTCCATGATTTCTTTACCTGACGCCCACGATCTCTCAAAGCTCTTACCTGGGAAATAAAGAAACAAAAATGTAGTCTGAATGCAAGGGTGGGGTGGGAATGGAGGCAGTTCCAGAGTTTGACGGTGCTGTCTGGCGGGCCTCTTTTATAGTTTTTCAGAAAGAATAATGAAGACGGTCCCGTTCGCTAGTGGGTAATCGCGTTCGTTTGGAACTTAATTAATAATCTTTAATTGCAAACTGCCGGTCACTACCGGAATCAAAAGAAAAAGGAGAATTAAATGAACGGAACAAATAAAGAATTTAAAACACGAAACCAGATACAAAGATACTTCTTACTTTCACTGTCACCTTTTAGAGGAACTTCAAACATTCTTAGACTTGTTTTACATGGCGTTCAAGTCCGTCTGTGAAATCAACAAAATTTGCAAGCAGACGTGAAGCCCTAATCAAAATGAAAGCATCTCTCTCCCTCCAAAAAATTAAAAATAAAACTAAACCAACAAACAATACAAAACCCCCCAAAAACCCAATTTGACGCCAATGCTACTTAATGGTTATGATTATTAATTAATTAATTAATTTATCAAGATCCCATCAACCCACTTTCTTCTCCAACATAAGGTTACCAATATGCGTAAGAACAATACATTTATCAAATAAACAATCAAATATACATATCACAAATACAATGAAATAGATTTACTTGACATCAATAGTTCTACAAAAGCACGTTTGAATAATTTTAATATCTATACAGTCTTATATCCTAAAACACAATTTGTCAATACAAATCACAGGGTAGTTCTTATCAGAGAACAGAAATGGAGTTCTTAGAGATACGTAATAACAGTTTGCATATAACATGATTTAGGCACTGTCTCAATAGTCTTTCACACGTCTTTTTGTAACAAAGTCACACGTTTATTATTCAGTTATTATATCAGTTCCACGTGATTTTTTTGTAACAAAGTCACACGTTTATTATTAACTTATTATATCAATTCCACGTGATTTTTTTGTAACAAAGCCACAAGTTTATTATTCAGCTATTATATCAATTCCACGTGATTTCCTCCTCACGTTGTAGAAAAGACTGATTTGCTACTATTCGCTTGAGGCTCCTTCACCATACCAACTCCCTCAGGCAGAACAACAATGTTAGCAATTTCCAATAACTTCCTTTTACCAGAAATTGCTCGATGTAGTCAGCATATCTTGTCACCATACTTCAACGGAGAGTGTATCTTTACACTTACACACTGTAGAAGATACTTTTCACGTCTACCACAGTCATAGCCATTTATAATCAGTAAACCAGGAGATTTAGATAATTCAAGGAAAGTGTGCTTTTCCCCTGAAAAATATAAGCAGGGAGCAAACGCTAACTTTCCAGTTTATTCCTTTTTAACTCCATTCTTTCCAACCTAACATTTTCCTGCAACAGTATTTATTAGTCGATACATGCATACAGCATAATAAATACAGTATAATAGTTTTGTGAGGGGTTCACTAGAAATAATGTCAAGTGTTTAGCATACTACATGTAAGCATCATAGTTCACAATTTGTAGAAATAATAATTTACTCGCATAATATATCTCTGCCTAAACACAAGTATAACATATTAATAGCAATAGTGCATGAAATATTTCTAAGTCCATTCTTGCTCAAACAGTCAGTTAACTCACCATTAAGCTAATGGCTACCTTTCAAGACCTGACTTCTCTGACACTTCAAATTCAAGTGATCAGTCAATCGATTTCTCTACAGTTAGTAAACTTTTAGATCTCAGTCCATTGGTTTGTCTCGTTCTCATAAATCATAACCATTGGATAATAAAAACTACTCATCCAATTTGAACTAGTTTGCATTGCATCAGCAATTTCTAGCATATTCTCAACTCGAGTGTTTACTCCAACTCTGACACTTACAAAATTGCCATAATGAGGAGTGCCCAAGGTCGGTCACTTCGACAATTTAACGATTTATATAACAATTAAGTTTTTGAATAGGGATAGGCAAATTTACTCTGCCACACCCAGCAGTACCACCATCCATTAAAAAGTCAAAACCTTCCAAACAATACATTTGAGCCTCGTTCTAGATAAGAAAGAAAATTCATGGTGGAGTGGGACAACAGGAAGAATGAAAACATGAAAATTGTTGCTTTTGTTGAGCTTCCGTCCACCTGTCTCATTAAAACAATTCCATTGTCTCATTAAAAAAGAATTCTTTTGTCTCATTAAAACAACTCCTTCATCTCATTAAACAATTCCTTTGTCTCATTAATACAATTCCTTCGTCTCATTAAGAAAACAGTTCCTTTGTCTCATTAGAAAACCAGTTCCTTCTTCTCATTAAAAACAGTTCCTTCCTCAAATGAAAAAAACAGTGCCTTCGTCTCATTAAAATACCAGTTCCTCTAATGAAAAAAACAGTTCTTTCGTCTCATTAAAAAGACAGTTCCTTCCTCTTATTAAAACCCAGTTACTTCAACTCATTGAAAAATCAGTTCCTTTGTCTTATTAAATATACAGTTCCTTTGTATCATGAAAACAATTCCTTTGTCTCATTAAAAAAATCCAGTTCCTTTGTCTAACAATTCCATGTCTCATTAAAAAAAAAAAAATCAGTTCCTTGTGTTAACGTGCGCTTTGGAGAGAGCCATGAGTAATATCCATTCCTTTGACGTTTCAGACGAGGTGTTAACCACTTGCTCCATTTCATCATCACTTTGTTTTTCTGGCCCTGGGTCATCGTCTGGATCATCTTGGTGAGAATCGAAATGAAAAAAAAAACTTTTTTCATTATTAAATTTATTCAGAACCTTAGTAAGCAGAGAGGTTGTTTCACTTTATAATTTTTAAATGTTGAAACAGGGATGGTACAGTCTGTCAAACATATAGTGCGTTCTAAAATAGATAGACTTATTTATAGTCGTACACTTTATACTGCAAAGGATTTGTTCCCAAAAATAAATAGTTATTTTTAGATTCAAACTTGATCCTGGAACGAATTTGTTCCCAAAATACATATAGTTATTTATAGATTATTACCTATGCTAGAGTAGTGTAATTTCACGTTTCAATGAAGATAGTTTTCATGTGAAAATATCTTTATTGAATGTGAAATTCCTTGTTTATGAATGGTAATGCATTCTAATTCTTAAGTGCATGAATGATTACTGATCTACTTAATAAATGTAGTAACATTATTTTAAAAATTTGTATATAGCTATTTGTTATCACCTTGATATATTAGATCTAACTCTATTTTAAATTATTGGATCTAAATATATATTAGTTATTGGATTTGTGTTTAATTATTTGATCTAACTCTATTTAAAGTTATTGTATTAAACTTTTTTTTTTAGTTATTGAAACTAATTGGTTTCTTATTTATTTAATCTAACTCTGTTTTTAGTTATTGGATCTAATCGTGATTTATATATTCAGTCTAAATCTGTTTTCAGTTACCTTTGCCTCTTGAGGTAGCAAGTGTTTTTATTTTTAACGAAATATGTAGTTTCCATTTATATTTATGCAAAGCTAACAACTTCAAGTAGTTCATTCATTTTATAGAGCCGTTTATGAAATACACTTTTTCTTAGAAGTGTTTCTATAGAAAATGAAAGTACATATTCACTGCATTTCCAATTGGTTAAATTAAATAAATACTGTACACAGTTCATTGCATTTCCAACTGGATAAATTAAAGTACTGTACTCAGTTCATTGAATTTTCAACTCGATAAATTAAAATACTGTTCACAGATCATTGCATTTCAAAATGGATAAATTAAAGACATTTTTATATTAAGAGTTTAGACTTTTAAACAATTTAAACAGTTTAAACAATTCAAACAAATTCAGCTTAGTATTAAGGATTAGTCTTTAAACAATTCCATCAAATTTAGTTGATATTTAAGGTGTAGGCTTTGTATAGAACTAAAGTATCTGTGGTTTTTGCGATCACTAAGACGTATTTGTATAGAACTAAAGTATCTGTGTTTTTTGCGATCACTAAGACGTATTTGTATAGAACTAAAGTATCTGTGGTTTTTGCGATCACTAAGACGTATTTGTATAGAACTAAAGTATCTGTGGTTTTTGCGATCACTAAGACGTATTTGTATAGAACTAAAGTATCTGTGGTTTTTGCGATCACTAAGACGTATTTGTATAGAACTAAAGTATCTGTGGTTTTTGCGATCACTAAGACGTATTTGTATAGAACTAAAGTATCTGTGGTTTTTGCGATCACTAAGACGTATTTGTATAGAACTAAAGTATCTGTGGTTTTTGCGATCACTAAGACGTATTTGTATAGAACTAAAGTATCTGTGGTTTTTGCGATCACTAAGACGTATTTGTATAGAACTAAAGTATCTGTGGTTTTTGCGATCACTAAGACGTATTTGTATAGAACTAAAGTATCTGTGGTTTTTGCGATCACTAAGACGTATTTGCTCCAGTGACGTTAACAGTTTCAGAGCGTACACTGAGTACTTGTTGAGCGGATATGGAGGTTCTGAGGTGTTTTAAGGACTATACCATTTCTGACGTTGGCCACAAGTTGTTTTCATGAATGTTACAGTGAGTTGATAGTGTATAGATATGGAGGTTCTGAGGTGTTTTAAGGACTATACCATTTCTGACGTTGGCCACAAGTTGTATTCATGAACTGTAGTTACAGTGAGTTGTTAGTGTATGGATATGGAGGTTCTGAGGTGTTTTAAGGATTATACCATCCCCGACGTTGGCCACAAGTTGTATTCATGAGCTGTAGTTACATTGAGTTGTATTCATGAACTGTAGTTACAGTGAGTTGTTAGTGTATGGATATGGAGGTTCTGAGATGCTTTAAGGACTATACCATTTCTGACGTTGGCCACAAGTTGTATTCGTGAACTGTAGTTACATTGAGTTGTATTCATGAACTATAGTTACAGTGAGTTGTTAGTGTATGGATATGGAGGTTCTGAGGTGCTTTAAGGACTATACCATTTCTGACGTTGGCCACAAGTTGTTTTCATGAGCTGTAGTTACATTGAGTTGTATTCATGAACTGTAGTTACAGTGAGTTGTTAGTGTATGGATATGGAGGTTCTAAAGTGCTTTAAGGACTATACCATTTCTGACGTTGGCCCCAAGTTGTATTCATGAACTGAAGTTACAGTGAGTTGTTAGTGTATGGATATGGAGGTTCTGAGGTGCTTTAATGACTATACCATTTCTGACGTTGGCCACAAGTTGTATTCGTGAACTGTAGTTACAGTGAGTTGTTAGTGTATGGATATGGAGGTTCTGAAGTGTTTTAAGGACTATACCATCTCTGACGATGGCCACAAGTTGTATTCGTGAAATGTAGTTACAGTGACTTGTTGGTGTATGGATATGGAGGTTCTGAGGTGCTTTAAGGACTATACCATTTCTGACGTTGGCCACAAGTTGTTTTCATGAGCTGTAGTTACATTGAGTTGTATTCATGAACTGTAGTTACAGTGAGTTGTTAGTGTATGGATATGGAGGTTCTGAGATGCTTTAAGGACTATACCATTTCTGACGTTGGCCACAAGTTGTATTCGTGAACTGTAGTTACAGTGAGTTGTTAGTGTATGGATATGGAGGTTCTGAGGTGTTTTAAGGACTATACCATCCCCGACGTTGGCCACAAGTTGTATTCATGAACTTTAGTTACAGTGAATTGTATTCATGAATTGTAGTTACAGTGAGTTGTACTCATGAGCTGTAGTTACAGTGAGTTGTACTCATGACCTGTAGTTACAGTGAGTTGTACTCATGAGCTGTAGTTACACTGAGCAATTAGCGTACACAAAGTGTAGCCTAGAAGTCTGTGTTAAAACTGTTTGTCTGTAGGCTTGAAATTATTTTACAGCATCATTCAACAGTAATGACCTGAATCTTCCTTGTCAATTTCAGTGCATCACAGAAGGTTCTTAAGTCAGGAGCGCCACAGCCTGACACGTGTGACCTTTGACCTGCTGTTAAGAGTGATACTAATTTTTCCAGAACAAACAAGCCACCTTCAAGAACGTCATCATCAGCATATGAAGAAAGACATTCATGCGTGTCAACTAAGAACCAAACACGAACTTTTTCTTTATAAAAAGAGCCTTTCGGAAAGTTTAATTTCTTTGTGACCCGAGACCTGAGACTTAGATGCTACCACTCTGTGACGTCGCAGAATTCTAACACTGAAGATGACAGAATGAAATATTTTCCTATATAATTATACAGATCTATTTAAAGTAGCAGGTGGAAATAATTAGACAGGGACTTACTTAAGTTCTACTTGTTAATTTGTTAACGTTTGTTCTGGAGTTGTTTCGCTCTTTTTCTTTCTTTTTTTTTTTTTTTTTTTTTTTTTTTTACATATAATCATAATATTTTGTTATTTATTTGACTCTTATTATATTTACCCCGTTTCCGCTCAACCCCCCAAAAAGCTGGTAAAGCACGTTATATAAATGACTTGAAGTTGAATCCACACTTGACAATATCAACTCCATATACATTCCCTTGAAAGTGACGACCTTAAACTGAACACAAAATACATGAAAGTGACGACCTTAAACTGAACACAAAATACATGAAAGTGACGACCTTAAACTGAACACAAAATACATGAAAGTGACGACCTTAAACTGAACACAAAATACATGAAAGTGACGACCTTAAACTGAACACAAAATACACGAAAGTGACGACCTTAAACTGAACACAAAATACATGAAAGTGACGACCTTAAACTGAACACAAAATACATGAAAGTGACGACCTTAAACTGAACACAAAATACACGAAAGTGACGATACTAAGCTCACTACAGGCTATTATTAAATTGCCGCGCTCACAAAGCATCAGATAAAGCACTATTAAAGAGGTATTAAATACCAACTCTAAAATAAACATAGACCACTATTAAAGAGGTATTAAATACCAACTCTAAAATAAACATAGACCACTATTAAAGAGGTATTAAATACCAACTCTAAAATAAACGTAGACCACTGTTAAAGAGTATTAAATACCAACTCTAAAATAAACATAGAAGGCTAAAAAGAACTATTAAATACCAATTCTAAAATAAACCTAGACCACTATTAAAGAACTTTTAAATACCAACTCCTACATAAACATAGACCACTAAAAAGAACTATTAAATACCAATTCTAAATAAACATAGACCACTATTAAACAAATCAACTAAAGTGACAACTAAAACTTTAAGATAAGCCACTTCTAAATAGAAGACCTATCAAATAACAATCAGAGATACACAGAACACTATTACACTGTTAAATAGATGATCTATCAAATAACAATCAGAGATACACAGAACACTATTACACTATTAAATAGATGATCTATCAAATAACAATCAAAGATACACAGAACACTATTACACTGTTAAATAGATGATCTATCAAATAACAATCAGAGATACACAGAACACTATTACACAAATGACACAGCTTAAAATAAAATGCTAATGATGTGACGATACAAAGTTTAAAATAGAACATTAAGTTACAACACAAAATTTGAAATAGAATAACATTGAGGAGACAAAGTTTGAAATAGAACATTAAGTGATGACACAAAGTTTGAAATAGAGCATCATGTGAGGACACAAAGTTTGAAATAGAACATCAAGTGACGACATAAAGTTTGAAATAGAACAGTAAGTGACGACGTAAAGTTTGAAATAGAGCATCAAGTGACGACATAAAGTTTGAAATAGAACAGTAAGTGCCGACACAAAGTTTGAAATAGAACAGCAAGTGTCGACATAAAGTTTGAAATAGAGCAGTAAGTGACGACATAAAGTTTGAAATAGAACAGTAAGTGACGACATAAAGTTTGAAATAGAACAGTAAGTGACGACATTAAGTTTGAAATAGAACAGTAAGTGACTAGGTAGTCTAGGATAGCTGGCGTATAAAATAACCAAATTAAGATTGAAATTGATCACTCTTAAAATGAAGATTTCAGTAACGATCATCATTGCTCTTTGGTTTATCTGCTATGATGAAAAATATCCAAACACATCCTATCAAACGATTTGCAACCTTCTTAATTATTTCTAATATTTGTTGATAAACACTTGTTTAATACCGAAATCTTTTCACGTTAAAGCGTTGTTTTTTTTAAAACTCCAAACGCTTCTGACCTTATCTATTATAAATTATTAAAACGGCTGCCAAATTATTATTCTTATGAAAAAAATTAGAAAAGCTACACCACTGTTTACAGTATATTAATTTCTTGACAGTTTCTGGGATTTACAAATTTGATTAATAAATAAATAAATTAAAAAAAGACCTACTCTCCTTTATACTGAGTCATACACTTTTAAGTTTCTTGCAATGAAAGGATTAAATTAAGTGAATTAAACATGACGTATGCGGGTCGCGGCCATCATACAAGGTACAAGGAACTAGAAATATAAATATTAAACAAGAAATATAAATATTAAACAAGAAATATAAATATTTGAAAAAGAAGACAGTAAATAAGTGCTGCTCTTACCCGCCATTGCCTTTTGATAAATTGCTGAAATGTAAACACCTACACATTTCGAATACCAATGATGAATTGCTGAAATGTAAACACCTAATACACATTTTGAATACCAATGAACACTGCAAGTCGATGAATTTGAGCTGACTAAAGCAATTCACTACAGAGGGATTTGTCTCCATTTGCTATCCAATCTAGAACTAAAAACATTGTTTTGCAACACTCATGCTCTCAATAAAAAAGTTGTTACAGTTTAATAAAAGCAGCAATTTCTTACTGTGACGCAAACGCCACTTAGTTAACGATTATGATAATTATTAATTAATTAAACTGTCATAACTAATTACAAGTGATGAGAATTTAATTTATGTTATTAATAATTCTCCAGCAGACACCACTCGTCTCTCTCATTTGGTGGATATGAGGGCGCTGTAAATGTTTTCTCTCTTCCACCACACTAAAGCCAACATTTACCTTCACACAATATTCTGGAGGTGGAAAACGTCTTACTAAAGAAGAAGACAAATTCGTCTTTAATCTATATTTAGCGAGCCCCCCTCCACCCACTTTCTTTTCCAACATAAGTTTATCAATATGTGTAATAAGATCAATAAATTTAACAGTGCATTTATTAAATCAACATTCAAACATACAAATGACAAATACACTGGAAAAGATTACTTGACACCAATATCAGCATGAAACCACGTTCAAATAATTTCTGTTTCATAATCTTATATCCACAAATCAAATACAATAAAACAATTCAATACAATCACAGGATAGATCTTATCAGAGAGCAGAAATGGAGTCTTTACATAACCTGAATTAAGCATATCTTTCATGTGCTTTTGCAACAGTGTCAAAAATCTTTTGTCCAGGTCAACAGTGTTGCTATCTGCACACATCACAAATACTGATGCGTAGTTATTCTCTCAAAACCAACTTGAGCACCTCTTCATTGTGTCAGTTCTTCAAGCAGAATAACAGTTCTAGCAATTTCTGGTAAATTCTAATAATTATATCTTGCCACCATACACAAAGTGGTGTAGTGTATCTCCACACTTACACACTGCTCCCACCTTTAACATGGTCGGCCATAGTGGTTTACAAACAGTAACCAGGATTCAAATCACACGAGGGAAGAAGAACAAAATGGCTGCTTAATCTGAAAAATATAATCAGGAAGCAAACCTAAGTTTCCAGTTTATCTCTTTATAACTCCATTCTTTCTCACATTCCAGTCTCAACTTATAGTTTCCTGCAATGGTATGTATTAAACTGAATAATTAATAAAGCATATCAAAACAAAGTCAAGTGTTAGCACACCACATACGAGCAGCTTAGTTCAAACATTTGTAGAAATAATAGTCTACTGACACAATATATCTCTACATAAAACACAAGTATAACAAATCAATAGCAAAAGTGCATGAAATATTTCTAAATCCATTCTCACTCAAACAGTCAGTTAACTCACCGTTAAGCTAATGGCTACCTTTCAAGACATGACTTCTCTGCCACTTCAAATTCAAGTGATCAGTCAATCGAATTCTCTACAGTTGGTAAACTTTTAGATCTCAGCCAACTGGCTGGTCTTGTTTCGTAAATCATAACCATTGGATAAATAAAACTATTCATCCAGCTGGACTAGTTTGCATCACATCAGCAATTTCTAGCATATTCTCAACTCATGTTGTTTTCTTCCAACTCTGACACTTACAAAAATACCATCATAAGGAGTGCCCAAGGTAGGTTACTCTGACAATTTAACAATTTATATAGCGATTAAGTATTAAAATAGGGATAGGCAAATTTATTCTGCCACATGCTCCAGACAAAAGGTCGGCCCCTACATTATCAGTGCCTTTAATGACTTCCACAGTATATCTATACTGTTATATTAGTAATGGCCACCTAGTCAAATGCCCATTTGCCTTACTCGAGTGAGCTAAGTACACATTAGGTTGGAGATCTGTCTGAATAACAAAATGTTTGCATATAGTATGTGATGAACGCACGGCCCCCGACCCCCCCCACTAAGAGTAAACATCCTCTAGTTAAAAATGTGTACATAACGTATATGCAAATTTATTTATAATTATCCTGACTGCAATTTTATTTTCCGTAACGTTTTGCGCTTGTTTGTCTTTGAGAAACTATTGCTGACGCTCAGAATAGAATGTTGATGTCATGTAACAAAACTTAATTTCCCATCGACATTTGTACAAGACATGTAAGTTGCACGGAGTTATTTTTAATGGATATTGTTTTTACACACTTATCTCCCTTTTATAATCACAGTGCATTCCCAATGGGTTGTCAAGTTCACACATGGTTTAATTAAAACACATCTGAACATTAATAATTTTTGTTTAACAACAAAAGAAGTGTTAAATTTAGAATTACAATGTTTTGGAATTTCCCATACTTTCCTGTTCGCGAGCCCAACCCCAAATAACGATATATGCCATTTTAGTTTTGCTGATATTCTTTTCCACTCACACACACACACAGACACACACACACACACACACACACACACACACACACACACACACACACACACACACACACACACACACACACACACACACTTCCCTTTGCAACACTGCATTTAGTAGCAATGAGTTATACTTGTCCAGTTAGAAATTAAGCTTGACGCCTGCGGGAGTGGATTAAAACACAGACACAAAGTTTTAAGTGACGTATGCAATAATATTATGTTGTTTAATTTACTAACGCGATACAGCAAATATAACCCACCTTATCGTCTGCTTGATTTAATCTTTTTGATGATCCTATTTCATTTCACTTTCAAAGAGTCCACGTGTTTTGAGATTCTCAAAATGACTAACTTCTAAGGAACTGTTCAGACTTAAAATATTTTATATTTTAAGTCTTATATTAATATATAAATTCAAGAAACCGGATGTTGACCACAAAACCTTGAGGGTTTAGTAACATCGACCTTGACATATATTTCAAGAAAAGGTCGAGAAATGTTGTGGTGCTAGAATTGTGCACCTGTATGATTGTAATAATGTGCACGTGTTGTACTAAAAATGTTGCTGTGTTACCGTTAAATCACGTGATTTATAAACTTTTCGGACGAAAAAGAACAATTTAACATAAGATGTATTCAGCTTTACCCAGTAAATTCACCTAACAATTTAACATTCAGATGCATTCAGCTTTACCCAGTAAATTCACCTAACAATTTAACATTCAGATGTATTCAGCTTTACCCAGTAAATTCACCTAACAATTTAACATAAGATGTATTCAGCTTTACCCAGTAAATTCACCTAACAATTTAACATAAGATGTATTCAGCTTTACCCAGTAAATTCACCTAACAATTTAACATTCAGATGTATTCATTCAGATGTATTCAGCTTTACCCAGTAAATTCACGTATCTCAACTAGCTTCAAACATGTCAAGGAGCAAACATTTTCTCAGTCACTTATTTAAGATCTACAAAGATGTTGTTATTGATGAACATATTTAACTTCACAAGTTGATACACAAAAGTGTAGCCGCTACAAGCACACTGAAGGTATCGAATAGTTCTTTTTCTCTCGCCCCTCCCCCCCCTCCCTTCACCACAGGAAAAATATGCGATGCGAACCGTTAGTTTGAAGGAAATAATTTATATGTGTGCTATCGCATGATGACGTACAAAGAAAAGTTTGAAATAGCGTGAGGTTAAAATTGCGAGAATAAAATGAACTATATTTCTTATCATACCAGCCGCAGTACAAGGACTGAATCATGATTACAGTTATCTCCCGTGACAGATTTTTTTTCACAAGTATGCTTCATTAAACCTTGCTCTATTTAACGAAGGAAGGACTAATACTACACAGAAAGATAAGCACATAACCAAATACAGTCAAGCATAACAGAGACTGTATGTAAGGTTTCATGCAGTAATATAAAATAAATTGTTTCTTTTTCTTTTTTCATTGTCCGTACAGAATCGAAATGAGTATAATTTTATATTGCAAACTTGCTTGCTTGCAATAAAACATTAACTTGATAACTTTAATCGTGTGTTTCTATTCTCACTATCCAATAAAAACATTTGAAAGAATAAAAAAGGAATTAAACCAAATACAACTAAAAGAAAAAATAAAAACCCAAACAAACAAAAAACAAACATTCAAACAAGCAAACAAATAAACAAAGAAAGCAGCAAGCACGAAAGCAAAGATAAGAAAGAAAGAAACCCGGAAGTAATTTTATTTCTTTCAATTTTTCTAGTCTAAACCTTTACAAATAAAAATAATAACGATTCTACCTAATTATTATACAAGTGATGAAATATAATTTTCAGTGTTTCCCATCACGTAAAATGTGTGTACGGGATCTCTGTATCGGTATGAAGATTGTGTACGTTATAAAAAGGAAGATCTGGTAGAAACACATTCATTCCATCAATCATATTGCATGCATTGGGAATACGGTTTGAAAGTTGCTCTAAGAAACCAAATCAACTAGCACTATTGCTTTTATATATTTCACGGTTGACTGAGTACTCGAACTCTTCAGATAATCTTTAAAGTAGCGAAATATGTTCATCCAATATATATATATATATATTCCTTACCATGGTTTGTTTAATTAGGTAACAAAATGCTCAATTATTTCTTTAGTAGTTTGTTGGTAAAGTGGAAACCGATGTGTTTTGTGTGTGTATATGTATGGGGGGGGGAGGGGGGAAACGGGAGGTTCCTGTAGTTACCGAGGATTGAATATTTTCAGATTGACCAGTAAGTGCAAGAAACTGGCAGGAATCAATCTTTGCAGAACTGACCAGCATGCTTGACCAATTGTTACTGAATTTCCATACTCTAGGCGTGAGATAAAAAGTCGGACGGCTAAACTGGTCAATCAATTTAGACAATTTGGTGCCCAGCCAGCAGGTGAGCAAGATAGAATTAAGTGAAAAAAATCTCCACAGGAAATACCAGACAGCATGTTATCATCTTTGTGTCAACACTAGAGGGAATTTTTAAAAATTTCAGTTAACAAGAGAAATTTAAGTTTTCAAAGATTGACCAAATAATAAGTTTAAACACTAATGCCGAAAGCAAACTGATAAATATATTGTTTATATATTTCCTAATCAGATTTAAAAATACTTTATTATACAAAAAAGTTAGCAAGTGTTTGGCTCCGGCTTCAGTTTTGAAAGACTCACAAGTACACTTGATTTTCTCCACAAAGCAATTAATCAGGACTTTTGTTGAGTCTTATTTTGTTACACTCTTGCCTTCGCCTTATCAGAATCAAAAGCATAGCAGACAAATGGGTGTACTCAAGAGAGACAACAGACAACAGACAACGTGTTCGGTTACAAAAAAGAAAAAAAAAACGAATGAAAAATAAGAAGATAACCCGTAAATGTGTACAAAAATGTTTTAATTGCAGTAGTCTACTTCCCTCACTGTACTGTGAAATTAGTTGAAAAATCATTAAATAAAATGTCGGCCTCAGAGAGTCATAGACTAATGGCAAGCAGACTTTAGTATGGAGCCACGGATTAAAGACAAGCAGACGTTATTATGGAGCCACGGATTAAAGACATGCAGACGTTAGTATGGAGCCACGGATTAAATACATGCAGACTTTAGTATAGAGCCATGGATTAAAGACAAGCAGACGTACGTTAGTATGGAGCCATGGATTAAGGCAAGCAGACGTTAGTATGGAGCCATGGATTAAAGACAAGCAGACGTTAGTATGGAGCCATGGATTAAAGACAAGCAGACGTTAGTATGGAGCCACGGATTAAAGACAAGCAGACGTTAATTAGTGAGTCATGGGTTAATCTAAGTAAGCAGATGTTAATTGGGAGCCACAAATTAAGGTAAGCAAAAATTAATAGGGAACCTTGAATTAATTTAAGACAAGCAAATATTAATAGTGATCCATGGATTAATCTAAGGCAAGCAGACGTTAACAGAGAGCCATGGATTAATTTACGGCAAACGGCCGTTAATAAGGATCCATGGATTAATCTAAGGCAGGTAGACACTAGCAAACTAGTACTCTGTCTTGAAAGTCATAGACATCTTCATGAACCGTAATATTTTATCCATATCGGCATAATTTCCCCTTCCCAGGTTCAGTGATTTTGCTGACGATCGTGCTTTACTAGTCATTCAGCTGTATCGAATGGATGAATGGATGACCTAATTCTGTGCTTTCGTAGAGATCAATGCATTGGAAAACATCACAAACTTTCATACATTTATGGACAATATTTCTAGTAATTATTCCCCCGCTTTTTTTTTTTTTTTTTTTTTTTTTTTTTTTAGAAAAGATCACTAATACAAGTCACTCACTGTCAGTATATTTCGAACATTAAACTTACTCAACAATCCACATTCATGTGGAAAGCAACATATATATAGAGTTATATATATACACATATATATATAGAACCATCATATGGATGAAAGTATAGTGGCTTTCTCTTCCTCTTTCTGTGCTTGATAAAAGTCTATTTTGAATTTAGTTAGATATGCTGGAGTTTCTTTTTCTCCGAAATTTTCCAGATTTAAGCGCCGACGTTTTGACCAATTTTGCACGTCTATATATTGTTCAAAATATTCATCTTCGTGGTTACTGTGGTATGAAGACGAAGACTGTGATTATTGCCATTTTATAGCGTCATCTTTCTCTCGTATACTTTTCTTCGAATGGCGAATTTGCACAAGGCACCTTTAGCTTAAATTTGCTGTTTTTCTGCCAGTAGGATTCGCTTGCTTGCTAATGTAGGGGGCGCTTTCGGCTTCCGCCGCTTTCGCGCTGCAGTAGGATTCGAACCAAAAGGTCCACGTATATACCAGCACAAATGACGTCATTGTCAAGCAGACGACTTTCCTTGTGCAGTATTGAGTTCTAATAGCATTATAGCCTTTGAATGGCTGACCTCAGAGGTCAAGGGAATTGTGGCACAACTTGATGTAATGATAGCGCAGAATTACTGCTCCGGGGTCAAGGTGAAAGTTGTATCAAGCACTATAAAACTCTTAATTTATAGAACAGAAGAGGTTTTTGTTTTTAGATCACTATTTCAATAACTTCAAAATGTATTTTTAATTCCGTAGTTTATAATGAACTTAACTGATAATAAAATGATTTTTGAAATACTTTAAATTTTTTTTTTACCCCCTGCATGGGGATCAAACGTCGATATGCCTTGGCCTGTCTCGTAAAATCTGGAGTCGGGACATTTTTACCTGAGAGAAACATTTGTTCAGAGGCAGTTTACAACAGAGGAAACATTTGTTCAGAGGCAGTTTACATGAGAGGAAACAGCCGGGGACAAATGTAGTTAAAAAAAAATTATCTAAATCATGGCAATATTAATTTTATGACGTTAAGTCTTATATTTCAACATCTGTTTTTACCTGTGCCAAATTGTGACGCTATGATGAAAGTTGAAAAGGCTTCGTGGACGGAGAAATATACTCCAAACCTCACCCTGTCCACCACTTGGACAATAGAAATATTAACGTACTGAATAAATGTTCACTCAAGTCAGGAATGTGTGTGTGTGTGTGTGTGTGTGTGTGTGTGTGTGTGTGTGTGTGTGTGTGTGTATATTGTAAGAGAGAGGGAGTGTAAATATATGACCATGTGTATGTATAATTGAGAATTTATATTTGTAAGTGTATAGGTGTTGTGTGTTTGTGTGTGTGTGTGTGTGTGTGTGTGTGTGTGTGTGTGTGTGTTTAGATGGGAACCTTAAGGATGTAGAGAAGCATGGAAAATGAACTAAACTAACTGTTTTAAAAACCCCACAACAACAAACCAAAAGTCCACACTAACATTCGAAGAATAAAACAGATATCGTATCTAAGATAAAATATATATCCAATCTTATCAGATACAGAAAGACAAGAACTACACAGCCATGCTGTACAATTTATATCTTCTTTCAAGTAGTGTGTGTCGACACAACATTCAGTTCCAAAAGGGTGCAATAGATACCCATATATTAAACAAAAAACGGGTGAAGGGTGCGGGTAGGTGAAAAGCTAGAGCCAACCAGTTCTAATATGTCGAGCAGCTTGAGATTACTGTGTTGAAAGCATGATAACCCTATGATAGTTTTATTTTACTTTTCTTTCTAAATGTACAAATATTATCGTCTACTGTAGGTGTCTCTCATTCCTTTCATTTCGACCTGAAGGTGTGATTTCCTTAAGTCCTGTAGCTTGTGGGTGCCAAGTGATGTACAAGGGGAGAAAACCGAACCGGTACTGTGGGGTGATTAGTGATCTATGAGTCTTGCAGGAATTTTAAAAAAAAAAAATTGGAGTCTTACTTTTTGAAAATAAAAAAAGAACAGAAAGAATAATTGATTTTTAAAAATTATCTTACATAAGTAAGATGTCATGCTTTTAATCGATTGCATTTGTACTTTGCACCTTTTTGAATTTCTATTCTTCGTCATTCTTTTTCTGGAATATACTCGCGACAGTTTATGAGAATTTGTGACCGATTTTGGACTGTATTTGTGACTATAGTTTGAGTGAAGTTTGAATGTGGCTTTCAATGAATTCGGACTGTTTTGGGGAATGTATTTGTGACTGTAGATTGAGCGAAGTTTGAATGTGGCTTTGAGTGATTTATGACTGTAGTTTGAGCGAAGTTCCAGAGTGAGCACTGCTCCTAGGAATGTCTCGCGCCAGGTTGTAGTCATTAATATCTGCTTTCACAGAAATATTCTCATTCTTGAAGAATGTCTTGGGAATGCGCGTGCATGTTTGTCTGTGTGTACCTGTAAGTGTGTGTGTGTGTGTGTGTGCGCATATGTGCGTGCTCGTCTGCATGTGTGTATCATTTCGTAAGATTTTGTATAGACACTTATCTCGATTCTGACATGGAAATAGTCATGTCAGAACATACCGCCACTGGCTGTCACACGGTCGTCTGTGAACACACGTATCGGGTGAAATCACGTTTTTTCCGCAATCATCGGCGCTAGGTGGCGCATGCGCAGTCAGACTCTCTCCCACTGAAAGGACTCAGCTTGGCATTGTTTCTGCACACAGGATAATAAGCGGAAAATCCATAAAGAATAAAGAGCACAAAACAGACCAACTCAACAGATACAATTGGCCGGAACTCTTGTCTTGTGTACCAACATATCATAACGCAGGTACGTGAATTTCAAATTTCGAATTTAGGAAAGTGTAGAAAAAAGTACATGCCGATTGTCAGCAAATATCTGAAAGAAGAATTAGAGAAAAGCATGCTTATTCGTATATTGCTGGAGAGCCGAGCGTCGAAAATATGTGTTGGTATGCGCAATTCGTATACTGCTGGAGAGCCGAGCGTCAAAAATGTGTGTTGGTATGCGCAATTCAAGGGATAGTATTTTTTTTATTTGTGTCATTCACTCACTCACTAGTTGAAATTCAAAAGAATGGCATTAATTTATTGCATAAGTGCATTTTCATCATAACAATAAAAATTATGTTGATTAAGATTTAATTTTAAATATATTTAATTAGATAGAGACAGAGAGTGAGAGAGAGACATAAATATATACAACCAAATAGATATCTAGGTTCTAGACAGAGAGACTGATAAATAGATTAGATAGATAAACAGAGAGGCAGTTCGACAGATGGACAACCCGCTTATATAAATCTATATATACATGTATAGAATGATAAATAGGGTCTAGAGATAGATATAGATCGATCGATCGATAGACAGATAGACAGTTAGGCATTACATAAATAGATACATGCGTAGATGAAACAGGCAGCAAGATAGATTTACGAAGATAACGACAGGTTGATAGCTCTCTCTCTCTCTCTCTCTCTCTCTCTCTCTCTCTCTCTCTCTCAAAGGTAATGATAATATTGTAAGACATTTCCCTGGCCTAAAAACCAAGTTAGTTCTGCCAATGTCCTTATGTTAGTGTGATCCATCATTCAGTGTTTGGACAGATTTAGCTCTGTATCGAGACGCCTGACACGGCCCAGATAACGATATTAGTCTGACAGGCAGCCGCGTACGAGTCAGGTAGTCAGGTGTGCTTAGATCTTATCCGAAGACTCGTGACTCACGAAAAGTCCTTCAAGGTCCAGTCGGCATGTAAACACAATGTGACCAATAAGGCCTGCTGTTTGGTCCTTTACTGTATCTAAACAGTGCGTGTTGTCGGCCATGATCACACTGCTTATTATAGAAGGTGTGTCTGCTATTAGGATAGCCTCCACCCCCCCTCTCATTCCCTTGTGCCCTAAGCACGTTTCTTATCGGCATCTATAAAGTTCATTGTCTGTGTGCTTGCCTATTTTGCATGGGCCTTTTCATTTTTAAAATTATTTTTTATAATGCTGGCTACTGCAAAACAGAGTTATGTAGTTGAATTACCTACAATTGAAATAAGAATCACGACAGAAATTATTCTTATGTGTAAGATGTCATCTCGTAGAGTTCAATTTACATTCACGTGGGTGTTCTATTTATCAAGATCAAGATTGAGAGGAAAGGAAACGATGCGCATCTTTTTGTTTTATTTAACTTCTTCCTTCTAGAACGTTGAAGTAATAATACAAATATTTAAGACTTCGAAAAATCTGATTAAAACAGCAGCAATATATTTCCAATGTTAATTGGTCCAAAGTTTTGAGACAAGGACAATATATTTCCAATGTTAATTGGTCCAAACGTTTTGAGACAAGAACAATGTTAATTGATCCAAACGTTTTGAGACAAGAACAATGTTAATTGATCCAAACGTTTTGAGACAAGAACAAATTTAATTGGTCCAAAAGTTTTGAGACAAGAACAAATTTAATTGGTCCAAAAGTTTTGAGACAAGGACAGTATATTTTCCAATGTTAATTGGTCCAAACGTTTTGAGACAAGAACAATGTTAATTGGTCCAAAAGTTTTGAGACAAGAACAATGTTAATTGGTCCAAAAGTTTTGAGACAAGAACAATGTTAATTGGTCCAAAAGTTTTGAGACAAGAACAATGTTAATTGGTCCAAAAGTTTTGAGACAAGGACAATGAGTTTTGCTAACTACTTAACGAAGAAGTGCAGCTAGAATGGACTTTTGGACGCCGAATTTGAACAATGACAGTCATAACGTGCATCCCTAACCATAAGATAATAAAAATCCCCTCCCCTCCAACAACAACAAAACAACAAACGAAAAATCCTACTGCCCCTCCCCCCCAAAAAAAAAAAAAGGGAAAAGAAACACATTAGTAGTTAGTTGATCAAAGCACTCAATCAGTTTGCGAAACATGAAGACCACAGAGTCCACATACAACATATACTTAGCCTGCTGTGTTATGTACTTTTAAGATTTTATTGTTGTTGTTTTTTTGTTTGCCTTTTTGAAAACCGGGGAGAGTTCATTGGTGCTTTAGAAAATCTCAGCACGATCTTTGTTCGGGCATTCAGAAATATTAGAAATACCAGAAATACCAGAAAAATAAGAAATAATAGAAATATCTGGTAGAGAATAAGCACAAGAACTAAATGAAGTAGCTTAAATATAAACACCAAAGCCATCTTAAAATACACTCCACGAATTTTATCTTAACTTTAGAATCAATATCATTGACTGCTTCACTTCGAAAGTGTTGTGTGGGTGTGTGCACGCGCGGCCGAGCGTGTGGTGCAAGGGTGGTATGTGGGGTGTTCGCAATTTATCACGTGATCACTTTCTGAAGCTGGGAAATGTTCAGAGATCCTTACTCGATGTTAAATATTATAAACAAAACTTCCTGGTAGCATTTCTCGTGTGCAGGCACTGACAGCTACTGTCCCATTTCAGAGGTTCAGATCTGTCAGCAAAGGAAAAGATCACCAGTGTCTCAGGTGAGCCAATAAATAATTCGGTGCCATTGTTGTACTATATATGTAGTTGCGATACTCTTGATAAGTAAGTAAAGAGCTTGATAATGAATTGAGACGAGCCATGTTTGACTTGTTTAGTGTTTAGATAGTCTAATTCAGGACATGACATTTAAAGTCAAAATTGCTTCATTGCAAACATCACAAATTCGCGATTCTTGTATTGCATGTGAACAGACAATTGCACACACATTAATTACAATTAAAATATAAAAGTAATTCAAACTTGCATTAGTGTAATTGTGATATAACCATGATTGAAATGATTCAATAATTGGAATGAGACAAGTTTGGTATGAAACAGGGATGGGAAAGAGATGGAATGAGACATTGCTGAGATAAAATAAATCGGAACTGAAATATCAATGAAATATAATTGTTGTAATAAAGCAACGTTTAAATAGAATATGATTATTATGTAATACGACTAAACTAAAACCTGAAACACGATTACAATGAAACATAATTACCATTAAACAGGATTGGAATGAAACATGATTACTATGATAGACAATTGCAATGAAACATAATTTCCATGAAACATGATTGCAATGAAACATAATTTCCATGAATCATGATTGCAATGAAACATAATTTCCATGAAACATGATTGCAATGAAACATGATTGCCATGAAACATGATTGCAATGAAGCCATGAAACATGATTGGAATGAAGCATAATTACCACGAAACATGATTGGAATGAAGCATAATTACCATGAAACATGATTGCAATGAAGCATAATTACCATGAAACATGATTGCAATGAAATATAATTGCCATGAAACATGATTGCTAAAAAACATGTTTGCAATAAAGCATAATTGCCACGTGGGGTGGAGTAAATTTGCCTATCCTTATTTCTAAACTTAATTGTTGTATAAATTGTTAAATGTCAAAATGACCGGACCTTTGGCACTGCTTATGCTGATATTTTGTAAGTGTCAGAGTTGGAAATGAATAAATCAGATGGAGAATATGCCAGAAATTTTGCTGATGCAATCCAAATCAGTTTCAACTGGTTGAGTAGTTTTTCTGACTCACAGTCTCACACATGTTCATAATAAATTCATCCAATGGGGATGGACCGAAAGTTTCTGAATTTGAACATAACTCAAGTCTGGTCATAAAGGTGATCGTTCGCTGATGGTAAGTTGACTGATAAAGAAAGAATGGCCTTGGAAATATTTCTTACATGTTTGCTATTGGTCTATGATTTAAGAGAATGCTTATGTAATGAACCATTTATCTATGTTCACTAATTTGATTATGTACATTATACTTGTGAATTTTGATCAATGCTATATTTCCTATGCTGTATTGTATTGGGCTAAGGAAATTGTTGCAGGATTTGTAACTTGAGAATGTTTGTAAGAGGGAAAGGAGTTTTAGAGATGAATATGCCTGAAATTTAGTGCTGCCTTAATTTGACTTTTGTAGAGAAGAGCAAGCTTTTTTGACCTTTCACTTCAAGCAACAGTGATTACTGCGCTCTACGTGATCACAGTGGTGTGAAAATTCAACCTATCATCAAATTTATCAGCAAGCGTTAATGTAAGTTGATTTCTGTGAATATTCTGTTCAAGGGCCAATATGGTGGAGATTTGGCCTTGAGTATTCATGAAGATTATTTGAAAACATTCTTTCTGACGTGCTTGATAGCACATGTGAAATTATAGATGATTCTTCACAGTGTGCTTTGTGAGTGCATCGAAGATTCTGGAACAGTTGTATAACGTTTCTATAAAGGGCACATGGGACCATCGTCTGAATAAGAAAGACAGTGACTTGCAAACATGTGATTGTGAACAGCTGCCATCTTTAAAGAGGTAATGTACATTGACTTTATTTATTTCTCTGAAACTCCATTTTCATTCTTTGATGAATGCTATCCACAAACATAAGTATGTATGTATGTTAATGTGACTACTTATGTCTATTATCACATCAATTGGACATTGTTGTGAAGTGATGCTAATGTCAATGCTCTTTTGATTATATTCATCTGTTGATTGTTGATTTAATAAATTTATTATTAAGTTTATTGACCTTCTTTCACATGTTGATAGTTATATGTTGGAGAGATAATAGGTGGAAGGGGGCTCGCTAAATATAGATTAAAGACGGATTTATCATCTCCTTTGGTAAGAAGTTTTCCACCGACGGAAATGTTGTGTGATAGTAAATGTTTGTCTTAAGTTGTGGAAGAGAGAAAACATTAACAGCGCCCGCGTATCCGCCAAGTGAGAGATTTGGGAGAATTATTAATAACATAAATTAAGATTCTCATCGCTTTTAATTAGTTATGGATGATTAATAATAATAACAATCATAAGCATAACAAAGGTGGCACAGTTTTAACGAGATACCAAATACTTCTGACTTAGTTATAACAAGATACCCGAGGTTTCATATATTTATACAATGCCGACATCTGAACTTAATTCCATCCTATTTCAACCGGAAAAATCACACAGACCTTTCTGTCTCACTTTCACTGCCTAAAGTATGTTCATGTGTTCTATTTCTCTTAAATTCTTGGATATCCCCCTCCCCACGCGATCCTTGAAATTTTTATCACACCCGAATTTATCATTACTCAAAAGTTGTGAAGCATGATTTAAGTTCCAAGACGCGAGGACCGTCATGAAATTTCAAGACTAAGTCTCGAATCTCTATAAGGAAAATTTTAATTAAAGGAAAATCATGCTCCTAAAGTAAGGCACTGCCTCATCTGGTTCCCACCATTTTAACATTAAGTGACAGCTGAGCACGTGGCTTACCCTTAAAGGTGGGGGTGGGAAGGGAACTGGAATCGTTACTGACAAAAGAGGTTATATTTGGTTATGAGGTTGCAAAATATGAAAAAATGTATAAATATTTTTCTGAAAATTTTCTGTCACAGAAAGGTCGTGAGAGCGAGTGAGCGAAGGAGGGAGAGAACAGAGGAAAACAAAGAGATAGAGATAAATAGATAAATGTGCACATTTGCAGACAGACAGATAAATATGTAAGGGGAGAGAGAGAGAGAGAGAGAGAGAGAGAGAGAGAGAGAGAGAGAGAGAGAGAGAGAGAGAGAGAGAGAGAGAGAGAGAGAGAGAGAGAGAGAGAGAGATCTTATAGATGTGCGAAAGTTTGTTTTTCCTTCAATATATGTTTTTTTCGATGAATACTATGAAAAAGTTTCCTTGCCTGTGTGAAAAACAAAAAACTAGGCTCCTAGGCAATGTTAGGCAATGTTCATTGACACAGATATGATCATTGCTTACGCGTGCGAGTCTCAGATGACATCATTATTTCCGCAGTACACCAACCAATCAAAATGAAGATTAGATCACTAATCATGTCAAGAATGCTCTTTGCAATACTTAGTTTTACAAAACATGAGATCATTAATTACGGGCGTACCCGTGATACAAGAAGATTAGATGATCAGATAAAGACGAGAGGATGAAGTGATTTCGTTAGCCGACGTATGTGATTTTGATCGACGTGTTAATGGACGCCTGAAAATGTGGTCATGGCCGACTGCGCACGCAAGTAAATTGATAGCATGACGTTTGTTGCAACCAGTTATTGTCCAATATTACAGTAATAAAAACAGGAAAGAAGTGTCACTGCAAGTATTGCAATGTCACAAGCAGGAAAGGAATATAGAACACCTTTACGGAAAAGAACGAAAGATAATTGTGGGGGGAGAAAAAAAGCAGGGAAAAGCTGTTATTGTAAGTGATGCATTTTACAGTGAAAGGAAATGTTCTCAGTAATTTTGAGCTCTGCGTCCAGTCATCACCCCACTCTTGTACCCAGATCCACAGTGACACACATACAAACGCACTAAAGCACTCAGTCATGGGCACAGAGACTCACACACAATTACATACACAGAGAGAGACACACAGTCAAACATACATAGTTATGCACACACGTACCCAAACACACTCACACAACCTCACACACATACATACACAGTCACACGCATCACACAGATACACAGTCACAAACACATGAATACCCCCCCACACCCCCCACTTTTTACATGCGCATGTACAAACATTTCCCATAACTTGTTTTGGCAATAAAAAAATTGAGAGAGAGAGAGAGGGTGTGTGAAAGAGGAGGGGGAGGGAAACAGAGCAAAGTTTCGTTATTACGGGAGAGTGAATTGCGAAATAAAATATTAAATAACACAAGTTTATAGCGAACATCTTCATTTTGCATTTTGCCAGACAAGTAATTATTGTCATAAGGACACAAATTAGATTAAAAAAATATCAAACCAAAACAAACAAGTAATCGTTTTCATAAAGATACTACTTAGATCCACCCCACAAAAACAAACAAAAAACTTCAAATCAAACCAAAATGAGTAATATATTTCAATAAGACACCAATTAGAAAACATTACAAACCAATCCAAACAAGCAATTATTGTCAAGAGAACACTAGATAGACAGAAAACATGTCAAACCACACCAAACAAATAATTAAGATCCCAAGTATACTAATTAGAAAGATAACACCCGTCAAACGATGCCAAACAAGCAAGCATTATGAAAGGAACACTAGTTAGTCACAAAACATGCCATCTCCTATTGTATTTTGAAAAACTTACCTCGCCGATATTACTTGAAAACCTATATGACTCGTCCCTCCCACCGCCCCCTTCCCCCAAGGAAAAAACCACAAACAAATTTAAGACAACGGAAGCACAAATTGGAGATACACATAGTAGAACTCAGAACTAAGTGTGAGCTGTACCAGTGAAATACACGCTTACAAGAGTACCAAGTTGACAAATGGATAGTTTTTGTTTTGGAGTTATTTATAAAATTTGTTAAGAAAAATGCTAATATTATAAAGACTTAAAATGTTTGCTCTATGACCCAAGCCAGCTGAGCTCTTAGTATATTCGATTTACAACAAATGCGCACATTTTGTTAGTTTGAATGTTTGTAGTGTACGAATTAATTATGCCTATAGTGTAATTATAAAGTGTATGATGGAAGATGTATGCTGACTGCATTGAAGGTTGTTAATGGGAATAGTATATAATATCTTCGCTGTACCAACCAGGTGTAAAGTGTAAGATTTATTTTGTACAATGTACAAACTAGGCTTATAGAGTTTAGACTGATATATTAGCTGTACAAATTATGCATTTAGAGTATAAATTGATATCTATTTTGGAGAACTTATGCATGTAAAGTATAGGCTGATATGTATACTGTAAAAACTATGCATAGATAGTATAGCTGTACAAACTATGTATGAGGAGTATAGAATGATTTGTACGCTGAACAAACTAGGCATATAGAGTATAGTATGATATATACACTGTAAAAACTATGCATATAAAGTATAGCTGTGTACTATGTATGCAGAGTGTAGACTGATGTGTGTACTGTACAAACTATGGATGCAGAGTATAGACTGATGTCTATACTGTACAAACTATGGATGCAGAGTATAGACTGATGTGTATACTGTACAAACTATGGATATAGAGTATGGACTGATGTGTATACTGTACAAACTATGGATATAGAATAGTGACTGATGTGTATACTGTACAAACTATGGATGTAGAGTATAGATTGAGGTGTAAACTGGTATGTCTATGTCTACAATTTTAGCCTTAATGTGTACGATTTACGAACTTTCCTTATACTATTATTATTATGTATACAAGTTATCACGTATTCTATTTGGTATATTCATAATAATGTAAGACTTACATTTATGCTGTACTATGTCTACATTTAAGACTTATGTATACTATATGGAATATGCCTATATGATGTGTTAGATTTTTTATGTGTCCTATATGGAGTGTGCTTATATGACTTATGCGTACCTTATGGAGAATGTCTTTATGAAAGAGTTATGTTATGCTATATGAAACGTGTCTTTATGTAAGACTTATTATATACGCTGTGTGGTGTATGTCTTTATGTAAGACCTATCATTTATGCTGTATGGAATATGTCTTATACTTATCTGGTATTATACCTATAATGAAAAACTGAAAACGTGTGATAAAACCACGATTTTATCAGTTATTAATTTAAAGCAATGACAATTAATTTTAGTGACTTCTCACAAGACCTTTGGCTGTTAATTGAATTTTTAGCTTCCTAGATAGTCTCTAAATATTGTGCCTTGAAGAATTACTTACAGTGAACACTTCAGTTATAGTCTCTAAATATTGTGCCTTGAAGAATTACTTACAGTGAACACTTCAGTTATAGTCTCTAAATATTGTGCCTTGAAGAATTACTTACAGTGAACACTTCAGTTATAGTCTCTAAATATTGTGCCTTGAAGAATTACTTACAGTGAACACTTCAGTTATAGTCTCTAAATATTGTGCCTTGAAGAATTACTTACAGTGAACACTTCAGTTATAGTCTCTAAATATTGTGCCTTGAAGAATTACTTACAGTGAACACTTCAGTTATAGTCTCTAAATATTGTGCCTTGAAGAATTACTTACAGTGAACACTTCAGTTATAGTCTCTAAATATTGTGCCTTGAAGAATTACTTACAGTGAACACTTCAGTTATAGTCTCTAAATATTGTGCCTTGAAGAATTACTTACAGTGAACACTTCAGTTAAACTGTCATGATAATAGTTAAATATGAATATTTTTTAATGGCTAGTTGAGACTATAAGGCATATCGCTAGTGTGTTGATGTTGTCTTGTTTATCTAGATAATGTAGTTGCATAAAGAATTTTCAGAATGTCTAGCTAAAACTTTCGCAAAATATATTTAATTATGTTTATTAATTTTAGGATAATTTATCTAGACAACAATTAATTGTGAATAATTGAATGTTTAGATTACAAGAAAATGCAAGTTACTGCTAATTATATTTATTATAATATTATTTTCCTAGACTGATTTCTTCCAACCGCGATCATGAAAAACGAACCACCACCATATGCTCATCAAGATGTCTATTACCCACCCCAAGCAGGATACCCCCCTCCTCAAGGTGGCTATTACCCACCCCAAGGTGGATACCCTCCACCCCAAGGTGGATACCCTCCACCCCAAGGAGGGTACCCAGGGGGATATCCACAGCCGATTATTATGGCACCTCCACAGCAGCAGCAGGTAACAGTATCGCTTTCTTTGCCGATATCATGATTATCTCCCTTTTTCAAGTTCTTTTCTACTTTGACACTCCATATTACCATGATAGTAAATATTTTGGCTTTATTTCAAGAATGGCAATTAATTGAAAACACGATGTTTGAAAAGATACCAAAGTGTTTATTGTGTAAAGGACACATTTAAGAAAAGATTGTTGATAATCGCAAAACAGGCTGTGAGAACTGTGATAACTGTGAGTTACTAATTTAACTAATTAATCCCCTCTACAACACTCTCCGTACATTACTTAATGACTTGTGGATGAGGAATCTCAGTCAAAGTCGAAGTGCCTCATTAATGAACAGTATTATAATCCACGCTGAGTGTTATCGGATTAAAGCCACCTGTGTCGATGCATGTGATCGTTGTCAATGGTATGTGTAACTGTATTTTGTTGCTTACTACAATCTAAAGTGATCGTTGTCAATGGTATGTGTAACTGTATTTTGTTACTTACTACAATCTAACGTGGTCGTTGTGTAACTTTATTTTGTTACAGCAATCTAACACGGTCGTTGTCAACAATGCGTCGCAACCTAACACAGTCATCGTTACCAAGTTCGTTTTATTATTTTATTTTTAAAATTTTGCTTTCATTTATTTCCTTTTGATGTTGCTGTGACATACAGATAATTATACTAAAGTATCTCATTCAAACTAACGCATTTAACACCAGCATTTTTATTAAAGTACAGCATTCATTCATAATAACATATTTAACACAAACATTATTGGTATGTCCATGATGCTTGAGGGTTAAACCATTAAGACATTGTTTGCTAGTTTCCTCAATTAACAACAAGTAACAATAGAAATATTTAACTTATGAATACAAGTTTAATTTATGTTTTTTTTAAAAAATAAACAATAACGACAATAAATCAAGCAAATAAATAAATTTTTAATTTATAGTTACAGTTGAGCTGTGGCTAATCTCAGTTGGATACGAGTTATGTCTCTTTTTTTTTCTTAACATGAAAAATGACGCAACATACTAACAAGCAAAATTGTGCTGATCAAAGGTACACAATTGAGAAAAAAAGCAAAAGGGTGCTGTCATAGTTTAATTTGATCATAAGATCATGAGGTGCCCAATTGAGGAAGGAAGGAAGGAAGGAAGGAAAGAAAGTATAAGATTCAGAGATAACATTGTAAAAATTTCCCATTAACACCAGAAAAGAACAGGAAGTAGGGACATTCTCGACACGTTGGAGTGAAGGAGGTTCTATCTATGTGAACAGAACTTTCACTAGCACCGTTCTAGTTCATTCACATTCCGATTATTTTCCACATGCCAATATCATGGTCAATGATGACAATTTGGCACAGTTCCTAGAAACCGGCTTCTCACTTAAGATTTTGCATTCATCAGACGAAATCTGTATGATAGATTACATTATTTTTGTAAGAGAATCAATATTTATAAATGAATTGCACTGTACACGAGAGACAATATATACAGATAGGCACGGTATTACTATAAGCAACTATCTTTACAGTAAGATATTTAATTTATAAACTGAGTTAGCCAAACAAAGTGCTCACACCCCATGCAATGTGCATAATTTAAATTAGCCAATTATACTGCATTAATACCATGAAATATTCTAGTTTTTTCATGTTCTTGCTCTCATCACATACATTCACTAATTTATAAAACCTCAGTGCTACCATTGTCAGACAGCTACAGTAGTCATAATAGTCGTAACTCTTTCTTTGTGTTGAATATTTCTTCTGTTGTTTGTAGTGATGGTCTGTTTTCCCTCTGCTGTTTGTAATGATGGTTTGTGATATTACTGTTTAACGTCTGCTGTTTGTAATGATGGTTCGTGATATTACTGTTTAACGTCTGCCGTTTGTAATGACGGTTCGTGATATTACTGTGTGTTGTCAATGATGACTTTCTCTAAAGAACATTATGTTCCGCCCATTGTTGTTCTTACTTTCAGAATCTCCTCCAGTCTCTTTAAAATAAGAAACAACACAAACATTTTCAATGCAGATCTTCCGGCCGAATTCTTTATTGACAGAACAGCGTGCACTTGATAAATACATTAGTGTTTGCTATAATACATTAATGTTGGCAATACTCATTAGTGTTTGCAATACTAAATTAGTGTTTGCTATATTACAGTAATGTTGGCAATTCTCATTAGTGTTTGCAAGACTACATTAATGTTGGCAATTCTCATTAGTATTTGCAATACTAAATTAGTGTTTGCTATATTACGTTAAAGTTGGTAATACTCATTAGTGTTTGCAATACTAAATTAGTGTTTGCTATATTACGTTAAAGTTGGCAATTATACATTAATGTTTGCAATACTACATTAATGTCGGCAATTCTCATTAGTGTTGGCAATACTACATTAATGTTGGCAATTCTCATTAGTGTTGGCAATACTACATTAATGTTGGCAATTCTCATTAGTGTTGGCAATACTACATTAATGTTGGCAATTCTCATTAGTGTTGGCAATACTGTTCTGTTGATATTGCTAATGAATACTGGTAAATTGCAGTTCTGTTGATATTGCTAATGAATACTGGTAAATTGCAGTTCTGTTGATATTGCTAATGCATACTGGTAAATTGCAGTTCTGTTGATATTGCTAATGAATACTGGTAAATTGCAGTTTTGTTGATATTGCTAATGAATACTGATAAATTGCAGTTCTGTTGATATTGCTAATGAATACTGGTAAATTGCAGTTTTGTTGATATTGCTAATGAATACTGGGAAATTGCAGTTCTGTTGATATTGCTAATGCATACTGGTAAATTGCAGTTCTGTTGATATTGCTAATGAATACTGGTAAATTGCAGTTCTGTTGATATTGCCAATGCATACTTGCAGTTTTCTCTTTCTGTTGATACTGTTAAAGTATATGTGTAATTGTTACCGCCGATTAAAACATGCATGTAGTTGTCTTCCTGTTTATTTTGCTACAGCACCATATGTAGTTATAACTCCATGGTCAGATGCTCAGTCAGATACATACGGCAATTACGTGTCGTGTGCAAGAGTGCATGTTAAGTGCGGCTACTCTGATAACTCTCAGAGGCACGAGGAAAGAGTAGATAGGGGAACACTCCAACTGAAGTTTTATGTGCGCATCGAGGGATTGATAAACAATGACAATAAAGATAACGTAACAAAGTTCTCACAAAGGCTCTACCTGTTGACAGAAGATTTGATCAAATATGGGGAAAATGAAAAGAAAATTAAGTGAACATAAAAATGCCAAACTGAAGAGTTACACTTGTTAGACTTTTAGAAGATAAGCGAGCTTAGCAGAGATTTATGTGTTTACTTTGCTTAATTTACTATTTCTAATATTTAATTACAAGGCTTGCATATTCACAGTGTTCAAAATTTGCATAATGTTTAAAAAATTAAAACCCAGCATGTTACTCAAATTGTACCAATCTAGTATCGTGTTAACATTAATGCTTGTCATTAATAATTTTCTTGTTTAATTAATACACTAGCTTACCGGCCTTCCATAACAACGCACTTCAGTCTGATTTGATCTGACCTTATCTACTTTGATTATCTGTCTCTTCTCATCTAACCTCATCCATTTGAACCTCGTCTCATTTGATCTGGTCGGATCTCATGTGATCTGATCTCGTCTCATTCTCAGCTCTAGATTTAGTTCGTCTCGTTTAAAAAGTGTTTTATTCATCTTGACTATTTGGTTTACTATCATTTTATTATTTTATCTAATTTACTCTTTTCTTCTCTTCTCCTATCCAAATTAAATAGAATAGAACACGAGCTATATTAATTTTAATATTTTATAATCTATTTTCCTGAAATTGTTATTGTTACATTCAGCTAAGTTAAGAAAATAACTTTAAAAATTTTATTTCTCAGGAAACCGGTCAACCACTGCATGCATTGCATCATTTCTATATTTTTCTTCCCATGGCTCCTGGTGTGGCTCTGCCTGGTAAGAGCCGATAAGTTGTTTAGTTTATGATAATTGTGCATTTAAACGTAAATGCTGAATGATCTAATTGACAAAATAGGTAATGATTAAACTGATTAAATAAGTAATGACGAAAACGATGAAATTGGTAATGACCAAACTGGTCATATAAATATGATGACTAAAATAATAAAGTAGGTGATGACTAAAGTGATAGATGCTGATCAAACTTCTTAAGGAAAGAATGACAAAACTTAATAATTGGATACTGACTTAACTGATAAAAGAGGTAATGACTAAATTGAGAAGACAGCTATAGTTAATGACTAAACTGATAGACAGGTGACTAAATTTATCAAGTAGATAATGACTACACATAAATTAAGTAATGATTAAACTGTTACGTGGATATTAATCAAATTGATAATGTAAGAAATAACTAAGCTGATGCATTTAACTAACTAAACGTATTAAATATGTAATAATTAAACTGATTTATTTTGTATGACTAAACTGATCAAGTATTTAATGACTAAACTGATAAAGTAGATAACGACTAAATTGATATAATGGATAAAGACTAAAATGATGACAAAGGAATGACCAAATTTTAGAATAGACAATAACCAAACTGATAAAATAGTTAATGACCAAACTGATAAAATAGTTAATGACTAAATTGATAAAATAGGTAATGAACAAAAATATAACATATGCATTGATCAACTGATAAAATAGTTAATGACTAAACTGATAAAATAGGCATTGATTAATCGCATTTTCATCAAACCATTAACTGTTAGCAAGACAAGTGAAAATTAAAGATCTATATATTAAAGAAATATTGCAGTTTTTGCATTCTTCAGAAAAATCTTTGAAGAAACTAATGAAATGTTTTGCTAAAAATATTGATGCGATTTTTACTATTTCGATGTTATCTCGTTCATTACTGGCACAAAAATAAATGTCGTCGTGAATCTAAATAATTTTTAAAACATTTTTCATCTGGCTAAAGATTGAAACTGTTATATCTACATATTGATCACTTTTGCATTTGGTACAAGAATGGCAAAGAACTAATTACTGATCAAATTCTTCATACGGTACAAACACAAAATTGAATATAATCTGAGTAATTTGTTCAACTTTTTCATTTGTTCAAAAGAACTGAACACTATCTGAAATTGTTTCTTGTGTGTTTCAGTGCATCACGAATTAAACACCATATCTGACGTCATGGGGCGACTTCCTTGGATAGAAGGGGGCTAAATGAACTTTGGGTTTTCTTTGACCAAACGTTTGACCTCTGCGATGTCATTTTTCTTTCAAAAGCATGTTCTCACTACACTTTGCTAGAATTACGCAAAATTCATTCACTGTCAATTATAAGTTATATCTGACGCTATTTGTGTTCTCAAAACATTTTGTAATGCCATGCAGCGTGAAAATTCCAATGGGTTTTATAGGTGTACAAGACAACTACAAAAAAAGACAACTACAAAAAAACAACTACAAAAAGCGCCATCTGTTCAGAAACTCTATTTAATATTTTACATATCAATAAACTACTTCATTTCATTACTCATATATCGTTGTCATTAATCATATATCAGTTTAATTAATCATATAACAATGTAATTAAAAACTGCATTCTCATAGTAAAGGTTATTGAGGCAAACTGTGGAAACTTGTAATTGCTTTTGTCTTGTTGAGGCGTGTAAAATTTCCTTGCTGTACATTTGTGTATGTATATAAAGTATGTACCGAGTTAAGTATATATACTTTTAACTGTGAAATATTAATAGCGAAAAAGAAAGAAATTAATAAAGAGTAATTACAAAATAGTTACAAGGAAACATGAACTAGAAAACCGAAAATATAAATAATTTCTGAACTAGTTACTAGGATAATATCACTAAAGAAACATTAACTAGGAAACAGCAAAATATCACTAAGAATATATCAAGTACAAAGTGAAAAGGTAAAAACGGTAATAATAAAAAAGTAAGTACAAAGTGAAAAGGTAAAAACGGTAATAATAAAAAAGTAAGTACAAAGTGAAAAGGTCAAAACGGTAATAATAAAAAAGTAAGTAAAAAGTGAAAAGGTCAAAACGGTAATAATAAAATAGTAAGTACAAAGTGAAAAGGTCAAAACGGTAATAATAAAAAAGTGAGAAGGTCAAAACGGTAATAATAAAATAGTAAGTACAAAGTGAAAAGGTCAAAACAGTAATAATAAAATAGTAAGTAAAAAGGTCAAAACGGTAATAATAAAAAAGTAAGTACAAAGTGAAAAGGTCAAAACGGTAATAATAAAAAATTAAGTATGACACTGGAAAGTCCGGAATAGTAAGAAGGAAACAAGAACTGTAACTCAGGATCGAAATCGTAACTGTGTAACTTTATGACTACAGTAATAGGAAGAGCTGAAACCTAGCAACTAGGGAACAAAGCTAGAAAAAATACTTCGTGGCTATCTGTTGTATTATATCCTGCAATGCATATTGTATTGTACCTCTATGGTATACGGAGAGAGGTTTTAAATAGATAATGTATTGTAACTCTACGGAAACAAAGAGGTTTTAAATAGATAATGTATTGTAACTCTACGGAAACAAAGAGGTTTTAAATAGATTATGTATTGTACCTTTAAGGTATATATAGACATTTCAAAAATAATAATGTATTGTACCCCTACTTACACATAGGTTTTAAATAGAAACTGTATTGAACTTCTACAGTACACAGCAAGGCTATAAATAGATAATGTATATATAAATATCTATCTATCTATCTATCTATCTATCTATCTATCTATCTATCTATCTATCTATCTATCTATCTATCTATCTATCTATCTATCTATCTATCTATCTATCTATCTATCTATCTATCTATCTATCTGTTTCATTGGTGTGCAGAAAGGTTTTAAAAACATACTGTAGTGTATCTCTAAAGTAGAGAAACAGGTTTTCAATAGATAATAAAGGCATTTTAGAACGCATTTATAAAAGAATACTGTATTTTACCCACACACTACAGAGAGATGAGGAAAAGAACACTGTATTTTACCCACACACTACAGAGAGATGAGGAAAAGAATACTGTATTTTACCCACACACTACAGAGAGATGAGGAAAAGAATACTGTATTTTACCCACACACTACAGAGAGATGAGGAAAAGAATACTGTATTTTACCCACACACTACAGAGAGATGAGGAAAAGAATACTGTATTTTACCCACACACTACAGAGAGATGAGGAAAAGAATACTGTATTTTACCCACACACTACAGAGAGATGAGGAAAAGAATACTGTATTTTACCCACACACTACAGAGAGATGAGGAAAAGAAAATTAAGGTGGTATTACATCCGTGGGATATAGAAAGATTTTGCTAAGACTAAATGTTGCTTTATTGTATTCCTACGGTAGAAGGAAAGGTTTTAAACCGATAAAATTCTTGTACCCCTATGATCCACATAAAAAGGAAATATTTAACCAACATTTGTGCATTAAATTAATAATATTTACTGTACTATTTGAAATCAAACTTGCATAATTTTCAAGTGCCCTAAATTCTTTTTAAAAAAAAACCGTATTAATTTAGCACTCCCGGTTTCATTACATATTTTGTAAATTTCTAGTTAGTGCGGCATAATAAACTTTTAAAGCCTCGCTTTGCAGCACTCTATTTTGAACCAAATTATAATTATCAATCACTCTTTTTGCGGCCACACCATTTTGAACCAAGTTATCAATCACCCACTTTGCGGCACTCTATTTTGAGCCAAATTATCAATCACTCTCTTTGCGGCCACACCATTTTGAACCAAGTTATCAATCACCCACTTTGCGGCACTCCATTTTGAACCAAGTTATCGATCACTCGCTTTTTTTCGATGACGTTTTCCGCCGTAATCTTTCATAAATGGCTAAAAAAGGTCACATTAACTGAATGCCTTGTTAACAAGGGTAATATTTACTGAATTACTGATTAATAAGGGTAACATTTACTGAGATGTTAACAAGGGTAACATTTACTAAGTGACTAACAAGGGTAACATTTACTGATAATTAATTGGTTAAAGAGAAAAACATTCACTGAATGACTGGTTAACATTTACTGTATGACAAATGGTTTTTGATCACAAATCAATAATCTCACAGAATTATTTTGAAGCCTTTAAAAATTAAAAAATATTCAAAACAGAATTTTTACGAATTTTTCTAGAATTCATACATTTTGTCGTAGTTGTTGTGATTAAATAAATATCTTTATTTATTTGTAAATTATAATCATATCTTTATAAATTATTTTGTAACTATGTTAGTGAAGAAATTTGGGAAATGTAGGGGTGTGTGGCTGCGAAGAGCGTCACTGTTTTTTCCCCCCAAATGGATTCCAAGGGCAGTTAACTCTTTCATATGAAATTGGAAAAATCGTTTGTTATGAACTCAGATTTCATCTGATTAAAAAATTTAACCAGTACTGATGATTGTTCTAATATTGAAATGAAAAGTAATACAAATCAGATGACGTGAAATGTAAGTTTAGATAAGCTGAATTTAACTTTACCCTAGTGACTATTTTCATTATATATATTATATATTTTCCTGCTCTATCTGTGTATAATGCTAAAACGTTCTTGACCTTCGAGCACGTGGTTTTTCACATGACCAGTTGTACCTTCAAGCACGTGGGAATTTTTGGAGCGACTTTAAAGAGTCCTTGATCTTCGAGCAAATGGGAGTTTTTTTTACATGGCCAGATTTATGTTGCATTGTCGCGTTCAAAGAACTCATAAAAAATCAACGGTCAAGGTCATTTGCTCGAATTTTCACTCGTAATGTGACTTATAATCAAACACGTGGTGTTTTTTTAAGCCGCATGGCCAACTTTATATTGCATTGTCGCGTTCATGGGAATGGGAGGGGAAGGAAGGGAGGAAGGAAGGAGACAGGAAGTAAGTAAGTAAGTAAGTTTTCACATAGCCAGGAAGGAAGAGGGGGAAGGAAGGAAGGAAGAGGAGAGCGGGAGGGAAGGAAGGAAGGAAGAGGAGAGCGGGAGGGAAGGAAGGAATGAATAAAGGAGAAAGGAAGGATAGAGGAGAGCGTGAGTGAGGGAGGGAATGAATGAATAAGGGAGGAAGCAAGGAAGGAAGGATAGAGGAGAGCGTGACGGAGGGAGGGAAGGAATGAATAAGGAATGAATAAGGAAGGAAGGAAGGAAGAAAAATTTTCGCATGGCTATCTTTATGTTCACGAAACAGAGACAACATCAAAGAACTCATTAAAAAAAAAAACCCTGACAGACAAGATAATTTGCTAAATGATACTGGAACTTTCACTCGCAATGTGACTTATGATCAATCGTTCAAATAAATAAATTCATTTATGTTCCTAGCAATGCATTCATTTCAATTTTCCGCTCGTCATGACGGGTGGCAAAAAAACCCCCTGGTAAATATTATATATTCCGTATTACTTTTATTTAAGTTTAACAGATAGCGCTTAAAACAACTTAAAAAATATAACTTTTTGTAATTTGACAAATTAAAGTTAAAATATACTTAAAAAAACCTATTTGTTTATCCGTCAATCACAGTTCATTTAGGCAGACATTTTGCTTGGATGATAACCCTCAATCATAGTTCATTTAGGCAGACATTTTGCTTGGATGATAACCCTCAATCATAGTTCATTTAGGCAGACATTTTGTTTGGATGATAACCCTCAATCCCAGTTCAATTAGGCAGACATTTTGCTTGGATGATAACCCTCAAGCTCTTTAGTGCCAGAGATCGTGTTTATATGGCATTAAAACAAAGTCTGTAGATTTCATGTATTTAGTTTAGAATATTTATGTATTACACTTTAACAGCGTCAAACTTTGAAATTACGTCATTATCCCCACAAATAGCGTGACAATTCCGTTTTCAATCAAACATACCTGTACTTTAATAAACATACAGAAATATCAAACATAACTTTACTTTAATGAACATAGAGAAATATTGAACATAACTGCACTTTAATGCATAGAGAAATATCAAACATAACTGCACTTTAATGCATAGAGAAATATCAAACATAACTGCAACTCTAATCATATAGAGAAAATATCGAACCTCAACCCTATCTGCAACAAAACAATTTTAATGAGCAAAATGAAAACAATAACTGACATACCGCTAGCACTGGGTAGATAAAACTCAAAGAAATTCACACGAATTATCTTTACGGTGACTGCTAAACTGTTTTTAAAAAAATCCAAGATTTTGTAATTTTTATTTTAGAATCAGTTTTAGTAAAAAGCCACAGGTAGTTTTGGGGAGGGGCGAAGGAGTTCACAGCTTATCACGTGATCAGTCTTAAGCTGGGCAATGTTCAAGAACCCGTATTTGATTATAAATGTCACAAGAAACCAGCTTCCTGGTCACATTTGCCGCCCGCTTACTTTGACAGGTGGTGTCTGGTGCAGAGGTTCAATTCTATCAGTCCAATCAAAGTAATCTTTTCTCAGGTGAGTTACGAGCGAGAAGCTGAGTATAAATAATGCAAATCAATTGTCAGACTCTTTAGATGGGTGTATCTTGTTACAAATAATGCAAATCAATTGTCCGACTATTTAGATGGGTGTATCTTGTTACAAATAATGCAAATCAATTATCCGACTATTTAGATGGGTGTATCTTGTTACAAATAATGCAAATCAATTGTCCGACTATTTAGATGGGTGTATCTTGTTACAAATAATGCAAATCAATTGTCCGACTATTTAGATGGGTGTATCTTGTTACAAATAATGCAAATCAATTGTCCGACTATTTAGATGGGTGTATCTTGTTACAAATAATGCAAATCAATTGTCCGACCATTTAGATGGGTGTATCTTGTTACAAATAATGCAAATCAATTGTCAGACTATTTTGATGGGTGTATCTTGTTGTAAATAATGCAAATCAATTGTCAGAATATTTTGATGGGTGTATCTTGTTGTAAAATCAAATGTCCGACTGTTTTGATGGGTGTACCTTTTAAATAATCCAGCGCGATTTTTGGACTATCTGTATGTGTGCGCTATTTGGACTATCTGCGTGTGTGCGCTATTTGGACTATCTGCGTGTGTGCGCTATTTGGACTATCTGCGTGTTGTGCGCTATTTGGACTATCTGCGTGTGTGCGCTATTTGAACTATCTGTGTGTGTGTGTGCGCTATTTGGACTATCTGTATGTGCGCGCGATTTGGACTATCTGTATGTGCGCGCGATTTGGACTATCTGTATGTGTGCGCTATTTGGACTATCTGTATGTGTGCGCTATTTGGACTATCTGTACGTGTGCGCTATTTGGACTATCTGTATGTGTGCGCTATTTGGACTATCTGTATGTGTGCGCTATTTGGACTATCTGTATGTGTGCGCTATTTGGACTATCTGTATGTGTGCGCTATTTGGACTATCTGTATGTGTGCGCTATTTGGACTATCTGTATGTGTGCGCTATTTGGACTATCTGTATGTGTGCGCTATTTGGACTATCTGTATGTGTGCGCTATTTGGACTATCTGTATGTGTGCGCTATTTGGACTATCTGTATGTGTGCGCTATTTGGACTATCTGTATGTGTGCGCTATTTGGACTATCTCTATGTGTGCGCTATTTGGACTATCTGTATGTGTGCGCTATTTGGACTATCTGTATGTGTGCGCTATTTGGACTATCTGTATGTGTGCGCTATTTGGACTATCTCTATGTGTGCGCTATTTGGACTATCTGTATGTGTGCGCTATTTGGACTATCTGTATGTGTGCGCTATTTGGACTATCTGTATGTGTGCGCTATTTGGACTATCTGTATGTGTGCGCTATTTGGAATAAATTGATTCGTGAAGTTAAGAAATAATTTTGCCTCATGTATGATTTGCGATATTACATTGATGGTCAATTTCAGTATACTTAACTCGCTGTTTTGTTGTTATCAAGACACGTCTCACAATATAACAACAATGAACGTTCTGTAGACATATGTGAACAGACACACATGCATACAGTCTAATTAAAATCTAAAAGTAATTTAAACGTCAATTGGTGCTAATATTGTTGCTGATAGACAGTTGGTTGCAATGGTACAATAATTATACCTGAACTGTAATAGGAACGAGAAACTAATTAGAATTTTACAATAATTGAAATGAGACAATAATAGAATTATACAGTAATTGGAATAACATACTGATTGGAATGATACAACAACTGGATTGAGACAATAATTGAAATAATTTAATAACTTGAATGAGACAATGATTAGAATAATAGAATAAGGCATTTGACTGGAATGATACAATAATTGGAATGAGAAAAGAAAATATATTTATTTAATGATAGCAATGAGACAGTAGTTAACATGAGACAATGACTAGCATGAAGAAATTTGGAATGAAATAAAGTTGAAAAAATATATAAATATTACGGAAGAAACACTATTATATTAAAAATTATTACAAGGACGCAGAATTGAAATAAAAGGTTATATTTGAAAAAGCTAAAGTCATTAAACTACCAACAAAGCGGTACACGAGGTGCAGAGTAAATACATAAACGAAGACAGAACAATAATCCGTGACGTCATTAAAATACCCAACAAAACTGTACACGAGGTGCACAGTAAATACATAAACGAAGACAGAACAATAATCAGTGACGTCATTAAAATACTTCACAAATCTGTACACGAGGTGCACAGTAAATACTAAAATGAAAATGGAAAAATAGTCAGTAGACGTGATGAGCATGGGGAAAAGTATTAACGAAATAATATTTTTTCTTACCCACTTTAAAAAAAGAAATAAATAAAATACAGTAACAAAGATTACATATAAAAATCATCAAAATTAACAATAATATTATAAAATCACTGAAATTATACTGCCAACGAAAACAAAAATATCACCAATACGAGTAACATGTTGGTGAAAACAAAAACATCAAGACAGAAAGTAAGAAACAGTTCTTCGCATATTACTGTTCTCTGGCTTTGTTGTTCTCGAAAGTCAAATTCAAATTTAAGTCAACATCCTGACTGAGGATTCAATAGATTTTTAAAGTGAGGATTAAATTGATTTTTAGCAATAAATTTATTATTTTCTGGATTATTAACTGTCAACGCATCTATACCACTGAGGTGGAAACTGTCTACTGTGGAATCCAATGAAAAACCATTTTTCTACTGCCACCCCCACCCCACCCCCTCCATCGTGCAGAAACTGTCTGATCAGAAATTTCAACAAAACTGCTCACGTAGACTCTTGAATGAAGAAGAACGAAAGATTTAATACGGTCAAATTTCCCCGATTATCGCTCCATTTTGACCCAGTTATCGCCGTTTTGAATTTTGAATAAGTTACAAAGCACTTTGTAGTATTAAACGAACATTTTTTATTTGCATTTACCGCTGAGCTGATAACGAGACGAACATTTAAAAGTTATTTAGCGTGGGGTAGCCTTGGAAATCGGCACAGTGAGAATTTATTTAATTTTCGTAATCTTAATTCCTCCACCACCATTCGTTCGTATCACACCAAGTCCAGTATCTTCCTACTGGATTCCCCCCCCCCCCCAAACACATTTTTCTCTCTCGTTATCTGCTGTCGTCAGGCACTCTTCCTGGTGGTGAGGATTTTTGGAAAATCTAGTTTCCCGTAATTTAGCTTTGTCAGACATAAACTGGCTTTTTGATCTATCTATCTATCTATCTATCTATCTATCTATCTATCTATCTATCTATCTATCTATCTATCTATCTATCTATCTATCTATCTATCTATCTATCTATCTGTCTGTCTGTCTGTCTGTCTGTCTGTCTACCTACCTACCTACCTACCTACCTACCTACCTACCTACCTACCTACCTACCTACCTACCTACCTATCTATCTATCTATCTATCTATCTATCTATCTATCTATCTATCTATCTATCTATCTATCTATCTATCTATCTATCTATCTATCTATCTATCTATCTATCTATCTATCTATCTATCTATCTATCTATTATTGATTTCTTTAGAATGCGAGTGATGACAAAGAAGCCTCATATTATACTATTTTGGGGATTAAAAGCATACACGGCGAACTAATTTCATGTTCGCAAATTATGAGCAGCTGGTTGAAGTGCTTACTTGAATCACGTTCAGATATTAAATAAAGTGTATGCTCTGTAATGTTAGTTGAGCTGTTTTAAAGTCAAATGATATACACAGAATAAGATGGCAAAACGCATTGAATATTTACAATAGACATTCTTCTCAATGTTTTCCAGTTCTCTTTGCACTGGTCAGTTCATGAGTGTTGACATGTGTGAGTAAAGTGTTTGTTTAAGTACGCGTGCGTGTGTCTGTATGTGAAATGGTGTCTATTGTATTCGCACATCTTGTAACAAAGGGGAACAATTAAAATCACCAACTTAAACTTAATCTGGATCTAAATTTTGCATAGGTGGCGCTTTGTGATTAGAAATACACTTAGGCTCAAATCTCGCTCTGCAAGTTGCCGATTACGTCCTACGTCCTAGCGTGTATTTCGGAAGTAACGCAGCAATGTCTGAGTAGGTCAGTCTAGTGTTAAAAATAACACTGATTTCTTATCTTATACTCGATGATCACATTGGGACTTGATTCCACTTCATCCGATCTCAGCCAAACCTCTACCCCCCCCCCCCAAGCATATTTATTCTTGTCACTTCATCCACATTTTTCATTACTTAACGGTTGTTCAGCAAGGTTCAAGTTCGGATTGATGTCAGGGAACTTTAGTCACCATTCCCGGGAATCTTGATGACACCAAATTTTTATTGAAATGATGTCAAACATTCCAATTTAGTGCAGTCCCTTACCGTACTATTTATCTATGACTATTTTATCTTTAAACGACATCAGAGCACGTGACATGTCTTGCAGGATTGGGGCACCAGCACATAACGTTTGACAGTAGAGTCATTGTCCTAATTACAATAAGTGGCACGTTTTGCTGAGAAATACGAAATATTTTCCTTGTCAGCATAATAAGGGTTAAGCATCTCGGTTATGCAGGCGCAGTTTATAGGTACAGGTCTGAGCATTGCTTACATTGGCAATGATCAATGATAGAGAAAATTATAGAGATGATTTTGCATGACATGATTAGTGTTATAGGAAAGGTCATTGACAATTAATTTTCTTTATGACAAAGAAGGTGAGAAATTTATTTATGTTGGCGTGTCACTTAATAGACGATGTGACTTATATTCATCTGATTATTTCTAACTATTTATCATTTGCACCTTAACCCACCTATACAGGCAGTAAGATAAACAACTAGACATTTATTAGAGTGATGGACCGGATGCTGTTGTTATTTGGTCCGCTCACCAACATGGCTACATTTATTAGGGTGATGGTCCAGATGCTCTTTGGTCCGCTCCCCAACATGGCTACATTCACATCTTTGTGCACACACTCAGGTGGCAGCTGACTGAAGTCTGCTACGGGTGGCTGAGCACATTTGCTACACACCTCTTCCGTTTACTTCTGGCTGATCCATTAGTCCACGACTGATAGGTTATTTAGAGAGGCCCAAATTCAATTCGATTCCATTAGGCCATGATTGGTCAGTTCTGTAAAGAGGCCACCTCCCCTAAAACTTCTGAAAGATGATAGTTTTATAATGAACACAGGTTTCATTTCACATCCCTCTTCATCCACTCACATCTTACTCATCTGCACAGATGTAGATTCCACCCCACCCCCCAAAAAAAGAAATAAAGAAAAAAAAAACAATTTAACAAAACCTCAGACGTATGAAATACATCACTACAAGCTAATTCACGCCTTTAACATCTTAGCACTCAATCATACGGCTTTTTGGTTGACCTACATTACTTTCACATTCCGTTACAGGAAATTATTAATACTTTTGCTCTATGAAAATTCATAATTCAACATTTCACACTCCCATTACAGTAAATTATTAATACTTTTGCTATATGAAAATTCATAATTCAACATTTCACACTCCCATTACAGTAAATTATTAATACTTTTGCTATATGAAAATTCATAATTCAACATTTCACACTCCAATTACAGGAAATTATTAATACTTTTGCTATATGAAAATTCATAATTCAATATTCTTGAAAATTACAAAGAGATAAAAGGATTAAGGATTTAAAAAGGATTTAGCCAATCACTCTCACAAGAGATGAGATAATAAAGTTTCCTGGTTGCAGTACGTGATGTTGACCTTTGTACTGACGTAAGAAAAATAACTGACTGACTGACTGACTGACTGACTGCACATGCAAGTTTAATAACACATCGTTTCTTGTGGTGATTTATCGTTACATGTTATAAGAAAAATAAACACTGCAACTGATGCAGTGACCACCCACGAAATGTACAGACAAGCATACTGTCAGTGAAAAACATGAAAAGATAATTCTAAAGAAAACAGGACAAAACCTGTCACTTGTAACCGACGCATAGTGACGTCCATGAAATGCATAGAGGGATGTATTATCAAGGAAAAAAATGAAAAGATGATAGGTAAAGGAAACAAGATAAACGTTGTTATTGTGATTGATGCATTATACAGTCGAAGGAAAAGCTCTGACTAAAACTGTGATCTCTGCATACACAGTCAACACACACACACGCACACGTACACGCACACGCACACGCACACGCACTCGCACATAAATTAAATGTATTGTTCAACACTGAAGAAGAAAAATGTTTATAGAGGTGATCTGTGTTTATGTGTGTATGTGTGTGTGTGTGTGTGTGTGTGTATGTGTGTGTGTGAGTGTGTGAGTGTGCTTGTGTGTGTGTGAGTGAGAGAGACAAGAAAGAGACAAGAGAGAGAGGGAAAGAGACAAGAGTGAACGCGTTGATACAGCAAATTTCTTTATTACGAGTGAATGAATCGTAAGAATAATAAATGATGTAAATGTACACAAGTGCTTGAATAATCTTGCAATTTCTAAACAAGAAATAATTTTTATTAAGAATCTAAGAGCGCTAGTTATCCAGAAAAGAAATAAAACTATATTGTAATTGTACAACAGAATTTCGCTATCCATCTTAGTGAGATACCATATGACTCGATCCCTGACGTTTAAGATAATTGTAAACACAAAGTCAAGTTAGTTTAAGATAATTGTAAACACAAAGTCAAGTTAGTTTAAGATAATTGTAAACACAAAGTCAAGTTAGTTTAAGATAATTGTAAACACAAAGTCAAGTTAGTTTAAGATAATTGTAAACACAAAGTCAAGTTAGTTTAAGATAATTGTAAACACAAAGTCAAGTTAGTTTAAGATAATTGTAAACACAAAGTCAAGTTAGTTTAAGATAATTGTAAACACAAAGTCAAGTTAAATATAACAGCACTTAGAATGAAGAATTTAGCATTTAGCATTTAGCATGCCCTGCATGAGTACACATACACTTAGAAATTAGAATGCACCTCACAGGTACCCATGCACTTAGAGTGCACTTCACGAGTACACTTACACTTAGTATTTAGCATACACTGCACCTGTTCGAATACACTTAGAATTTAGAACTTAGCATGTTTTGTACGAGTACACATACACTCAGAACTTAGAATACACTGTACGAATACATACACATAGAACTTGAAATGCACTGCACAGGTACACATACCTTAGAACTTAGCACGAACTACACAAATACACACACATTTAGAACTTGAAATGCATTGCATTAGTATACATACACGTTAAGTAGAGTTAAATGTGCATTGTCGTTCTTGCTGTTGCTATTTTATTGTTTATAAACAGATTTTTTATAAATAAATTTTTGTAGGAAATAATATACCTATAAGACTTAATGATGTGAGCTCTAAGAATATTGATTGCTTTAAACCGTATGCAGTATAATAAACTAAACTTTCATAGCAAGTCTTAAGACGTTCGCACTACAAGAATACTGAACCGTATGCAGTATAATAAACTAAACTTACATAGCAAGTCTTAATACGTTCGCACTACAAGAATACTGAAAATATTTTTAATTTTATTTTTGTACTGTATGAATTATGTTTATAAATGTAATATTAGTATGCTCGTGAATGCTCTTTATTGAAGGCTAATATGTTTGCTATACGAACTATGCATTTTGGTATGGGACTTCACGTCTTCGTTGTACGAACTATACCTAAAGTGTAAGATTTATTATGTTTGCTGTACGAACTATACCTAAAGTGTAAGATTTATTATGTTTGCTGTAGACTAATGGATATAGACTAAAATAATATACACGCGTGAGCTTTAACATGTACGATGTACAAACTATGCCTTTAGAGTGAGCCTTAACATGTACGATGTACAAACTATGCCTCTAGCGTGAGCCTTAACATGTACGATGTACAAACTATGCCTTTAGAGTGAGCCTTAACATGTACGATGTACAAACTATGCCTCTAGCGTGAGCCTTAACTTGTACGATGTACAAACTATGCCTCTAGCGCGAGCCTTAACATATACGATGTACAAACTATGCATATAGCGTGAGCCTTAACATGTACGATGTACAAACTATGCCTTTAGAGTGAGCCTTAACATGTACGATGTACAAACTATGCATATAGCGTGAGCCTTAACATGTACGATGTACAAACTATGCCTCTAGCGTGAGCCTTAACATGTACGATGTACAAACTATGCCTCTAGCGTGAGCCTTAACATGTGTGACGTACGAACTATATTGCAGTTATGACTGTGCCGTGTTCCGGAAGTGAGCCTGTGACAAATTTCATTGCACGCTATCACTGGCATTAATTAACTCCAAGCAAATGAAGTAAACTTGACAAATCTGTCAAAACTCGCGCCCTGTTATGACATGTTCACTAAATTACAATGTGCTCAAGAGATGTGTTCAAGATGTTGCGATTTGAAAATGTACATTGAAAACTTCAATGGAACTGTCATGATAATAAACGACTAGTTACAACTAATACGAGATAGCGTTATTCGTGTTCATATTTATCCTTCACTGTGTTTATTATTTGATGTATTTATCCGAATACTAGTCAAATATGAATATTTCATCTGTATAGTGAAAAGTGAATTGTGGTTAATTATTTTAATTTATTTGTTTCATTCTTTTTGATCCTAATTAAGTATGAATAATATTATGTGTTTAGATACGAAAATAAATGCGGCATCACTATTTATGCTTATAAATCTTATTATTTTATTAGGTTGATTTCTTGCAACCGTGATCATGGACAAAGAACCACAACCAAGCTCTCCTCCGCCATATGCTCCCCAAGCAGGATATCCCCCTCCCCAAGGAGGATATCCTCCCTCGCAAGGTGGATACCCTCCTCCCCAAGGAGGGTACCCAGGGGGATATCCACAACCAATAATTTATGTTGCACCCCAGGCACAGCAACAGCAGGTAACTCCAAGTACACACAAGTCTTCGTTCACTGTTATCATTCTTATCTCCCTTGTGCAAGTTCTAGTTACTACCCTCTCGGATTCCACGTGACTATTTTAATAAATATTCCAACCCTCCTCGTCTCCCTTAAACTAAAGGACTGGCTTTAAAACGCGAGATTACCCCCCCCCCTCTCCAACCCCAATCTGTTTCCTGTGAAAGGACAAATTTGAGAAAAGATTTCATAAAACAACAACAAACAAAGGTGTCCTCCCTTTTCACACAAAATTAATGTAAACATTTCAAACAGATTAATAGAAATAGCTACTGGATATCCATTAACTCTTGTACAACGAAATAGACTCTTGCAAGATTCCATCATAACAGAAAACTTTCGTTAATTTATTATCACTTGAAAGTAATCAGTTAAAAAGGTGTAAATTACACCACACTCCATTCCAGATTATAATAAAAACCAAAAACCGTCTTCATTTATTACGCATATACACTATTTTATAAAAGAAAAGTTTCATAATATAAAGAAACGAAGAAATTCCAGGGAGATGATCAGAAATAAACAGTTTTATTGATGCATTCAGAAATATAAAAATGTTAAATAATATTCTAATTTGAATTTGATATAGTATATAGTATGTGAGAGCCACCATATTAGACAGGTAAGTTTTACAGATGAAGATTTACAGACTGCACTGTTCATCTTTTATTATTATTAATAACTCTTTTATCCCAGTGAAGATTGTGAAGAATAAATTTTCATCATGGTAGTAGCTGTTATTAATAACTCTTTCATCCGAGGAAGATTGTAAAGAGCATACTTTCATCATGGTTATAGCTGTTATATAGCTGTATTATAATGGTGAAGACTGTGCAGAGTAAACTTTCATCATGGTAGTACCCTGTTATTAAAAACTGTCTTATCCTGGAGAAGACTGTGTAAGTAAACTTTTAATGTTGCTTTTAATGCTTAGCAGTCTTACTGTTTATTTTGTTTATTATTAAATTTAATTTCTTGTCATCGAATTTTGTTACTTCTGATTTGTCGTTTTTTGTGTCACTCTGTATGGTTGCATGTATCTGTATTTTTGTTGATGACGTCACTACATTTGTGATTGTAATTGAATATGGTTAGGTGCAGATTAACAAGCATTTGATATTTTATATTTTAATGCACTTGACTCTGTAACCAAGTTGTTGATTTGAATACTTGTTTCGTGCAGTAATATTTTGTTGCTTGTAACTGTTTGTTTAAGCGTTTTGAGCTCTGCATTTAAATAAATTGTACTATTTTGATTATTTGAACAATATAATGATTATTGCAATTGCATTTTGGTACCTGCATTTGTATTTTTTTTTACAAATCCACATTCTTGTCATATGTATTTTGGTATTTTTGAAAGTTCTATTTTATTACTTGTAATAATATTTTTGGTGTATCTTGTGTTTGGTTATATACAAATGATTTGGTTAGACGCCATTTACATCTTTGCTAATGGTCTTTAAAATATTTCGGATGTCTGTAACTTTTTCCATTATTGCACTTAACTACAAGTAACTGCATTTAATTACATGCAATAGTATTTTGATAATGTAATTATAATTATGTTGTGTTAATGTAATTATGCGTTGTGTATGTAATTAAATTGCTTCAGTGTAATTAGCTTTTCTTAATGTAGTTATGATTTATTAATGTAATTATGTAGGGTTAATGTAATTATCTTTGGTTAATGTAATTATGTAGTGTTAATGTAATTATCTTTAGTTAATGTAAGTATACTTTCTTAATGTAAATATATTGTTCTAATGTAATTATCTTTGGTTAAAGCAATTATGCTGTATTGATGTAATTGTGTTGTGTTAATACAATTATGCTTTGTTAATGATTTTATATTTTTTACTTGCAGCAAAATAACGTGGTCGTAGTCAACAATGAGTCACAACCATCCAAAATCAAAATCGTTCAAAAGTTTGTCTTAATATTAAATCTATATTTTTAAAAAAAAAATATTTATTTAATTTTAGATTTCTTTATTTCTATCTTGCTCTTTGACACCCAGGCACATTATTGTATAATAGCTTCTACCGCAGGTGAACGCTAGCAGCACAAGGATACAATGGGTACACTCTAGCGGGCTATTAAATATGTGTAGTAAGAACGAACCCTAGTCACAACCGATAATAAACAAAAGGGAAATAATCTTTGTATACATAGCATTGTACGCTTCTCGTACGACTAGCCTAACTTGAATAAGAGTTGTGTCCCTTTCCCTTTCACGCTCAAAATGCTGCGCCATTTCATAACGGGCAAAGTTGTGCCGCTGTAAAGAGCACACGTATTACTGGTCGCTGTAAAGAATACACGTGTTGCTGGCTGCTGCAAAGAACACACGTGTTGCTGGTCGCTATAAAGAATACACGTGTTGCTGGTATCCGTGTTCCAAGGAAGGAAGCAAAGTGTATGTTTCACAGATGACTCTGCCAAGACACTTTAGAAAATGACCGTCAAGACTTGAAAGTCATGTAAAAACCCATTAATTCATGAAACAGGATGTAGTAAAATCTGAATACTTTAACGTAAATCTATAGATTAGGAAGGTTAAACTGAAGTATCAATAAGAACTTTGATAGGAACCGTTCTAGTATATTGACATTCTGTTAAATGAGGAAGATCTGGCAGAGTTTCAAGAGAACGGCCTCTTAATTAAGATTTGCGTCCAGCAATTGAGATCTGACTAAAAGATTATTTTTTTTCTTTATAAGACTACCAGTAGTTATAACGGATAACATCGTACATGACTATCTGTATATACATTTAGGAAAAGTAATATTTCTTTATAAATTACCAACATTTATAAGTGCTGTTCCTTCTTCTGTTTGTAGGTAGTGCTTGCTGTTCCTTCTTCTGTTTGTAGGTAATGTGTGCTGTTCCTTCTTCTGTTTGTAGGTAATGTGTGCTGTTCCTTCTTCTGTTTGTAGGTAGTGTGCTGTTCCTTCTTCTGTTTGTAGGTAATGTGTGCTGTTCCTTCTTCTGTTTGTAGGTAGTGCTTGCTGTTCCTTCTTCTGTTTGTAGGTAATGTGTGCTGTTCCTTCTTCTGTTTGTAGGTAGTGTGCTGTTCCATCTTCTGTTTGTAGGTAGTGTATGCTGTTCCTTCTTCTGTTTGTATATAGTGTGTGCTGTTCCTTCTTCTGTCGTTTTAGTGCAGATATTTCCAATAGACACGCTGTCGTTTTAGTGTAGATATTGCTAAAAGACACGCTGTCGTTTTAGTGCAGATATTGCTAAAAGATACGCTGTCGTTTTAGTGTAGATATTTCCAATAGACACGCTGTCGTTTTAGTGTAGATATTGCTAAAAGACACGCTGTCGTTTTAGTGCAGATATTGCTAAAAGACACGCTGTCGTTTTAGTGTAGATATTTCCAAAAGACACGCTGTCGTTTTAGTGTAGATATTTCCAAAAGACACGCTGTCGTTTTAGTGTAGATATTACCCCAAACGCATGCAGTGGTCTTACTATAGACATTAATGAAAACACAAGCAGTCGTCTTATTTTAATTTTGTTAAAGCACGGGCGATCTTACTGTAGATATTATAAAACACTAGCAGTCATCTTATTTTAATTTTGTTAAAATCTTACTGTAGATATTCTAAAACACATGCAGTCGTCTTATTTTAGATATTTCCACAACAAGCTGAATCTAATATAATCTCATATTGTCTAGTCCGGTCTCAACCATTCTAATTTATATGATTTGAATTGATCTCAGTCTCATTCTCACTTTTAGTCATGTTCTCGTCACCTTCCGTCTCAGATCTTTCTGACTAATTTTTAGTGCTTGTGACTCGTCTTTCTCTCTCTCTCTCTCTCTCTCTCTCTCTCTCTCTCTCTCTCTCTCTCTCTCTCTCTCTCTCTCCCCCTCTCTCTTCATTCTCATTCATTTACTTCAATCTCATTTTATTATTTAATGTAATGGATACCTTTCTATTCGATTTCTATCCAATTCAGCCCAATTTTGTTATTGTAACCTTAATCTTATGCAATCTGTATATCTGACATCCTTTTATTTTTCGTAGTATATCGTAGTAGCTGGACCCCCCCCCCCAACTCACAACCCCCATCTCCCAACTTTTGAACTTTTGTTTCTCAGAAAACTCATCAACCAGAATGATGTACATAAAAGTTTGAAATTTTATTTTTCAGGGAACCGATCAACCACTGCAAGCATTGCATCATCTCTATATTTTTCTTCCCTTGGCTCCTGGTGTGGCTCTGCCTGGTAAGACCTGATAAGTTGCTTTAAGTTTTACTTCTTGAGTTATTGTTATCGATGCACATAGATAATTGGATCGATGTGATAAAATAGGTAATAATCAAACTGATTAAATAGGTAATGATAAGCATGACTAAATGGATATTGATCAAAATATATATATTGACATAAAACGGTACTGACCAAACTAATCAATAGAAAATGGCCATATTGATGAAATAGGCAATTGCCAAACTGATCAACTGCGTAATCACCAAAATGATAAATTAGGCAATGTCCATATTGCTAAAATAGTTATTTAATAAAATAAATATTGACTATACTGATACATAGAATATTAATGATTAAATTGATAAAATAGATTATGAAATGCTGATAAGATTGATTAAGATCAAACTGATAAAATGGTCATGAACAAAGTGATGAAATAGGTATTGAACAAACTGAAAAATCAGGAATGATCATAATGACAAAATTGGTAATGATCAAGCTGATAAAATAGTTAACAACCAAACTGAAAAAATGGTAATGATTAAACTGATAAAATAGATAATAACTGTCATAATGTTCAATATGATCTCTGTGTGCTGACAGTTTTAATACTTGTAGATTAGATAATAAAGGAAATCTGAACGGGACATTTAAAAACATATGTTAGATGTTACTTAGCCATCACAAACTGAACTTTACTCTCCAAGCAAAGATAGCAAGTTAGAACTTTACTTATTTCTTGATTTTTTTTATAGGTTTGCGAATGTTCATATTTTATATCTTGATTCAATATTATATGTTGTGTAGTGTGTGTGAGATACAAATAATAAATGTGAGATACATTATAATTAAAATAAATTTTTATTTTTCTAACGTTCACCCGCTACTTTCTAGTTATATTTGGGGGGGGGGGAGGGAATCGCCCTGGGAGATGTTATGTAATGAACAAAAAGTCAAACGCAAAGTATGTGTGGTTGTCCACCACAAAATTAAAGGGTTGTATGCTAGGTTGATGTTAGCTCGAAGTACATAATAATAACAGAGCAACTATAATTGGATATGTGTGTGTGTGTGTGTGTGTGTGTGTGTGTGGAGAGGTTGCCCTACCATTGACCCAGTCCGCATCAAGAAGTATAGTATATTAAGATGGAAGATAGGATAATCATCAGTGTTTGGGGGTATTTCTTCAGGTAAGAAATACCTGTCACAACCATAATAATGATAAAAAAATAGAATAACAAAACTGCTTGAAAATAAACTTTAAAATACAAACATGTGTTGTTAGTTTTTTTTAATTTTAATGAAACTGATGAAATGCTATAATAATAAGATTGTTTCTGTAAAGAAGGCGTATTTTCAATATTGTCTTGTTAATTATTTGCCACAGAGTAGAGCTAAGCTTGACCTAAAGAATGTTTTAAATTTCATCTAAAGATAACACTAAACCTAGTTTGCATTCTGATTTCATTTTTATTTGGTACAGAAATAGCAACATTAAACCCAGTCTTCATACTGATTTCATTTTTACTTGGTACAGAAATAGCAACATTAAACCCAGTCTTCATTCTGATTTCATTTTTATTTGGTACAGGAATAACATTATACCTAATCTTTATTACACTTTTATTTGGTACAGGAATAACATTATACCTAATCTTTATTACACTTTTATTTGGTACAGGAATAACATTATAACTAATCTTTATTACACTTTTATTTGGTACTGGAATAAAACTAAATCTAATTTCATACTGATTACATTTCTATCATGAAAATGAGTAGAGACGAGTCAAGCACTGAAAGATAACATTATATCTAATCTTCATTCTGAATACACTTTTGGTACAGGATTAACACTAAACTTTATGTTATGCAGATTACATTTTTACTTGCTACAGGAATAGCAACATTAAATCCAGTCTTCATACTGATTACATTTTTATTTGGTACAGGAATATAGTCTTCAAATTGATTACATTTTTATTTGACACAGGAATAGCAACATTAAACCCAGTCTTCATACTGATTACATTTTTATTTGGGAGAAAAATAATCCTTAACCTAATCTTCATCGTGATTATATTTTTATTTGGTGCACGAAGAAGAACAAACTAATCTTATATTGATTGTATTTTCACTCTGCACAGTACAGCACAGAACATAACCTGAAAAAATGATGACATTCTGCAATAGGTACAAAGACAACTAGGAATATAATCTGAGTGCTGTTTGTATTGAAAACTGTCTAATATTGTTCCTTGTGTTTCAGTGCCTCACTCATTAAATATCCAGATGCTAACTCGCATGACGTCATCGGACGACTTCTGGGAGTGAACAGACTGGAGATGAACGCGTCAAGTTTTTCCTTCGATAAAATGACGTGTCTTTATTTGTATGGATTTTTGTGCCATCTGGAACGTGATACATTTATGTACACGTTCTTTATAGCACTTTGTTACAAAACGCAAGTTTCATTTATTATATATTATAAATAATATCTGATTCCAGATATTTACTTTCTTACAAATTATTAAATGCAATGCAATTTGAACGTTTCGTAGCGGTTTATACGTGTGCAAAACAAAAACAACCACCAGTTGTGCAATGCAGTCAGACAAGGTTTTATTTATTTATTCATATTTTAATAAATCTGCTGGACCCTTCCTTTCACTGTTCACGTGACACGTATATTAATAAGCGTATTGCCCAGATGAAGGCTATTTAACTGCATCATCGACTCTTGTAGCTGCTTTTTTTTTTTTTTTTTTTTTTAAGTATCAAACGTTTTCAGTTTTCATTAGCATTGGTTTCTTGTGGCACAACCGTTGTGCTGTTTATACTTTTAGACGCAGTTCATTGTATTCACAAAAAGTATTTGCAAGGTTGAATAACGATATATATATTTCTAAAACAATAATAGTTTATCGAAAATAGTCATATAGAAACAGTAACAACCCACTAGTAAATAAAACAATAACAGTTTCTCGAAAATAGTCACGATAGAAACAGTAACAACCCAATAGTAAATAAAACAATAACAGTTTCTCGAAAATAGTCACTATAGAAACAGTAACAACCCAATAGTAAATAAAAATATTAACTACTACCAAATTAGATACAAGAGAATAGTATGTATAAAACAGTAATTAAACTAGTTACTGCAGTATAGCCACTACAGAAACAGTAACTACGAATTCGTAGCGTAAAATAGTAATTGTGACTAGGAATCAGGTAACTACGGAACTCTCAGAACCAAAACAGTACGCAACTCTCAGGACCAAAACAGTACGCAATTATCAGGACCAAAACAGTACGCAACTCTCAGGACCAAAACAGTACGCAACTCTCAGGACCAAAACAGTACGCAACTCTCAGGACCAAAGCAGTATGCAACTATCAGGACCAAAGCAGTATGCAACTATCAGGACCAAAAACAGTACGCAACTATCAGGACCAAAGCAGTATGCAACTATCAGGACCGAAAACAGTACGCAACTATCAGGACCAAACAGTGACGAGTTATGTTATGGTAAGGATCCAAACATAGTGACTAGGAAAGATATAAAAAGAAACAGTAGGTACTGTAAAGATAATAGAACAGCGCGAAAGCGGCGGAAGCCGGAAGCGCCCCCCCCCTACACTACTACTACTACTAATACTGTAAAGATAAAGATTAGCTGTACTGTGTGGTTCCCTTATGGTAAACAGAGATTTAATTTTAGAAAAAATAATATTGTATTTGTGACAGGCACGCTACTTAGTTAATGAAAAGGATTATTTTTATTAATTAATCTTTCACAACTAATTGCAAGTGATGAGAATCTTATTATTTTTTTAATGAGCCTCCAGCAGACACCACTAGTCTCTCTCTCACTTGGCGGATATTTTGGCACTGTAAACGTTTTCTCTATTCCACAGCATAAAACAACATTTACAGTCACATAATGTTTCCATGAGTGGAAAACGTTTTACTAAGGGAGAAGACAAGTGTGTCTTTGATCTCTATTTATCGAGCCCCCATCCACCTATTTCCTTCTCCAACATAAGATTATCAATATCAATACGTGTAAGACGGTCACTAAATTTAACAATAAGTTTATTAAGCAAAATATCAAATATACATGTGACAATTACAATGAAATAGATTACGTGACATCAATACTCCACGAACTCATGTTCAGATAAATTTACATTACACAGTCTCTCTCTCTCTCTCTCTCTCTCTCTCTCTCTCTCTCTCTCTCTCTCTCTCTCTCTCTCTCTCTCTCTCTCTCCATTATATATATATAAGAAAAATATAATTATAATTCAACAAGAGAGTCAATACAAATCGCAGGTTAGTCCTATCAGAGAATAGAAATGGAGTTATATAGATAGGTTATTATAATATTTTACTTGACCTGGATTAATCACTGCTTTGACAGTCTTTCACTTGCTTTTGCAACAATGTCACACTGTCACAATGTCACAATGTTTGCATATCAACATGTATCTCCCGCCACTCGAAACATACACACACTTTCCTCTCGAACTGCTTGAGCATTCTGTTCACTGTGTCCATCCATTCAAGCAGTACATGATCACAGTGATTCTTGTAACTTTACTGTACAGATGTACTTAGCATCCTTTGCCTTGATACATACTCCCTTATGTTTATACACACCACAACAGACATTCCCACATTTTCCTAGGCATTCGAATTATAACTGGTGAACACAAGGAGGGTAACTATTAACCTTGAAACTCGAAGTTCAAAACTCGACACTCAAAAGTGAAACTCAAAAGTTGAAACTCAAAGTCAAAAAACTCAAAAGTCAAAGTCAAAAGGCCACTTGTTCACTGCAACACATAATTAAGGAGCAAACTTAAGTTTCCTGTTCATCACAATATAACTCCATTCTGTATTACGTTCAATCCTCAACTTACAATTTCCTGCAAGAATATTTATTAACCTGACACACACATATGGGTAAAAGAAATACAGCATATCAAAGCAATGTCAAGTGTCGTATTACACTCAAACCTCAAACACCTTAGTTCAAATATTTGTAGAAATAAAAGTCAACTCACTTAGTACAAGTATAATATATCAATAGTGAAATTCATTCTTTCTCAATAAGTCAGTTTTAGCTAACAACTGCCTTTCAAAGCCGGACTTTCTCCTTTCACTTCAAATTCAAAAGTGATTACATAGTAGAATTTCTAGAGAAAGTGAACTCCTTATTCTCGGCTCATTGCTGGTTTTGTTCTCATAAATTATAATCATTGGATAGCAGAAACTACTCTCAGTTTGCATTAGGTCAGCAATATTCTTGCCTCAAGCTGTTTACTTCAACTTAGACACTTTCAAAAATAACGCTATAAAGAGTGCCAAAGGTCGAGTTACTCTGACAATTAGCAATTTATATAACAATATAAATTTATAAATAGGGAGAGGCAAATTTACTGTCACAGTATTGTACCCATATTGTCCACAGAGATATCTAGAAAAATAATATTGTATTTTACATATATTGTCCAGAGATATCTATAAAGATTATTTTGTATTGTATCATGGTCCACAGATATAGTTTTGATAAATTATGTTGTAATATCCATGTAGTTCGCAGATATTTTTGCAAAAAGATTAGACACAGAATGTTTTGAGAAGGTACCTCTGTACCTCTATAGCAAGTTTAAAAAGCGGATAATACTGTTTTCCAATGATCCGCAATTATCTTTTTTACATGGCTGGCGTTGTACCATATGCTCACGTATTGTTAGTTGGTACACATGGTCACACGCTAAATAGATCAAGCTCTGCGTATGATTTTTAAAGTTATAAGATGGGTAACTTGTTTCGTAACCTTGAAATTCTGAAATACATTCTTATCCAAAAGCGAAACAAGGCACTGTGAACTAATTTTAACTTTTTTTCATGTAGCAAGAGTATCATATATATCTTATATTTTATAGTAAAATGCCATTTATATACTTTCTTGCTTAGATGCAATTTGAATAAAACAGGAAATTATTTCGTATTACTATCTTTTTCCGTACTGAAACTGCAATTATATTTATAAGGATTTCTTTTGAAAATATCATATTTTCCTTGAAAATAATATCATAATATATAATTAAGCCAGACAATCATAAAATATGGAGTGCAAAAGAAATCAATAAAAATGAAGTGTTCAGATTTCACCACTACGACCACCATCATCAACATCATCGTCATCGTTATCATAATCATCATCAAATCAGCATCATCTACTCTACCACATCACCACTTCCACTACTACCACCCAAATAGGTGATGAAAGATTTCTTGGGTTAAATGGAGAAAGGATTGATGAGGGAGAAAGGATTTCTAGGATAGTAGATGGATACAAATTTTCTAGGATAGGAGATGAAGACTGAGAAAGATTTTCTGAGATAGGAAATGGAGACAGAGAAGATTTTCTAGGATAGGAGATAGAAATGGAGAAAGATTTTCAAGGGTTGGAGATGGAGAAAGATTTTTTGGAAAGGTGATAGAGAAAGATTCACTAGGATAGGAGATGGAGACAGATTCACTGAGATAGGAGATGGAGAAAGATTCACTGGGATAGGAGATTTTAAAAAATGAGATTAATGTCGGACTTGGTGATTGCCTTAACCTCGTCGTGTCCTGTATTCTACCCCTCCCCCCCCCCACACACACCAAAATAAAAATATATAAACCGAAACAGTTATAAGCTGTTCTGCTTGTTATCTTTCTCATAATGACTATTCATGTCTAATAACTATTATTTAAAAAACATTGGCTTGTATATTTCAGCTGTTTCCTATCTAGTTATGTACAAGACTTAGAGTACTTTCTGTTAATTTGCATTTGTGTGCTCTATCAGCTGTGGTGCATAATTCTTGGATTCTGGCTCATACAAAAAGGGCTTTTTCGTTTTCATTAGTAATTTGACTTAAATTTAATTTAAGTATGGAGTTTTAAAAGCAAAAAAGAACTAACCCCCCCCCCGCCTCAACCACAAACAAACAGTAAAAACTTCCCCGAACAAAGACAAACACAATTATATGTCCCTTGTAAACTGCCTTTTATCCCTGTCTTTGCAAGGCCTCTAATTCGTGCTCAACTTTTCATTTTTGACAAGAGGTGTCTCCCTTTTTTCATTTAAAGTTTGTTCGCCGTCAAGAGTTGTGGAACTAGATTGATAAACTAGTTAAGGGAAATAAAAATAAATAAATAGAATTAAAATTCGCACCAGTGTTTCAGAACTTAGTGCTTGCAGCACTACAAAGGTAAATATTTCCCACAGCACTGCTGAAGAATTTACAACAAGATTCTGTGATTGATTAAGGTGGTGTGTTCCTGCAGGATTCTGTGACTAGTGATTAGGGTGTTGTCTTCCTACAGGATTCTGTGATCTTATTTTGCTACAGGATCCTGTGACTAATTATTAGGGTGTTGTGTTCCTACAGGAGACTAGTTGGATAAGCGTACTACTCAGGCACTGTTGACAAATGCTTCTCCCAGGAGTGACAGTCATCAATGATTCGTTATTTATCTGTCATAGGAGCACTAAAGCGAGCAAATGAACAATTGTTTGAAAGATCATTTAAATAATACTCTATAATATCAGACAGAACCTACTCTCAACAGAACTGTCAGAAACAATACTTCACAGCATTCTATAAAAAGAATTAGTGTTAGAATCATATTAGCACACAACTCAACAAACCTTTCAAAAGCATTACTTCATAGCATTCTATAGTGTTAGCACACAACTCAACAAACCTTTCAAAAGCATTATTTCACAGCATTCTATAGTGCTAGTAATCACCCTGGCACACAACAAACCTTACACAACATTACTTCACAACGCCCTGTAACGCATGTACTGCTCGGCAAGTGAAGTGTGTGTACGAACAATTGAAACGCGCGTTTCAGCGAGAAACTGGAGTGAATAATCTGGCGGACAATAATTATAGTAATAAAGCTTACATCTCACAACTCAAGTTCGCAAAAGCTGAAAGATGAGTATATTCGAAAAACTGATCATCATTTCGGACAAGTGGGAGAACAGGCTGCTCAATGGAAAACGACTGAAATCCTGACAGAGATGTCACTCATGTGGCTAAATATCAAAGAAAGAGACTGTGCAACAGAAAGACGAAATTTGATGAAAATACAATTCAATTGATTGCTAAATTGATTCATAAAGCAGCATCTGAGTGAAAGAGGAGAAAGAAACAACCACATAAAGGAATGCAGTGTGTGTGTGTGTGTGTGTGTGTGTGTGTGTGTGTGTGTGTGTGTGTGTGAGAGAGAGAGAGAGAGAGAGAGAGAGAGAGAGAGAGAGAGAGAGAGAGAAATGGATAGACAAAAAACCCAAAGACAGCTTCATCAATAAAAGTAACAAAGTTTTACACGTAATGAATGAATAAAGACAATCAACACAGATGTACTGAACGCTAGACAACAAGGACTGAACTACTGATGATAACGCGTGAGTTTGTTACAACACAGATCTACTGAACGCTAGACAACAAGGACTGAACTACTGATGATAACGCGTGAGTTTGTTACAACACAGATCTACTGAACGCTAGACAACAAGGACCGAACTACTGATGATAACGCGTGAGTTTGTTACAACACAGATCTACTGAACGCTAGACAACAAGGACTGAACTACTGATGATAACGCGTGAGTTTGTTACAACACAGAAATCAAACTATAACACAATGCTCGCAAGCAATCAGTCAAACAATAATACAATGCTCTCAAACAATCAATCAAATTATATTACAATGTTTGCAATCAATCAAACTATAATACAATGCTCGAAGAAAATCAGTCAAACTATAATACAATATTTGCAGACAATTAATCAAACTATAATACACTGTCCTCAATCAACCAATCAAACCATAATAAAATGTATGCAAACAAACTATAATACAATGTCCTCAGACAAACAATCAAACCTTAGTACAATGTCCGCAAACAATCAATCAAACTATATTACAATGTCTTCAAGCAATCAATCAAACTATAACATATTGTACGGAGACTATCAATCAAATTATAACACAGTATACACAGACAATCAATCAAACTATAATACAAAGTTTTCAGACAATCAATCAAACTATAATACAAAGTTTTCAGACATTCAATCAAACTATAATAATACAATGTTCGCAGACAATCAGTCAAACTATAAGATAATGTCTGCACATTAGAAAACCTCACAATGATTCTATCATAAAACTAATTTAACAATACTCTGTAATCAGTGTAATGTAATATAAATCGCAGCCTTTTTATAAATATAATTTTTAACACTTTGTAATGTAATATAAATCATATTATCACATTACTGTGCAGCCCTTATATAAATCTAATTTATAACACTTTGTAATGTAATATCCGCACAATACACAACCACTTTCAATTATTAAAGCCTAGATTGCCTTATTTAACAACGTTTAAATCCTAAGGCCTAATAATTATTTAACAGTATTTAAATCATAAGGCATAGTACATTTTAATGAGAAACATTTAAAACCTAAGGCCTAGCACACCTCATTTAACAGTATTTAAATCATAGAGCCTAGTAAATTTAGGTGAGAAACATTTGAAACCTTTGGCCTAGCAAACCTCATTTAATAATATTTTGTATTGTACGAGTATGCAGCACATACTCGTGTGTGCACAGAACAGAAACATACATTATGTTTCCTTCTTAATACTCTTAATGTCACTCGACACACGTACAAACTTTCATTTATAAACTTTATTTAACAAAAAAAAAAAACCCTGCTCAATAAATTGACTCATCACTCAACAAAACAAATCAGTCTTCTCGTAAACCCCAATTATTAATACTCTAAAATGATGCAACCACTTTACAAACAACCAGTCCGATGTAAACCTCATTTAACAATCTCTACGATAAACCTGTCTACGAAACAACTAATCCTTCGTAAACTTCATTTAGTAATACTGCATAGGAAGTCGACTTCAATTCTGAACAGCAAGTTGTCACAAACTGTACAGTAAATATATATAAATTATATACAGTAAGTCAAAACAAACTTTGTACAGCATGTCGACACGAATCCTGAACATCAAGTGGACACAAACATTGTAGAGCAAGTCGACACAAATTCTGTACAGTAAGTGGATACAAATATTATACAGCAAGTCGACACAAATTGTGTATAGTAAGTGGACACAAATATTATACAGCAAGTCGACACAAATTGTGTACAGTAAGTGGACACAAATATTATACAGCAAGTCGACACAAATTGTGTACAGTAAGTGGACACAAATATTATACAGCAAGTCGACACAAATTCTGTACAGTAAGACGACACTAATTCTGTAAGTAAGATGACACCTACTCTGTACGTAATGCGACACTAGCAGGTAAACACTAATTCTGTGGACACAAATGGACACAAATTCTTTATAGTAAGTCGACACAAACTTTACATCGAGTCGACACTAACAGTCGTTTGTTACTTTCTAAGAAACAAGGACGAAATGTATCAGCATTGTGACGCAATGACACTTTTGAACCGTTCTCAGACTAAGCCAGAATCGTGATAGTCTCGATCCGTCCCGTGACCTTTATTATTATTGTATGTAGGTCAGTTTGAACGCTTCTTCGCGTTGACGTGCCTTTTCTCCCCTTAACACGTAAACAGATTTCTTGGAACTCGGGCTGTCTGTCACACGTAAAAGCGGATGATTTGCATAACTCAACGGGGTGAGTGGAGAGAAGAATAAACTTACGCACTAGAGTGCACAGTTTACTGGTAACATATTCAGATTGCATTGTCTGAACTTCTGTAAAAGTTTCAGACAGATAATGGCTTTTCTAAGGTGTGGTGAACCTGTGCGCCACATAGAGAGAGAAAGAGAGAGAGAGAGAGAGAGAGAGAGAGAGAGAGAGAGAGAGAGAGAGAGAGAGAGAGAGAGAGAATATCTTAAAAAATATTAGTTAGGAGATTTGAATCTTGTATTAATTACACCTTATGTTAATAGGCATGTTCAATATCTTTAACCATTAGCCGTTATTGGTCTTCTTATTTGTAATAAAATTAATTTAACTAGGGTCTATCCATAGCGAGAATTTCTAGAGCCACCCCAAACCCCCCGATTTATTCACTACCTATAATTAGGACAATACTACTTACAAAACATTATAGGATAATGCCACACCCTACACACACTCACACGTATCCAGCTTTCTATCTATCTGCTTGGCAAAAGTTTTAAGCATTTATAGTCTCACCTTCTTACCCTTTAATTCTTACACGAACCTTTCCACTCTTTACAATAGTACTTTTCATCTGTCCAAAACTTTTATAGTCTCACCAATAACCTTCCGACCCTTTGTAAACTCACCCTAAATCTTCCCACATTTTACACTTTCACATGCAACCTATCCATTCTTTACAGACTCACATTCAGTCGTCTCACACTTTACAGTCTCGCCCTCAACTTTACAAGCCTATAGTGACACCTCATTCTTACCAACTTTTATATTCTCATCCAAGTTTCCCACCCTTTATTGTCACGTCCTTAACGTTCTCTTTGTAGTCTCAACGTCACACTTTCCTCCATTATATGTTTCGCCGTTAATCTTCTCATCCGTCACTGCTTATCGCACCATTTACTTATCCTTGACCTTGAAAAGTGTATTCCTCCCATCCCCCTGAATCCCGCGTCATTGCACTTAAATAAAAGGGAGGGCACACACTAAACTTCGCTACATAGTACTAATGATGTGAATCACTGACACTTAGTACTAATCGAAACACAAGTAGTAATGCTGTCAAACGTTGTCTATAGCCTCAACACTTAGTACTAATCGAAACACAAGTAGTAATGCTGTCAAACGTTGTCTATAGCCTCAACACTTAGTACTAATCGAAACACAAGTAGTAATGCTGTCAAACGTTGTCTATAGCCTCAACACTTAGTACTAATCGAAACACAAGTAGTAATGCTGTCAAACGTTGACTCTATGACCTCAACACGTACTGGTCATGGTCACACAAGCAATAATACTGTCAATCGTTGATTCTGTAGCCGCAAGCATACTGCTCATTGCCTCACAAGCACTAAGGATGTCAATCGCTCTCTATAGTTTCAACACACAGTCATAGGCAGTATAAAAATTAAAAATATACAACATATCAGACAAGACATAAACCTTGTTGTTGCACCCCCCCAACCTCTCTCTCTCTCCCTCCCCACAAAGAAGAAAACTGAACGAATGATTTCAAGATAAATCATTTGTTGATCAATGACTGATATTAATGCCCCTAACAAAAGAATGTCAGCTAATACTCAGATCGTGCGTAACGGTGACTAATCCTGCCCAACCAATGCAGAGATCAGTACTTCGATTTGTTGAACTCTTAAGATTTCTGAAAATCCCAGCCTATCGTCAGTGATTTATTGCTTTGCCTGCTCCCCACCCTTCACTGCACTCACACGCAAACACTCATACACAACACAGACATATACGACTTGCCAGGTACAGTAAACATTATTTCGAAGGAGGGTGTCGATTTCAAAAGTAATATAATCAAATAGCTTGACTGAATACTGCAGTTGTCTAGACTACTTGTGAGTTAATGACGTCCTTGCACAAATCTACATTTGTATTGACCCATAACTCACATATGTTCTACATATATTATCATAATTTTTTAGAGGGTCTTTTGATTAATCTACAGCAGGGGTGCACAAACGTTTTAGGCCAGAGTGCCAAATTTCCGATTGGTAGTGCATGGAGGGCCGCAAGTCAGATTGCACATGGATGGCTCAGTAGAAAAAACACAACACAAATAATGAAATAAAGTCCTCGGGAAGGGGGGGGGGGAGGGGCGCACAGAGCCCTGTCTCGGGCCGCATGTGGCCCGCGGTTTGTGCACCCCTGATCTACAGCTATCCAGGTTAAGATTTTGTGGAACTGTTCAGATTAGAGAAATAAACTCCCACTCAAGTGCAGAAGTGTGTGTGTGTGTGTGTGTGTGTGTGTGTGTGTGTGTGTGTGTGTGTGAAGTGACCTGCTAGTTGACGAAATGATGTCGTTCAGTGGTGTGTGTGTGCGTGTGAATGACTGTGTAACAGTGTTTTGAGTGGTAGTTCAGTTGTGTTTTGAGTGTTAGTTCAGTGTGTGTGTGTTTTGAGGAATAGTTTTATTTTGTGCGTGTTTTGGGCAGTAATTCAGTGTGTGTGTGAGTGACCGTGTGTCTTCAGTGATAGTTCAGTGTGTGTGTTTTGAACAATAGTTTTATGTGCGTGTTTTGGGCAGTAGTTCAGTGTGTGAGTGTGTAGGTGTGTGTTTGGAATGGTAGTTCAGTGTGTGTGTGTGTGTGTGTGTGTGTGTGTGTGTGTGTGTGTGTGTTGAGCAATAGTTTTATGTGCAAGTTTTGGGGTGGTAGTTCAGTGTATGTGTGAAGGTATGTGTGAGGGAGTGTGTGTGTATGTTTGTGTGTGTGTGTGTGTGTGTGTGTGTGTGTATTTTGAGTGGTAGCTCAGTGTGTGTATTTTGAACAATAGTTTTATGTGCGTGTTTTGTGTGTGTGTGTGTGTGTGTGTGTGTGTGCGTGCGTGTGTGTGTGTGTGTGTGTGTGTATGTGTGTGTGTGTGTGTGTGTGTGTGTGTGTGTGTGTGTGTGTGTGTGTTGAACAATCGAAAAAGCAAATAGGCAGGTTTACATGTAATCTATTTTTAGATGAGGGTGGGTGCATGCTACATAAGCCATTATGTGACACCCCACAACAAATATAAAATAGGGGTTCCAAGTTTATTAAAACCACACTAACACCCCACAACAAATATAAAATAGGGGTTCCAAGTTTATTAAAACCACACTAACACCGATGATAAAAATAGCTACTCGTTCTGGGTTAGCAATATATAAATAATACATTAGGTTTATTAATTTCAAATAGAAAGATATGGTTAGTATTCATAATTAATTATTCCAACAGGACGAAACTCAAAATAGTAATGATAACGATAAACTTGATCAAAAAGGACATTTCAAGATAACAGCATGTAATTCTAATGTACATTTCTGTCAAATATGTGAAGAAATAAATTATTCCTTAGAAAACAATGCATATACAATAATACGGTTTCTATGACATAGCACAACAAGCAAAGATTTAGCTTGAAAGTCAAATAATTACACAATAGAAGAGTTATTGAACAACTAACATCTGTCGATAGTATGATCGTGTTACGTGATTCAAGTGTTGACCTTATGAGGACAAGTTCAGTGGGTCAGCGGTACAACTTCTAAAGCATCTGGTCTTAGCTGGGTAATTGGATGGGTTCCACCCACAGTAGTAGTTGTGTTTGACTTTAATGCTGTGGAAGACAGAAAAGGTTTACAGCATCCACATATCCACCAAATGAGAGAGATGAGTGGTGTCTGCTGGAGAATTATTAATCACATAAATTCAGATTCTCATCACATGTAATTAGTTACTGATGCACAGGACTACATGCAACTGGTGTTGCCTTGGGTGGTCATAAACCTACTGAGAAAATCTGCATTCTTATTGATTTTCCCTGCAACGTACTCTATGCGAAACATATATTGCTGCATTAAGAGTGACCAACACACAATGCTTGCATATGAGCTCTTATAAACGTGTGACTGGTGGTCTGTTTGCAGTACGGAACTCATACCAGAATGAGACCTTGCTCTGGTTTGTCTAAGACCGTGGTCAAAATGTACCCTTCTAAGGACATGATACGATTATGTACACTACCTGATGTGTAGTCGCTATTATGTCCCCTTGATTAGCATTTATGTAAGGGTGACAGTCTGGTCTGTAAAGACTTCCTCTCTGACAAGGTCACTTCAGACTACGGACTCAAACTCGGTCCCTGTGTCGAAAAGACACTCAACTTCAATGCCATTTACTTTGACAGTGTCAGCATTATAGGGAGGGTCCTTTATCACCTTGGTCACTGTTCCTTCCTGGTATTTTTGCACTGCAAAAAATTGGTACCAAAATGTTTTACTATGGCAGTCTCGTGTATTGTGTATGGCAGTTTGTACAGTACATCGCATTATTGCGAACATTATGGTTTAGTTAGGGGAGGGAAGCATGTGCAGGTTGCGTGTGGGAAATGGCTGATGGGTTAAGTTGCCAGGCGATTTGTTCAGTAGGGCCTCTTGTGACAGTTTTGTTTCAGCATGTGACTGTTTTGTTTCAGCACGTGACTGTTTTGTTTCAGCATGTGACTGGCCTGCTATCAATTTCGGAGCTGCAGTGTAAATGTCACCAATGGAAGCAAACTTGTATAGGTCAGTCTCGCCTCCTTCGTGCAGGTGTGTGCTTAATTCAGGAGTATATCTGTTGTACAACTGTTCGACCACGAACTTCTTAAGTACCCTATCATTGGTCTAGTTGGTTCCTGATAACTTTACTAATTTCTCCACGAAACCTTATAACTGGGCTACATATGACCCATACGTTTCATTTGTTTCTTTCTGTGCAGTGTGGAATTTATTTAAGTACATGTCCGGCGTCAGTTGAAAATGCATTAAAAGAGTTCGTTTCAAAGTGTTGTAGTCATGACCTTGGTCTTTCTTTTCTTTCCTTGTCTCTCTCTTTCCCCTTCCTTTCTGCCTCTAGTCTCTTCTCTCTCTAGTCTCTCTTAATAAATTACGATAGTTCAATCTTTAGATGTGCTTCCCAAATGTGTGATGTTTTGCTGGGAGATGGGCAAGATGTTAATTCTCCACCACCCCAGGCCACTTGCAACTTTAGGCTAATCCCCCAAACCTAACTTCTGACTGGCCACACGTGTTAGAAAGATGAAAGATAGATAATGGAGAATAGAAGAGTGATAGTTCTACAAGATAGCTTGAGCCTACATGATACATGCAGCTAGGATAGTAAGTGAATACAGGTGACAGACTACAACATATAATGTGAGTGAGTCATGCTACCATAAGTGGTCTATGTATCAACAATAACTGTACTCAACGAGAAATAACACAAGTTTGTCTACATCTTGACTGAAGCTGTATGGTTGTGACTTTATAAATACATAACTTTTGGTACACCTGATGTGCAGTCTAAGTTTCGAAGAAAGTCATTAGCAGATTCTCACTTGGTCCATTGAACTGGTCCTTGGCACATGGGTCATTCTGCTCTGGTGCCACTTGTTGTGCAAAACTCATCAAGTTCAACATCCAGGATAAAATGGTTCTGTTCTGGAATTGTTTTGCAGCTCTACACTCATTGAACTCAATGTCTCAAATTAATTCTCAAAGTGCTTATCTGAAAATAAAATACACATGGGCTAAGAAATTGTCCTCTTGTATTCTCTTGTGTAAGCAACACTTACTTACACGGTCATCTAGCATTTAAATATCATAAGCGAAATATAACAATATTAAAATAAAGTTAATGCCAAGAGATAAACATGAATATAATAGTAGCTAGATAAGCAAAACCACTTACCTTCAGTAATAATATATACAGAGAATGATTTCCTTCTGTGTTGATAACTGGTGGTAAGGTCAGTAGTATGAGTTTACTATGTTAAATGGAGAAGCCAACATACGTGTTGCCTCAATGGTCAGCTGCATTCGACTAATGATTTGATGGTGAGTTTCTGGTACATTAGTTCACGTGGCTGAGGTGCACTTTGGTTAGTTTAGAGATTTGTCTGGAACATTCAGGTATGTTTCCAGCCTGTGGATAAGGGTAAGCTTTCTAGAAGGTAGGTTTTCATGTAGTCTATTTTTAGAGGAGGGGTGGGTATGGGCTACATAAGCCATTATGTGACAGTGTGATGATCAGTAGTTCTGTGTGTGGTAATCAACATTTCTGTGTATGGTGATCAACCTTTCTGTATGTGGTGATCAACATTTCTGTGTACGGTGATCATTATTTCTGTGTGTGGTGATCGGTAATTCTGTGTGTGTGGTGATCAGTAGCTGTGTGTGGTGATCAGTAGTTGTGTGTGGTGATCACTAGTTGTGTGTGGTGATCAGTAGTTGTGTGTGGTGATCAGTAGTTGTGTGTGGTGATCAGTAGTTGTGTGTGGTGATCAGTAGCTGTGTGTGGTGAGCCGTGTATATGTGTGGGGAGCATGTGTGCGCGATATATTTCTGTGAGTGTTAATCAGGTATCTATTTTGGGGGATTAGTGTTTAAGAAGTGTTGAACTGCAATATCTTTTATGCAGTTTGGTTGATGATGTTTTGTGAGGAGAGGTATTTGGTTTAATCTTAGTCTGTTAATTGTGGTGCAGAATGTCACGATTGATCTTTTATTTTGCAGGCAGTTTTCAGTCTTTAAATCTGAGTTCTGTTGCATATATAAATATTGATGCATTAAGCATGGTGCCCTCCGTTGGCGTATTTCGCTGGCTGTCGTTCCTGGAATGTCTATACATTTGGAAATTCAGGCGCAGTATGATTTATATGGTGGCATTTTTTTGTGTTCCTGGTAGGAGGGTTGTCTGTGTTTGGTGGTAGTATTTAACAGGGTCGAAGGAGTGGGGTTTATAGGATATGAGTCTGTGCGTATGTTTGTCTAGTTTACTTGACTAGTGACTAGGAGTAGTTTGTAGTATAGTGTATTAATATTTATTTGTCCATCTTTATGGTTTCTTGTCCTTTTTCTGAAACCTTTGATGTCGTATTAGTTGCTTTTATAATGTGATGTTTCCCTTAGTGATTGTGTGCGTGCGTGCTTGTGGTATTTGTTAGTCCAGTGCTTTAGCGTCTGGTTTTGGTCGTGCCAGCTGTCTGTGTGTGCGTGTGCGTGTGTGTGTTTATTTGTGCATGCACACTGCCCTTTTAGCCAGTTTTAGAGTATGTTTTCTTCTTTCTCTTCTAGTGTAAATTGTAGTGTGTGTGTGTGTGTGTGTGTGTGTGTGTGTGCGCGCGCGCGCATTGTTGTATTAGACCATTGTTTGAGTGCCTATTTCTTTCAGCATTAGTTTTCTTCTGTGTGTGTGTGTGTGTGTGAACACGAACTTTCAGCTTTTCTTTAAGTTATTCAAGGCCTAATGCCCATTTTAAACTTCTCATTTTTAAAAAAGTGCAAATATCTCTGCTGAAAAACTTCTATTTTTAGGTTTGCCGCCAATCCCTACTGTTCGTTGTCGGGAATGTCTACTGACCTAGAAATGCACTTGGCATGTCTCCAAAATAAAGAAAAATTCACAATAATGCATTTGTTTTGTTAGTCATAACCTGCTGCAGCCCCGATGAATTGTGAATGTTTACTGACTCGTGATAGCTATTTATGTTTATCAGTTGAGACTCTAAAAATGTGAAGTATCAATTTGTTTACTAAACTAGTAATTAATCTAATGGTTTCGCACCAACTAGAAATCTAGTAATATAATGTGGTTTTACATCTAGAAATCTAGTAATATAATGTGGTTTTACATCTAGAAACCAAGTAATATAACACGGTCATTACATGCGACTAAGTAGAAATCTACTAACATTATGTGCTCAATGCATCTAGAAAATAATAATATAATGTGGTCATTGCATTTGACTAACTAGAAATCGAGTAATATAACGCGGTAATTACATCTAGAAATCTAGCAATATAACACGGTCATTGCGTCTAGAAATCTAGTAATATAATGCAGTCATTGCATCTCACTAACTAGAATTCTAAGAATTGCAACTGACTAACAAGAAATTTAGCAATATAATGCGGTTTTTATTTCTGACAACTAGAAATCTAATAATATAATGTGTCCATTATGTCTGACTAACTAGAAATCTAATAATATAATGTGTCCATTATGTCTGACTAACTAGAAATCCAATAATATAATCCAGTAATTATATCTGATTAACTAAAAATCTAGTAATATAATGTGGTTATTGCATTTGACAATATAGAATTCTAGTATAGTGGACAAACTTGCCATCTAGTCAAATGCGTTTATTACATTCTACCAACCCAACATCTAGTAGTCAAATGTGTTTATTACATTCTACCAACCCAACATCTAGTAGTCAAATGTGTTTATTACATCCTACCAACCAACATCTAGTAGTCAAATGTGTTTATTACATCCCACCAACCCAACATCTAGTAGTCAAATGTGTTTATTACATCGTTTATTACATCCTACCAACCCAACATCTAGCAGTCAAATGTGTTTATTACATCCTACCAACCCAACATCTAGTAGTCAAATGTGTTTATTACATCGTTTATTACATCCTTCCAACCCAACATCTAGTAGTCAAAATAATGTGTTTATTACATCCTACCCCCAACATCTAGTAGTCAAATGTGTTTATTACATCGTTTATTACATCCTACCAACCCAACATCTAGTAGTCAAATGTGTTTATTACATCCTACCAACCCAACATCTAGTAGTCAAATGTGTTTATTACATCCTACCAACCCAACATCTAGTAGTCAAATGTGTTTATTACATCCTACCAACCCAGCATCTAGTAGTCAAATGTGTTTATTACATCCTACCAACCCAACATCTAGTAGTCAAATGTGTTTATTACATCCTACCAACCCAGCATCTAGTAGTCAAATGTGTTTATTACATCCTACCAACCCAACATCTAGTAGTCAAATGTGTTTATTACATCCTACCAACCCAGCATCTAGTAGTCAAATGTGTTTATTACATCCCACCAACCCAACATCTAGTAGTCAAATGTGTTTATTACATCGTTTATTACATCCTACCAACCCAACATCTAGTAGTCAAATATGTTTATTACATCCCACCATTTTATCCTAGCATAGACATAAGCAGTCACATTAACATACATTTATAATCAAGTTCATGGATAGCATTCATCACAGAATGAGAGTGAAGTTTCAGAGAAATAATTAAAGTCATGAATTCTCAAGACCAAATTCAGGCAAAAAATGTCCACAGTATTGGCTCTCAGACAGAATTCACAGGAACCAACTTACAGCAATGTTAGCTGTTAAGTTTGATGATAATGCTGGATTCTCTCACACCAATGTAATCTAGTAGTCAGTAGTCACTGTTAAGTTTGATGATAACTCTGGATTCTCTCACACCAACATAATCTAGTAGAGTCAGTAGTCACTGTTGCCTGAAACAAAAGGAATAAAGACTTGCTCTTCTCTGCAAAAGTCAAATTAAGACAGCTCTAAATTTCAGACATATTCATATCTAAAACTCCTTTCTCTCTTACAAGCATTCTCAGCTTAAAATACTGCAATAATTTCGTAAAACCAATTCACACATATCATAAGAAATATAGCATCGATCAAAATTCACAAGCACAATGTACAACATAATAAAATTAGTGAACATAGAAATAATGATTTAATTGCACAAAACCTTCTCCAATTCAAATCATTGATCAATAGCAAACATGTACGACATATTTCTACTTCCATGTTTTCTTTATCAGTCAATTAACTTATCATAAGCTAATCATCGCGTTTATGACTGAACTCGAGTTATGTTCAAATTCAAAGTGATTAGAATAGAGTATACTTCAACAAAGAAACTTTCGGTCCATCCCCGTTGGATGAAATTGTTATGAACAAGCGTGACACTATTAGTCAGAAAAACTACTCATCCAGTTGGAACTGGTTTAGATTACATCAGCCTATTCTCGAATATTTCTTTTACCTGAGTTGTTCACTGCCAACTTTGGCACTGAAAAATATGAGATCAGGCAGTGCCCAAGACCAAGTAACTCCGACATTTAACAATTTATTCAACAATGAAGCTTTGAAATAGGGATAGGCAAATTTACTCTGCCACAGTATAGTATCTGTATTGACGGAATTTTGACTGAAATGAATGCATGTTTGTACATAAATGGATAGTACTTGTATTGAAGGAATTTAGATATAATAAATGGATGTTTGTAACATAGTACTTGTATTGAAGGAATTTAGATATAATAAATGGATGTTTGTACATAAATGTATAGTACTTGTATTGAAATTTAGATAAAATAAATGAATGTTTGTACATAAATGTATAGTACTTGTATTGAAATTTAGATAAAATAAATGAATGCTTGTACATAAATGTATAGTACTTGTATTGAAATTTAGATAAAATAAATGAATGCTTGTACATAAATGTATAGCACTTGTATTGAAATTTAGATAAAATAAATGAATGTTTGTAGATAAATGTATAGTACTTGTATTGAAATTTAGATAAAATAAATGGATGTTTGTAACATAGTACTTGTATTGAAGGAATTTAGATATAATAAATGGATGTTTGTACATAAATACATAGCACTTGTATTGACTGAATGTGATCAACTAGTTAGATGGACGGTTGTTTAAAAGCACAGTACTTCTAATGATGGAATTCTGTAAAGCATTATCACTTTTTTTTTTTAAGGGTGAAGGGAATATTTTACAGTCTATTTTGAAATGCTTAAAGCCCAGTCGAGCTGGTGGTCCTTGACAGAAGTGCGCTATTGTAAGTTGCATGCCTACACCTGCCCACCAGGGGAGGTAATAGCAATCGATCTTAGCCATAATCGTTGAAATTTAAAAGAAATTCAATCCGAACTCTCTTCTGATGTGATCATCTGTAAGTATGACACTCCTTTGCGCATGTGTAGTAGCTGGTTTATTATTTTTAAAATGTATAGTCGTAGTGAGAGTAAGAAGTATAGTAGAAAAGCTGGTAATATAGTGATTGTGCTGCTGGTAATAAAGAATAGTAGAAAAACTGGTAATATAGTGATTGTGTTGGTAATAAAGAATAGTAGAAAAGATGGTAATATAGTGATTGTGCTGGTAATAAAGAATAGTAGAAAATATGGTAATATAGTGATTGTGCTGGTAATAAAGAATAGTAGAAAAGATGGTAATATAGTGATTGTGTTGGTAATAACGTATAGTAGAAAAGCTGGTAATATAGTGATTGTGTTGGTAATAACGTATAGTAGAAAAGCTGGTAATATAGTGATTGTGCTGGTAATAACGTATAGTAGAAAAGCTGGTAATATAGTGATTGTGCTGGTAATAAAGAATAGTAGAAAAGCTGGTAATATAGTGATTGTTTTGGTAATAAAGTATAGTAGAAAAGCTGGAAATATAGTGATTGTTTTGGTAATAAAGTATAGTAGAAAAGCTGGTAATATAGTGATTGTGCTGGTAATAAAGAATAGTAGAAAAGCTGGTACTATAGTGATTGTGCTGGTAATAAAGAATAGTAGAAAAGCTGGTAATAAAGTATAGTAGTAGTAGTAGTAGTAGTAGTAGTAGTAGTAGTAGAAGTAGTAGTAGTAGAATAAGGAAAGTTTAGTAGTAATCTTTCATTTTTACATATATGATTTCACTGTAGTACATTGTCGTAATTTTTACATATATGATTTCACTGTAGTACATTGTCGTAATTTTTACATATATGATTTCACTGTAGTACATTGTCGTAATTTTTACATATATGATTTCACTGTAGTACATTGTCGTAATTTTTACATATATGATTTCACTGTAGTACATTGTCGTAATTTTTACATATATAATTTCACTGTAGTACATTGTCCTCATTTTTTAAATGTCACCTTGCGGCAGTGTCAACGTATATAATTGTCATGACAACTCCCTGTTTTATAGTGTTCTTGAACATGCCACATTTCAGACGTACTCTCAACACTATCAACAGTTTCTAAAAGTAGGTTATTAACGGTGTAACTTTGATCTAACATAAGCACAGCTTCTTAATATCACCCCATTCTCAATAGTCGTAAAATAGTATAAATGTTGAAAGTTGCCGTCATTTTTAATATCACCCCGTTCTCAAAAGTCGTAAAATAGTTGCCGTCATTTTTAATATCACCCCATTCTCAAAAGTCGTAAAATAGTTGCCGTCATTTTTAATATCACCCCATTCTCAAAAGTCGTAAAATAGTTGCCGTCATTTTTAATATCACCCCATTCTCAAAAGTCGTAAAATAGTTGCCGTCATTTTTAATATCACCCCATTCTCAAAAGTCGTAAAATAGTTGCCGTCATTTTTAATATCACCCCATTCTCAAAAGTCGTAAAATAGTTGCCGTCATTTTTAATATCACCCCATTCTCAAAAGTCGTAAAATAGTTGCCGTCATTTTTAATATCACCCCATTCTCAAAAGTCGTAAAAAAGTATAAATGTTGAAAGTTGCCGTCGGAGTTCATGTGATGATGAATCACGCTTCGATCCTAAGGTGGATCACACGATAATAAGTCTTTTAAAATCTAAATGTTCTAGTTAAATAAATAATTTAGATGCTGATTATGTAAGGAAGTGATGTAGCAATTCGCAATGGCTTGAGGGGAGCCAACTCTGCTGCTATCAAATGTATGAACTGCTTTACAATTAGGAAATGTGATCCAAACATTCATAATATTCAACCGTCGTTTTGACCAGTGTCAGGAATCTCACCGTTAGTTGTAGATTGCCTAAATTTAAGTATGAATATAGCTTCAAGAACATTAGCTGTAGATTACCTACATTTAGTCCGAATCTAGTCATAAGACCATTAGCTGTAGATTGCCTATAATTAGGATGAATCTAACCATAAGACCATTATGTGTAGATTGCCTAAATTAAATTTTATCCTAGCCGTAGTTTGCCTAAATTAAGTCTGCATTTAGCCATAAGACCATTAGCTATAGAATGACTGTATCAATCTGCATCTGGAAATAGGACCAGTAGCTGTAGATTGCCTACATTAAATATGAATTTAGCAGTACAATCTTTAGATGTGGATTGTCTATATAAATCTGAATACAGCATTACATCTTTAGCTGTGGATTGCTAAATTACATATAGTTTGAGTCTAGCCATAAAATGTTTAGCTGTAGATTGCTTAAATACACATGAAACTAGCCATAGATGAGGATACAATAGATGAGGACTGCCTACTTAAATACACATGAAACTAGCCATAGATGAGGATACAATAGATGAGGACTGCCTACTTAAATACACATGAAACTAGCCATAGATGAGGACTGCCTAATTAATACGAATCAAGCCATAAAACCTCGTGCTGTAGAAGGCCTACATAAATATTAATCTAGCCATATGATCATTAGCTGTTGATTTTCTACATTAATCTGAACCTAGCAATAAAAATTTATAGTTGTCTACTGCCTACATAAATCTGAACCTAGCAATAAAAATTTATAGTTGTCTACTGCCTACATAAATCTGAACCTAGCAATAAAAATTTAAATGTAGATTGCCTATATTGTTTAAACCTAGTCATAAGACCATTTGTTGCAGATGGCCTACATTAAGTCTGAATCTAGTCGCTAGTGCTCTTACACTACTTCCTGACTCCCATCCATTTTCTGTTACTTCTGGTTTCAGCTGTATAATCACTCTACTCATTTTTTTTAAAGGGACAATTTTTTACAGTTGAACAATAAAATACTAACAGTTAAGATAAAAATGTCTAATATGTGGTAAAATTAATCCCCTAATAACTTTAAACAAAGAATTTTGTGTGTACCGTACATTTCTATTATGATTATGGTCAAAACGGAATCATATTACATTTTATATTGTATCTATCGTATAATTTCTTACATTATTAACAGCATGCAAATATTTTTGTAGATTTTATTAATAGCCAGCTTAAGGCATAAGTACTCATTTAGTCGGTTGACCTACGACCTCAACCGCAGAGTTACGTTCAAACATCTGAACAGCGTCTTCAAGCCAGTATCGACCTCTGACCTGGCAAAGGAGTGCGTATTGTTAAAGCTACTTAACTAGGTCACGAACTTACTACCTCACTCGTAGGTTATTACTTTTTAATGTTCCTGTGCCAAATATTATTGTTAATTGCAATAGAACTTACTTTTATGTAAGTTTTTTTTAACTTTTATGTAGAGACTTACATTTTATTATCTGCTGAGATGACAACTTCAAATGTATTCATGGCGACCTCAAGTATCTTTCTGACCTAGAGATTGGAACCTAAATATGGTATTATTATTTTTTTATTGCTTAGTTTACTATTTCAAAGAAAACACCTGTCATTTTTTTCAGATTCTATTTTCGTAGACTTTTGCAGTTTATTGGACTTGATATTCTAAATCAAAATCCGCTTAAAGTAATTTCAAAGCAATTAGTTTGACCTTTTAATATGAATTTCCTATACTAATTTGAACCTTTTGACAAGTTTTCTTGGTCATAAATATTATAAAGCTTATTGACAAGACTTATCTGTACTAATATAATCATTTGATAAAATTGTCCTTGATTAATTTAACTTTTTAACAAGATTTACATAGACTAACGTAATTTTTTAAACAAGATTTGCATGAGTTATGCACACTTCCGGGCCTGGAATAACTTCCTGCCACCTTCACGCCCTCTCTACCCAACGACTGTGCTATCTCCACTACCTGACTTGTCATCCAGTGAAAGAATCAGCCTCTAGGAAAAGACCTTGACCCTACACAGCATTGCCCACGTGCCATCACTCTTTACACAGAGAATGATGCCTGACCTACCCTTCTTCATGAGTTCTCATATCATGGCGCCCAACACTGCATAAGTCAGTGGATAAAGAAAAGTGAAACCTTAGCTGCTCTTGTTCATTTCTTAACTACAGGTAAATAAAAGTGAAGACTTAGCTGCTCTTGTTCCTTTCTTAACTACAGGTAAATAAAAGTGAAGACTTAGCTGCTCTTGTTCCTTTCTTAAATACAGGTAAATAAAAGTGAAACATTAGCTGCTCTTGTTCCTTTCTTAACTACAGGTAAATAAAAGTGAAGACTTAGCTGCCCTTGTTCCTTTCTTAACTACAGAACTCTACGTCGATTGCGCCACTCCCCCCACACTCTTTCTTTAAGCAACTTTCGAACGTAGCATTCATTTTCACGTGAAGGATTTGATCACATATTACATTGTATTCATTTAAAAATTAGCATAACCACTTAATAGTTGTGATGTACGTCACTGGTCTTAGCAGTGACTATTTCTGGATCTGTTGCGGTCACTTCGTTCTTTGTGTGCATGGTGAAGCCGAACTGATTTGCTAATCAGTCCAGTATTTCAAGTCTAAAATCGCACTCCTCCCACACTGCAAATATATATTCGAATTGCATCTGTATACAGCTAAAAGTATAGTAAATGCTGCATTATAAGTGAACACCCAGTATTTTTCACAAGTAGTGAGGTGAAACGTCACTCTGAAATAGGTCTCGTTTATTGTTATGTTTACTAACAAGGGGAGATAATAAAATTGGTGTGACAATTTTGAAAATTAAAATTTTGTTTGACGTTTACACTAGCTTTTAGTAAGTCTAAAGCTAAAGCCACTACGCTCAGTAAATGAGTAGTCAAGTGAAATCATGGCTTACTGTAGTCTGTACACTCAGTAATTAGAGTTGTCAAGTGACATTATGGCTTACTGTAGTCTGTACACTCAGTACTATAGAAAAGTGAAATAATTGATTACTGTAGTATGTACAGACAGTACTATAGTAAAGTGAAATCATGGCTTAATGTAATCTGTACACTCAGTAATTAGAGTTGTCAAGTGACATTTTGGCTTACTGTAGTCTGTACACTCAGTAATTAGAGTTGTCAAGTGACATTATGGCTTACTGTAGTTTGTACACTCAGTGGCATACTGTGACGCCTACGCCACACTAGTTATCATTCACGTTACACAACTGTTCCAGAATCCTCGATGAGCTCACAAAGCACACCGTAGAAAACCGGCCTAAATTTCACATGCGCTATCAAGCACTTCAGGAGGAATACTCTCGAATTTTCGTGTTTAGTAGTCAACATACCGAAAGGAACATTCATAGTAATCTTCGTGAATTCTCAGACCAAACTCAAACTCCCATTTCCGCTGTATTGGCTCTCGAACAGAATTCACAGGAATCAACTTACAGCAACACGTTTTACTGATAAGTTGACAACGCTGGTGTCACACACCACCAAGACCAAGCAAGTACAGTAGTCACAGCTGTATGGAGCAAAAGAAAAAAGGCAATGTTTTCTCTGCAAAAGTCAAAATAATGCAGCACTAAATTTCAGGTATATTTCATCTCTAAACTCCTTTCTCTCTTACATACATTCTCAACTTACAAAATCTTGCAACAATTACATTATCCTGATACACACACAACATAAGAAATATATTATCAATATCAAAATTCACAAGTATAATGTACAACGTAGTCAAATTAATGAACATAGAAATAATGGTTCAATTACATAAGCATTCTCTAATTCAAATCATAGATCAATAGCAAACATGTATGAAATATTCTAAGTCCATTCTTTCTTTATCAGTCAGTTAACTTACCATCAGCTAACGGATCACCTTTATGATCAGAATCAAATTCAAAGTGATTAAAATAGAGTACTTCTTCAAAGAAACTTTCGGTCCATCCCCATTGGATGAGTTTGTTTCGAACAAGTGTGAGACTATTAGTCAGAAAAACTACTCATCCAGTTGGGACTAGTTTGCATTGCGTCAGCAAATTTCGAGCATATTCTCAACTCATGTTGTTTACTCCAACTCTGACACAAAAAGAAACCCATCATAAGGAGTGCCCAAGATCGGGTCACTTTGACAATTTAACAATTTATAAAACAATTGTCTTTAGAAAAAGGGAGAGGAAAATTTACTCCACCATACATAGTAAAGTGAAATCTTGCTTACTGGAGTCTGTACTCTGTGCTGAAGTAAAGAAAGTGAAATTATTACTTGCTGTAGTCTGTACACAACAATATAGTAAAGTTAAATAATTGTTTAATATAGTCTGCACACTCATTACTATAATATAGTGAACCATGATATGTCAAGTTTCAATGCCCTCCAATTCACCGAACAAGACAGGTAACTCAGGAAATTTCTGCGTCATTGAAAGAAGCGTTGAGGTATAGAAGAAGCTGGTAACAATACTAAAAGAAATGCTCATAAAAGCAAACAGTAAATATTTATTGCACTTGTTTAATAAGCACCCCCCCCCCCAACACACACACACTTCCCTCTGCCTTGTTGAAATGTCTATTAAGCTTACAGTAATGGAAGTTTTAGTGTTTGAGTTTGAGGTAAGTCCGAGTGTGAGGTATATGTCTGTGGTATGTGAGTTTGAGGTTTATGTCTGAATATTTGAGTTTGAGGTTTATGTCTGAATATTTGAGCTTGAGGTTTATGTCTGAATATTTGAGTTTGAGGTTTATGTCTGAATATTTGAGTTTGAGGTATTATTTTTTTAGTTTATAGTAAATGAGTTTGAGATATGTTTGCGGTTTTGATCTTGTGGCATTTAAACTTGAGGTATTTAAATTGTAGTTCTTGAAATTGTGGAGTGTCAGCTTGTAGTAGATGAGATTGCATATGACTAATGAATTTGGATGATTTATTGTAACATTTAAAGAAATCCGAAACCACATCTTCGCGACATTGTAAGTTTAACACACACACACACACACACACACACACACACACACACACACACACACACACACACACACACACACACACACACACACACACACAAACACACACACGCGCACATAAATATAGACAGACATAATGACACACAATGTGTTCTATGGTTTTATGCAATCACTTTGAAAACGTACTTTAAAAATTCCCAAAAGGAGCATTCATGCATGTCAGTTGTGATATGCTGAACATCATGACAAAGGAAATTTGACCTTGGAAAGCTGAGAGGACGATTTATGTAAACGTGGTTTGGAGCTTTGCCACTTCCCTGTTCTCGTACCCGCCTTACGGAGAGAAAGAGGACAGGACTGCAAAGACACTCAACATGTCTTGGCATGTTACATAAACACACAATTGTTCAAATCGGATCAGAATTTAAAAAATTTTCACTATGGGATATTTCCCTCCCTTGCTTTCTCAAGTTTTCAAGTCATTCGTGCTACAAAATAGTCTTCTTTCTTCAGAACTCGATAACGTGTGTTTATTTTTGATTAAATTTTCTTTTCCCATTCTTTCTCGCCATTGGTTTTTAGACTGTCTTGGTGTCAAAGAGTTTACTACAATTGCAATAAAAATACAACATCAACATCTAAAAGAAATACATCTAACATTGCAAAAGAAACACATCTAACATTGCAATAAAAATACAACATCTAACATTGCAATATGAAAACAAAATCAAATATTCAAATACAAATACAATATTAGAACTAATGAACAAGAGCAAGAGAGTCATTCACTTGATCTTTCATTAAAGTGAACATCAGGAGTGACTGGCTTATCTTGAGCACGATAATAAGAACTTATCCGCAATTTCCTGAACACACAATTCAAATAGCATGCGCGATGCGATAACTGTTATGCAAATAGACGTTTTGTGATCAACTTCCGGTTTTCATTTCTACCATAATCCTACCAAAAATCGCTCACATTTAATATTGATTTTTAAAGCTATTGACCACGAATAGAAGCATTGGACCGCTCCGTGCTCTGGAAGTATATACGACTGAGAAAATTACAAGAGGCATGAAATCAATCTTTTTTTTGAACATTTCAAATGAAACATGAACTTCAATGAGATGTACACTTCGTGTTTTATTGAATTCCATCGAAATCAGACCTCACGAGACAGTGTCTGCTTTGCAATCCTCCAAAGAGTGTTTATGATAACTCTCTTACCTTTGCTGATGAAAAACTTACCATTGACAACCCTCTACCAGAATTATATCTTGGTCATTTAAAAAAAAAAAAGGTTAAAATCTACGAGAGGTGTCCAGCAACATTGTCGTCTGCTGAAAGTATTGCACAAACATAACAAACTTGATAAAAAATAAACAACTCGTCTACTGATGAATGTGGCATGCTTTTAGTTTTTTAGATTTTAAAAATTACTAACTTTAACAAACGGTTGAGAGCAAACATTTCTCAATAATAAATTCACAAACCTTGATGATTTATAAATATCATCGACCTTGAATATTTTGAGTATGGTCGCGAAAGTTGTTGATACTTAAATAAACTGCTTGAATTATTTATGAATAGAATAAACTTAATACATCTATACAAATTTGTCTCATTATACGTACACAGTTACATACATTCTAATATATTAATTGTATTGAATTACTAAAATATACATATTTATAAAGATACAAAATGTCTATCTATCTATCTATCTATCTATCTATCTATCTATCTATCTATCTATCTATCTATCTATCTATCTATCTATCTATCTATCTATCTATCTATCTATCTATCTATCTGTCTGTCTGTCTGTCTGTCTGTCTGTCTATCTATCTATCTATCTATCTATCTATTTATCTATCTATCTATCTATCTATCTATCTATCTATCTATCTATCTATCTATCTATCTATCTATCTATCTATCTATCTATCTATCTATCTATCTATCTATCTATCTATCTATCTATCTACCTCTCTGTCTGTCTGTCTATCTATCTATCTGAATATTACCTGATACCATTTTTATATTCATACATGTATTTTACTAACAATTATATATACATACTACCGTATGCGCATTCGATTTTCATATTAACTTATTTCCCTTTGTATACATTCTGTGGTGTAGTAAATTTGCCTATTCCTATTTCTATACTTAATTGTTATATAAATTATTAAATTATCGAAGTGACCCGACCTTGGCACTCCTTATGATGGTATTTTTATAAGAGTCAGAATTAGAGCAAATAACTCGAGAATATGCTAGAAATTGTGGATGCAATCCAAACCAGTTCTAACTGGATGTGTAGTTTTATTATCCAAAGGTTAATATTTATGGGAACGAGACCAGCCAAAGGGTAGAGATAAAAAGTTTACCTGCTATAGAGAATTCTATTGTCTAATCACATTGAATTTGGTGTGGCAATAAGTCTGGTCATGAAAGGCAGCCATTAGCATAATAGTGAATTAAATGACTGATTGAGAGAGAATGGATATTGTTTCTAGTGAACCTGTTCATAAACTATTGAACTGTATTTATTATGCTGTGTGTGTGTATCTGACTAATAAATACTGCTGCAGGAAACTGTAAGTTGAGACTTGAATGTAAGAAAGAATGGAGTTAAAAATGAATAAAGTGGAACTGAGTGTTTGTTCACAGATTATATTTTATAAGGAAAAAGCAGCCTTGTTTATCTGAATCTCCCGCTTTACTGATTATAAACCGCTATAAACATGGTATATCGAAAATTATCTACCACAGTAAGTGTAAGATATACACTGCACTCCATTGACGTATGGTGGCAAAGTATGCTGACTTTATAAGCAACTTCTGGTACAAGGATGTTACTGGAAATTGCTACAATAATTGTTCTGCTTGATGGAGCTATTACTACAGAATGCTAGATTAGCCTCGAGAGAATAGCTGTAAATCAGTTTTCTACAACATGAGAAGGAAAACAGGTGGAATTGACATAAACAATAAACTTGTGACATTGGTGACAAAAAGGGCTGAATAATACTATTGCAGTTTCATCTAGACAAGGTTAGATAGAAACTATCATTAGTTCACGTTAAATAAGGTTCAAAACTTATAAACTTCACATTAAATAAGGTTCAAAACTTATAAACTTCACGTTAAATAAGGTTCAAAACTTATAAACTTCACATTAAATAAGGTTCAAAACTTATAAACTTCACATTAAATAAGGTTCAAAACTTATAAACTTCACATTAAATAAGGTTCAAAACTTACAAACTTCACATTAAATAAGGTTCAAAACTTATAAACTTCACGTTAAATAAGGTTCAAAACTTATAAACTTCACATTAAATAAGGTTCATGTGAAAATATAGGACTGCAAATAAAATGAGTAATGCTTTAATTATTTCTTTGTTAATAATGTTTTAAAGTTAGTTAATTTTATGTTAAATTTGTGCAATATACTTCTTCCTGTGTTGTGTTTTGTTGAGACAGAATATTAGTTACTTGGACTAGTGTTTACAACATCCTGACCATATTTATTTGATAAGGTAATCAACCCTACCTAGCATACTTGTCCAAGTTAATTGTAAAGCACTCAAGTATGCATGTTAGTATTGTTTTGCCTATGGACATCTTCACTAAAACATGGCACCTGTACAAACTCTAGAATCTTTTTGTATGCCAGAACACATACCACTTTTCGCCCTATGTTGTTAAAGAAATTAGAAGTGTGACTTGGGGAACACCTGAGGTTTAGAGTGAAGAACAGTATTCTTAACTTGGGACCAAATACAATTAAAACATGATGGAACAATTGCGCATGAGGTTAAAAGTCAAGAGATGGGTGAAAGCCAAAATCATATGGACAAGAAGTGCAGCGTAAAGGCACTCCAGTTGACAGAGTGATTATGAACCGCCAACACTCAAGGCAAAATAAAAATAATCTTTAATAATGGCTGTGATGTTTGATAGAGTTTCTCATCCACATTTTATAAAGACCTTTACGAGAGGCGGGGTATAGACATTAATGATTTTGAGTATTGTCCCTTCTTATCGCAGTTCGTAGTTAGGAAATGTCGATTCATATCAACATTCTCTCAACTAAAGTTCATATTATTCATAGTTCATTAGGGAAAAATGAATGATTATAAAGTTTGAATCATAAATTCATATCAGATTAAGTTCATATCAAGTTCGTACTATATAAAGTTCACATTACATTAAATTCGTATCAAGTTCGTACTATATAAAGTCCACATTACATTAATTTCGTATTATTTATTCCTATCAGGTAGGGTTAGTATTATGCAACTGTTGATAACAAATTAAATTCGTTTATGTAAAGTTTGAATGTCCTGATGTGAAAGGTATAATTTGTATCAGGTACAGACATTGTGTTCAAGGATATCAGGTAAAATTCAAAGCACGGAGAATTTGTATCAAGTAAATTTCATAGGATGAAAGTTTTCTGTAAGAATGATCGTTTTTGATAAAAAAAATTAAATATCGGTTTCAGAAAACTGAAAAACTACATACACTGGAACAATTATACATGAAAGAGAGTGAGGCGAAAACCTTTTGTTTATCTTCGACAATTGATAAAGAACAATAAATGCCAAGTGTGACAGATGATAAAGAACTCGGCCTACCTAAATAGCCATGTCCATTTCAGCTATTTCAATCTCAGATCTTCTGGTGATTTGTGTTGTTAAGTTACTGAAATAAATTTTAATTCCTCCATGCAAAATCCTTTTTGAACCATTCACATTCGCCTTATTTCGCCCAGTCTTTTGATTTACTATTATCCAGTGGCAAAAGGCGCATGTTACTGTGACAACTTTTGATTTACTCCTATCCTGTGGCAAAAGGTATATGTTACTGTGACAATTTTAGACTTGCAATTTAGTTAAACACACTAGGACTGTTTGGGCCATCTTGGCCGGACAAAAGGGTTGCTGCCCTTGTTTGAGCAGGTAGCACAGGCCGACTGTGATACTCATGCAATGATTGTTTCGGATATTATAACTCCTAGGCATCAACCATTGTCAACAAGTGTGAAATGGTGTTTAGCCGGAAAGATGACTCCATTTATGAGAATGGTTTTAAGTTAGCGTTGGATTACGAGTCTCTGCACGTCCAACGCTTTCAACATACATGGTGTGTCTTGTACTAGTATGTATATATGTGTGTCTGTGTATGCATATATATGTGTGTCTGTGTATGCATATATATGTGTGTCTGTGTATGCATTCTTGCTTAAATATGAATGTATGATAGGGTACCTTTGCGTGTGCGTGTGCGTGTGCGTGTGTCTTGAAGACCATTGAGGGACGGAATAAAATAAGCCGCATAATAAATTTTATAACAAGAAAATTATACATAGCGTTTTTAAATATATTACAATGTGTTTGTGTGTTTGTGTGTGTGTGTGTGTGTGTGTGTGTGTGTGTGTGTGTGAGAGAGAGAGAGAGAGAGAGAGAGAGAGAGAGAGAGAGAGAGAGAGTAGGATGTGTTTGCGAAAGGGTGGAGAGGGACAACGGGTATATGAGAAAAAAAGAGAGGAGGGTGGATGGTGGGTGTACGTGAGAGGGCCGGGCTTCTATGGTATTTGTGAGAGTGAGTGAAGTTACAGACAGAGAGGGGGTGGAGCGTGCATATGGGAGAATACGAGAGAAAGAGAGAGAAGGGAACACTTGCGTATGGTGGTTGGGGGGGAAAATGGGGAGGGAGAGAAAGAAAGAACTATTCTTCGTCGACTTTTGCCGTATCAAATTCTAAACCGTCCTGAGAAAGTAAATAACAAAATTATTTTACGACATGTGAACGTCAATTTTAAGAGGATTGTAAATTTTAATGAATACAATTCCCCTCCCCCCCCCCCGCCGCAAAGTCGAATAGATCCCGTTCTGTATTGTGTACACGAGATCTGACTGAAAATACAGATTTAATTCCCTTTCTTCATACTTAGAAAAGATCTGATTGGAAATTCGAGAACACAAGCACGGTCGGGGTGGATGGGGGTGGTGGTATAATCCACAACTGGCTTTTACCATATATGGCAAATCTGAAACTCTATTCAAAAGACATCTCAGGTTCTTCGTGTAATGAACTTTGGTATCATAGGAATATGTAACCAGTGTGAGGGCAGACAAGATCTAAACAGGTCCAAACTCAGTGCTGCCCCTTTGTTTCCTTAGCATGTGAGTACTCAGCTTTTGATTCTTGTTATTCTTTTTTGTGAGTTTATGTGACCGTCGTGTTCCTGATTTTGTTTTTCATAGATTAACTTGAAGTAAATAAAATTCCTATATTATAGAATTGCATTTTGAGTTTGTTTTTATAAAGTTATAATTAGTTTGAGAGAATTCTTTCAAATGGTCGGTGGCTGTTGTGTCTTTAGTTTGCAAAATAATTAAATATGAGATAAAACTGTTTCAAAGAGATACATTATCGGCAAATGTATTTACCTGGGATACATTTGTATGATTTTCTTTCATGAAAGGAAGAATGTAAATAAATAAAAAAATGATCATTTAAAAATGTAAAATATTATTGCGCATAACAGTATCTTTTTTTAGGGGTCAGTAAAATCGATTTGTTTTAACTTTACTATAAAACGAAAAGAATATGAAAGAAAAATATAATAAAGTTTAGAAATAAGATTAATTTAAATACAGATTGATGAGTGAAGTTCAATCTGCAAAATTACGGTTGTCCTGTGAAATAACCAATGCTTAGCCAATATAAAATAAAATCCTTAGTAAATAAACAAACAACAAATTAATTAGCTGTCCACATTAATGATTTTGAAATTTACAAGTAGCACTTTCTGTCTGTAGCGTCCTTTGTGTTATGGCTTGAAACAACTTTTAAATTATTAACCCTGCCCTGTATTCCCCTGGTTTTTCTTGCTCTCACACTCTCAAACACACATGCACACACTCACAAGTAGGCACGCGCACGCGCACACACACAAATAAACACTCGAAATCTAGAGAGTAAATAATTGACGTCTAAAAAAAGGCTCTGAATAAATTTCAATGATAGATCAACTTGAAATCCCGCAAACCATTGCTGATTTATTTTTGATCAAAGAAGATTGAATAACGGAAACAACCATGGTATCCATGCCTACGTCAACAAGAAACTGTGTCAGTACAGCCTCGTTCTCAAAGCCGGCGTTGGGTTGCTCGGGAAACAGTCTTTTATTTACTTCCTTCTTGGAATGAGAAGTAGGTCTTAGGTAAAATCCCAAAGTATCGTCCAAAGCTATGACCCCATGAGCTTTATAACAATAAGACACTTCTAGTTAACTCTTACGCGATTGGTCCGTACAAATGCCGTCTCATTTCTCTTCAAAGAATAAAGTCAAGATTTGTACGGGCAGTGAGTGAAGAATGGAGGCGACATTTTTTTTTGTCCCCCTAGGCAACTAACTAGTTTATAACACGATTATTTAGTGAGCAGAGTTGGAGAGGGAGGGAGTGTGTGTGTGTGTGTGTGTGTGTGTGTGTGTGTGTGTGTGTATGTGGGGGGGGGGAGATATTAAAATATACGCAGGTTTAGATATATGTCAATGTCAAAATTAAGTTTGACCGCCCTATATTTCGCTCGGCTGACGTTTTAATTTGTCCCATCGAATTATGTTTTTTTTTTAAAATTGTCATTTAGCAATTTGTGTTTTAGAAGAGATATGATATCACCATGATTACGTCATCTTAAGTACTAATATTCGGAATTTAGTGTTCAGTCTTTTTTCATAAGATACTAACTTGACACAATATTTGTAGAATGAATAAGAAATAGAACGTTTCGTCAGGAAGTTCTGAGAGGGTTCTAAATGGGAATTCTTTCATTTGGCATAATGATAAGATGACTGAGATTTTTTTCTGTCATCACAACATAAGAGCTGGTTTGGTCATGTGGCGGCTTTGAAGCAGTTATCCTGACTGTTGTCTCATGCAAAATATCTTGTTATGGCTGGTGGCTGTACTTCAACAAGGCAGGAAGGGTTATGTTCCCTTATGAAGGCGGTATTGTCGAGACTGGTGCCATGATAAATTTCATCCTGCAGATTCAGAGAGTCATGGGATGAAAAACATGAAAAAATGAAAGCGTTTGAAATGCTGGCAAACATCATTTAGCCAATGGCCCCTGACTATACCTAAGCTGTCTATCGCACCACTCAGCATTATGTATTCCGGGCAGGCACACAGCAAATGAAAGTGTGTCATTGGGTCAATCAGTGGAATAAAGTTAAAACTCAGCGCCTGTGGCTGTACTGGCGATGTCATAGTGTCTACTTGATCGCATGGTGTGCAGTGGGTTTGCTGAAACATTTCATCAGTTAAAACTGTATCCTTCTATCTATTATTCCCTTTCTGAACGCCCGCTGACAGTTTATTTTATAACTTTTGTTCCTTCCTGCTTGGTTATTATTTTTACAGTGAAAATTCGAATTTAGCAAATGAACTTGACCGTCGTTAATTTTTTTAATGCATACTTCATGAACGCAACATAAAGCTGGCCAATTGAAAACATTCTCATGTGCTCGAAGGCCAAGGACGCTTTAAATGCAATATAAAGCTGGCCAATTGAAAACATTCTCATGTGCTCGAAGGCCAAGGATGCTTTAAATGCAACATAAAGCTGACCATATGAAAAAAAATCCCACAAGCTCGAAGGTCAAGGATCTTTAGCGTCACCCCCCCCCCCCCAATCTCCAACTTGCTCTAAAGTCAAAGACGCTTTAGCGTTATACTGGATATAATGAACAATTATGTTTCAAGTGAACAATGTGTCTTACAGCATGCATACAGTTGGGACAGATGTACTTCATTTTAATGTTGCAAGTGTGTTATATGTCACAATATTACAGAACTGTTATTGTTAACATTATATTACAAAGGTGTTTACATTACAAATCATGATGTATGTTGCTATGGTATTGTGTTTTATAACATAGTTACATTATTACCATGAGGAAAATATATAGTAGCATATATTGACATATATTTTTTACTCTATTTTATAAAAACGAAATAATTCTAAGTTTAACCACTCTTCATTATTTTCAGAACTAATCCAAAAGTAATAACATACACAGCCCAGAATGGAGCAGCAGCAACAACAACAACAGCAACCACCACCGCAACCACCACCGCAACCAGCAACGCAACAACCACCGCCTCCCTATGGCTATGGCTACCCTCCCCCGCCTCACTACTACCCTCCTCCTCCTCCCCAGGCAGCAGTAAGTACCCTGTGTGCACAAGCTATTATCATGAAAACATAATCAATGTATTTTTTCAAAATTGTGATATTTTCTTACTTTATTTTGTGTGTATTGTGGCGTGTGTAGAATACTTCACAATTGTCTTCACAATCTTCTAATATACTTCACATCCAGATTTGAAATTTTCTGCCGGTTTCTTATTAAACTTAACAGTCATGTCAATATTCTTCACCTTGAGTTTAACAGGCCATTCTAGACGTCTCATCAGTTTTACAATTAATTGGTTAATTATTCACATTAAATTTAACAGGCCTCTCTAGAACTCTCATCAATTTTACAATTAAATTGTTAATGCTTCACATTTAGTTTAACAGACCTCTCCAGACCTCTCATCAATTTTACAATTAATTGGTTAATGCTTCACATTAAGTTTAACAGGCCTCTCTAGATCTCTCATCAATTTTACAATTAATTGGCTAATGCTTCGCATTATGTTTAATAGTCCTATATGCTCCCCACATCCTGGCATATATGAATTTTTCAAAAGTTTTGATCGGGTTCTCACAAAAACTTTACTATCCTCTTTATGTCTCACATCAATCTCAACTAAAGTCATCAGGTCACACATTCTTAAGAGTCCCCCAGCATCTCACATTTTTACAGTTATCTATTATCGTACATCTAGCACTTCTCTAATACTTTTTATCAGTCTTCAGAATTCTATATGTCACGAACTCACCAATTCTCTAATGTTGCACATCTAGCTTACCAATCCTCCTTATACCTCACATCTAGCTTACCAATCCTCCTTATACCTCACATCTAGCTTACCAATCCTCCTTATACCTCACATCTAGCTTACCAATCCTCCTTATACCTCACATCTAGCTTACCAATTCTCCTTATACCTCACATCTAGCTTACCAATCCTCCTTATACCTCACATCTAGCTTACCAATTCTCCTTATACCTCACATCTAGCTTACCAATCCTCCTTATACCTCACATCTAGCTTACCAATCCTCCTTATACCTCACATCCGTTTTAACATTCCTCTTTTTGCTTTACACCAATCTTAGCAATGATACACTAACACCATTCTTATCACTACACTATATATCATAAATCAAGCATAATACGACTACATTTGTCAGTGAGCTATGTCGACATGAATATACGAAATAATTAAAATATAATTATATCACCTAAAGTGGAGAGAGAGACAGAGAGAGAGAGAGAGAGAGAGAAACAAACAGACAGACAGACAGACAGACAGACAGACAGACAGACAGACAGACAGACAGACAGACAGACAGACAGAAAGTAACAGACACGCACACAAAACTGACGTAATCATTAGAGAGGAGTAGTCTATATCAGATCTGTCATTAGACGGATTGCCAACACAAGCTGTTTTCCCATTGGGTAATCCAGTAAATTGACCTTGTAGTTTTCCATTAGGTAATCCAGTAAATTGACCTTGTAGTTTTCCCATTGGGTAATCTAGTAAATTGACCTTGTAGTTTTCCCATTAGGTAATCCAGTAAATTGACCTTGTAGTTTTCCCATTAGGTAATCCAGTAAATTGACCTTGTAGTTTTCCCATTGGGTAATCCAGTAAATTGACCTTGTAGTTTTCCCATTGGGCAAGCCAGTTAACTGTCGCTTTAGGTGTTATTTCATTGGTTAAGCCAGGAAACTAACGTTGTAATTTTCCAATTTGGTAAACCAGTAAATGATGCTGTAGTTTTCCCGTTGGATAAGTCAGTAAACTGACATTGTAGTTTTCCCATTAGGTAAGCCAGTAAACTGGTGTTGCAGGAGTTTCCCATTAAGCGGGTATGCTCACGTTATAGGAGATTTCACATTGGGTAAACCAGTAATCTGAAATTGTATGAGATTTAAGCCAGTAAAATGACATTTGTATGAGACTGAAGGCAGTAAACTGATGTAGGAGATTTAAGCCAATAAAATGACGTTGTATGAGATTGAAGACAGTAAACTGATGTAGGAGATTTAAGGCCAGTAAAATGACGTTGTATGAGACTGAAGCCAGTAAACTGACGTTGTAGGAGATTTCCAATATGGCGAGCCAATAATAGGACGTAGTAGGAGAGCGACAGGTGAAGGAGAATCATACTACCATTGCTATCGAAAGACTGTTTATATAGAGCAAGCATGATGAGGATTTCTGGAGTTTTAATAAAAATTAATTTAAGAAATATATATTTATTTATAACTTGAATATTGAATGACTAAGTTTCCCATCTGGCATATCAAACATCTATGGCAGCGTATACAATGCAAGCAGAAGTGTCAGTGTTTCGCGGTGACCACTACCTCACTACTCTGTGGCATAAACATCAAATGGTGAATCCAACTTTCACACATGCGAATTCATTTAATTATATATCTTTGCTGCCACATATCCAATTTGCTGAGTCATTTTCAAATAGTTTTCCAACAAATATGACGTTGTGTGCCTAGAGTGTTGTCCCTTATACTTATCCAGGCTGGTGCTATGATACTTTAGTACAATCATTTATCAAACTGATTTTATGGTCCTATAATAATCTTTTAAATTTAGCCAAACTTGCTTTGAAATGCGAGAATTTTATTTTAACTAACGCAAGTTAAGGTCCTCGGCCGCAGTCAATTATATTTATTTAAAATGATGTAATGCTCTAAGTCTAAAGCGACAACCATCTAGTTATGTGTGCTGCAAGAGTTCAGTCCCTCCTACTTATTCAAACTAATGTGTGGTGCTAGAGTTCAATCCCTTATACTTACCTAAACTGATGTAGCGCTAGAGTTCAATCCCTTATACTTATCAAGCTAAAGTTTGGGTGCTGTTCTATCCCTTATACTTATCAAAGCTAATCTGTTGTGCTGGAGTTCAGTCCCTTATGCTTATCCAAGCTGATGTGTGGTCCTAGAGTTCAGTCCCTTATATTTGTTCAAGCAAATCTGTGGTGAAGAGATCATTCGGTTGTCCAAGAGTTCAGTCCCTTATACTTATCCAATCTGATTTGTGGTCTGAAGGGTGTGGTCGATTCAATTACTTGTAAATGCCACGATAATTTTACAATTCATTTCGATTCCTGTCACCTGATGGTGCGTCATTCATATTATATTGGATCTTTGTTTGCAGCCTGCTCCAATCATTATTATGAACAACCAACAACAGCAACAGCAGCAACAACAACAACAGCAGCAACAAGTTGTGGTGTACAAAGAGTAAGTATTTGTTTAAGGGATTATGAATGGCGGGTCAACAGGGCTCTGAGAAATTTATGATCAACCAGCTCTTAGGTTTTAAACATCATTTATTGTGGAACTCATCAACCACTTAATCTACCTTTAGTGTGAAACTAGTAATTGACAGAATTAAGATCGATATTTCAAATTTACGTAAAATGTGTCAGTAAAATCAATTTAAGAAATTTAAGGGAAATAAGAAATGAAAATCAAATACACGAATTTTACAAAAATAATATAATTGAAATTAAACAATGATCTCAGGTTTACTGCAGAATTATTACCTTAGTGCGAAATACATAATTAACAGTGAGCCATGAATTTAAAGAAATAAACAATTAAGTTAAACTATGACAATCAAGTAGTGTATACAATTAGAATAGACATGTGAAATATATAGTTAAGATCTATCCAAGAAATTTAAAATGAAATAAATTGACACCAATTTATTTCAAGTGATACACAATTAAATCAATTTAATAAATACAAATAAACTACAGATAATTAAGACCAATCTACGGAATTCAAAAGATGTGTACAGTTAAAGTAAACTTGGAATTGACAATGAAATGAAAAAATAGTTTCGTTCAAAAATTAATTTTAAATATAGAATTAAAATAAGTCTACTGGATGGCCAAATGAAGTCAAGGTTGACTTTGCGTTTTCCGAAATATTGGGATCAACGCAGGAAATTGTGAGTAAATATATAATTCAGATTAAAATCTAAAAATCACGTGACTGATTATTATTTTTCAAAGTCCACAAACTCTGGAAGTTGTTTTTTGTTTCATGAACAAATTAACATTTAATACTTTGCAAAAGCCTATAATTATATATAATTATATATTACAAATAGATTCGCTTTATAAACAGTGATAGTATCAAATAATTAAACGCTACAAATATTTATACTTTTCAAAAGTTAAAATTTACAATTAATTATACTTTACAAATAGTTATACTTTACAAAAAGTTAAACTTACAAATAGTTAAACTTTACAGATAGTTAAACTTTACAAAAGTTAAACTTTACAAATAGTTATACTTTACAAAAGTTAAACTTTACAAATAGTTATACTTTACAAATAGTTAAACTTTACAAAAGTTAAACTTTACAAAGAGTTATGCTTTACAAAAGTTAAACTTTACAAATAATTATAATTTAAAGTTTAAAAGATCGTTAGTAATAGAACATCGAGTGAAATGTTTCAAGTCCAGTAACTAGAACTAGCAACTTGTTTTTGTAGTGGAGCAATAAGAAATAAAAGGCTAAAATTAAACTACAAAATGAGCCCTGATTAAACTATTTCATTTTCTTTTTAGGTCGGTCAACCATTGTCTTCACTTTATTATCACTCTTTTCTTCCCGTTTTGGATTATTGTGTGGATCGGGCTGGTAAGTTGCCTATCTTACAGTTTACCTTATATTTAACCTTTTGCTAGCCAGTTAAGTAATGATTATATTTCTATTTATTCAAAGTCTTAACAGCCATGACATTTAAGCATTAAAAAATCCATAACAGTGCCCAAGGTCGGGTCACTTTGACATTTAACAGTTTATATAACAATGAAATTTAGAAATAGGGATAAACAAATTTACTATGCCACACTCCCCTTTAAGTATTATTTCTATTCTCTCTCTTCTTTTTTATCTATCTATCTATCTATCTATCTATCTATCTATCTATCTATCTATCTATCTATCTATCTATCTATCTATCTATCTATCTATCTATCTATCTATCTATCTATCTATCTATCTATCTATCTATCTATCTATCTATCTATCTATCTATCTATCTATCTATCTATCTATCTATCTATCTATCTATCTATCTATCTATCTGTCTGTCTGTCTGTCTATCTCTCTATCTATCTCTCTCTCTCTCTCTCTCTCTCTCTCTCTCTATCTATCTATCTATCTATCTATCTATCTATCTATCTATCTATCTATTTGTGTCTCTGTCTTTCTTTATATATCTCTCTCTCAATACAGTATTAAATTGCGTGTCGATTGATAATTAGATCGATTCTTTCCGATAAAATGTTTTCGTTTCTCTTGAAATTTAAGTAAAAGGAAAATATAATATTATGTAAGTTGATCAAAGTACTAAGGTTAAAATTCTTCAAATGTTATAGAAATATGCATAACATTGAACCTGTCTCTGGCCACGGTTGCACTTGAATTAATAATATTACTGTTTCACTTGCGAGATAGTTTTCGTAAGAGACAGGATCATTCTGCACTCTAAATCCATGTCTTATACGGTAGATTTACTTAAACAGTGCAACAGTTGTCATCTAAGAAACTTTACAATGAATTATTTGTGTATTCAGTCAATTTAGTCAACAAAGAACTCTCACTCACTCACTCACTCACTCACTCACTCACTCACTCACTCACTCACTCACTCACTCACTCACTCACTCACTCACTCACTCACTCACTCACTCACTCACTCACTCACTCACTCACTCACTCACTCACTCACTCACTCACTCACTCATTGACTCACTCATTGTTGTTTCTTTACAGTGCATATGCTATGGCTTATGATTGAACAAGTAATACTTACGACGAGAGCGCCTTCAATCTTCAATCTAACAGTCAATCAGACTCTCGAAAAACTTGCTGAACAAACTGAAAACTACTGTTTGATCTTCAATTTGGAAGAAATGACAGCACTTTTACTTTGTAAAAAAAATCTGTACTTGGTTAAGTGTAGCACTAGGATTGCTGATTTTATATTTCATTAATTAGAAGTTTTTAATTTTTTAAAATCCATTTTAATATGGAAAAACTTTTTTGTATAAATTATTGCATACAACAATATGTTTTAAATATATTTTTAAAATGTTACTTATAAATTCATTGAAATTTGATTCTGATCCAAAATTATTTGAAAATCGGCTGATTAATATACTGTAAATAACATTAAATAGTAGTATTAAACACACTTTAGATTTCGCATACAGCAAATGTTTGTAGAGAAATGGAATAGGAAAAATTAAACAAACATTCAGTCGCATTATCTAGTCGAACACATTTTACAATTACACCCCTGACTTTTACAAGCATACCTTGGAATTGTTTATTTTCAAAATTAATTGGAAACTGATTTCTTTGTTTACTAGTTATTTTTGACCTATGACATTTGACCTATTGATCCATTGTCGTTATGTGGCGTTTTTCGTTGAGAATGCTCCTCTTCAGAACAAAATGTTAATCAACAAATGCAAATAAGCACAGACACGTTGATTTACACACAACTGAAGATTATATTAGTAAATAAAAATTGCTAAGTGTTTTTAATTAAAGTTAAATAAGTCACGTGATTGTTTCTCTAGAACGAAAATCACTATCCAATTCAAAGTTACCCAGTCCAATTACAGTGATTTCCGATAATAAAATATCGATCCAATACGGTGGCTATTGCGAGAACTTTTAAACCAAAAGTACCGTGATTCTATAAACAAAAGATAAAAATAAATTTATGCAGTCACATTCAACCAGGGGAAATAATTTAGTACAATGACTTCAGCAAAATCTTTAAGATGTAATGTGTTTATCAAGCCAGTACAAAGGAAAGCTATATATACTAAAATCCGTCCATACTTTAAAATAGTCATAAATGTATTTTGAAAATTTATTTATGTGTTGCCATATTCCCTAGTATTACCCGTTTATGACTGTGATAAATAGAACTCCAAATATTCTTTATTCACAGAAGAAATTTTATTAAATATTTATGTCTTTCTATGTGACTTTGATTTATTTATTCCTGAAATGTACGTAAAGTGTATACGTCTGTTTCATTAAAAAAAAAAGCTGGGTAAATAAACTGACGTCATTTCCTGTTGGTGTGAATTATATGTATATATGATATAATCGAGTGGGTCGCGTGTTATTACAAGAATCACTTAATTGTACTGCATTAAAATATTTTGTTCCTATGTACTCTTCATTCTTGTAATAGAAATACATTTACAAACACACGTGGATGCATTCTCCCAAAATTTCATCATTTGACAGGAGTAACTAGTGGCAACAATGTAGCTGTATTTAAGATGGCGATTAAATATTTAACCTAATCGTAAAAATGTGTGATTCTTATTCAGTGAAAAGTATATATACACATTTTAATCATTGTCAAGGACGAATGATATAATTTATAAGTGGACACAATCCATTTACGAGAAATATTTAAAATAGGTTGCAAAACTATTTGTTCTCAAAAGTGGAAGATAATTAACATTAGTTCGCTTCATGATTTTTATTTTATCTTGAACGACCATCAAATGATTTTCTTAACACCTGCCTATTAATGAGAAGACTTTTGATAGAACCTAGAGATTTACCCAGTCTTCCAATTATGGTATAACCATTAATGTAAATATATTAACTATGGTCATTACCTCACTACACTTGTACACCTAGTTATAGATATGGTCCGTAGGAAAAATGTAGGAGTGTTACTTTAATGTGTAATAGACAATGACCTCTCAATACTTCCGGGCTATTATTTCTGAAGGGAGTTCTATGTCGAATGCACGTTTAATTAGCTTCAGTGTGAAGGAGTTCTAACCACGTGACTGGGTTTACTCTTGCCTCGAATTATATCTTCCAACCAGAGAGCGGAATTATGCACGATAGTGTGGGCGAGTGCGATCAAAGCCCAGATCACTACATATTATAAAACTTTAATTTAAGCAAATAACTGATTACACATGAGGATAGTATAGTATCTAGTAGTATCAGTAATTTTACCTTAAATAAAAAAAATCTATCGTGTATACATTTTTTGTGGTGGTTGAACCCGCATTATACTTATTTATATGTATGATTAAAACATTGTGGTGAAGTAGGTTTGTCTAACACTAGTTCTAAACTTAATTGTTATATAAACTGTTAAATTGTCGAAGTGACCCGACCTTGGGCACCTTATGATGATACTTTTTGTAAGTGTCAGAGTTGGAAGTAAAAGCTCAAATTGAGAATATGCTAGAAATTGTTGATGCAGTGCAAATCAATTCCAACTGGATGAATAGTTTTTATTATCCAATGATTAAGATTTACGAGAACAAGACCAGGCAATGGGCTGAGATAAATAAATTACATGCTCTAGAGAATTCTACTGTTTAATAACTTTGAATTTTGAGTGGCAAAAAGTCCGGTCTTGAAAGGTGGCCATTAGCTTAATGGTGAGTTAATTGACTGATTGAGAGAGAATGGACTTAGAAATATTTCGTGCAATTTTCCTATCGATATTTTGTACTTGTGTTTTACGTAGATTTGCATTATGTGAGTAGATTATTATTTCTACAAATGTTTGAGCTATGATGCTCGTAATTAGTATGCTAAACACTTGACATTGTTTTAAGTGAACCCTCTCATAAAACTGATAAACTGTATTTATTAAGCTGTGTGCATGTACCAGGCTAATAAATACTGTTGTAAGAAACTGTAAGTTGAGACTTGAATGTAAGTAAAAAATGGAGTAAAAAGAAGTAAACTGGAAACTTAGCATTTGTTCCCTGATTATATTTTAACAGGGACAAAGCAGCCTTTCCATGTGCTTTATGATTCTCCTGGCTTAATGATTATAAACCCTTATGACCGTGGCAGACACGGGAAGCCTCTAATGCGTAACGGAGAACGGGCTGAATCTATGTCGGAAATCTTTCAAAACACTGTTGATTCACTCTAGTCATTGCAACAAGAACACACTATTTTGCATTTAGCTAAAAAGGGGGAAAATCTGCTACTGCAAACTTTACTTCTTACGCTGCTTCCATTCCTTAAGATTCTGACTACTTCTGTTTGTCAGGCATAGTGATATACATCTCGTGTCTGATCTCACACGTTCGAGATTGCATATGCTTGATATTCGTATTCTCTCCACTGAGGTTATAGTCAAGGATCGAACTGCAGCCGTAATATTGTTATTATAGCTTGTAAGACTCGATACCAGGGTGAATATTCTAGCCAGTGGATTCCTTCTCTTTTGGCTGATACACAGCTTGCCCGCGCTGGTACAAATTGTCAGGTGCCGTTACACTGAACGTTGGTATACTCGTGATAATTAAGATAACAGATCCCTTCTGTATGTCCAGTAGATTTTTGTAGCATTTATCACCCAGAGGTATTCTTGCTGCAGAAATGGTAACAACATATCTCATCGACTGGCTGGGCAGTCTGGACGAAAATACACTGAAATACACCAAGGATCTACCTAAGATACTCAGCTGTTAATCTTCATCACCAACTTTACTGGATCTTCTGCAAGCTGAAGTGGGTAGTATACAAAACATTAAAAACTCAATCATAAGATAAATCTATTTTACCTTAACATAACTAATATAGCAAATTCCATGAAATTCAATACAATGATTAATCACATTTAGATACATTTACTTAAATTACTTTCTTCAGGGATATTTTTCAAATCTTTAATGTTTCAGCTTTAATCTAGACTAGTGAGAGCTTCGAAGTTTCTTGAGTGAGTAATTTCACAGAATATTCAAATGGCAAGATAACTAGGAAAGATAAACAGAGACTACACAATCACAACTATCACACTTGAAAAAAACACAAGTCATGCATAAACAGAGAGTACACAACCACAACTATCACAATTACAAACATACACGCATACACAAACAAGTTACAACGAAATTTTAACGCACTTCCTTGTTCAAGATATAAAACCTCCTTTAACCCTCTGAGTGCTTCTGGCTGACCTACAAACTCTGTGATCACTTGGCGACTTAGACAAGTCACCATCGAATGTCAATAGCAGCCCCCATCCCCAAGTCAGAAGGTATGCAATTTGTTAGGGCAGACAATCGTGTTGATTTGAACCCTCCTACATGTATAAGTTGGGTCACTGAGTTTATGCTTCGTAAAACCGCATAACACTCGAAAGGTGTGCTTTCTTTCCTTGAATGCTTTTCTCGCATAGAGAAATATAACTGATAGACATTTTTTAGTTTTACTTGCAAATTACATTAATTTAATTTGATTCCAGATTACATTAGTATCGTTTCCGTTGCAAATTACAATAGGATCGTCTGCAACAATTCCATTTGCTCGATACACACACAACATAAGAAATACAGTATCTATCAAAATATCACAAGTATAATGTACAGCGTAGTCAAATTACTGAACATAGAAATAATAGTTGAATTACATAAGCATTCTCTAATTCAAATCATAAATCAAAAGCAAACTTATATAAACTATTCTAAATCCATTCTTTCTTTATCAGTCAGTTAACTTACCATAAGCTAATGATTGCCTTTATGACCGGACTCGAGTTATGTTCAAATTAAGAGTGATTTGAATAGAGAACTTCTTCAACAAAGAAACTTTCAGTCCATTCCCATTGGATGAGTGTTTCGAACAAGTGTGAGACTGTTAGTCAGAAAAACTACTCATCCAGTTGGGACTGGTTTGGATTGCATCAGCAATTTTCTAACATATTCTCAATCCAAGTTGTTTACTCACTCCAACTTTGACACAAAAAAAATACCACAATAAGGAGGCCCAATGGGATCATTTTAACAATTTATATAACCATTAAGTTTAGAAATAGGGTTAGGCAAATTTACTCCGTCACACATAGTAAAGTGAAATCATGCTTACTGGAGTCTGTACACTTTGTGCTGAAATTATTACTTGGTGTAGGCTGTTCACTCAATAATATAGTAAAGTTAAATCATTGCTTACTGTAGTCTGTAGTAATGTGAAATCATTGGCTTACTGTAGTCTGTACATAGTACTATAAAAAAGTTAAATCATAGCTTACTGTAGTCTGTAGTAATGTGAAATCATTGGCTTACTGTAGGCTGTACACTCAATACTATAGTAAAGTGAAACCATGATATTGTCAATGTTCAATATCCTCCAATTCACCGAACAAGACCCTCAACCCCCTAAAATTCTGTCATTGAAAAAAGCGTTGAGGTATAGAAGATGATGGTAACAGTACCTAAAGAAATGCTCATAACTGTAAACAGTAAATATTACTGTACTTGCTAAATGTGCCTTCCCCCTTCCCTCTTGAAATGTCTATTGTGTTTGAGTTTAAGTAAGAGTTTGAGGTAAGTCCAAGTTTGAGGTATATGTCTTAGGTTTTCATCTTGTGGCATTTTAACTTGAGGTATTTAAATTGTAGTACTTTAAATTGTGGTATGTCAGCTTGTAGTAGATGAGATTGTATATGACTAATGAAATTCGGATGATTTATTGCAACATATAAAGCAAATCCGAAACCATATCTTCGAGACATTGTAAGTCTAACACACACACACACACACACACACACACACACACACACACACACACACACACACACACACACACACACACACACACACACACACACACACAAACACACACACATTCACACGCACACAGGTACTCACGCAAAAAAAAATACAGACATACTGTCACACAATGTGTTTTATAGATTTATGCAATCACTTTGAAAACGTTTTTTAAACACCTCCCCTAAGGAGCATTCGTGCATGATAGTTGCGATATGCTGAAGAACATGACAAAGGAAATTTGACCTTGGAAAGCTGAGAGGACGATTTCTGTAAACGTGGCTTGAAGCTTTGCCATTTCCCCGTTCTCTTACCCGCCACCCGCCTTACGGAGAGAAAGAGGTCAGGACTGCAAAGACACTCAACATTGTACTCACCATGTCTTGGCATGTTGCATAAACACACAATTGCTCAAATCGGATTAGAATTTTAAAAATTTTCACTATGGGATATTTCCCTCCCTTGCTTTCTCAAGTTTTCAAGTCATTCGTGCTACAAAATAGTCTTCTTTCTTCAGAACTCGATAACGTGTGTTTATTTTTGATTAAATTTTCTTTTCCCATTCTTTCTTGCCACTGGTTTTTACACTGTCATGGTGTCAAAGATTTACTACAATTGCAATAAAAATACAACATCTAACATTGCAAAAGAAATACATCTAACATTGCAAAAGAAATACATCTAACATTGCAATAAAAATACATCTAACATTTCAATAAGAATACATCTAACATTGCAAAGTAAATACATCAAGATTTGAATATACAAATACAATATGAAACATTGCAATACAGATACAACAACCCTATATTGAACTACAAATACAAGATTTAATATTGCAATACAAATACACGATGTAACGTTGCAATACACAATACAAATATAACATGTAACATTGCAATATAAATACAAAACCTAACATTGCTATACAAATACAACATCAAAACATTTAAATATAAATATAAGATTAGAACTGATGAACAAGAGCCAGAGAGTCATTCACCTGATCTGTCATTAATGTGAACATCAGGAGTGACTGGCTTATCTTGAGCACGATAATAAGAGCTTATCCGCAATTTCCTGAAACACAATTCAAATAGCATGCGCGATGCGATAACTGTTGTGCAAATAGACGTTTTGTGATCAACTTCCGGTTTTCATTTCTCACGTCATAATCCTACCAAAAATCGCTCACATTTAATATTGATTTTTAAAGCTATTGACCACGAATAGAAGCTGTGGAAATATATACGAATGAGAAAACTACAAGAGGCATGAAAGCAATCTTGTTTTGAACATTTCAAATGAAACGTTGTGAACTTCAATGAGATGTACACTTCGTGTTTTCATCGAAATCAGACCTCAAGAGACAGTGTTTGTTTGCTTTGCAATCCTCCAAAGAGTGTTTATGATAACTCTCTTACCTTTGCTGATGAAAACTTATCATTGACAACCCTCTACCAGAATTATATCTTGGTCATTTAAAAAAAAAACAGGTTAAAATCTACGAAAGGTGTCCAGCAACATTGTCGTCTGCTGAAAGTATTGCACAAACATAACAAACTTGATAAAAAATAAACAACTCGTCTACTGATGAATGTGGCATGCTTTTAGTTTTTTAGATTTTAAAAATTACTAACTTTAACAAACGGTTGAGAGCAAACATTTCTCAATAATAAATTCACAAACCTTGATGATTTATAAATATCATCGACCTTGAATATTTTAAGTAAGGTCGGGAAAATTGTTGATACCTAAGTAAACTGCTTGAATTATGAATGAATAAATTAATACATCTAAAATTATCGCAACATACGTACACAGTTACATATATTCTAATATATTAACTGTATTGAATTAAAATATTCACATTTATAAACATGCATAATGTACATCTATCTATCTATCTATCTATCTATCTATCTATCTATCTATCTATCTATCTATCTATCTATCTATCTATCTATCTATCTATCTATCTATCTATCTATCTATCTATCTATCTATCTATCTATCTATCTATCTATCTATCTATCTATCTTTATACCTAAATGTATTTTATTAACAATTAATTCATACTTTCTACCATATGCACATTCAATTTTTATATTATTTCCTTTTGTATATATTCTGTGTCAGAGTAAATTTACCTTTCCCTTTTTCTAGACTTAATTATTATATAAATTATTAAATTGTCGAACTGATCCGACCTTGGGCATTCTTCGTGATTTCTCTTCACCTTTAGTAAGATTTTCACCTATGGAAATATTGTGTGACGGTAAATGTTTGTCTTTAATGTTGTTGAAGAGAGACAACGTTTATTGAGCCCACATATCCGCCATTTGGGAGAGATGAGTGGTGTCTGGAGAATTATTAATAACATAAATTCTCATCACTTCTAATTAGTTATGGATGATTAATTAATAAAAATAATAATACTCATAAACATAAACTAGGTGGCGTTGACGTCACACATTCTACCTAGATTGTACTGTCTAGTGCATATTGCAATATGTTCAATGTATACGTATAATACCATACACTTGGTCTCTGTAAATACTTCAATACTTCAATACTCCAATGCCGAATATTGCATCTCTTTGTTTTCATAATTATTTATTCTACTTTGTAATAAAGTTTACCTAAACTAAAGTAAAAAATCCCTGTCCCATTTTATAAAAATTACATAAAGTATGTCAGACAGTCAAAGAACATCACATTGAACACAAATCAGTCAAGAAAGTTGACATTGAACGGTAATCAAACATCATGACATTGAACTCTAATCAATAAAACAACATGACATTGAACTGTAATCAAATAACAATATTGTATGAACATTAATCAGACAAACAATATTGCATGAACACTACTTTAGTCAAACAATATTACACTGAACACTAACCCGTTCAAGAAATAATATAACAGTGGCACAACTCTTAAGGTACAAATGGACACAAAGTTTTGTCCCAATATTTTCGTGCTACACAATCACCCCACCCCATCCATCCACTCCCAAACTTGATAGCCGGGCATACAAGGCATTTAAAAAAATTACTCTGATATAACTAGTACATATGTATCAAGAATAAGGTCATGTTAAAGACATAATGTGCTAAAATAATTCGATTGTTATTTTAGGTGTCTATTCAAACGCCATGAAGAATTTCTTGTTCTGGAAATGGAGTGCAAGCAGAAGTACTAAAATCTGAGTAAAGAAACAATCTGTGAAAGATTTTCTAGCTTTAATATAATACATGTTGATAAACAGAACAAAAATAACTATGGATTGCCTAAAACAGCGACTTAACGTGGTCGTTTACATACCTCTAATTTATTTATGCGTTTGCTGAGATTCGAGTTCGATTCAACCATTTCTTTAACATTTCAAAATCTCTCGCTTCGCGTTGACCCCCCACCCACCCTCATCACTCCGTATTTCCTAATAGTAGCATTATTCTATTGAGAGTCGATATTTTTGTGTACAATATATCTTACTATAAAAAAATCGTGTAAACAAAATAAAAGGATTATTCTGTCTGGTTTTTTTTCTCAGTTATGCATCGTTAATCTTAATCACAGAGTACCAATAATTTGTAAAGGGAGATAATTGGAAATGAAACTATATTGCATATTTTAAAGTCAGTTACTAGTAACAGCACTCCCAATAAATAAATAAATAAATAAAAAGTCGCAATAAAATAACGATGATACAATTTCGATTTTTCAAGTACAACGAGAAAAAGTTGAAGAAAAGAAAAGTGAGAATTTATTACGGAATAAAACATCCTTAAAACTTAATTGAAAGTCATTTTAGGTTCGAAATTGTTAGTTTGAAATTATTTTTTTTAAATCTGATTTTTAAAATATCAATTGCTCAATCTGCGAATGGAATATCATTTAGATTCTTGCAATGGCTTTATAAATTTTAGGAATTCGAACTATAAAATTGAATTTCGTATCACATAAAATTCTAATCATGTAATGTTCAAAGATATTAAAGTTCATAATGGATCAAGTTGATTGTAGTGATATAAGTTATTATTATGTAAATTCTCATGATTAACAGGTAAAGTTTGTATCAATTAAAGTTCTCATGGCTGTCAGGTAAAGTTTGCTTCATGTAAAGTTCACATGGCTTTCAGGTAAAGTTTGCATAAGCAAGGTCACATGTTTTTAGGTAAAGTTTGCATCATGTAAAATTCATATTAGATGTATTTTATATGTAAGGAAATATTCAAAACAAGTTCATTTCAGATAGTAGGAAAGAAATATATATTTAGGAAAGAAATGAAATAAATAAGGCTCAATTCAGAAAAGTTTATGTTATGTATTATTTGCATTTTGGAAATCACCTAATGTTTGTATCAGGTATGTTAGGTATATACATATCAGAAAGATTTCGTATTGAGAAAAAATATGAAATCTAAAGAAGTTTACATTGGATAGTTCATATTTAGGAATACATTAATCATATTAAGTATTTATCACGTACATTTCATGTAGTCAAAGTTCGTATTTAAAAGGAAAAATCAAATCTTATAAAGTTCGCATTAGATAAGGTTCAAATCTTATAAAGTTCACACTAGATAAGGTTCAAAACTTATAAAGTTCACATTAGATAAGGTTCAAAACTTATAAAGTTCACATTAGATAAGGTTTAAATCTTATAAAGTTCACATTAGATAAGGTTCAAAACTTATAAAGTTCACATTAAATAAGGTTCAAAACTTATAAAGTTCACATTAGATAAGGTTCAAAACTTATAAAGTTCACACTAGATAAGGTTCAAAACTTATAAAGTTCAATTAAATAAGGTTCAAAACTTATAAAGTTCACATTAGATAAGGTTCAAAACTTATAAAGTTCACATTAGATAAGCTTCAAAACTTATAAAGTTCACATTAGATAAGGTTCAAAACTTATAAAGTTCAATTAAATAAGGTTCAAAACTTATAAAGTTCACATTAGATAAGCTTCAAAACTTATAAAGTTCACATTAGATAAAGTTCAAAACTTATAAAGTTCACATTAAATAAGATTCATGCAAATAACATGGATATTGATTGAATTCTTTCTATATTAATTAATATTTTAAAATTTGTGCAATATTCTTCTTCCCGTTTTGCTGAGACAGAATAATAGTTACTTGTACTAGTGTTTTGCTGAGATAGAATATTAGTTACTTGGACTAGTGTTTTGCTGATACAGAATATTTGTTACTTGGACTAGTGTTTTCAACCACCTGACCATATTTATTTGATAAGGCAATCAACCCTACCTAGCATAGTTGACAAGTTAATTGTAAAGCACTCAGGTAGGTTTGTTAGTATTGTTTTGCCTATGGACATCTTCAGTCAAACATGGCACCTGTACAAACTCAAGAATCTTGATGTATGCCAGAACACATACCACTTTCGGCCCTATGTTGACAAAAAAATTAGAATTGTGGCTTGGGGGACACCTGAGGTTTAGAGTGGGGAACCGTATTTTCACCGAATGGGACCAAATACAATTAAAACATGATGGAGCAATTGCGCATGAGGTTAAAAGTCAAGAGATGGGTGAAAGCCAAAATCATATGGACAAGAAGTGTAGCGTAAAGGCACCTCAGTTGACAGAGTGATTATGAACCGCCAACACTCAAGGCAAAATAAAAATAATCTTTAATAATGGCTGTGATGTTTGATAGAGTTTCTAATCCACATTTTATAAAGACCTTTACGAGAGGAAGGGTATAGACATTAATTATTTTGAGTATTATCCCTTCTCATCGCAGTTCGTATTAAGAAAGAAATGTCGATTCATATCAACATTCTCTCAGATAAAGTTCATATTATTCATAGTTCATACTTAGGTAATAATGAAAGATTATAAAGTTTGATTCAGAAATTCGTATCAGATTAAGTTCATATCAAGTTCGTAGTATACAAAGTTCACATTACATTAAATTCGTATTATTTATTCGTATCAGGTAGGGTTAGTATTATGTAACTGTTGATAACAAATTAAATTCGTTTATGTGAAGTTTGAATGTCCTGATGTGAAAGGTATAATTTGTATCAGATACAGACATATTGTGTTCAAGGATATCAGGAAAAATTCATAGCACGGAGAATTTGCATCAAGTAAATTTCATAGGATGAAAGTTTTCTGTAAGAATGATCGTTTTTGATAAAAAAAATTAAATATCTGTTTCAGAAAAACTTAAAAATTACATACAGTGGAACAGTTATACACGAAAGAGATTGAAGCGAAAACGTTTTGTTTACCTTCGACACTTGATAAAGAACAATAAATACCAAGTGTGGCAGATGATAAAGAACAATAAATGCCAAGTGTGACAATTGATAAAGAACAATAAATACCAAGTGTGACAGATGATAAAGAACAATAAATGCCAAGTGTGACAGATGATAAAGAACAATAAATGCCAAGTGTGACAGATGATAAAGAACAACAAATACCAAGTGTGACAGATGATAAAGAACACGGCCTACCTAAATAGCCATGTCCATTTCAGCTATTTCAATCTCAGATCTTCTGGTGATTTGTGTTCTTAAAATACTGCAAATAAATGTTTTCCTCCATGCAATATCCTTTTTGAACCATTCACATTCGCCTTATTTCGCCCAGTCGTTTTGATTTACTATAATCCTGTGGCAAAAGGTACATGTTACTGTGACAACTTTTGATTTACTCCTATCCTGTGGCAAAAGGTACACGTTGCTGTCACAATTTTAGTCTTGCAATTTAGTTAAAGCTGACTAGGACTGTGTTTGGGCCAGCTTGGCCGGACACAAGGGTTGCTGCCCTTGTTTGAGCAGGTCGACCACAGGCCGATCGTGATACTCATGCAATGATTGTTTCGGATATTATAACTCCTAGGCGTCAACCATTGTCGACAAGTGTAAAATAGTGTTTAGCCCGGAAGGATGACTCCATTTATGAGAGTGGTTTTAAGTTAGCGTTGGATTACGAGTCTCAGCACGTCCAACGCTTTCAACATGCATGGTGTGTCTTGTACTAGTATGTTCTGTCTGCACGTGCATATGTATGCATGTCTGTGTATGCATGTTGCTTAAATATGAATGTATGATAGCGTGCCTGTGTGTGTGTGTGTGTGTGTGTGTGTGTGTGTGTGTGTGTGTGTGATATACAGAGAGAGAGAGAGAGAGAGTCGGATGTGTTTGTGAGAGAGTCGAGAGGGACAGACAGAGAAAAAAAGATAAGGGTGTATATGTTGGGTGTATGATCGAGGGCCGGGCTTGTGTGATATGTGTGAATTAGGGAAGTTACGGAAAGAGGGATGGGGGTGGAGCGTGCATATGGGAGAACACGAGAGAAAGAGAGAGAAGGGAACGCTTGCATGTGGTGGTTGGGGGGTAAAAAAGGGAGGGAGAGAAAGGAAGAACTATTCTTCCTCGACTTTTGCTATTTCAAATTTCAAACCTTCCTGAGAAAGTGAAATAAGAAAGTAAAATATTTTTTTCAAGTGGACGGGATTTTAAGTGGGTTATGAATTTTAATGAATACTATCCCCTCCCCTTCAGTAAAGTCAAATATATTCCGTTCTCTATTGTATACACGAGATCTGACCGATTGCTTTGTTCCTTAGAAGAGATCTGATTGGAAATTCACGAACAATGGCAAGGTCGGGTGGCATAATCCACAACTGGCTAATGGCTACTAATCATGTATAGCAAATCTGAAATTCTATTCTAAGACATGTCTCATTTTTTGTGATCTGATCATTGGTAGGGGCTACGGTAGGAATATGAATTAGTGTAAGTACAGACAAGATCTAAACAGGTCCACACTTAGTGCTGCCCGTTTGTGTCAGCATGTGAGTACTCACTTTTGATTCTTGTTATTATTGTTTTCTTTTGTGTGTGATGTTGCTGATTTTGTTTTTCATAGATTAACTTGAAGTAAACAAAATTCTTACATTATAGAAGTGTATTTGAGTTTTGTGTTTTTTTTAAAAAATATAATTAGTTTGAGAGAATTCTTTCAAAAGAATGGTCGGTGGCTGTTGTGTCTTTAGTTTGCAAAATATTTAAATATGAGATAAAATTATTTTAAAGACATACATTATCGGAAAATGAATTTACCTGGTATAAATTTGTATAATTTCTTTTTATGAAAAGAAGAAATTTAAATTTTATAAAAGAATTATTAAAATATTAATAATGTAGAATATTATTTCATTTAACAGTATCTTTTTTAGGAGTCAGTAAAATTAATTTCACTTAACTTTACTGTAAAACAACGCGAAAAGAAAAGAATTGTATAATTTCCTGCAATGAAACGAAGAAATTAAATTTTCAAAAAAGAATCATTAAAATATTAATAATGTAAAATATTATTGCGTTTAACAGTGTCCTTTATAGAGGTCGGTGAGAATAATTTAGTTGAACTTTAATATAAAACGAAGCGAAGGGAAAAGAATACGAAAGACAAATAGATACAGTTTAGAAATAAGATTAATTTAAACACTGATTAATTCGAGAAGTTCAAACTGCAAAATTACAGTTGTCCTGTGAAATAATCAATGCAAAACCAATATAAAATAAAATCCTTAGTTTAAAAAAATTAATTATCTGTCTACATTAATAATTTTGAAATTTACAAGTAGCACTCTCTGTCTGTAGCGTCCTTTGTGTTATGGCTTGAAACAACTTTTAACCCGACCCTGTCTTACCTGGTTTTTCTTGCGCTCACACTCTCAAACACACACTCACAAGTATGCGCGCGCACACACACACACACACACACACACAAAATAAACACTCGCAATCTAGAGAGTAAATAATTGTCGTCTAAAAAAAAAGGCTCTGAATAAATTTCAATGATAGAGCGACTTCAAATCCCGCAAACCATTGCTGATTTATTTTTGATCAAAGAATATCGAATAACGGAAACAACCATGGTATCCATGCCTACATCAACAAGAAACTGTGTCAGTACAGCCTCGTTCTCAAAGCCGACGCTGGGTTGCTTGGGAAGCAGTCTTTTATTTACTTCCTTCTTGGAATGAGAAGTAGTTCTTAGATAAAATCACAAAGTATCGTCCAAAGCTATGACCCCATGAGCTTTGTAACAATAAGACATTTCTAGTTAACCCTTACGCGATTGGTCCGTACAAATGCCGTCTCATTTGTCTTCAAAGAATAAAGTCAAGACGGGCAGAGTGAAGAATGGCGGCGACATTTTTTTTTTGTCCCCCAAGGCAACTAGTTTATAACATGATTATTTAGTGAACAGAGTTGGAGAGGGAGAGAGTGTGGGGGGTAGAGAGATATAGTCTCGAGATATTTAAAATATATGCAGTTCTAGCACATTGACGTTTCAAACACACACACACACACACACACACACACACACACACACACACACACACACACACACACACACACACACACACACACACACACACACACACACACACGTACCCATATATACATACGAGTGACCGAATGAGCGAGCGAAAGAGAGATTTTATTTCATTTCTAAAGTGACAAGCACACGCGTGACATTTAGAACTGTGGGCAGTTTTAATTCTGTGTTATATAAATGTAATCACTTCTGTGAGATATAACTGTATAAATGTAATCACTTCTGTGAGATATAAATGTATAAATGTAATCACTTCTGTGAGATATAAATGTATAAATGTAATCGATTCCGTGTGATTTAAATGTATACGTGTAAATAATTTTTTGTTATACAAAATTCTGAGTGATATAAATGTATAAATGTAATCAATTCTGTATGATCTAAATGTATAAATGTAATCAATTCTGTGTGATATAAATGTATAATGTAATCAATTCTGTTTGATATAAATGTATAAGTGTAATCAATGTCAAATAATAACACGAATGAGTATAGTTTTTAAAAAAGTATCATTAAATTGTATCCGACAACTTATTTCAACATGATAAACTCATTTAAAAATATTTCAGACAATTTATTACAACAAGCTATGTACATTTAAAAAAAATATATTCCAATGTTTTTTAATAGCATCACCACCAGACTTGAATGTTGGATCCATTTTATTTATATTTTAGTCTGTCATCATTTCAACGGAGAGACAGAATTATCAAATTTCTTTAATGTGTCAAGCTCGCAAGCAGTCATGAATATTAATCAGGTTTAGATATGTGTCAATGGCAAGATTAACTTTGAACGCCCTATATTTCGCTTGGCTGACGTTTTAATTCGTCCCATCGAATTATGTTTGTTTAAAATTGTCATTTAAAGCAATTTCTGTATTAGTAAAGATATGATATGAGCATGATTACGTGCGTCTTGTTCGCACTGCTAATGTCACGTACATACCTAACCTAATTCTGTGTGGAGTAACATTAATAATAGAGTATTAATAATTAATAATGGAGTAATATTAATTTGAACTGATAAATAAATACAACTCACTTAATTACAAAACCAACTAACCAGCAAGCCTCAATCAACCAACCAGCCAGCCCCAACCAACCAATCAACCATCCATCCATCCATCCATCCAACCAACCAACCAATCATCCAACCATCCATCCATCCAACCAACCAACCAAACATCCAACCAATCATCCAACCATCCATCCAACCAACCAACCAACCAACCAACCGAACAACCAGCCAAAATAAACTGGAAAATGTATTAAATTGGCTCCGAAACAATACTGAGAAACAGAAGTATGATAATGACTAATTTAATTGTCAGCGTTTGTAACTCATTATCATAGCTGCTATTGTCATTGGATGTTTTTCTGACGTTATATTTTAAGACTGTGCACGATTTTGTTGTTTGCAGTTTTTGTGTGTAAAACCTGTACTGTACTGACTGTCACGAGAAAAGCATGGAACCCAAATTAAATTTTTCATTTCATGGTTTGCACAAGACACTAGTGAACCAAGGGAAATAACCCCTGTTGAAAAATGCTAACTTGTGTATAAAAATGTAAACGCTTATTTTGTTCACCAAGTTTCATTTAGTTAAGACAGACCTCTGTAGACAGTATATGTATATCATGTCATGCACAAAAATATATATATACACATTTAAGGAGGATTTTATTTATTGAGTGAATACAATTATATTCATAAATGTGTGTGTGCATGTATGTATACTTTTTGATGAGCCAAATAGAAAATGTTAGCCATTGCGCAGTAGAATTTGATTGAGTAGTTAAATATGTGTAATTATAATCACGTGCACCAGCGAGAGATGATCACAAGGTGCAAATCTTCTAGAATCCAAGAAAAAGGATAAAAGGAAGACTGAGGGATTAGAATTTTTATGAGAACAGAATTTTGCATGAAGTCAGTAACTTCATAAGAGCAATAATTTGTGGTGAAACTTCATATAAAGGAAATTACATTGTGTTTACTAAGTTGGAAATATCTCTTTCCATCTGTTTTTTTCATCTGTCAACCACCAAGTAGCACGAGCATCTTGCTTGAAGCAACTTGTTCGTAAATACATTGTGGCAAGGTGTAAAGTTCAACGATTCAGGACAGCTTATGTATGCAACGTCATTTGCACACAGTTATTGACAGATGAGTCATTCAGTCTCTTTGTCTGATCTTTGTCCTGGAGATACTATTCCGCATGTGGAGAATTGGGTAATCCTGGGACCAAACGAAACCACAAGGTGACACATCTATATACGTGAGGACATGTTCACTCAGTGTAAGTGCATGATAATGCTAAACGTCCTGAGGTCCAGCCATCACAAACAGAGACCAGAGAAATCAGTGACAGTTACCACTGTTGGCATCAGCCATAAACTGCTCGGTCTAGCCCATTCACGGGGACCTAAGACAATGATCTGATCTGAAATCATCATTGTGAGTGACATTATGATTTGTGTCATCCTTCTTCAAACCAATGTTGTGAGTGCCGCTACAACCTGCATCATTCCTCTTTGAACATTCACTGTAAAGCAGTATGATCATCACACTGTAAAGCTACACAATGATCACACTGTACAGATGTATGATATTTTTGCACCAACCATCATGTAAGAAATCCACCATGTTTTTATTGTGCATTTTCGTCACCAAAAAATAAATTTAAAAATGAAACAAAGAAAACATAGAAAGGATTTTAATTTTCGTAGTTTAATATTATCTTTAACAGAAATTCAAAGGTTCAGACAATTTCCAACACAAATATTTTTTTCATACATCTGTAAGTGACCCTTTATTGGCCTATCTGGGTCACCTTTCCAGAGTATCACCCTTATACAGGATATAATGAACAATTATGTTTCAAGTGAGCTATGCGTTTTGCAGCATGTATACAGTTTGGACAGATGTACTTAATTTTAATGTTGCAAGTGTGTTATATGTCACAATATTACAGAACTGTTATTGTTAACATTATATTACAAAGGTGTTTACATTACAAATCATGATGTATGTTGCTAATGGTATTGTGTTTTATAACATAATTACATGACTACCCTGAGGAAAATATATAGTAGCATATATTGTCAAATTTTATTTTTTACTTTATTTTATAAAAACGAATTAATTCTAAGTTAACCACTCTTCATTATTTTCAGAACTAATCCAAAAGTAATAACATACACAGCCCAGAATGGAGCAACAACAACAACAGCAACAACCACCGCCTCCCTATGGCTACCCTCCCCATCCTCATTACTATCCTCCTCCCCAGCCTGCAGTAAGTACTCTGTGTGCACAAGCACTTATCATGAAGATATAAGCAATGTATTTTTTCGAAACGAAAAATTGTGATATTTTCTTACTTTATTTTGTGTGCATTGTGGTGTGTATAGAATACTTCACAATTGTCTTCACAATCTTCTAATATACTTCACATCCAGCTAAAAAAATATATGCCGGTTTTATTTTATTAAACTGAACATCCATCTCAATATTCTTCACATTATGTTTAACAGGCCTCTCTAGACCTCTCATCAATTTTACAATTAATTGGCTAATACTTCACATTATGTTTAATAGTCCTATATGTTCCCCACATCCTGGCATATATGAATTTTTCAAAAGCTTTGATCGGGTTCTCACATAAATTTTAACTATCCTCATTATGTCTCACATCATTCTCAACTAACGTCATCAGATCTCACATTCTTAAGAGCCCCAGTCATCTCACATCCATCTTTACAGTTATCTATTATCGTACATCACTTTAAGCCAGTAAAATGATATTGTAGGAAATTTAAGCCAGTAAACTGGCATCATAGGAGATTTCACATTGGAAAGGCAGTAAACTGACGTTGTAGGAGATTTCACATTCGGTTGAATTTGTAAGAGATTTAAGCCAGTAAACTGACGTAGGAGATTTCACATTGGGTAAGCCAGTAAACTGACGTTGTGGTAGATTTAAGCCAGTAAACTGATATTGTAGGAAATTTAAGCCAGTAAACTGACATTGTAGGAGATTTCACAATGAGTAAGCCAGTAAACTGACGTTGTAGGAGATTTCCAATATGGTGAGCCAATAAAAAGACGTAGTAGAAGGAGTGAAGGAGAATCACTACTACCAACATCTAGCATATGAAAACAATGTCGAGCTTTAAACGCTTGAAACATCTCTTCATTTGCACACTTTATATTACCATCAGATCATTTTTACTTTTTCCACTTGAAATACAGCAGAAATTCAAACATTACATCTCTTTGTATGGACAGTATGACCAACAAAACACATTGTGCAAGTATTCTTTTTTAAAATTGTGGTTTTCCGGATGGCGTATCAAACATCTATGACAGCGTATACAATGCAAGCAGAAGTGTCAGTTTTTCGTGGTGACCAATCCCTCATCACTCTGTGGCATAAACATCAAGTGGTGAATCCAACTTTCACATATACGAATTCATTTAATTATATATCTTTACTGCCAAATATCCAATTTGCTGAGTCATTCCTAAAATAGTTTTCCAAAAATCTGACGTTGTATGATAGAGTGTTGTCCCTTATACTTATCCAGGCTGGTGCTAAGACATTTTACTACAATCATTATGAAACTGATTTTGTGGTCCTACAGCAGTCTTTTAAATTTAGCCAAATTGAAGTGCTAGAGTTCAATCGCTTATTTTAACTAAGGTACGTTATGGTCTTCTATTGCATTCAATTATACTTACATAAATTGATGTGAGGCTTTGCAGCTACACCCATCTACTTAAGCTGATGTGTGGTGCTAGGGTTCAGTCCCTTACACTTATCAAAGCTAATCTGTGGTGTTGAAGTTCAGTCCCTTATGCTTATCCAAGCTGATGTGTAGTCCTAGAGTTCATTCCCTCATATTTGTTCAAGCTAATCTGTGGTGAAGAGTTCATTCAGTTGCCCAAGAATTCTCTCATAAATGCAACCCTAGATGATTTTTGTCCCGAGAGTTTAGTCCCTTATACTTATCCAGTCTGATTTGTGGTCTGAAGGGTGTGGTCGATTCAATTACCTGTCAATGCTATAACAATTTTGACAATTCCTTTCACTTCCTGCCACCTGATGTTGCGTCATTCATATTATATTGGATATTTGTTTGCAGGCTGCTCCAATCATTATGATAAACAATCAACAACAACAACAGCAGCAACAGCAACAGCAGCAGCAACAAGTTGTGGTGTACAGAGAGTAAGTATTTGTTTAAGGAATTATGAATGGCGGGTCAACAGGGCTCTGAGAAATTCAAGATCAACCAGCACTTAGGTTTTAAACATCATTTATTGTGGATCTCATCAATCACTTAATCTACATTTAGTGTGAAACTAGTAATTGACGTAATTAAGATCGATATGTCAAATTTACGTAAAATTTGTCATTAAAATCAATTTAAGAAATTCAAGGGAAATAAGAAATGAAAATCAAATACACGAATTTTGCAAAAATTAATAAACTTTACAAATAGTTATACTTTACAAAAGTTAAACTTAACAAATGTTAAACTTTACAAATAGTTATACTTTACAAAAGTTAAACTTTACAAATGCTAAACTTACAAATAGTTAAACTTTACAAATAGTTATACTTTACAAACAGTTAAACTTTACAAATGCCAAACTTTACAAATAGTTAAACTTTACAAGTAATTATACTTTACAAATAATTAAACTTTACAAATGCTAAACTTTACAAATAGTTAAACTTTACTAATGCTAAACTTTACAAATAGTTATAATTTAAAGCTTAAAGGACCATTAGTAATAGAACATCGATTGAAATTGTCTCTTTTTTTAGTTTTGGAAGAAAGAAAAGAAGTGGTTTTCTGGTTTGATAACTATATATGTACAAGAAGATAAATGCAATATTTAATGCTGCTTATTGTGTTTGTACTATTCTATTTAAACAATAATAAAATCTTGAGTTATTTAGAAAGACTGTTAAATGCGACTATTATAGGAAATTAATGTGTGTGTATGTGTGTGTGTGTGTGTGTGTGTGTGTGTGTGTGTGTGTGTGTGAGAGAGAGAGAGCGGGAGAGAGAGCGAGAGAGCGAGAGAGAATGTTCAACTGTCAAAAATCTTAATTTGTCCAATTAAATTATGAAAAATAATAAATTATCATCATGTGTACGTCGCGCGGCTGATGCAACGCAAGAGGTCAAGTCCAGTAACTAGAACTAGTAACTTGTTTTTGTAGTCGAGCAATAAGAAATAAAGGTATAAAATGAAACTACAAAGTGAGCCCTGATTAAACTATTTCCTTTTCTTTTCAGGAGGGTCAACCATTGTCTTCACTGTGTCCTCAGTCTTTTCATCCCGTTCTGGATTTTTGTGTGGATCGGGCTGGTAAGTTGCCTGTCTTACAGTTTACCTTATATTTAACTTTTTGCTAGACAGTTAACTAATTATTATATTTCTCTCCTTATCCAACAGTCCTAACAGCCATGACATTTGAACCATTAAAAAATCCGAAGCAGCATGAAAATTGTAAACAGTGTTTGGTTACACAAATATAAATTTTGAATTACTTTTTTTTTACATTCTCCAACTTCCTCAGTGTTTCCTTATCCTGTTATATCTATTTTACCTTTAAATTTACTTGTACTTTCTATTTTTTTCCTATTTTCTTCTCTTTCTCCCTTTATTCTTTTTTAATGCCTTTTTCTCCATCCATCCATCCATCCATCCATTATTCCATCCATCCATCCATCCATCTATCTATCACATCTATCTATCTATCTATCTATCCATCCATCCATCCATCCATCCATCTATCTATCTATCTATCTATCTATCTATCTATCTATCTATCTATCTATCTATCTATCTATCTATCTATCTATCTATCTATCTATCTATCTATCTATCTATCTATCTATCTATCAATCTATCTATCTATCTATCTATCTATCTATCTATCTATCTATCTATCTATCTATCTATCTATCTATCTATCTATCTATCTATCTATCTATCTATCTATCTATCTATCTATCTATCTATCTATCTATCTATCTGTCTATTTGTGTCTCTGTCTTTCTTTATATCTCTCTCTCAATACAGCATTAAATCGCGTGTCGTTTGATAATTAAATCGATTCTTTCTGATAAAATGTTTTCGTTTCTATTGCAATTTAAGTAAAAGGAAAAGATAATATTATGTAAGTTGATAAAAGTACTAAGTTAAAATTCTTCAACTGTTATAGTAAAATGCATAACATTGAACCTGTCTCTGGCCACGGTTGCTCTTGAATTAATAATGTTACTGTTTCACTTGCGAGGAGAGGGGTTGTAAGAGACAGGACAAATTTTGAATCTAAATACATGTCTTTTACGGTATATTTACTTAATATTACAACAGTAAGAAAGTTGTCTTCCAAGATATCTTACAATGGATTAATTGTGTATTCAGTCAATTTAGTCAACAAAGAACTCTCACTCACTCACTCACTCACTCACTCACTCACTCACTCACTCACTCACTCACTCACTCACTCACTCACTCACTCACTCACTCACTCACTCACTCACTCACTCACTCACTCACTCACTCACTCACTCACTCACTCACTCACTCACTCACTCACTCACTCACTCACTCACTCTCAATCAATCAATCATCGTTTTTTCTTTACAGTGCATATGCTATGGATGCTGATCAAACAAGTAATACCTACGACAAGAGCGCTTTCAATCTAAATGTCAATCAGGCTCTCGAAAAACTTGAAAAAACTACTGTTTGACCTTCAGATTTTAATGAAATGACGGCAATTTTACTTTGTGTATAGTCTGTATTTGGTAAAGTGTAAAACGAGATTGCTGATTTTATATTTCATTATTTAGAAGTTTTTTTTAATTTTTTAACATCCATTTAAATATGGAAAACGTTTTTGTGTAAATTATTGCACACAACATTCTTTTTTTAAAAAATATTTGTAAAATTTTACTTATATTTTCATTGAAATTTGATTCTGATCTAAAATTATTTGAAAATCGTCTGTTTATATATTGTTAATAACATTAAATAGTAGTATTAAACACACTTTAGATTTCGCACACAGCAAATATTTGTAGAGAAATGGAATAGGAAAAATTAAACAAACATTCAGTCGCATTATCTAGTCGAACACATTTTACATTTAACACATTACATTTACACCTCTTAGTTTTACAAGCATATCTTGGAATTGTTACTTTTCAAAATTAATTTATATTTAAGTATTTGGAAACTGATTTCTTTGCTTACTAGTTCTTTCTGACCTATGACATTTGACCTATTGATCCAATGTCATCATGTGGCGCTTTAGTTGAGCATGCACCTCTTCACAACAAAATGAGAATCATCAAATGCAAATAAACACAGACACTCATTTATACACATATAACTGAAGATTATATTAGAAAATAAAAATTGCTAAGTACTTTAGTTAAAGTAAAGTTAAGTAAGTAATGTGATTGTTGCCATAGAACGAAAAATACCTACCCAGTTCAAAGATACCCATGTCAATTACAGTGATTTCCGATAATAAAATATCGATCCATTACGGTAGCTATTGCGAGAACTTTTAAACCATGGTGTGTAAACCAAGAGCAAGTACCATGATTCAATAAACAAAAGATAAAAATAAATGTAAGCAGTCATAATCAAACCAGGGGAAATAATTTAGTACAATGACTTCAGCAAAATCTTTAAGATGCAATGTGTTTATCAAGCCTGTACAAGAGAAAACTATTTTTAGCAAAAAGATATACTAACTTCAGTATTTAAATTATGTGTCGACTGAATGAAAGTGGCAGTTATATGGTAATAATTTTAACTATCGTAATTTTGTTACACTGGATTAAGACGACAGTTCGAGAGATAAAATATAAATGTTCATTATATTATTATGCACAGGTCCTACACAATGTTCGCACCATGAACAATAGAAAACTTTCAGTTGATATCAACTTGCAGTGAAAAGTAACATTTTGTTTACAATCTAGACACGCACCATTAACACGTGCTTTTCTACAAGAAATTGGTGGAATGTATGAATTTAAGAAAAATCAATTTGAAGAAAATGGCGTCGTGGCAATCACAAAATGGCACCAGATACATGTTTCTATGACAACAAGAGGACTTAAAAGTATTTGTTCACAAACCAAACTAATATATCAGAGCAAAGTCAGTCATCTTGTAGTTTACAGCACAAGTTCCACCATGAAAGCGAGTAGTCATCTGTATACAGTTAATAAAACTGAATAAAAAAATCAGCAACGACGGAGACCCCCCCCCACACACATACACACATACATACATATATATAGTACCAGAATAAATATTATCGAATCAGAAAATCAATGTATGACAACCGTTTTGAATACATTGGTTAGGTGATTTCTTTCTTGGACCGTGGGTAGAGTTTAAGTTTAATATTTAAGAAAATACTGTGACATATATACTCAAATTCGCTTTTAAATTTATATATTCTCCCATGTTAACTTAACCAGTACCCATGTACTCAAAATATGCCAACCAAATAGTGTGAATGTCAACCAAGGAATCATGCCTCTTACTTTATAACGACTTCCGACACCTCCCCAATTTCCCTCATAATCATAAAGCAATGAATAAGACAATTTATTGCAAATATTTGCTAGTTGATAAACTAAAATCCGTCCATATTTTAAAATAGTTATAAATGTATTTTGAAAATTTATTTTTGTGTTGCCATATTCCCTAGTATTACCTGTTTATGACTGTGATAAATAGAACTCCAAATATTCTTTATTCACTGAAGAAATTTTATTAAAGTTTTTCGTCTTTCTATATGACTTTGATTTATTTATTCCTGAAATGTACGTAATGTGTATATGTCAGTTTCATTAAAAACAAAAGCTTGGTAGATAAATTTACGTCATTTTCTCTTGGTCTAAATTATATGTATATATGATATAATAAAATGGGTCGCGTGTTATACAAGAATCACTTAATTGTACTGCATTAAAAATATTTTGTACTCTTCATTCTTGTAATAGAAATACATTTAGAAACACACGTGGATGCATTCTTCCAAAATTTTATCACTTGACAGGAGTAACCAGTGGCAACAATGTAGCTGTATTTAAGATGGCGCCTTAATGTTTAACCTGATGTATACCTAAATCGTGATGTATGATTCTTATTTAGTGGAAAGTATATATACACATTTTAATCATTGTCAAGGACGAATGATGTATGATTCTTATTTAGTGGAAAGTATATATACACATTTTAATCATTGTCAAGGACGAATGATGTATGATTCTTATTTAGTGGAAAGTATATATACACATTTTAATCATTGTCAAGGACGAATGATGTATGATTCTTATTTAGTGGAAAGTATAAATACACATTTTAATCATTGTCAAGGACGAATGATGTATGATTCTTATTTAGTGGAAAGTATAAATACACATTTTAATCATTGTCAAGGACGAATGATGTATGATTCTTATTTAGTGGAAAGTATAAATACACATTTTAATCATTGTCAAGGACGAATGATGTATGATTCTTATTTAGTGGAAAGTATAAATACACATTTTAATCATTGTCAAGGACGAATGATGTATGATTCTTATTTAGTGGAAAGTATATATACACATTTTAATCATTGTCAAGGACGAATGATGTATGATTCTTATTTAGTGGAAAGTATATATACACATTTTAATCATTGTCAAGGACGAATGATGTATGATTCTTATTTAGTGGAAAGTATATATACACATTTTAATCATTGTCAAGGACGAATGATGTATGATTCTTATTTAGTGGAAAGTATATATACACATTTTAATCATTGTCAAGGACGAATGATGTATGATTCTTATTTAGTGGAAAGTATATATACACATTTTAATCATTGTCAAGGACGAATGATGTATGATTCTTATTTAGTGGAAAGTATATATACACATTTTAATCATTGTCAAGGACGAATGATATAATTTGCTAAGGTTTCCAGAATTATCTAAAGTATTTGACATCTTTGTTCTTTTTTAACATTCGCAGGCGCATTCTTTCGAAATAATAAATTAAAACTTCATAAAATAATTTCATGGTAAATTAAAACATGAAGTACATCACAACATTGTGAATTAAACTCTTAGATGTTTTTTTTTTTTTATCACAGTGAACACCTAACTCCAAAATAAATAGTCTGTGCAAGATAAATTTATTTTTTAAAATGATTTCAACATGAATACGGATACAAACACCCAAGTTTATCTATGTTTATATCGAAATGATCTGGGTGTCCTGTCATTACACATAAGTGGTGAAGGTTCTTTGTCATCGCAGTGAGTAGAAATGTGGGTGTCTTGTCATCATGATGAGATGGTGTATAAAGCAGATATCAAGATTTAGGACATTAGATGCGGAAACACGCTGACAGACAGACAGACAGACAATGGGACAAGCAGATGTACAATGGTGTTGCATGAAAGAGTCTGAGAGAGAGCGAGGCAAACACACATAGAGATCAAGATAGTGAGAGAGGGAGGGAGGGAAAGAGTTCGGTTCAAGTTTGGGCCAAGAATTACTTTAAATGGTGTTGCATGAGAGAGTCTGAGTTTGGGCCAAGAATTACTTTAAATGGTGTTGCATGAGAGAGTTTGAGTTTGGGCCAAGAAGTACTTTAAATGGTGTTGCATGAGAGAGTTTGAGTTTGGGCCAATAAGTACTTTAAATGGTGTTGCATGAGAGGGTTTGAGTTTGGGCCAAGAATTACTTTAAATGGTGTTGCATGAGAGAGTTTGAGTTTGGGCCAAGAATTACTTTAAATGGTGTTGCATGAGAGAGTTTGAGTTTGGGCCAAGAATTACTTTAAATGGTGTTGCATGAGAGAGTTTGAGTTTGGGCCAAGAATTACTTTAAATGGTGTTGCATGAGAGAGTTTGAGTTTGGGCCAAGAATTACTTTAAATGGTGTTGCATGAGAGAGTTTGAGTTTGAGAGAGAGAGAAAGAGAAGGACGGGAAAGACGGAGGGAAATTCAGGTTTGATAGAAGCGTAGAGTTCGTGGTAGAGTTATGTGGGTATAAAGTTGGCGGTTTTATGACAGCGATCACTTGGAAAATTAGAAGTGCAGGCTGTCGATCATCGCTACCCCGGGTAAATTTGAACATAAACTTAACCCAAACATCTCATTCCAGTTCGATTCTGGGCAAGAATGGGGTGAAAAGGGGGCAAGAATGGGGGCATGAATGAGCGGAAATGACAAGGAAAGAAAATTAGGACCTAAGCAAGCAAATATATTTTACATTTCATTTGCCAGTATAGAAAATAATATATATAATTAATCCGCCTCTCAATCCTTGATAACAAGACAACTAATAATCTATAATTAGAGTGCTATAGAGTATAGACTATATAAATCAATTATATTGAATATTAAACAAAACAATCGCAAACCAAATTAAAAAAATTATATTAATAATTATGAGAGAGGGAGATGAGACACTCACAAAGGCAGAGATAATGAGATGGAAAGAGAAAGAAAGGGAGATTAATTTCTTTACTGTTGAGGAATGAATATCTTAACCGAGTATTGAGAAAACTAAATAAATTGTTATAATTAAGTAAATTAGTATACTTTATTACAAAACTAAGTAAATTATTATGCTGTTTGCAAAACTAAGTAAATTATTAAACTTTATTCTATAAGCACTTTGACAAAGAGACCTTTCATTGAAGCAAATTTCATGCCTCTCTATATAAGGTAATTAGTGCATGACGAAAATTTTGATCAGGCCTTAGTATCTCCTTAATATTTTCCATGCAGAATTGTACTGGATTCCAAACACCTGTGCCAGTTTAGGCGCTATTAGTTATTTTATTGCCCATACTGATTTGACCTTTATATATATATATCTCTTGGAGAATACTTACTAAAGTATACTAATTATCAAACATTTACAAAACATAAATATTCTCCCCAACCCGCTAATGAACAAACTATATTTCCTTATACATTTAGAAAACGTACCTGTTACCACCAACAACTTAAGTGTTAAGATCAATAACAGTAGTGTCAACAACAACATAAGTATTAAGAACAACAACACTAAATGTCAACAACAACATAAGTATTAAGAACAACAACAGTAGTGTCAACACCAACATCAATATTAACAATAGCATCAAAGGTGTTAACAATACGTTCAGATACACATTAATAACTAACCAAGTGGCATGAATTGTCAGTATCAAGTAAATACAAAAGCAATTCATGTATATATAAATAAATATCACCCAATTAATGTCACACCAAACTCGTAATTAAGCGTTAAACACCCCGGACTCGTTCAGTCAATTTAGACCAGACTGTATAAAACGTATCATACAAAAAAGTTATGTAAGATAGTTCATTGCATATTTATTCTCCTTATTCTTCATTGATCTGTCTTTGACTTGAAAAATTTCAGTGCGATGACAAAAAGAAATACTAGTGGAATAGAGAAAGAGGTCATCACAAAAACAGTTCCGGAGAGGTGCGTTTACTGGAATTCCCTTGATGTCTTGTGCATTGCCTTGACCCCTATACCAATTAGAACAGTCATACCAGCAGGAACAGCTAATCCAGCAAGAACAGTGAAAGCAACAGCAGATTATAACTGACCTATTGGAAGTAAAGTAATTAGTTTGAGGTCATTAACATGTCTTCAGTCCTACCCTGCTAACCTAATTAAGACAGTGTAGAAAAGACAATACTGCAGTGAAATCATCTATCTATCTATCTCTCTATCTATCTATCTATTTGTCTATCTATCTGTCTGTCTGTCTGTCTATCTGTCTGTCTATCTATCTATTGGAATTAAAAGTTGTTTTATTTAATATTGATGTCAAATAATCTTCTCATTGTTTTTGTATATATTTATATTTAAATCAGTGTTAAAATGATGACATGACTTGGTCATAACCATTAAATGATTCGTGAGATAGTTTTTTTTAAAATCAGTGCTAAAATAATGAAAGAAGTGATGCAGTGAATTAATGATATGACATTAGTGTCAATTGCGATTTTATATCAGTATTTTGATTTGTTCCTATATCCAAATGCTGTTGCTAAAGGTGCTGATGGGTAGACAGTCTTTTGTGATGCCATTCCGCCACAAGGAGAGTGTGTTCACTCCCCATCCCTTCTAACCCCACACGTAGAAGGAAAATTTGGAGGATTCCTGCAAATGAGAACTGATCCGTTTCTCGTGGTCAGTCAGTTCTGTAATTCATTACAAATTATTTAATTATAATTCATTCATTCATTCCAACTTTTCTTCAGTTTATTTATTTGTTAGTTCATTTACTCAATCATTCACTTTCATTCAATAATGAATTAATTTGTTTTGCTTTATTTATTTAGTTATTTATTGCTAATTTCATTAATTTCACGATTTGCTTTAGATTTCTTTTGTATTTAATTATTTCTCAATTACTTATTTCTGTTGCAATGTCAGCGAGGAGAACCATTTTCGTGTAAAAATAATTTAATCAATAAATGATTGTGAAAGGAAATTATTGATGTGGGACGAACTTGTTTCATCTGAATATTAATTCAGAGTTTGGAGTTCAGAAGAAGCAAAAGAATCTTTAAACATGCGTACAAGAGTTAATGACAGCTAATGTATTTAAATAATACAAAAATCCAGCACTGAATTAGTATACTACTACTTCTTTTTCTATACTGCTACTGCTACTATTACTACTGCTACTATTATTACTACTACTACTCCTATTACTACTGCCATTAATAATAAATGATAGCCAGGCACTCAGTCTTATAATGGCCCAAGCGCTCCACATTTTTAAAGCATATAACGACGAAAATATTCCTTCGAAATTACTATTCAAAATAGAGTGCAATGTCTATCTACTCTCTCACTCTCTATCTGTCTGTCTGTCTGCCTATTTATCTAAACATGCCTGTATGTGTGCGTGTTAGTGTGCAAATATTCTCATGACATGCATATATTAAACGTTGTTTTATTGTATCCCGATATCAGGTCAAGTTAAATCAGGTAACATTAATAGTGCCTACATTTTTATTACTATATAAATGCGTCTGTTGACCGCACGCGCAAACACACAACCAAGCACAAACACACAAAAGCAAACACAAAGAAAAAAGAGAACGCTAATTCTTTTTTAGAACAATGCAAGGAGATCGTTAAATGTTTGACTAGCTATCATCTTTTCAAATCCCCATCATATCGCAAACCAGAGAACGGGATATCAAACTACAAAATCTAAAACTACTTTTGTATCCTCCTATCCTAGTTTTGTTGTTCTTTTCTTTCCACCCGCGGTCTATCTATTCATCCATCTATCCCACTCAATCATCTTTCCATATATCTGTCTGTAATTTTGTGATTTGGTGAGGAGTGTGCAGTGCTCTGGGAGTGATGACAAGCAATATGGATTGCTGAGAAAACTTAAAGGGAGAATACCTTCGCTGCACAATTCTTAACGGTGTTATCTCCCAGCGCAGTATTTTATTGCGAGCTTTTCAAATTTAAGTATATCTTACAAGTTTAAACACAGTTGTGTTAACTGGCACGTAAAAGGTTTTAGAAAACATCTAGACATGAAACATTTCTTTTAATGAAACATCCTCTAGTAATAACATATTCTCGAGTAAACAGACATTCAAGTAAACAGACAATATTTAGCAAATACACAACTAGTAGCTTAAAGAGACGTAGAAAATCAATACCATCTAGAGACACAAAATGTAGATATCAGACACCAAAGTTGACAACATTTAGAGACACAAAATGTAGATATCAGACACCAAAGTTGACAACATTTAGAGACACAAAATGTAGATATCAGACACCAAAGTTGACAACATTTAGAGACACAAAATGTAGATATCAGACACCAAAGTTGACAACATTTAGAGACACAAAATGTAGATATCAGACACCAAAGTTGACAACATTTAGAGACACAAAATGTAGATATCAGACACCAAAGTTGACAACATTTAGAGACACAAAATGTAGATATCATACACCAAAGTTGACAACATCTAGAGACACAAAATGTAGATATCATACACCAAAGTTGACAACATCTAGAGACACAAATGTAGATATCAGACACCAAAGTTGACAACATCTAGAGACACAAAATGTAGATATCAGACACCAAAGTTGACAACGTCTAGAAATGGACATCTAGTAAAAATAGACTTTATCTATTTATTATACAGAAATTAGATATATCATGATATTAACTTCGACTTTCTAGTAAACTCTACGTTTTGGTATAAAAATACCAGTCCTCTAAGTTTAAAAACAAACAAACAACACACTCAAAAATTTTATCTACTTTTCTAAAATCAGAATTCTTTAATTATAATTGCTTTGTAAAAACAGTAATCCTATTTAATTTTCTGTACATATATGTAAATGCATATCTCTTTATCATGTTATTTCTAATTAATTTTTTCGCTCATTTAATTTTAATTTATATTAGTTGAATGCTAAGATAATGAGAGAAGAATTAAGTTCTTCATAAGCTTAATTAGTAAAATGAGCATTTATTGGCACATAGACAAAAATTCCAAAGACTTTGTCATATTTCGACGGACAAAATATAGAAAGATTATGGACAAGATCATAGATTGGATTAGAATATAAATAAAAAATATTGTTTAAAACCATAGATTAGAATATAGAATATAGATTAAAATATAGAATAAAATACAAAATCGGCCTAGAATAGAAGCACTCTCCATAAATTAAGTAAGTAAGAATAAAATATAGAGTAGATTATAGTATATAGATCAGAGTAGATGGGTGGATTGATCAGTCACTCATGTTGATGACCTCTAGGGTCAAACACAGGGGATACCTAGGAAATTCTAATTTTAAGTCAAGAAACACTAAGGATGAAACAAAAATAAGTGTTCGTGAATAAAGAATTAATAGATTTGCAAAGGAGTGTTCCGTGAGATATTCTATTCACGATACAAAGGAGACAAAAATCGTCAATTACTACGTCATTAGGCTATGACTTTTACATCATTGATAGCTTCTGACGTAAAAGTATGCACACTATACATGTTTATGGCAGAAAGTATAACAGAAAAACAAAACTCCTGTCAGACAAAGTCCTTAGAATGTCGAGTATCCTCAATCTATATCTAACCGAAAAGAACAGTTTCAATGGGGACTGTCCCTACCGTGCACAATGTATATCTGACCGAAAAGAACAGTTTCATGGGGACTGTCCCTACCGTGCACAATGTATATCTAACCGAAAAGAACAGTTTCAATGGGGACTGTCACTACCGTGCACATTTGGAATTGAGGACATCTACAAATATATCTCACAATTCATATCACGAAAAAGTTTGATTGAAATATACCTATTGACCTTAAGGCCCATAATGTGCGTGCAGTTTTGGGCGTCAAGAGTAGATCTAATTCTGCTCACTTCTTACTTCACAGACTTTCGATTATAATTAGATTATTTAGCTGTAATTTATGCTTTTGGAATTAGTTTAACCAAATTATAGATACATTCATGGAATATTTCTTTGTTTACCTTTGTTAGCAACAACGGGTGTTTTAGTCGGGTGCATGCTGGAGGTCATTAAGATAAGAACATTCTTCGACAAGTCTGTATTTGCACCCGAAGACTTTGCTTGCCATGCACATAAGGATCTCAGCGCAGTTTTAAAAAGAAATCTTTTTTGTCCCTAATATTAATCAAACGCGTCTTTACCACTTCAATAATGTGAAAACTTTCACGATATTAACAAATTTATCTCTCGCTCTCACTCACACACATATACGTATACATAACATACGCAAGCGTATGTGCACACACGCACACACACACACACACACTCGTAACACACAAGCATATTAGGACATCTCCCCGTCAAATATAACTGATAACAGAAATAATATGCGTCAGACTTTTACTAATGTCACTAACGCACGAATATAAGCTCCTGTACCCTGAAGGTTATAGAGCATTATTTTTCTTGATCATCTACAAAGACCTGGCAAGTCTGGAAATATCTGGCTCTGTGAATTCTATTTCCTTGGACATAATACAGATGTGATACCACCTCCAATGTTTTAAACACTAGATTGGCTGTCACATCCACTGATCTCCTCTGGCGTTGTATGTTACGAAAATCTGTTTTTTTGAGATGGTCAGTTAGTAGATCTTGTTTACGTCACACTCAACGTGCGGTGCGTTCTGAGCTCAGCGGACAAAAAAAGTAGTAAAACACAAAATACTACATGTGACGCCAACGTCACGTAGTTAATGGTTACGATTGTTATTAATTATTCACCCATAACTAATTACAAGTGATCTAATCTTAATTTATGTTATTAATAATTCTCACTCATTTCCCTTGCCAGATATGCATGCACTGTAAACGTTTTCTCTCTTCCACAACATTAAAGACAAACATATACCGTCACACAATACTTCCGTAGTGGAAAAATTCTTACTAAAGGTGAAGACAAATCCGTCTTTAACCTGAGGTTAGCGAGCCTCCATCCACACACTTTGTTCTCCAACATAAGATTATCAATATGTATAAGAATGTCAATAAATTTAACAATATTTTTTAAGATCAACAATAAAATGTACATATAATAAATACAATGAAAAAGATTACCTGACATCAATATTTCCACGAAACCATATTCGAATAATTGTAATATATATATATAGTCTTCTATCCTAAAACACAACTCAACAATTTAGTGTCAATAAAATTCACAGGATAGTTCTTATCATAGAACAAATATGGAGTTATTAGAGATTAGAGATAATATTATGTACATAACCTGGTTTTGATGCTGTCGCAATATTTCTTCACATGCTTTTTGTAACAAAGCCACAAGTTTATGTTCTTACTGTCAATTCCACTTGTTTCCCTTCTCATGCTGTAGTGGACTGGTTAACTGCTATTCTCTCAAGGCTAACAGTGTTCCTTCACTCCCTCAAGCAAAACAACAAGGGTAGAAATTTCCAGCAACTTCATTGTTCCAGAAATTGCTTCATATAGTGAGGATTCTTTGCCACCATACATCAATGGAGTGTAGTGTATTCCTTACACTTACACACAGTGATAGATACATTCCACATCTACCATAGTGGTCCAGGAGGTTCAAGTAAAACGAAAAATGACTTCTTTTCCATGTAAAATATAATCAGTTAACAAATGCTAAGTTTCTAGTTTATTCATTTTTAATTCCAGTCTTTCTTACAATTCAAGTCTCAACTTACAGTTTCCTGCAACAGTATTTATAAGCCTGATACACAAACACAACATAATAAATACAGCATATCAATTCTATGAACATGTTCACTAGAAACAATGTCAAGTATTTAGCATACTACATAAAAGCATCATAGCTCACAATTTGTAGAAATAATAGTCTACTTACATAATACATCTCTACATAAACCACAAATATAACATATCAATAGCAAAATGCACGAAATATTTCTAAGCCCATTCTCTCTTAGTCACTTAACTCACCATTAAGCTAATGGCTGCCTTTCATGACCGGACATCTTGCTACACCAAATTCAAAGTGATTAGACAATAGAATTTTCTAAAGCAGGTAGGCTATTTGACCTAGCCCATTGGCTGGACTCGTTCTCATAAATCTTAACCATTGGATAAATTAAAAAAATACTCAACCAGTTGGAACTGGTTTGGATTGCATCAGCAATTTCTAGAATATTCTCAACTCAAGTTGTTTACTCCAAGTCTGACAATTATAAAAATACCATCATAAGAACTGCGAAAGGTCGGGTCATTTTGACAATTTAACAATTTATATAACAATTAAATTTAGAAATAGAGATAGGCAAATTAACATCGCCACTTACCCCATTTCTTTGGAGATGTTAACCATCCTGTTAACGAATAGCTATTCACAAGACTAAAATTCTATGTCGGTTTTAAGAAATACACATAATTAATTCATCATGTTTAGAAACCAGGATAATATAATTTTACATGCCTCAATAATCTCTGCGCATTAAAATATCAAATATCATATTAATTTCTCTCATTATAAGGTGGGACATGACAATTGTGTCTCCACTTTTAAAGAGATATAAAGACAATTTATCAGGGAATAATCTTCATAATTTTCCTTGTTATAAGACATGACCCACTATGTCTCCACTTTTAAAGAGATATAAAGACAATTTATCAAGGAATAATCTTCATAATTTTCCTTGTTATAAGACATGACCCACTATGTCTCCACTTTTAAAGAGATATAAAGACAATTTATCAGGGAATAATAATAATTGTCCTTGTTATAAGACATGACCCACTATGTCTCTACACTTAAGAAATACAAATGCAAATCGTATTCAAAAATCATTATCATTATTTCTTTTCTCTTCTTTTCTTCATTGTCTGCCCCTGTTAGTTTGTTTATCATTTTCATCCACTTTTGATAACTTTGTTCTTTTTTTTATTGTTGTCTGCTCTTGATAACTTTGTTCGTTTTTATTGTTGTCTGCTATTGATAGCTTTATTCTATTTTACTGTTGTCTGCTATTGACAGTTATCTTCTTTTTTTTATTTTCATCCACTCTTGATAGCTCTTCTTTATTTGTGTCTGGGAATAAAAGAAAATTAAAAGGCATAGTTTAAAATTGTACTGAATGCTTAAAATGAATGATTGCGCTTTGACAGTTTTCAGTTGCCTGCATTTACTGCTGTGCTGCATATTTTGTAATCTTTTAAAACAAATGTTGCTTGTATAACAATCAATTGTTACCTTAATAAGAGTGCAGCTTTATATTTAAAAAGTATATTCAAAAATGTAAATATATTGTCTTGTTCTCTTATTTCATTTCTGTCTATCTATCTATCCCTTAGTCTTGTCGACCGTCGGGGCACCATGATGACCTGACAACCAGTTTTCTCCATTCCATTCTGCTCTGCTAATCTTACCGTATTGCTCTATTTCAGTCCAGTCCACTCCCATCTTTTCCTAATCTTCCTCTCCTTCGCCCTCCTTGCTCAGTACCTTGCACGATTGTCTTGGCAAGCCCTGTGGATCGTGTGACACGCCCATACCATTTCATTTTGTGTTTTTTCACAATGGCCAAGAGCGCTTCATAAAGCCTAATAGCTTGCCTAATTCTGTTTCCAATTTCCAGATTGTTAGTAGTGCGCTTATCATGGTTTCTCCCCCTTCTTGGACAATTTTGCAGGGATGTTGTCTATTCCTGCTGCCTTTTCCTTTTTCAATGATTTCACTGCAGTCTCTACTTCTTCTTGGAGTTATTTCATTTATCGACATCTCGTCAAATATAAATGATAACTGATAAAAGTGTAAACGTATTGTCAGTCTCTGTAGAGATTTATTGATTTAATTTAGCCTTAGACACATTAAATAAATATTTTAAAATATTAAAAATAAAAGATGGAGTCATAAATGTTAAAAACGTAACGCACGAAAAGGTTAGTGAACCACATTTCAAAAATAAAAAAATAAAAACGTGGGCCTGATGTTTTGTTTGTTTTTTTCATTAGAAACAGAATAACTGTGAACAGAAATGTTTTAAGTGGATTGTCAGTGTACAAGAATAAACCCCTGACCTAAGATGGGTAGTAACACTTGGGACTTGACAACAGGAAGTCGGAAGCCACATAGCCATCGGCAAATAGAAATAAGTCCAGCCCGTGAGAAAACTTCCGGGTATGAATGGAAGGTGAGAATTAACTTATTAGCGCTGAGAATTGTGAGGAGAAAGTATGACGTATATGTCACGTGACAGGAGCCAAAGTGATGAATCGGAAAAGAATTAAGAAACTTGTTCTTTCGCCGTCCAAGGTCACAAGGTTCAGAGGAGAATAGTCCGACTGCTAGTATAGAAAAATCTTAGAATCATAGAATATTTCAATTCGCACTCACTTATGAGCAAAAGAGAGTGAATGATTAGGACAGGAGAAATTTTCACAAGACACAGTATTTCTTCAAAGTAATTTTTATTTTGCAGTGAAAGAGGTATGAACATTTGGTAATTATGTGTACAAGAATGTGATTTATGGTGAAACAATGTTTGACACTGTTGTATTCTCATTCTATGCAGTTTAGTGTACAGTTATTCCACTATTGTATTCTCTTAATGCAGTTCAGTGTAAAGTTATGCCACTGTTGTATTTTCTTAATGCAGTTCAGTGTAGTTATGACCACTGTTGTATTTTCTTAATGCAGTTCAGTGTAGTTATGCCACTGTTGTATTTTCTTAATGCAGTTCAGTGTAGTTATGCCACTGTTATATTTTCTTAATGCAGTTCACTATAGTTATGACACTGTTGTATTTTCTTTCTATGTGCAGTTTATGGGTTTTGGCGTGTCTGTTACCTTGGAACCTTATTTCTACAGTGATCTATTGACCTCGGTAACGCGAAAGCGGCGGAAGCCGGAAGCGCCCCCCTACACTCAATCAAGACCTCGGTATATAAACAGTGCTGCGCCTCAATCTTGTCAGTTTGTGTTAACGTTTTATCATATGACGTCATCATATCTAGTTGTCGCTACCATGATCTCCTCACCGTGATGTGTCGAGCAGTCTGTACGTTCGTTCGCCTGTCCATCCGCACACTCAGCGCACAAGTCCTTGAACCAAATGTACTTTGATTTCGAGGGTTCAATGATATCTTGCCTGACGATATCTTTTAACCTCATCCCGGAGGGTGCCTTATTTTTTTTAATGGCAAGTGGTACTGCTTGACACGTATTGGTGTTTTATCAGTCAGACCTGAGAGAACTCGGTCAAATTTGTCGGCTTGGGGTGTCTCTGTCAATACATTACTATGCGTTTCTCATATTTAATATGCTGCCATTTTTTTTTGTACCGTTCTCAGTGTTTAGTCATACTTGAGGTCACAGTGCATTTCGCACATTCAACATATTGCCTGTATTTTGTACCGTCAGTGTTAGGTCATACTTGACGTCACTATGCCTTTCGCCATATTGCCTCTTTCTGTACCACTCAATGTTTCGTCAGGCTAAATTGAGTTGCTCTTTGCTTTCTTGTTAGAATAAGTCTGTTGCATGGTGAGTTTGGCTTAAATTTCTGCTCATTAAAATTGGAAATGTCTCAATAATAGGCACGTTAATTTATAACAATGAAAGTTGGAATTGTCTCAATAATTATAATTTGTACGTTAGTTTATAACTATGAAAGATGGAAATGTCTTAATAATTTGTACGTTAGTTTATAACTATGAAAGTTGGAAATGTCTCAATAATTTGTACGTTAATTTATAATTATGAAAGTTGGAAATGTCTTAATAATTTGTACGTTAGTATTGTACAAGCTTTTTCATGTTGGATAGATAGGCAGTACATTAGGTCATCTAAACTTGAATGGTCACAGTACTTCTGCACAGTCTCATAAACAAACTATATTTCATAGTCTGTATCATATTTTTTTTTACTGTCAAGAGAAATATGCTCGTATTATGTGTAACGAGTGACGGGACATTTGAAAATGACAGTGATTTAATGTCATCTAACACTGTACTGAGTTGTCAGAAAAATTTTGAAAACGATATAGGTCTGTGAGTGTGTATGTACATATGTAAACGGATGTGTTTGCCTGCGTGCGCGCGAGTTAGTGATAGGAAAGATGAGTGCAGTGGCATCTTTGATGATCATTTCAATCAGCCTTTGAAACATCCCTCAGAATAAAACAAGGATGAGTGCAGTGGCATCTTTGATGATCATTTCAATCAGCCTTTGAAACATCCCTCAGAATAAAACAAGGCCAAGTCACTGCTGTTCAGGTGGGGTCTGTACATGAATACATGCTTTCTGTATGTTGACGTCATGTTGCGTAATAAGAGCAGAAAGTGATGATGACAGGAAAATTTTCCAGAATAGGTATGTGGATCCTGATTTGATTAGATTCAATTTGTCAACTGTCATTATTCTAAAGAGGGCTTAATGTAGTTGATTAGATCTAATGTTACCTTCTGTCATTATTCTAAGCCTAAGGGGACTAAATGTACTTCATTAGATCCATTTTTTGCCAAATGTCATTATTTTAAGTGTACTTAATACACCTGCTACTTTGAGAGGTTAAATACAGTGCTTTTGTCTGAGCTGTTTAATTTTACTCATCTAGAGGTAAGGACAATTTCTTTATATTCTTTCACTATTGTAATTTTAAACTTTTTTCTAAGTTGTGAAAGAGCTTTTTCTCCCTACTGTTTGACTTATTGTATTTTTGTTTAAGCAACTTGATCTATTTAAGTGTGTGTCTGTTTTGCTATAAAACCCCCCAAAATATAATGAGTTATTTATGTAAAACTATCTATATGAATGTACTGTGTACTCTTACCTGAGCTGTAAGACGTGAATATTACCTTATGCTAGATAAGTTTATTGTGCAAGTCACAGTGCTACTTACGAATATTACTGTGTATTATATAACTTTACTATGCAGGTCACATTGTTACATATCAGTTTGAGAATATGCAAGCCTGTTACGTCATGTGATATCACTTCTGCATGCTAGCTCTTGATGAAGGCTATGTGCTATGATTCCAGAACTGAGGTATTATTATTGGCTACTGTTCTTGTCTCGTCTTAGACCAGGTTGCCAATCGCTCATCCTCAGTGTCAGCATCTCTATCTGAAAGACGTCATCGACAATCATCCTTAGTTACAGAGTCTAGACACTGGAAAGACGTCCTCGGCAAGACTACTACTCCATAATCATCCTTAGTTACAGAGTCTAGACACTACAAGTCGTTTACATTTGGAGAGAGCATATTTCCCGGATTGATTTTTGTTAACATTTGCTCACTTTGGGACAACTTCCTTTCCTTACAATACTCATACAAATCTTTTTTACGTAGATTTCGTATGACTATTGTGTCAACGGTCAACATTGTTTTTGCTTTAAGTTTTAACATTTCCACTGCAGCTTTAAATAAAATGTTCTAAAACAAGCGTACTCACTTCCGGCAAACATTTTGAATATTCACTTCATTAAATTATGTTACTTCTAAAAGGCTGCATCAAGTAATACACATTTGCGTTGACTCGTCACTTCTAAAAGGCTACATCCAGTAATACACATTTGCGTTGACTAGTCACTTCTAAAAGGCTACATCCAGTAATATACTGACAGCAAAAGATTTTCATTTCGTGAATACATCTTTTAGAGATAGCGTGCGTGCGTGCGTGTGGTGTGGTGTGGTGTGTGTGTGTGTGTGTGTATGTGTGTGTGTGTGTGGTGTGTGTGTGGTGTGTGTGTGTGTGTGCTTGTGTGTGTATTCACGCACGCTCACAAACGCACCCAGATTTTAAAGTTGGCGGCATGCTGGTTGAAAACAGGAATGCAAGCCCACGACCTTAGCAATAATGTCGGCTATCGTGTTTCGCCACCTAACATCGCCACCCCCCACCTCTACTGTGCGCCTGTCTTACCCCACCCTTTTCTCACGTCTGCAGTATTCTGTGTTCCAAGCAACCGACCTACCTACAAAATAGTGTGCGAAAATTTTAACAAGTTCTTGCTTGTTCTTAATTACATCACCCGTCTAATCCAAAACACATAGAGGGAAAAGTAGCAAGTATTTATTTTTATCTTTTCCTCGAATTTAAATTTTCAAGAATTAGTCATGGAAGGTGAACGTGACGTTATGTGCGACCTTTCAATTTTAGTTTATTCCCCATTAAATCCCACCCAAGGCCTCAGTGTTTTAGTGTGCAAAGAGAAAACTTTTGTGGAAATTGACATTTTGCCTGTAACAGAGCGTCAATCTAAATAGAACGCGCTGTAGTTTGTTCATACAAATGTGATAAAAACGTTCACTCTCTTTGGTCGTGTTCAGACAGAGCAGCAGAATGTGACAGGAATGACTGATACATATTCCAACTGGAGACATTCTGCTCTGAACTGAGAGTCACTGAAAGGCAAATGGAAAGTTAGCAGACAATCCAGAGGAAAAAAGCATATATTTACGTACGTGTGTCTGTGTGCTTGTGTGAGCGTTTGTTTGCACAATAGTTGGCATGATGGGCTGTAGAAATAGTAAGTTAGTGTGTGTGTGTGTGTTTGTAGTAGTGGGCTGAAGAGAGAGCAAGTTAGGTGAGAGTGTGTATGTGAGTGTGTGAGTGTGTGTGTGCTTGCAAATTAATTGGCACGATGGGCTGAAGAGACAGTTTGTGAGTGCGTGTGTGTATGATGTGTAAGTCAGCATTAATAAACACGAATCTCACTGAGTTTGACATCGCTGGTCGATGTTGTCACAGTTTAAATGATATCGTTGACTAATGCTGTCAATGACTTGATGTTGTCATAGACCACTGAAGACTTATGGAAAATGTCTGCCATACTACATCTGAAGTATAAGAGATTCCTTTGAAAAATTACAATTTCGGACGCATTCACGTGCTCACAAACACACACCACACCACACCACAACCTTTTCAGTAACAATTGTCCTTTTTTGTTTTTAAACGATTCTCTTCAACTAGAAGCAACCAATCAAGTTTGAGATATTTTAAAACAACAGGATTACATCAAAAACTTGACAAAATTCATCCTCCAAACGTGTGTGTGTGTTTTCTGTGTGTGTGTGTTTTCTGTGTGTGTGTGTTTGTGTGCGTTGTGCCCAGTTTGAGTATTATTTTGCACTAAAGCTCAAGCTTTAGTAATGTCGTTGAAGCAGTCCATAATGGTTGTTATACCACTTATATGACTTTTGTGGCTAAGATACCTTGTAACCAGGTAACTCAGTCATCTGTCAATCAGGTAACTCAGTCATCTGTCAATTAGGTAACGATACCGACTGTGTCACGAGTTCACAGCTCTTCGTGTTACAATTTTATGTCAACGTTTATGGCGCCAGTAGTCTCAAAGAAAGTGAGTAATACTTCCTCCTTCCCTAGCATAAGCTTCACATTACTGCCTTCTGACAGGTGGGAAAGAGTTAGACATTATTGAAGAAATCCAACATCTAACTGATTTGTTGTGTGTGTTACATATGTAAGTACTAAGTTGTTTAAGTCAATCAATTTCCTTGATCCGCAAGAACAACAGCCTCCAGCTCAAACGTACAATACAATGTCCACAACATTCTCCAGCTCAGACGTACAATACAATCTCTACAACAGCCTCCAGCTCAAACGTACAATACAATGTCCACAACATCCTCCAGCTCAGACGTACAATACAATCTATACAACATCCTCCAGCTCAAACATACAATACAATGTCCACAACAGATTAAACATGAAAAATCATGTATTTAATCTAAAACTGTATTTAGCGATAGTGTTTTAAGCACCAACAAAATACATAGAACACCATTGACATTTCTTAAGCTAAAGGTTACTGGTGCTTCTAGGGACAGCAATGCCAGCCATTCTCATCAATTATTTACTTAATATTTTCAGGAAAAGTAGTTGTTCGCACTGTAATCGCGCGCTTGCCCACGCTACCCTGCACATATTCACACAGTCCAATGCTTGCTGTCATTGGTTGAAAGAATCACACAGACTCGGCCGGTCAGCTGGCCATCGCGTCCATTCTAGTTAAATGTCTATTTGTCGTTCCTGAAATAATAGCAAAGGGGATAGGGGGAAAGGGTTACTTCTTAGAACATTGTCTTTAAATATTAATAGTTCTGTGGAGGAGTAACTTTGCCAATCATTATTTCATAAACTTAATTGTTAAATAAATTGTCAAAGTGGCCCGACTTAGGCACTACTTATGATAGTATATTTTTGTAAGTGTCAAAATTGGAAGTAAACAACACAGGTGGCGATATAGCTAGAAATTTTGCTGATGCAATCCAAACCAGTTCCAAGTGGATGAGTAAATTTTCTGACTAATAGTCTCACACTTGTTCATAACAACCTCAACCAATGGGGATGGACCGAAAGTTATTTTGTGAAGAAAGTCTTTATTCTAATCACTTTGGTTTGAATGAAACTCGAGTCAGGTCATAAAGGGATGATTAGCTTATGGTAGGTTAACTGACTGATAAAAGAAGAGTGGCCTTAGAATATTTCATATATGTTTCCTATTGATCTAAGTTTTTGGATTAGAGAATGCTTATGTAAATGAACCATTTATTTCTATATCCAGTAATTTGATTACGTTGTACATTATACTTGTGAATTTTTGAATAATGCTATATTTCTTATGCTGTGTGTGCATTGGATTAATGAAATTGTTGCAGGATTTGTAAGTTGAGAATGTTTGTAAGAAAGAAAGGAGTTATAGAGATGAAATATGCCTGAAATTTAGTGTGGCCTTAATTTGGCTTTTGCAGAGAAAAGCATGACTTTCTTCAATTCAGGCTACAACGACTACTGTACTCTGCTTGATCACGTTGGTGTGTTCATCCAGCTTTATCATCGAACTTACCGATGATAAGTTGATTCCTGTGAATTCTGTTTGAGAACTATTATAGTGAAAATGGTGGCTTGAGTTTGGTCTCAAGAATTCACGAAGATTATTTTAAACATTCCTCGTGGTTTGCTGAGTAGCATACACGAAAATTCGGGAACATTCCTCCTGATGTGCTTGATAGCACAAGGGAAATTCAGGACTTGGAGAGCGCACCAAAGTTTCTGGAACAATTGTGTAATGTGCCTAGCCCCTTGGCCGGCAACCATGTTGGATGCTAACGATAACTGAATGGGTCAGTGTGCTAAAAAATTTAAAGCGACTGTAATTATCAATGGATTTTAAAAATTTAAATTACTACCTATTATAGACATACTAAGGAATCTTAAAAGTATTTTTAAAATTTTTTTCGAATTCAAAAACAAAGAAATAATACAAAGATTTCTTATCTTTTTGTTGAACTTGGGAACATTTTCACCGTTTTTTTTTTTTTACTAGTCTACTAAATAATTAAAAGCAAGCATAATTCGTACAATTCTAAAATGATTTTCAAAATAAATATTATGGGGGACATTTTAAAAATATTTATTTAATTTTTTAACGTTTGCTTATTATTATTTTAAATTCAAAAATAAATAAATAAATAAAAAGTTTTCTTACCTTTTTCTTGTGTTGACCTTCGTCAATTTGTTAGATGTTTCCTTGAATAAAATCCGAAAGAAAACGATTTTTGTTGATTGCCATTTGAATATATGGTATAAATAATAATTTATCTTGTGTAAATAAATATTATTCTGGGGAAATTGGTTGATTTTGAACAAAACGAAAGAGTCATATGAAAACCACGAGGGTTCGGTTTGAGACTGATCGGTTTTTTTTTTTTTATTATCAAATGGTCACATCCAAAAATTCAGTAGGCCTGTCGAATTTCATCTACAATATGTTAAATTAATTTACACAATAAAGTTCTTTAGGTAGGATCAGGCAATCAACTAAAAATCGTGTTTGAAACGTGCAATGTATAATTCCAAACCGGTTCAAAATGGCGGCTCAGCTTCTTTACAAGCGAGGGGTGACTCGGGATTTTTGAACTTTGTAATGGAAAATACCTTTCTAAAATTAGTTAGCCAATGATAAAATTAGAGCAGATTGGCTGCTGAACACAAACATATCTTTCTCCTTGACCTTGATTGGTATTTTTTTTAAAGTGGTCATCGATAAAAATAGTATCATAACGACGTCATAACGACGACCACGAGGGTTCGGTTTGAGACCGAACGGTTTTTATTTTTTATTATCAAATGGTCACATCCAAAAATTCAGTAGGCCTGTCGAATTTCATCTACAATATATTAAATTTATTTACACAATTAAGTTCGTTAGGTAGGATCAAGCAAACAACTGAAAATAGTCCTTGAAACGAGCCATGTGTAGTACAAACTTCGGTTCAAAATGGCGGCTCAGCTTCGATAAACGTGAGGTGTCTGGGGATTTCCGAACTTTGTAATGGAAAATACCTTTCTAAAAATAGTTAGCCAATGATAAAATTAGAGCAGATTGGCTGCTGAACCCAAACATATCGTCTGCTTGACTTGATTGTTATTTTTTTAAAGTGGCTATCGATGTGCGCAAGCGCATCCCTTTTGTGTCCGTAGGTCAGCGAACGGGCTAGAAGGGGTACGTGAGGCCATCATTTAAATAAGGATAGTGATTTGTTGCAAACTGCATGACTGTGAACATGTGCTAGTGACAGCAGCCATCTTTTAAAAGGTTATGTACATTGACTTTAATTATTTCTCTAAAACTCCACTGTATGTCTATGATAAATTATGACTATGAATTTGATTATATCTCTAATGTCTCTGCTAGGATAAATTGAACGGTTGCCTAGCTTTAATCAAACATTGTTGTGAAGTGATGTAAATGTCAATGCTCTTTTGATTGTATTTGTAATATGTATATTTGATTGTTGATTTAACAAATTTATTGACCCTTTTACACATATTTATAACCATATGTTTGAGAGATAATGGGTGGATGGGGATTCGCTAAATATAGATTACAAACGGATTTATCTTCTTCTTTGGTAAGACGTTTTCCACCTACAGAAATATTGTGTGACAAAAATGTTAGTCTTTAATGTTGTGGAAGAGAGAAGGCGTTTACAGTGCCCGCATATCCGCCAAGTGAGAGAAGGAAGGAGAGAAAGATTTATGTCTTAATTATTATGGGATATCTTGGAAACGCTATTCAAACAATTCATGCCACTGTCCCACGTTGCTGATAAGAAGAAGCAGGCCTGTGAATAAATTGTGCAATTGCTTGATGTCCGTTTGCCAATTTTGCTCTTCAGAAGAATGAAAATTGATAAATGAACATAATCCAGCAAACAACAAATTTCTGCTGGCTGAAAAGCTAGAATTGACTTACACCATTGCTGTTATAGTCGTGTGTATAATTTCTATCTATCTATCTATCTATCTATCTATCTATCTATCTATCTATCTATCTATCTATCTATCTATCTATCTATCTATCTATCTATCTATCTATCTATCTATCTATCTATCTATCTATCTATCTATCTATCTATCTATCTATCTATCTATCTAAATTAAAATCTTAAGCTGAATTAGAAAATAATTTTTGCACCTAAGTGGCATGCATAGACAAGATTTAATTTACAGCAACAAAGAAAGATTTCATCATTTTTCTCCTGACTTTATAAGACTGCAGTTTCAATGTTGGTTTTCAGAATATAGTGCTTAAAATAAATTATTATATATTATATTTTAAAATCTGTTCTCGCTTGGTAATACACGATGCCAAAAATGTATTTTTAAATCTCAGTATCTTGGAAATCAGAAGTGTTAATATGCCGACTTTTTAAAAAATACATTGAAATTTGGCTCAGAATTTGATGCGTGCATTAAAGTCATACCAGAATATAGACTGTTAACAAAACTTTTGTCAGAACCAAATACTCTTCACTTACTTGGTGAGAATGAATTAAGGTTTGATTAATTATCTTCAAACTATTGATAGGCATTGCAAAAAATATAAAGAGCTAAACACACTGCACAAAGTTAACTCACCAAAATACAGTATTTACTCCAACCTAAAATCTTAGACCCAGAATGAGAAATGCAATCAGAGTGAAAAAGGAATCAGTCCCTGTATATAGAAGACATAGAGGTCACAGTGACATCATGTATATTTCAAGACCTGTGTGCTTTGACTGTTACTTTGACTAGCGAGCTATATAAACTCACAGATGTAACAATTCTATTATAGTGTATAGATTACGTGTGGGGGCGACTGCTTATTCTTGAATACGCTAATTATTGAGTTGTTATCTATGACCTAAACTAGGTCAGTGATGATATATCTATGTGTATGTATTTTCAAAAGGAGATTGTCATCTGAAGAAACATGATTTGTTTTGTTTTTTAAAAGCACACCTCGTATACACTTATTGTTTGCAAATAATACTAAGAATAAAGAAAATTAATAATAACAATAATTCGTTTATGTGCTAAATCTCCAGCGAGGAATAGCACTTATTTTCATGGCTGCAACACTCAACATCATGGGCTGGGAGTGAAGACCGATCAACAAAAGTCACTGTGATCTAGACTGGCTTGGAACTCGTGGAGAAGCAAGAGCCTTGACCTTACAGTCACCAGCTCCCCACTTTTAATATTGTACACAGTTATGTGTGGGTGTAAACTGTGGGTATTTCTGCATGTGTGTTTAGCTAGGCTGTTTGGAAGTCATATATTTATCGCTGTAAAGGTGTGTTTAATTAGGCTGTTTAAAATCTATATATTTATCGCTCTAAGGGTGTATTTAGTTAGGCTGTTTGAAATTCATGTATTTGGATTATAGGTGTGTTTGTTGCAAGAAGGATTTATTAGCTAGACTGTTGTTCATTTATCTCTAACTACAGGCGTTTTTATTACTGTAAGAATGTAATTAGTTTGAAGTTCATGTATCTCTAGCTACGAGTGTGTATGTCGCTGTGCGGGTGTCTAGTTACTGATGAAGGTTGTGTATACAAAGTCGTAATTGTCGTTTCCATAACTGCATATTTCTAAAATGATCTGTTGGGTTAAGAGAAATCTTTGCCTTCATTTTTAATTAGAAGAAAGAAAGTAAGAGAAAGGAAAAGGAAGGAAAGTTGGAAGAAAGAAAGAAAACGAAAGTAAAAGTAGGCCAAGTGACAGCCTGACTGGCAATTTTAAGAAGTCCGCTCGATACGATAATTTTTGGAAAAAGAAATTGATTCATTTATATCTTCTGTTTCAATAAACATTAATTTCTTCTTAAATAAGGCTATGTACAGATACCTTTTATGTTATTATTCTTTTTCTTGCCATTGTCTTATACTTCTTTAAGTTCTTGTTCTTGTACTTGTTCTCAATGTACCGTTTCTTGTTTTACTTGGCTTTCCTCTTCTTTAAGTTCTTGTACTTGTTCTCAATGTACCGTTTCTTGTTTTACTCGGCTTTCCTCTTCTTTAAGTTCTTGTACTTGTTCTCAATGTACCGTTTCTTGTTTTACTTGGCTTTCCTCTTCTTTAAGTTCTTGTACTTGTTCTCAATGTACCGTTTCTTGTTTTACTTGGTTTTCCTCTTCTTTATGATTTTGCACTTCTTGTTCTTCTAGCACTTGTTATTCTTCTTGCTCTTGTTCATCATGTACTTGTTCTTCTTGTTTTGGTGCTGTGTTCTTGTTCTTTTCTTTATTCATCTTTTTCCTGTACTTGTCCTAGCTCTTGTACTTGTTCTTGTTCAGGTGCTGGCTGCTAATCTTATCCTTGTTCATTTTATTCTTTCTTATTTTTTCTCGTGCGCTTGTTACATTTTTGTTCTTGATCTAGCCTTGTACTTGTTCTTGTACTTGCTCATTTTTACTTGTTCTTGTACTTGCTCATTTTCACTTGTTCTTGTACTTGTTCATTTGCACGCTCTTGTACTTGCTTGCGTTTTTGCTGTTGTATTTGTTCTTTTCCTTGTAGTTTTGTACTTGTTCTTAAGATTGTTTTTCTTGTGTTATTGTGTTTGTTCTTGTGTTTGTTCTTATTCCTCTTGCTAGTCTCATTATTACTTTTTTATTGTTACTGCTATACTACTAGTAATACCAACACCAACACCTCTACAACCACTAATATTATTCCACTAATACCACCTCCACTACTACTACTACTACTGCTACTACTATTACTACTACTACTACTACTACTACTACTACTACTACTACTACTACTACTACTACTACTACTACTACTATCATTAATTTATTGAGTATATATTGCCATAAATTTTTAATGGACATACTATCATTTTGAATGCAATCCATCTACCATTATTAATATATTCTCAGTTTGGATACATAATACCAATCTGTAAGTTTTATCTATAGACGTACTTGCAGTTAGAATGCCTACTGCATTTCATTATTATTGGACTCTCATGATCTCTTAGTTTGAAAGCATATTTATTGTCAATCATTATTAGCAGATTGATGATAGTGTCAGTATTATTGAGCTCTTGTCGTACTTTGCGTCTGTACTCATGCTTTAAATCTGTATTATTGAGCTCTTGTGGTACTTTACGTCCGTACTCATGCTTTAAATCTGTATTATTGAGCTCTTGTGGTACTTTACGTCTGTACTCATGCTTTAAATCTGTATTATTGAACACTATAATAATTTCAATTTGCCAAAATTATTTTGTGGCTTATTGTATGCAATCTATTGGAATGAATACTCCCATTTATTGTCACCGACCTCTTGACGCACTTTCAGTTTGAATGGGTATAGGAATTCATTAAAATTAGTCTAATGACGTCTTTTTCTTTGAATGGGTATAGGAATTCGTTTAAAATTAGTCTAATGACGTCTTTTTCTTTGAATGGGTATAGGAATTCGTTTAAAATTAGTCTAATGACGTCTTTTTCTTTGAATGGGTATAGCAATTCATTAAAATTAGTCTAATGACGTCTTTTTCTTTGAATGGGTATAGCAATTCATTAAAATTAGTATAATGACGTTTTTTTCTTTGAATGGGTATAGCAATTCATTAAAATTAGTATAATGACGTTCTTTCAGTTTCAATGGGTATAGCAATTCATTAAAATTAGTATAATGACGTTCTTTCAGTTTGAATGGGTATAGCAATTCATTAAAATTAGTCTAGTGAGGACCTGTCAGTTTGAATATATATATATATATATATTAATTAATTATCTTTGGTGTATTCACGTAGTTTTGGTTTGAATGAATATTGCAATTCACTATTCACTTTTACTGACGTACATTCAGCTTGAATTCTTATTATAATTCATTACAATCGAGCTTTTTATGTACTATCGTATCGAACGCATCTTGCCATTCGTTATTATTTGTCTATGTTGTCTGTCGATTTGCATGAGTAATGCCGATCATTGTCATCGCCTCAATAATAGAATCTCTATTTCACTCGATACTGCCCCTCAATCCATCGCTACCTTAGATATCCGTTATATGGTTATTATTATTTAATCATCCATAACTAATTACGAGTGATGAGAATCTTAATTTTTGTTATTAATAATTCTCCAGAAGACACCACTCGCCTCTCTCACTTGGCGGATATGCGGCGCTGTAAACGTTTTCTTTCACAACATTAAAGACAAACAATAACCATCACACAATATTTCCGTAGGTAGAAAACTTCTTCCAAAGGGAAAGATAATCCGTCTTTTAATCTACATTTAGTGAGCCCGTATCCACCCAATATCTCTCCAACATATGATTATCATATGTGCGAAGGTTAATAAATTTAACAGTAAATTTATGAAATCAACAATCAAATATACAACTTATGAATATAATCAAAGAGCATTGACATTTACATCACTTCACAATTATGTTCAATTAAATCTGGTCAATCATTCAGTTTACCTTAACAGAGACATTAGTGGTCAATTAACATTTAATCGAGTTCATGGATATCATCACAGAAATGAGAGAAGAGTTTCAGAGAAATAATGAAAGTCAAATGCACATAACCTTTTCAATGATGACAGCTGTCGCAGACACATATTCACAATCACGTGGTTTGCAACAAGTCAATGTCTTTCTTATTCGGGTGACGGTCTCATGTGCCCCTTCTAGGAAGGTTCAACAACTTTTCCAGAATCTTTGATGAGCTTACAAAGAACATTGTAGTGAATCGCAAAGAATTTCACGGTGAACTATAAAGAACATCAGGAGGAATGTCTTGAATGTTTATGTGTAGTACTCAGCACACCATGAGAAACATTCAAACAATCTTCGTGAATTCTCGAGACAAACACAAGCCACCAACTCCACAGTATTGGCTTTCGAATGGAATTCACAGAAATCAATTTACAGCAACACGTTTTACTGATAAGATGACGACAACGCTGTATTCACACACCAACGTGACCAAGCAAGTACAGTAGTCACTAATGCCTGGAGTGAAAGGAAAAAAAGGTGGGCTTTCTCTACAAAAGTCAAATTAAAGCAGTACTAAATTTCAGATATATTTCATCTCTAAACTCCTTTCTCTCTAGCAAACATTCTCAGCTTATAAAATCTTACATCAATTTTGTTAGCTCAATACACACGCAACATAAGAAATACAGCAGTTAGCTCAATACACACGCAACATAAGAAATATAGCAGTAACTCAATACACACGCAACATAAGAAATACAGCAGTTAGCTCAATACACACGCAACATAAGAAATACAGCAGTTAGCTCAATACACACGCAACATAAGAAATACAGCAGTTAGCTCAATACACACGCAACATAAGAAATATAGCAGTTAGCTCAATACACACGCAACATAAGAAATACAGCAGTTAGCTCAATACACACGCAACATAAGAAATATAGCAGTTAGCTCAATACACACATAAGATAGGAAATATAGCATCAATCAAAATTCACAAGGATAATTTACAAATTAATGAACATAGAAATAATGATTCAATTACATAAGCATTTTCTAATTCAAATCAATAGAAGACACGTACGAAATATTCTAAGTCCATTCCGTCTTTATCAGTCAATTAAAATTACCATACAGTAACGATAAGACTCGAGTTATGTTAACTTTCAAAGTGATAGAATCTATTACTTCTTCAACAAAGAAACGTTTGGTCCATCCCCATTGGATGAGTTTGTTATGAACAAGTGTCAGACTATTATTTGGGAAACTACTCATCCAGTTGGAACTGGTTTGGATTGCATCAGAAATTTCTATCTTGTTCTCAACCAAGTTGTTTACTCCAATTCTGACGCAAAAAGAAAATACCATCATAAGGAGTGCCCAAGATCGAGTCCCTTTGACAATTTAACAATTTATATAACAATTAAGTTTAGAAATAGGGATAGGCAAACACTAGCTACACTACCCGATAGTATTATCATGATATTGACATGGTATTAATTTGATTGCATACTGTCGATTAATATTATTGGATTTTGACGTAGGTTTCAGTCTGAATATATTATTAATGGACCATTGACATACCATCAGATTGAATGCAGACAACAACTAGATAAGCAGACTTGAAGTGATTACCCTAAGCCCAAACGGCAGCCTAATGTCATACTGATAGCACTGGTATCAGAGAGCATATTAATTAGAAATAACCACTTACCACAATTTATAAGAATTACACAATCACTGGGGAGATATTTACAAAGTTTATTTTTCTTTATTTTAATTTATATTTTTTATTTCTTGACTGATGACTAATACGAAACATTTAAATTGAAATCAATGGCTACTTAAAGTTGCTTAAACAAGAACAAAACAAACTTTCACAGTTTGACCCGACAGACAGGCAAAGTCTATATAAATAATACTCTACTAAAGTATAGCAAACATTCACCCTATTGAGTTAATGTTGATGAGAGTCTGTATGTCAGCGCTATCAAACTATGTGCAGTGTATTATGTACACTGGATATGATGATTCTAGAACAATTGTAGCTTTTGGCGGGTGTCTTCTAGGCAGGGTTACTGACTGAGGATGAGTGAATGACCGATTTGTCTAGGATGAAACTGAATAAAACAAGTAATAATAGCAACAGGTTTGGATGGTAAATGGCAGCACCCAGAACTGGGTTAAGCAGGGATAAAAGCTGCAAGTTTAGTAAATAGGAAACCAGTGTAGTGTACAGGCAATAAATATAGTGAACTATACAATCAGGAAGTAAACAGGCAATAAGTATAGCAAAAACGCAGCCAGTCAGACGAACCTGTGAACAGGCAATAATTATAGTTAACAAGACAGCCAGTATATTAAACAGACAATAAATATAGTGAACTAGCCAGCCAGTGTAGTAAACAGGCAATAAATATAGTGAACTAGCCAGCCAGTGTAGTAGGTAATAAGTGCAGTAAACAGACAGCTAGTCAGACGAACAGGCAACCAGTGTGGTAAACAGGAAGACAGTATAGTAAGAGTGGCAGCCAGTATAGTGAACAGCTAGCCATTGTAGCCAGACAGCCAGGGCAGAGAACCAGACAGACAGTATAGTGAGCCAGACATTCAGTGTAGTGAATCATACAGCCAAAGTAGTGAACCATACAGCGAGTGTGGTGAACCAGGGAGTCCGTGTAGTCAACCAGACAGTCAGTATAGTGAACCAGACAGTCAGTGTAGTAAACCAGACAGTCAGTGAACCAGACAGTCAGTATAGTGAACCAGTCAGTCAGTGTGGTGAACCAGTCAGTCAGTGTAGTGAACCAGTCAGTCAGTGTGGTGAACCAGTCAGTCAGTGTGGTGAACCAGTCAGTCAGTATAGTGAACCAGACAGTCAGTGTAGTGAACCAGTCAGTCAGTATAGTGAACCAGTCAGTCAGTGTAAGGAAGTGGGAAAGGTGAGTAAATGCTTGAGGATTCTTGGGAACTTAAAGCGTTCCGAGTTCCTTTAATGTAACCTCTCTGAACTTTCTGCAGAAATCAAGGCGACAAGCCAGACAGAAGAGGGTTGTATTGATCAGGTCTTGAAATCAAGGCGACAAGCCAGACAGAAGAGGGTTGTATTGATCAGGTCTTGAAAGCACTAATGAAATGAGAGTTTTTGTGTCTTGGACTGGGAACCTGCGAAGAGAATGCACGTACTTGAACGTTAAGCATCCTCCAAACATGCACGCCATAATGATATAGAGTACTACTGAGGCTGACACCCACAAGTGAAAGATTGCCAGAACTGTAGGAACGCCCCTAGAGAGCATAAGTGTGAAATGCGAAGCTGTTTCTCTTGTTGGAAGTCAAGGATGACATTTGTCTCATTGTACTTCTGAACAATGAGACACTGAGTCTAAGACTTCCAGGCTTCACATAAGAAATGCTTTTCTGTAGCCTCATTCGTCCACTGTGACAAGTTTGGGGTCTCTGCCCAGGAGCTTATTTTGCACAAGTTTGGGGCTTCTGTCAAGAAGATTAACTTAAGAATTTACACAAGTTTGAGGTCTCTTTCCATGAGCTTAACTTATGAACTTACACAAGTTTGGGGTCTCTGTCAGGAGCTTAAAAACTTACACAAGTTTGGAGTCTCTGTCCAGGAACTTAAGAACTTACACATGTTTGGGTCTCTGTACAGGAGATTAACATAAAGAAATCACAAAATGTTTGGGGTCTGTGTCCAACAGCTTAACTTGAGAACTTACACAAGTTTGGGGCTGTTGTCCGGGAGCTTAACCTAAGAACCTATATAAGTTTGGGATATGTGTCCAGGAACTTGACTTAAGAACTTACACAAGTTTGGGGTCATTATCCAGGAGGTTAACTTAAGAACTTACACAATTTTGGGGTCTCTATCCAAGAGCCTAACTTAAAAATTTACACAAGTTTGGGGTCTGTATCCATGAACTTAAGAATTAAACAAGTTTGGGGTCTCTGTCCAGGAACTTAATTTAAGAACTTATACACGTATGGGACTCCATCTGAGCTTAACTTTCGAACTTTCACAAGTTTGGGGCTCTATCCAGAAAGTTAAGGTTACGAACTTTCACAAGTTTGGGGCTCTATCCAGAAAGTTAAGGTTACGAACTTTCACAAGTTTGGGGCTCTATCCAGAAGCTTAACTTACGAACTTACACAGGTTTGGGCTTCTGACTTGTAACCTTGACCTTATTTCTTTCAAATTTCGTTTCTTTTAACATTTTGTTCACGTAGCTCAAGTAGAGAACGTTTTCACTAAATCCCTAGATTAAACATTGGCTTTTAGTTGTAAGAAATGGTTAATACAACTATTTTTATTTTGCTACACTCTACTCTTTTCTTTGCATGTGTTAAATGTCATATGTATATTATCGCGTACCTTTAATTCCTAATTTTATTCACACTGTAAATACTGTTCGTTCTGAAGTTTTATGCACGCAAGTTTATTGTCTGTATGAGTGTGCTTAATTCACTAGTCATTGTAAAGAGTATCTCGGTAAGTGCGTTTATTTCAGTGGTCATTGTAAATAGTATCTCAGTAGTTGTGATTATTTTCAGTAATCATTGTAAAGAATACCTCAGTAAGTGTATTTATTTCACTAGTCATTGTAAAGAATATCTCAGTAAGTATATTTATTTCACTAGTCATTGTAAAGAATACCTCAGTAAGTGTATTTATTTCATAGTCATTGTAAAGAATACCTCAGTAAGTGTATTTATTTCACTAGTCATTGTAAAGAATATCTCAGTAAGTGTATTTATTTCATAGTCATTGTAAAGAATACCTCAGTAAGTGTATTTATTTCACTAGTCATTGTAAAGAATATTACCGCTTATCGTACTGGTGTAGCAATGGAACAGAGGTCAATATGCATGTTGTCTAGCAGAATCAAAGAGGGAGAGGGCATCAGGTTACACTAGGGAGGACGCACAATATGACGTGTATCCAACAAATGTTTGAAAATAGAAAAAGAAATACGTTGATTAGAAACAGAGAAAGAGATGAAGGAAGATTAGATTTAGAAAGAAAGAGAAGATTGGCTCAAGAAACAGAATGAAATGGAACAGAAGCAACTAGCAGTACAACAAATAGCAGTATTTAAGTACAATTAGCAGTACAGCAAGTAAAATTACAGTAAAACTTAAGTACAATTAGCAGTACAACAAGTAGCACTATTTAAGTACAATTAGCAGTACAGCAAGTAACAGTAAAACTTAAATACAATTAGCAGCAGAACAGCTTAAGTACAACAAGTAGCAGTACATTAAGTACAACAAGTAGCAGTACATTAAGTACAACCAGTAGCAGCGCAACAACTTAAGTATAACAAACAATACTACACGTAACAGCAGAACAACTTAAGTACAACTAGCTATACAAGTAACAGCACAACTTAAGTACAACTAGCAGTACACGTAACAGCAGAACAACTTAAGTACAACTAGCTATACAAGTAACAGCACAACTTAAGTACAACTAGCAATACAACAAATAACAGCACAACTTAAGTACAACTAGCAGTACAACATCTTGAGAAAGGAAAATAAAGGAAATCAGAAGTACAGAGTTACTGCCGAAGTGATCTGAAGAGAACTAGAAGAACAGAAAATAAAAATAGAAATGCCCAAGGCGAGCTTCTGGGTGCTCGAAAAGTGCGTGTAGCACACGAAATAGCATTTATAGTCACATTCACCACATAATACATCTCTCTCTCTCTCTCACTCTGTGTGTGTGTGTGTGTGTGTGTGTGTGTGTGTCTGTGTGCGTGATTTTGCTTCTTTTTGCGTTTGCTTTTTTAGAGGTTTTATTTTGAGGATTTTATTTTGGACTTCTGTAAAGATTGTAGTCACGCCTCTCTCTTCGTTTTCTTATCGATCTTGAACTTATTTGACATTGTTTGATGCAATAAGCTCTAAGATAGCACATTACCTGTAAATAACTATTTTTCGAGCGAAACAGAAGATAAGCAGTCTTTCGTTTTTAAGCAAACACAAAATACCTTTTGGGTACGTATCAGAACGAAAAAATATATAACCAATTCGCAAATGGAATGTAAAAAAAACAACATGTTAGCTCGTGCCTCGTCCTTATCACCAAGACCAGCTTACGTCACCAACCCGATTTTGAAGTAAGTTGCCTGGCACCGACACAAATAGCCAGGTTATCAGAAGGTACACTTCAATACTTTCTGTAACAAACAAAAAAAAATTAAGTCCAGGTCATTTTGCACGGTGTGTTTCGTAACCTGAATACGGATAACCCCTGGAAATTAGAATACTGACGCGCATGTGCAGTGTGCTTGGTAACCTTCCATTAGAGAATCTCTAGAAATTAGAATATTGACGCGCATGCGCGGTGTGTGAGAATTTAATAATCGGTCTTACCACATATGGGCATCCTGATCGCTGGCTTGATCAAAGAATTTTATGAGTTGAAATAATATTGAACAGTGGTTTGCGGTCGATGTCAGGCGAGAGCGAATTGGGCTGGCATCTGTGGTCATTGTTTTGCACTGAAGTGCCATTTCATCTGTATAATTGATTGTCACTTTTGTTATTAAGCCAGGTTTGTTCTTTTTTCTTGTTCGCCTGAGGTGCCATTTCATCTGTATAACTGATTGTCACTTTTGTTATTAAGCCAGGTTTGTTCATTTATTCTTGTTTATTGCTACTTTAGGTTCGTTGTAATTTTATTGCTTACTACAATTTTTACCATTAATTTAAGGTCATTTTTGCACTTTGATAAGTTAGCCATTTTTCCACTAGAGTTTATTGTTGTTTTGACAATGAAATTTAATGGCTTTTTTCCACTTTAAGAGCATATTGTAGCTTACACTTTAAGAGATTATTGTCAATGTATATTTAGGGAATATTTCTCTTTATATCACAAGAATCTATAGTAATTTTTATAACTAACTACTAATAGTAACTTTGGTCTGTTTGATTTTGAAATTATTCAGCATTCAGAAATTTGCTGTTTGTTTTCTTGCTTTATTATTTTTTTTTTTTACAGTGTTTGTATATATATATATGTGTGTGTGTGTGTGTGTGTGTGTGTGTGTTTGTGTCTGTCTCTGTGTGTGTGTGTGTGTCTCTGTGCGTGTGTGTGTGTGTGTGTGTGTGTGTGTGTGTGTGTGTGTGTGTGTGTGTGTGTGTGTGTGTGTGTGTGTGTGTGTGTGTGTGTGTGGAGTTGTTTTCCTACAAAGCAAATATTTGAACACGACGGAATGACAATAGAATAAAATTAACGACTAAACTGACCGATAGTATAATTGCTTGATTGATTTCAATTTATTGTGACGATATTGACTTGCAATGACGATACACAAAAATATCTGTTTTTGTATAGACGTTATGAAAAAAAGAAATCTTTAAAACAATTTTGCACCGCTGTAGAAACATAAGTTTTGCTCTGTCGCAGAAACACTAATTTTGCACTGTCGTTGAAACATTAGTTTTGCACTGTTGTAGAAACATTAGTTTTGCGCTGTCATAGAAACATTAGTTTTGCACTGTCGTAGAAACATTAGTTTTGCACTGTCATAGAAACATTAGTTTTGCACTGTCGTAGAAACATTAGTTTTGCACTGTCGTAGAAACACTAGTTTTGCACTGTCGTAGAAACACTAGTTTTGCGCTGTCGTAGAAACATTAATTTTGCATTGTTGTAGAAACATTAATTTTGCTTAGGAGTTTATAGAAATGATCTGTCTTGAACATTTTGACCATTTTTCTAGAACTTTGGAAACTAAAAAATGGCTCAACCCCCTCCACCCTACCAGCAACAATCGACGGCACCGGGACCCTACTACCCGCCCCCACCTCAAGGTTACTACCCGCCTCCGCCACCCGCCCAACCGGCACCAGTAAGTACAGTACCAAAGAGAAAGCGTTATAAACAGAGATAAATGCATGCTTCTTTGCGATGTTTTTTTTATTTTTGTATCTAACGATCTAAATCTCATTGATAGTCTCTCTCTCTCTCTCTCTCTCTCTCTCTCTCTCTCTCTCTCTCTCTCTCTCTCTCTCTCTCTCATTTCTCTCATATTCTTAGGCCTATTATGCATTTACACCTAAGCATACAATTACTCATGCATGAACATCCCCACAAAGCAATGAGCAAATAGCTCCCTTGATCCGTTACAAATAAGAAAAAATACAACTGCTATCTCTGATGAAAATGTACCTGAGACAGACATAGCGCAGAATTCAATTGCAAGAGAATAAAATGCACACGCATGCAAATGCACGATTCTAAAACATATATATGGTCATGCGCACGCAACACACACACACACACACACGCTACACGAATGCACAAAACATACAGGCGCCGTCACCCACCTTATATTTATTATTAACTTCTAAATTCAAACTCACTTTTACGATATATAATTGACTTTTAAATTAATTCCACAAAGTCTACTGCCGACACCGCCAGCGATACGATGTCTTACTGCTGTCCGCAAACCTGACCCTCACACCCTCTGCATGGCAAACACCAATCGTTGGAAGATTAAAGGCAGGCGCGGTGTATATATTCATTGTGATGTCGAAGAGATTAGCGATAACAGAGATATCATGGCGTTGACAACAGACACATCATGACGATGAAGAGATAAGAGACAACAGACACATCTTGACGTCGAAAAGATTAGAGACAACAGAGATATCGTGCCATTGACAACAGACGCGTCATGACGTCGAAGTGATTACAGACAATAGACAAATAATGACGTCGAAGACAGAGATATCGTGGCGTCGACAACAGACACATCATGACGTCAAACAAATTAGAGTCAAAAGACACATGATGACATCGAAGAGATTAGAGATAACAGACACATCATGAGTTGAACAGATCAGAGATAAGAGACACATCATGAGTTGAACAGATCAGAGATACCAGACACATCATGAGTTGAACAGATCAGAGATAACAGAATCATCGTGACGTCGAAGAGATAGGAGATAACAAACATCATGACGTCGACGAGAATAGCGAATACAGAGTCATCAAGACGTCGAAGAGATTAGAGATAATAAATATGTCGTAGCTTCGACAACAGACACATCATGACATCGACGAGATTAGAAATAACAGACTCATCATGATGTCAAAGAGATTAGAGACAACACAGTGTGACGTAAAACAGATTAGAGACAACAGACACATCATGACGCCAAGCAGATTAGAGACAACAGACACATAGTGACGTCAAACTGATTAGAAACAACAGACACAACGTCTCAGCGAATAGATTCGAGATAACTAAAGAAATTGACGCCAAACAGATTAGAGACAACAGGCACAACGTCTCATTAAATAGATTACAGACAACAGACACATAATGATGTCAAATATTACAGACAAAAGATGCTCTTGAGTTCTCTAGATACGAGTTCAGAACAGACACTTACCATCAAAAATACATATGCACTATTTCACATCATTAATGTCGTGATATATATTCTATAAAACTCACTTAAACTTATCACGATCATGTCGTCTTACAGATTATCATCAACAACCAACAGATGATGCAACAACAACAGCAGCAGTCAGGAGGAGGAAATGTTGTTGTATACAAGAGGTAAATACTGTTTTTAGAGTTCCACGTGAACCGCCCATTGATATCTTTCTCGATAACATTATTTATTCTCTGCAGTATTTTTATCAAACTATTGACAAGACACGTCCTTTACAAAACCAGACAAATATCACAGTATTTATTTCAACTTTGGCTTAAATTAATACTTATACCCATCAGGCAAAGTTTATGTAAATGAACCCCCCCCCGATCGATAGATCGATAGATAGATAGATAGATAGACAGACAGATAGATAGATAGATAGATTGATAGATAGATAGTTTGATAGATAAATAGATAGATAGATAGATAGGTAGATAGGTAGATAGATAGATAGATAGATAGATAGATAGATAGATAGATAGATAGATAGATAGATAGATAGATAGATAGATAGATAGATAGATAGGTAGATTAGAATTAACTTTCCCACACAATTCAGAATACAGAAACCTCAATGTGCCTAAGTAGTGTACATCAAGGACTCAGAGACATCTAGTTAGAAATATGTCAACCATTTTGTAAACAGCTTGGTTTATTTGATGAATTATTTCATAGCGAGATTTTCATTAGTTTTAATAAAAACTTTCTACTAAGGTAAGGCTAATAAACTGAAGGAGGTACTACTTTACAAACTGACCAACCGGTTACTAAACTGTGATTAATAAAATAATAACTATCTAACTGAGATGGTTAGTAATTAATTGATTTATTTCATAATTCGTTATTTTACTAAATATCTAGAAACGTATTTACAAAGTGTCTAAAGTGCTATGAATAAATTATTTTAAATTAACGAATTGCGAAGAGAACGAATGACGTAATAAAAGAAAATGAACTAACATAACCAAGATGGAAGTATTGTCAGCGTCTTTGAAAACAATGTTTAAACAAGCAAGATTTTGGTTTCAATTAAAATTTTACGTTGAATGTTACGTGTGTTCTTTTGATTCTTTATTTTTTTTTATTACTGTGACTGTAATGTCTATATTTTTTAAAGATAGAAATAAATATATTTTATCTGTATATTTAAGGGAGTGCCATTTTTTGTTATCGTTATTTGCAGAGGCGTGAATCATAGTCTTCATTGTTGCATTAGTATTTTCTTCTTCCCGTGGATTTTTGTCTGGATTGCATTGGTAAGATATATAGATAGATAGAGAGATAGAGAGATAGAGAGATGGATGGATGGATGGATAGATGGATAGATAGATAGATATATAGAGAGATAGATAGATGGATGGATGGATGGATAGATGGATAGATAGATAGATAGATAGATAGATAGATAAATTGATAGATAGATAGATGGTTGGGTGCATGAATGGTTGAATGGATGGATGCATGGATGGATAAATGGATGGATGGATGGAAGGATGGATGGATTTTTCTAAAGTTCGATGTTATGATTAATGTCAATTCATACACTATTCAATCTACAGTGCATATGCGAAGGGGCTTGATGACACGTTTAACTTCATCACGAGCTGAAAATTAAACATCGCCAGTATTTCAGCATTTACGAACGACATCATGTTTGGCTTTTACAAATGACATCAGTATTTTAACCTTTACAAATGATCTCTGTATAGCAACCTTTACAAATGACATCAGTATTTTAACCTTTACAAATGATCTCTGTATAGCAACCTTTATAAATGACGTCAGTAGTCCAGTCAACAAAATACATCAATATATCAAGCTTTACAAGTGACCCGTATCTCAGTCTTTACAAATGACGTCACTAACTGTCTTCATATTAACGTCTATCATTCATGAAATGCCTTGTGTCAAGTAATAGCAAAAGTATTATGACTTGAATTATAATTTTAATTTCTTGTAATAGTATTATTAATCAAAGTATAATGTTGATGTCATTTGCAGTTTTGTATTTTCCACTTAATGGCAAAACCCCATTAGTAAATTAAAAATAAAATGCAAATGCAATCATGCTGCACGTGTCCGGAGGGTATGGGGAAGGGGCAATCAAAATATATTTTGTTAAAGGTAAAATACAAATAAATATTCTTTTCATTTCTCTATTCTAAAGACCATTGTCAAAAACAGCAATGGTAGTTTAAATGTATATCATACGTTTTCTCTGTCCTTGGAAGTTTAAGTGTATCATACATTTTCTCTGTCCTTCGTCATGGCAGTTTAAGTGTATCATACGTTTTCTCTATCCTTCGTCATGGCAGTGTGCAGTATAGTTATGGTTCCTAGGAAATTAGAAGTGTATTTTAAAAAAACGACATGATTTATAATTTATACGGTCTTTCTTATATTCTTAACGTTCGACACTGACGTAACAATCTCTTTCGCAAAATTACGCCAAGTGCTACAATGTATGGAATAAAGTATTTTTTTAAAAAAACATTCCTCATCTGACTGTGTTGCAAAATTGCCATCTTGAAACGCGTCATGTACCCGGCATTTGCACGGTCACAAAGGCATGAGATGTAATTTTCTTTCATTATAACTGATTTGTTTGTTCTTTGCTTTTCTGTCCACTTCTCTATTCGTTGGTTTCGCGTTGGATTTATCATAGTTAAAGCAGGCCTACTTAAAGTAGTTACAGTGTGTGTTGGGATGGATGGATAGATGATAGATAGATAGATAGATAGATAGATAGATAAACAGACAGACAGACAGACAGATAGATAGATAGATAGATAGTGTACTTACATACAGCTGTCGCAAGCAGATGGATAGGCCTAAAAATGACTTACCTGTCTGAGTCTCAAGAAAGTTAATGTAAATATGTGAGTAGGCCTGCACATAGCAATCACAGTATATACATAGACCTACACAAAGTTGTCCTAAGATAAGCTTTATATATATTTTACCCCCCCCCCCACCTCCGTCTATTTTCGACGTTTTATAATCTTTCCAAAAAATATTTCAAAATTATGTATGCGCTTTTAGAATATCACACCTTTCATGGAAAGTAATTAATAATATCGTTAATGAATGTACAAAACACTATTGTTGTTAGTAGAAGTTGACAATTAATAATATCGTTAATGAATGTACAAAACATTATTGTTGTTAGTAGAAGTTGACAATTAATAATATCGTTAATGAATGTACAAAACACTATTGTTGTTAGTAGAAGTTGACATTTACTATCTCTCGTCTTCTAGCAGACATCTTTAATTTAATGTCTTTGTGTCATAGATTGACCACATAATAATAACAATATTTATGTGGTTTATCTTTTTCCTGAATATAAATGGATGTATTATTTTTCTAAAACTCGTACCATCCTGAGTGTTTATAGCCTTATGAGATACTTGAGGATTCTTGATTTATATCTTCTATTTCATAACCAATTTAATTCACACATGAATTTTGGGTATGATTGTTTATAGCCGATCTTTAGACAGTGATACTTGAGGATGCTTGATTTATCTCTTCTATTTCATAACCATTTTAATTCAGACGTGAATTGTGGGTATGTGTGTATATTGTAGAGTGAGCGTCTTTAGCAAGAAGTAGTAAATGAATGACTATTGTATAATAACACAAAGAAATAACATTTAAAATGCATAGGGCGTTACAAGTTACAATTCTGATACAAATGATGTGTTTCTTCTATTCATCCGTCCCGTTGTGATGTACAAAATATCTCTTTTTTAATGCATAATTTGACAAGGTATTTAAATGTATTTAAATTTGTCAAAGCTCAAATTTTTCTTATATCCGTCCAAGCGTTTCCATGACAAAAATTTCATCCGTCATCATAATCAATATTATTGTCCTTATCATCAACGTCAATGATTCATCGTCATCACCACCGTCATCATTATTATTATTATTATTATAATTATAAAGTTGCAAGTTTATTAATATTAAATTTTATTAGAAATGCTGTGATAACCGAGATAAAGTATTAAAACTCATCTCTATAAACGTTATTGCATTTTTTCAGTTTTCAGTGCTCTGATTGAAAGATCGAAAGATGATGATATTTCAATCATAATTCATCAATAATTCAATGCCTCTACTGGTATATGCATGCAATTATTCATTCCACTTCTGTCTTTCTCAGTGTCTCTATGGATAAATGAATGATTGTACTGGTGTGTACATGTACCCTATTTATCTTATTTATGACCTTACTTAAGCGGTTGGATCCACGACAGTGCAATTAAGGGGAAACAACGTCGGTAAGTGGCATATACGGAATACCTGTATTAAGTCCCTTTAATCGATGGCTGTGCGGTTACTAAAAGATTCACGAAATGGTTAGTCAGCCTCCAACACGTGTCAGCACGAAATGACACAAGCGATGACCGCAAAGTGGCCAGCACACTAAGACACAAGAGATAACCATAAGTGGCCAGCACACTAAGACATAAGAGATAACCATAAGTGGCCAGCACACTAAGACACAAGAGATAACCATAAGTGGCCAGCACACTAAGACATAAGAGATAACCATAAGTGGCCAGCGCACTAAGACATAAGAGATAACCATAAGTGGCCAGCACACTAAGACACATGAGATAACCATAAGTGGTCAGCGCACGTAAACTATTTTGTCTAAAATTTTACTCAATTAAACGAGACTGGCGTTTTCAGATCTGCAACTAGTGTTATGTGACTTTCACAGCTCAGATAGCCCATAGCTAGCAAGACATCCGTCTCTCTTTTAGCTAATGGAACACTGTGTTAACATGCAAAAAGTCCCAGACACATTAATGCATAAAAATATAAGAAATTAATTTTCAAGGAAATGTGCCTCTATGGTCGACTTAGAAAACTGGTCTCAATGAAACGTAGCAAGTAAAGAGTTCAAAGTTCAGATAACCTTCACGCCTTCCACTTCAAGAAGTGACGTAGCTTTTTAGACTTATAGGACTTAAAGTCTTACAGGCATCTTGAAGTGACGTAGTTTTATTGTTGACTTATAAGACTTAAAGTCTTACGGGCATCAAGAAGTGACGTAGCTTTATTGTTAGACTTTATAAGATTTAAATCTTGCGGGCATCAAGAAGTGACGTAGCTTTATTGTTAGACTTTATAAGACTTAAATCTTGCGGGCATCAAGAAGTAGCTTTATTGTTAGACTTTATAAGACTTAAATCTTACGTGCATTAAGAAGTGACGTAGCTTTATTGTTAGACTTTATAAGACTTAAAGTCTTACAGGCAAATATCTCTAGTGGAATGTAAAATCAGAAGTGATACCTATAGTGACAGGAGCCTTGGGGAACATAACATCTGAATTGGAAGGCTACCTGAATAAACTCCCTGGAAACCACAGACTCGCTCCACTACTCAAAGAAGCACTCCTCGGAAGTGCCCACATCCTCCGTAAAACCTTGGATCTCTCAGAATCTTGGTAAGATTCCGAGTCCTTGGATCACAATCGACAGTCAAACAGAAGTCGTGGAAAGAGGCATAATAATAATAATAATAATAATACCTGGTACAATAGTGGTTTCCAATTTCATTACGTAAATAAACAAGCGCACACCAAACAGCAATTAATAATCCTTCACAATACATCAACACAGGGCATTATGTGTTCTGTCACAAGCGAACATCTCCATAGTCTATTTTTAATCTTTAGAATAATTGCCATGTCCATTCAAGGACTATCAAGTCCAGATACTATGTCAAAGATTTTAAGGGACACCACACTAATGTATTCATTTACAATTCATGAGATTCTATTAATTTTTCCACAGTAATAAAGTCAAGGCATTAGGACTTTGCTAGGCATCGCACTTTCTGTTGCCGTAGACTGGTCAAGAGATGGGGGACAGCATCAATATTAACGCTACTCCAAGGGAGAGCATAGGTGAAAGTCTTTATTATATTTATATCTTGCGCAGCTAATTGGCTGATGTTGGCAATGGGTAATCGTGTTACTGAAGCCAGATCTCTCTGGCCGAAACCGTATTAATAAATGTTCAGGGCTATTCATAGCTGGAAATTGTCAGAAAGAGTGCAAAATTATGTTGTAAATAAATAATTTGTTCAATTCATTAGTGAATTTGACTGCCGTATGTCTTTGGGATTATATATAAATATATTTGTTAACTTCCTACTACCGTGAGAGCTAATTTATTAGAGATGCTTAGTGAGTATTCGTGTGAAACTTCACTGTCCATGATAGGGTGTTCGTGTGAAATTTCACTGTCCATGATAGAGTATTCGTGTGAAACTTCACTGTCCATGATAGGGTGTGTTCGTGTGAAACTTCACTGTCCATGATAGAGTGTGTTCTTGTGAAACTTCACTGTCCATGATAGGGTGTTCGTGTGAAACTTCACTGTCCATGATAGGGTGTTCGTGTGAAATTTCACTGTCCATGATAGGGTGTTCGTGTGAACCTTCACTGTCCATGATAGGGTGTTCGTGTGAAATTTCACTGTCCAAGATAGGGTGTTCGTGTGAAACTTCACTGTCCATGATAGAGTGTGCTCGTGTGAAACTTCACTATCCATGATAGAGTGTGTTCTTGTGAAAGTTCACTGTCCATGATAGAGTGTGTTCGTATGAAAGTTCACTGAATGATAGAGTATGTTCTTGTGAATGTTCACTGAATGATTGACTGTGTTCGTGTGAAAGTACCCTTTCTATGATAGAGTGTGTTCATGTGAAAGTTCACTTTCCATAAAAGTTGAAAACCGTGGTACACCCCTGTAACAGTGCCTCGAAAATGTGTTTAAACTACTTTAGGAACGTTTGGCAAGATACAGCTGAAAGTATGTCATAGAGAAGACAAGTAAGATAATGACACCAAACCTCGTGCTATCATTGTAAGATTTGCACGAAAATCAAATCAAGCAATGTTATTTTTAAAAAAAATGAAAATTGTAAAATCCCTCCATCATGATAACGGATGGCCTAACGAAATCTAACTGTTACCTCTTCAGAATGGCCTCTTATAAAAAAAATATATATATAAAAAAAAAAAGTGTTGAATCCTGCGATTGTGTGGCTAGCCAATGAGCGTGTTGATTTGAAGACTCTTAAAACTCTTGTTGATAAAGTGCAAAGTTGATATCAGATGTTTGGCTCTTCACCTTAATCGACTTCTATCGAACACGAGAAACAACAGGTATCTACGTAGCATCATACTGCTTGTCCGCTGTATCTAGTACTAAGGACACACGGCATCGGTGAGTAAGATTCGAAAGGGACGTAACTGTGCTTGTGAACAATAAGTAGTAATGACCTAAGGCAGAGCATTTTGTGAACGTTCGTTGTACTTTCGACTGGTTCTTACATATTTTCTTTTTCAAAATGTATTTTAAAGTTTTGGTATGACATTTCTAAAGTGGTGAATGGCAAATATTTCTGAAGTTGTTACAATTGTGTGTAAACTAGTGAGGGCATGCCATTTTAAGTTTTGAAAAACTCATAGTTAAGATTTTGAGTGGCTTTCCTTTTATAAGCTATTTGAACTTGTAATTAAAAAGGTGAATAGCATGCCTTTTTAAAGTAGTGGGAACACGTAATTAGAAGTGTGAAGAGCATGTTTGTGTGAACAATATGTCGTTTTAAAGTTGTGTGAACTCGTAATTAAAAGTGTGAACAACATGCCGTTTTAAAGTTGTGTGAACAACATGCCGTTTTAAAAGTTGTGGGAACTCATAATTAGAAGTGTGAACAGCAATCCGTTTTAAAAGTTGTGGGAACTCATATGTAGAGTTTAGAATGGCAGGTTGTTTTTAAGCTGGGTGAAAACTAAGAAAGTATTAATTGTGGTGAATGGCACGTCGTTTTAAGGTATGAGAACTCATACTAAGAGTGGTGAATGATGTGTCACTTATAAGGTATGAGAACTCATACTAAGAGTGGTGAATGATGTGTCACTTATAAGGTATGAGAACTCATACTAAGAGTGGTGAATGATGTGTCACTTATAAGGTATGAGAACTCATACTAAGAGTGGTGAATGATATGTCACTTATAAGGTATGAGAACTCATACTAAGAGTGGTGAATGATGTGTCACTTATAAGGTATGAGAACTCATACTAAGAGTGATGAATGATATGTCACTTATAAGGTATGAGAACTCATACTAAGAGTGGTGAATGATATGTCACTTATAAGGTATGAGAACTCATATTTAGAGTGGTGAATGATGTTTCGCTTATAAGGTATGAGAACTCATACTAAGAGTGGTGAATGATATGTCACTTATAAGGTATGAGAACTCATATTTAGAGTGGTGAATGATGTTTCGCTTATAAGGTATGAGAACTCATATTTAGAGTGGTGAATGGTATTCCAATTTTTTAAAATAGCTTCGGGAAGCTATATTTAGATTGGTGAATGGCATGTATTTATTTTCCATGGCGTTGATGTACGGAATATTTCTGTGTATGGAGTCATAAGTACATTTCGAATATGTTGCTCGCTGCTTGTTGGCCCGTGAATTAACCACCCACCCACCCCCACAACACACACACACACACACACATACACACACACACACACACACACACACACACACACACACACACAAACACACACACATATCCATCCATCCTGGTAGTGTGTTGTTTGGTTGGTCATGTGAAGTGAGTGTATTATGCTAAGGTGCATAAAAATTATTTTAATAGGTGATTTCTTGAAATTTTGCAAACTCCTTAACGTGTAAGGTTTAAATGTTTCTTGATTATGTTACAGTTATCCACAGTGTTTAAATAATTCCTAGAACAAAATCCTTTCCTGGGGCTCTATATTGTCAGTTTATAAATAGCCTGTACTGAGGTTGGAGTGGATCAATACTAAAGTAAGATTATAAACATCCTGCTCTGAAAATCGTACATTTCCAACAGATATTAACAGATATATTATTTATAGAAATAACACACTGTTAATAATATAATATCATAAACCGTTTATAGATATTATACATTTTATGTATAAATAATACATTGTTGACAGATATCATACATTATTAATAAGCTATCATTCACTGTTGAAAAATATCATAGATTGTTTATAAATATAATCCATTGCTTATATACATACCAAAACACACACACACACACACACACACACACACACACACACACACACACACACACACACACACACACAAACTGCTGAAAGATATCATACATTTTAAAATTAAAATTTAAATTGTTAGTATATATAATAAATTGTTAGTACATATAATAAATTGTTGATAGATATAATGCATTGTTACTATATATATGATAAATTGCTATAGATATAATAAATTGTTTATATATCATAAATTATTGACAGACATCATAAATTGTTCATAGATATCATACGTTGTTGATATATATCATACACTGTTGACAGATCTTATAAATTGTTCTTACATTGTTATTGTCGTTCAGTCTGGAAATTTGTTCGGATTGTCTTGAATTTTGTGTTTCCCTTAATAATCTTTCTTCGTCACTGCCGTTTGAGGGTTTTTTTGATTAGTGGCCCGCGACAGTAAACTAATGCTCCCTTATTACACTTCTCTAATTCATGTGAGGGTTGTTAAGTAGTTTTCCGCGACAGTAAATTAAGGAGTACTAATTACAATTTCCTAATTAATGTGTGAACTCCGGGTGTATTCTCAAGTGAAGTTGGAAGCACATTGGAATTTTTGCCTGGTTTGGCTCAAGCGTTATTTTCTTTTGCAGATTGAAGCAATTAAATAAACACCAAACGAAAACCGTCAGCGTTTGTACTCTTTTACAGACATATCACATGGAGACTAGCAATACCTGCACTATTATATAGACTATGAAGACTAAGAACACTGCACTATTATATAGACTATGAAGACTAAGAACACTGCACTATTATATAGACTATGAAGACTAAGAACACTGCACTATTATATAGACTATGAAGACTAAGAACACTGCACTATTATATAGACTATGAAGACTAAGAACACTGCACTATTATATAGACTATGAAGACTAAGAACACTGCACTATTATATAGACTATGAAGACTAAGAACACTACACTATTATATAGACTATGAAGACTAAGAACACTGCACTATTATATAGACTATGAAGACTAAGAACACTGCACTATTATATAGACTATGAAGACTAAGAACACTGCACTATTATATAGACTATGAAGACTAAGAACACTGCACTATTATATAGACTATGAAGACTAAGAACACTGCACTATTATATAGACTATGAAGACTAAGAACACTGCACTATTATATAGACTATGAAGACTAAGAACACTGCACTATTATATAGACTATGAAGACTAAGAACACTGCACTATTATATAGACTATGAAGACTAAGAACACTGCACTATTATATAGACTATGAAGACTAAGAACACTGCACTATTATAAGACTATGAACACTAAGAACACTGCACTATTATATAGACTATGAAGACTAAGAACACTGCACTATTATATAGACTATGAAGACTAAGAACACCTGCACTATTATACAGACTGAAGACTAAGAACACCTGCACTATTATACAGACTGAAGACTAAGAACACTGCACTATTATACAGACTGAAGACTAAGAACACCTGCACTATTATACAGACTGAAGACTAAGAACACTGCACTATTATACAGACTGAAGACTAAGAACACCTGCACTATTATACAGACTATGAACACTAAGAACACTGCACTATTATACAGACTGAAGACTAAGAACACCTGCACTATTATACAGACTATGAACACTAAGAACACTGCACTATTATACAGACTATGAACACTAAGAACACTGCACTATTATATAGACTATGAACACTAAGAACACTGCACTATTATACAGACTGAAGACTAAGAACACCTGCACTATTATACCCACATATCACATGAAGATTAGCAATACCAGCACTATTATACCTAGATATTACGGAACCGTAAAGAACACTGATACAGAAAATAATTACTTTTACGACATTACAAATACATGCTTGTTGTTTTCACTTATGGCAGCAATCGCTCTTAAAATCATTCTAAGAGTTATCACGTAGAAAGACTGATAATTTTCGAAATGCATGCACAACTAATAAAATATATCCGTCAACTCCATTCTATTCTAGATCGCTGCAGTTAATTGCTTTAGTTTGTACAGCCATGTAGATTTCACTTGCTAATTTCGGAAAAGACGTCTGTCCTTTGTCACAGTCGACATTCGAAATCAGAAACTTCAGTTACACAGTTATGAGATTTGCAACAGAACATTAACACATAGGATTATACACACCGGCTCTGCATACACTGGAACTGTACACAACGGCTCTACACACACTGGGACTGTACACACTGACACACTGGGACTATACACACCAGCTCTGTACACACGGGACTGTACACACTGGGACTATACACACCGGCTCTGCACTCACTGGAACTGTACACAACGGCTCTACACACACTGGGACTGTACACACTGGGACTATACACACCGGCTCTGTACACACGGGACTGTATACACTGGGACTATACACACCGGCTCTGTACAAACGGGACTGTACACACTGGGACTATACACACCGGCTCTGTACACACGGGATTGTACACACTGGGACTATACACACCAGCTTTGCACATACCGGGACCGTACACGCCGGCTCTGCACACACCGGCACTATACATAACGGCTCTGTACACACAGGGACTATACACAATGGTACTATAGGCACCGGCTCTGTACACACTGAAACTATACACACTAACACTATATACATGGGACTCTTCAAACACAACACTTTCACTCTGCCACTAGTGTGCTGTATTGACAATATTTCTATTTCTGTTCAGTCATGGCCGGCCCTGTCGGAAATAATCAATTATATATGAATAATATAAAACCATTCAAAATAAATATATATCTCAAACAAATTCTCAATCAGAATTGCCCCAAAGCCTTATTATAGCCTAACAATATGCCCAGTCACTAATTTAAGGTAGTTTACAGGTTTGAAAAAGCGCCTTTATCTGACAGTCTCTCGTCCAGTGAAAAGTCGTGATTTAGCATAACAGTGCATTATTTGACTAATTCCTCTTAAAATAGTAAGAGATAGCACACAATCCACTTACACCCCCTCTAATTCAGCCACCTCCTTCCGGCCAAGCCCCAATGTCACATTTTACTGAATATGTGCGTCAGTCGGATATAACGCTTCGTCTAATCCTTCTGTTACCTTACTGAAGTTGTTAGCAACACGCTCCAAGGAAAAGGAACTCCTGCACGCTCTTCGTTCACCGCTATCTTTCCATTCCTCGCTTCACCTTCGTTCACAACACTGATAGCTGCTGTACAGTTGCCTCCCTTTACTATTTGACGGTGAACAGTTCTCCCTGCACCCTCTCTTTCTCACACACACACACACACACACACACACACACACACACACACACACACACACACACACACACACACACACACACACACTCAGTACACATTCAATACTTTTCTCATTCTGTAAAGTATGAACAATTTACAGTTTTACACCCTAATGGTCAGTGCATTACAATGGATATTAATAGTGAAAAATAAACAAATAATTTTAGTTAATATCTATTCTAATGATATTCCAGACCTCTTAGAGGGGAAAATACTAATCTGCAACAGTCACAGAAAAACCTGTGCACGCGATATGGGCTTTACAGAGTGTAATCACAGGAAAACCTCTGCACGCGATACGGGCTTTACAGAGTGTAATCACAGAAAAAAACATGTACACGCGATATGGGCTTTTCAGAGTGTAATCACAGAAAAAAACCTCTGCACGCGATACGGGCTTTACAGAGTACATTACAAGAAACTGGAATGGTTGCACCAAGAGAAAAACTGTGTAGCCATTACTGTTATGATGAGACTAATTAATGATGGAGAACAAAATTCCCAAACGACTTCTTTCATGGAATAGTTTACAGTCATTTCAACAAAGCAGTTTGGGATTATTGAAATTTTATCTCAACAGAATTAAAAGCAATTCGTATTTCAGCTCGCAAACAAAATGATTATTATAAAAGTCGGATCCATCTTATATAATATTCTTTCATTATAATGCATTACACCCACAACATAATAATTGTCATTAAAATCTAACTTACATTGAGGAAGCTTTAAAAACAAACACACAACCTAAATAAATAAAATAAACTAATAGAGAGCAATACCGCATGTTTTACTCTATGACTCAATGCAATTACATTTCGTATTAAGATCTTCAGTTTGTTGTTATAGTCCAACTTTAAATAAATGAGTTTATTACAGGGTGGGTGAGTGGGGGACCAAATCGAAATATTAAGGCAAAGTAAACTATAACGCCTTTATTCTTAGATCTAAAACAATCTGCTTAGATAAGCCAGAATACCTTATCCTTAGACCTTGAACAAACTGGTTAGATAAGCCAGAACACCTTATTCTTAGGTCTAGAATAAACTAGTTATAGAAACTGGAATGCATTATACGTAGATTAGGACAACTGTTAGAAAAGCTAAAACGCCCTTTTATTATTATTATCTAAAATAAAGATGTTAGAGAAGCGAGAATGGTTGTTTAAGCCTGAGTGCCTTAAATCTAGAAAAAAAACTTATTAGATAAACTAAAATACCTAGAGCAAAATTGTTATGGAAGCTGAAATGCCTATTGTTGGATCTAGGAACAAATTAGATACAGAAATTAAATACCCGTTGCTGGATCTAGGAACAAATTAGAAAAGAAGCTAAAATGCCCATTGTTGGATCTAGGAACAAACTGGTTAGATCTAGAAAATAAAGGACATTTACTAGCCGATTGTTGAATGTTCGCGTATAGCAGTATACCATTGTTAACAATGCAAGATGAAGCACAATTTAGAGTTTGATTTCATGAAAATTGAAAAGTATATTACGCTTTTAAAAAATAATTCTTATAATGTGTGTCTGTCTTTCCATCCATCCATCTATCAATCCATCTATCCATACTTTTGCCATACATATTTACAAAATTCGAAACGGGTCCTTAATATATTTGTCGTGCATGTTTACACAACAAGAGGACTGACCCATAATGTTTTTCATTTACATGTTGACGCACCACGCGACTATTTCAAAATTACATGAAAGTGTATGATTCCTTCTATATTTTCTCGATAGCATTTTGACATCACATGTGTATGTGCATGTTTATGGAAGTTATTATTATTTTTATTTAATTTCTAATTATTCCGGTTATTGCGATTGTTGATTAATTGACTGATTCACTGTTAAAGATTAAATTAGATTGACTGCCAAAGTTGATTTGATCGATTATTTGATTGATTGTTTGTTGGACTGATTACATAAGGGAATGACTGATTTTTTAAAACTAATTATTTACAGTGACTGAGAGATGGAATGAATAAAGATGTGAATTAATTACTTAATATAGGGGGAGCACTCCCGGCCTATGCCGATTTTGCACTGGGGATTGGGGAGAGGGTGTGGGATATTTTCAAGGGTCTTCCCTAGTTGTGAGGTGAGAGAGATGGAACTGAAGCTGTTAGGGTCTGTTTGGGGCTTTCCAGGTTTTAGGATAGGTATGTCATGAACCTTTCCCCATATGGAAGGGAATTCTCCTCTTGTGTATGTTTGGTTAAAGAGTTGGATAATTACTTCTGGAGGTTGGGGGTGGGTTTTAAAAAAAAAAAATCATTTTATAGACAATCTGATCAGGCCCTGATGTGTGTGTGTGAGTGAGTGAGTGAGTGAGTGTGTGTGCGTGCGTGCGTGTGTGTGTGTGTGTGTGTGTGTGTGTAATTCATGTTTTGCTTAATAGGGCTGTTTGGAATTATGTTATTGTGATATTGTCCTTTAATAATTTGTTGAACCCTTTTGCTTAATCTGTGTATTTGGTTTCTGTTTTGTGTTGGTCGTAAGGAATCTTGAGTCAAGGTTGTTATTTGACCTGTGTCCTTGAAATGTTTTTGTATGTCAGCTTTTTCTTCTGTGGTCTATTAAAGTGTGTTATTTACTTTGAGAATTGGAAGGTGTGTGCTAGTTTGCGTACGTGCGTGCGTGCGTGCGTGCGTGCGTGTGTGTGTGTGTGTTGGGGTGGGGGTGGGTTATTATATTTTTTAATTATCCCACCCTTCTCTGATGTGGATATGGTACGGGTATGAATTACTTCATTAACTATCAATGTCTTTTCATACTATTGAATTGCTTCTACTTAGAAAAAAATTAAGATTGATTTAGTTTTGTTTTCAATATTTATTAATACTGGATACCAACGTTCTATTGTATGATTGATATGTAAAATACATTACACAGTTTAAGAACCCGAGCAACATAATCCAAGATGGCCAGTCAGCTTCCTCCGCCCTACCATGCGACAGTTCAAGGAATGTACTATCCTACTCCACCTAATGCCTACTACCCCCCACCCCCACCTCAACAAACAGTAAGTACAATATAGCACAGAAATGCATAGCGTCTATGTGTGTGTTTGTGTGTATGTATGAGTGTATGTGTATGAATCTATTTTTATTTTAAAGGTTACGACCAGGTAGCACTTGCTCTTTGCCGTTTAGTATCTCCACTCTACCCCTTATGATAAATTAACGTGTATGTATATGGCATCAACCAGACAGTAAACTAGAAACTGTGAGAATTCTTGGAAGACAATATCAGAAAAGCTGAATGGAATTCCTGTTAAAAGTAAACTAGAAACTGTGGGAATTCTTGGAAGACAATATCAGAAAAGCTGAATGGAATTCCTTTTAAAAGTAAACTAGAAACTGTGAGAATTCTTGGAAGACAATATCAGAAAAGCTGAATGGAATTCCTTTTAAAAGCAAACTAAAGCATGTTCTCTATCAATGTTGAGAAGAAAATAAAAACTGGTTGTCAGAAAAAGAAGAAAATCATGATCACATTATTTTCCAACAATTGGTGCGTTCATGTCACAGAGATTTGACCGATATCAACCGAATCTGTTCGAGTTGTCTGATGCAGGGACCTGTAACTCTCATTAACCATTAGTCGAAGTTTTAGCTTCCAATGATAATTTAGCTTACATAAAATCTCTGCATCCCTCACAGAATAAAATGTGACTAGCTTCTCTTCTTAGTCACGTGACTTCGGCCTACTGGTTTTAAGATGTCATACGTAAATGTTTCTTCTGTTTTGGCGGCCAGTTGTTGTGATGACATCTATTCTGTTGTCGTGACTCTTAGTCTGATGTTGTGATGACATTTAACTTGTATTTGTAATGCCATCTAAGGTGTTCTTGTGATGACATCTAACCTATTGTTGTTATACAGATCATCATTAACAAGCAGCAGACAGTAACTCAACATCCGCAGACGTCTAGACCAACTCTGGTTGTTGTAAAGAGGTAAATATTTTTAAATGTACGTGAGAACTCTTCCTCTAACTAACTTGAATGTTTATCATTAATATTATCGTTTTCAATATCTTTCAGAGAATGGTAAAATTTAAAAAATAACAAATTCAGTCTCCATTATAATCGGAACTACTTCCAATTAGTTAATAGTTAATTAATGAGTTATATTTGGTTATTTAGCTCTCTAGTTAGTTAGATAGTAGCTAGTTTGTAGTTATTAGTTAGCAAAAATTTAATTGCTTAAGATATTAGATAATAGTTAATTAATGAGTTAGTAATTGGTTACTTAACTCTCTAGTTAGTTAGATAGTAGTTTGTTTGTAGTTATTAGTTAGCAAACATTTAATTACTTAAGATATTAGATAATTAGTTAATTAAGACCTTAGGTGGTTAGTAATTTTATTAGAAATTAGAAAATTATTAGTTAGGTAGTAATTAATTAGTTACTTAGTTGATTGGCTATATAATTAGCAAATTAGTTACATAGCCAACTAATTAAATTGCATTTACAGTTAGTTAATAAATCTTAGTTTGTCAGGTAAGTAGTTAGATAGTAATTACTCGGATGTCAGTAGCTAGATAGATAGACAGACAGATAGATAGATAGATAGTTAGATAGATAGACAGACATCAGACAGACAGGTGATAGATAGATAGATAGATAGATAGAGAGAGATAGATAGACAGACAAATATATATATATATATATATATATATATATATATATATAGATGGATAGATAGATGGATAGATAGATATTTTACTAATAACCTTTTAATAAATGCATAACTAGCTAAAACTGTTAATAGATATATTTTATAGATTAGCAAAATATTTTATTAATATATCTGGATATTTAGAACCTAAAATAATTTAGCTTTATTAAGAACTTTATTAAGAATCCAAGAAAAAAATAACTGTATAATACTAAAGTGTAAATATCATTAATAAGTTATGAAAATTCAAAGAAATACTAAAGTGTAAATATCACTTAATAAGTTATGAAAATTCAAAGAAATACTAAAGTGTAAATATCACTTAATAAGCTATGAAAATTCAAAGAAATTATCGACCCAATAGGTATACTAAGCAAGGGACAGTGTCAGCATTTCAGTTAAACGTTTCAACGGACAGAAATATGATTGAATCGAAGTCATAAAGATTGCTGGCTATAAACCTTTTGTATTTTATTTCATTTAATGTTTCTTAAATCTCTTTGTATTTTATTTCATTTAATATGTTTCTTAAATCTCTTTGTATTTTATTTCATTTAATATGTTTCTTAAATCTCTTTGTATTTTATTTCATTTAATATGTTTCTTAAATCTCTTTGTATTCGTACGTTTACTGAAGTTCCAAGAGTTATATGTGGTTCTCTTATATTTACAGACAAGGAGTGAACCATTCCCTTCACTTCTGGATCAGTGTGCTTTTCTTTCCTTGGATTTTTGTATGGATCACACTAGTAAGACAAAAATAGATAGACGAATAGATGGATGAATGGACAGATAGTTAGACAAACAGACAGCCGGATAGATAGATAGTAAGATAGATAGATGGATAGATAGATAGATACCATATAGAAAGTAATTTCATATAAAATTTATATTTTCATTTACTTTTCTTTTTCATTTTCATTTTCAGTGCATACTCGAAGAGCTTTGATGACAACTCGGATTTCATAACGATCAGACGTGAAATGACCAGTACTTATGAATGATGGCAGAATTTTAGCTTATATAAATGATGTATAGAAGTGGTCCGTAACTCAGTGTACATATGACGTCATTCATTTGTTCAACGTCAGACCTGCTAACAGAGATAATATAGCTAATAACATTTTCATTGTATATTATTCTAAAATTACTATTAATCATTAGTATAATTCTGGTATTATGAAATTTGCAATTTCATGTTTGTTTAAATGGGAAAATCTGGTAAATAAGAAGTACAAATGAATACAAACATTCTCTAAACAACGTCAGACCTGCTAGCAGAGATAATATAGCTAATAACATTTTCATTGTATATTAAATGGGAAAATCTGGTAAATAGGAAGTACAAATAAATACAAACATTCTCTAAACAACGTCAGAAAAAGGTGCGTGTCATCGAAATATTGTGTTTTAAAAGATGTAAGTGTAGAAATATTTCTTTTCTTTTCTAAATCATACATTAAATACAGAGATGCCATTTTAACAGATTTCTTTTTTAAGCACCATATAAAGACGTCATTTTAACAGATTTCTTTTTTTAAGCACAATATATTAAATATAAAGACGTCATTTTAACAGATTTCTTTTTTTTATTAAATTAAAATTAACCTCATATTAAATATAAAGAAGTCATTTTAACAGGTGGTGGAGTTTTCCTCCACCACCATCGTCTGCATTTTCCCTACGATACTCCAAAACCATCAGTTCACGCTAACACTGAGCATTCGCCCGGTATATGAGTTAATTACACTGAAAATTCATCCAGTTCTTGAATTACCTACTTTCGGGTCAGGTTACAAATTCGGGAGTTAAACCTCATGCCGGACCCTTTACACTGTGTAGGGGGAAGATGATAATGATTATGAATATCAAAGTACCCTGGGTTACAAATTAGTTTAAGTATGTCCTGGGAATATCTCCCAATTCGAGTTGCAGCCCCTTTAAGGACCTTCGATTTTTATATATTCCACTCTTGCCATAATAAATCAAGCCGTAGGAAGATAATAATTAACAATTTCATCAGTATTAATCAAAATAAACACTCCACAAATTCATAAAGTCAAGTACTCGGAAAGAATAAAATGTAATTAAGTTCTTATTCCTAATACCAAGCAACGAACACTTAATTATATCCTTGGCTCATTTCCTCAAATAAATGTCTTTAATACATTTATACACACTTGATGATACAAACGACATAAATAAATGGAACAAGGAATAAAATACACAACAAGGTTCAGTAACTCTTGGCCTATTACTTCTGGCCACACAAGAAAAATGCTCAGTTAAAATAAATTGTTCAGGTGCCCAATGGAGTTTAAACAAGTACGGTGATAGCAAACTGTGACTAACTGAAAACAGCATAAGCCTACAAAACCAAAGTAACTTAAAATATATTTCATAACAAGCCATTGATTGTCTCAAGACAGTGTATGGAGACGATCCAGAATAAACTTAAAGGAAGTATTGTAAGAAGTCAAGATAGTGTAACCAAACAAAACCAGGGTAAACTTAAAACCACTAACCCATCCTGCAACATTCACAAAGAGGCAGCACTAAATTTCTATTTTAAACATATTCAGAAAAAAATCATACAAAATGTGTAGTTCATAATATAATACACATGAGCTAAAATGAAATACACTTTTAAAAGAAAATCAAAATCTCATTCACTCCTGCCTATTGGCGTTGTCTTGCGGCTTTTTTTTAAACAGATTTTCTGAGGAACAGTCTGCTTTCTTAGGGATACTAGACTCATTCGAAGATCTTATCCAGTGGCCAGGATATATGAATGGATCTATATTCTTGCTGAGGATTGGCTGGTGCCAGCTAAAAAATTAGCCCTTCGGTTAGCCAATAACACTGATAATTTAGCTCTTACCTTTGATCACCCACCCACCCCATCCTTCTGACACTTCATTCATTCATTCGACTGGTAAACTTCCAGTACCTTGTACATACACAGCTACTCTCTTTAACAAAGCTGGATAACTTCCAGTACCTTGTACATACACAGCTACTCTCTTTAACAAAGATGGTTAACTTCCTGTACCTTATACATACATATTCTTTTTAACAAAGCTAAAATAACTTGATCCTTCCTGACTAGCTTTCACACATTCTCCCATGCAAACATACTATAACCTTGACCTATTTCACCTAGGTATGTTTAATAATAAATTAAGAAAGAGCATAAACAATAATTAATTAGCAACAAAGGAAAAGTATAGTTTGTCTTGATTAGTATTGTTATTATTATTAACATTAATTGTGTGTCCAGTACATGAGTTTATTACTAACACTCATTCGTCCAGTGCAAAAATTAATTTTTAACACTCATTATTCGTCCAGTACAGGAGTCAGCTACGAACAATCATTATTTATCCAGTACAAAAGTTAATTACTGTCATGAAAAACAGCATATCGTATTTCTCTGTTCAGTTGCCAGTCTCTTTGATTGATAGTAAATTTACTTTTGTCTAGACTTAAGGTATTAACTTTGATAAATTTGCTTTGATACATACTCTTTTGGAATGGTACTGTAATCTATTCATTAGTCTTAGTTCTTTTTCCTTAGTCAAGTGATGGTAGTGAACAATGGCAGTGAGCAATGGTAATGAGCAATGGTAGTGAGCGATTGTTTTAAATGGATACCTATCCATGGCTTATTTCTTAATAAGCCATGACTTAATCGGAAACGACATCAGAGGTTTAAGGGACTTCTACGTAAAATTGATAAAAGGAGGGCTCTACATCCGGTCAATGGGCAAAGACAAAGAGGAAAATGGTCACTCACTTCCTCTGACCTCAGAAACTACTATTAGGGTCATCGTGTGTCCAACCAGGAGAAACTACAGAGCATAAGTGCAATCCAACCCACCCCTATTGTTGGTGTATTCACTCTATTGGGATAGGGCTGATGACGATGTATGAGCTTCACAACATGACAATATATATTCCTCTCTGCTATATTGACATGTCTGTTATCGTCTCCTTAGGTTGGCAGCGCTGTTTTATGACTACCAAATAACAGCGCTGTCTTTAGGACTACCAAATAACAGCGCTGTTTTTAGGACTACCAAATAACAGCGCTGTTTTTAGGACTACCAAATAATAGTGCTGTTTAAGGACTACCAAATAATAGCGCTGTTTTTAGGACTACCAAATAACAGCGCTGTTTTTAGGACTACCAAATAACAGCATTGGTTTTAGGACTACCTATTTCTCCTGACGTGTATGCTCTCGAAAGGACAGAGGTGAACCATGCATTTGCTCATTCGACCGTCGCTGATGGTTAGTTCATAGATAGTTGTTTTAAGAAAGTGTTGAGAACATTTACTTAATATGGCACGTATTTCCTCCTAGAACATTTCCATTATTTAAGATAGTCATGAATATTGTTTAGTAGTACACTGGCACCTAGTTGAGCTAACTTAGCCTATACTTTTGTCTGGTCTGAGATTGCTTTCATTTTTTCATTCGGGGGCGAGACATTTGTATTCATTGTTGTTGTTAGAATTGCCGTAGGACTGTGCTGACATTATTTTCCCTAGGATGAAAGTGTTATAATTATTAAAGTACGTGCGCATGCGTGTGTGTTTCTTTCGCATAAATCCTGTGCTGTTCACAGTGCGAGCGATCTTGTCACTTTGTTTCTATTCTGGCAGTCTTCTTGAATTTAGTTTTTGTTAATAAATGTTTCATTATTGCTGACTTATAATTTCCTTTTCTGGAGCTTTGTGTGTGTGTGGTGTACGTGCGCGCGCGCGCGTGTATGTGTGAATTTGTTTTGACATTTTAATATAGCCCAGGCAGGCTATGTACTCTCTTACACCATGTACTGACATTTAACTCAAAGCAGACTTTTGTTGTTATTCAAGCACCTACATCAACACCTGCAGCTACTTATATTTTCTCGTCAACGTTACCACATGAGTTAATTACAATGCCCAATATTCGTCTAGTGAGTGAATTAGTTACATACACTAAGTATTCTTGCAGTGAATGAGTTAATTACAAACACTAAGTATTCGTCCAATACAGGAGTTAATTACAAGCACTGTGTGGCGGAGTAAATTCCTATTTCTAAACTTAATTGTTATATAAATTGTTAAACTGACGAAGTGACCCGACCTATCTATGAACCATTGAATAAGGGTGTAGTCTATGTTGGTACTGTGTGCACGAGATATAGAAACAAAGTAAACAACATATAATAAATAATCGGGTGATGGGTGATGGACGTTCATATGAACTGTTGGAGTAAATTTGCTGAATCACGCACGCACGCACGCACGCATGCACGCACGCGCGCGCGCACACACACACACACACACAACACACAGAAACACAAACTTTAACAATTTTGTTTAACCAATTTTAAAATAGGTTTTGAAACAATTATGACAGCTAAGAGGATGAAATGTGTTTGTTCGGCTATAGAGGTCAACACAATAAACAAAAGAAACATAGTTATGGAGGAAAACACTGTAAAAATTAAAAATGAACATAATTACAGAAGCCAACACTGTAAACAAAACGCCCATAGTTATAGAAGCCAACACTGTAAATAAAACGTCCATAGTTATAGAAGCCAACACTGTAAACAAAACATCCATAGTTATAGAAGCCAACACTGTAAACAAAACGTCCATAGTTATAAAAGCCAAACACTGTAAAGTTATAGAAGCCAACACTGTAAACAAAACATTCATAGTTATAGAAGCCAGCATTGTAAACAAGAAATACATAGTTATGGAGGTCAATGCTGTAAATAGAAATACATAGTTATGGAGGTCAGTGCTGTAAATAAGAAATACATAGTTATGGAAGTCAGTGCTGTAAATGAAAGGAACTCTGTGTAAGGAAAACAGCGTTATAAACAATGGAAACGATTTCGGTAAGGTTTTTAAAGAATTTAGAATAGATCCAAATGTAGATTAGCAATAACAGGCCTATTGATATAAACGATTTCGGTAAGGTCTTTAAAGAATTTAGAATAGATCCAAATGTAGATTAGCAGAGACAAGCCTATTGAAAGACACGATTCAGATCCTTATAGACTTAGCGAAAATCCAAATTGTGATTAGTATCGATCTGATTAGCAAAGGCAGAATTGTTTATATTTTCGTTTAGCATGGATCCATATAAGATTAAACCAGTTCTACATTACAATCACTCTTAGATCTAACATTCCTTCCTTCTCTTTCTTATACACTTCTAAAAGAAAAATACTGATCTCTCTTTAATTTCACATTCAGTTTCTGAGATAGATTCTTCATTAGTTTCAGTGTGTGTGTGTGTGTGTGTGTGTGTGTGTGTGTGTGTGTGTGTGTGTGTGTATGTGAGAGTGTGTGTGTGTGAGTGTGTGTATGTGTGTGTAGATGCATGTATGTTGTTATTGTTACAGATAAATGAGCTATCTGCTTAAGATTCCTTTCAAACAATTTAATTCCCTAAGACCCTTTGCAGAAAGTAGAGAAATATCACAAATAAAATCACTTAAATTGCGAACGTCATGCTTTGGGAAACAATCTGTTTAATGGCAAATAAATATAGTTTTATCTTGTGTCTGCGTTCGTATGTTTATGTAAATATAATTACAACTCGTCGACAAATGTTATTTAAACAGTGTTCTAAGGTTAAAGAGATAGTGACCTTTTCTTTCACTTTTCTTGTTGTATATTCACACTTTATTTTTAACCCTACTCAATCGTAACCAGTTTTTCACTCGTCTTGTCAATCAAAGGGGAATTATTTTGCATAGCATATACATTAATTTTATAGTTATTTCCCCTCAATCGAATATATCAGTTATATATTTATGTATGTATGTATGTGTGCGCTTGTGTGTGTGTGTGTGTGTGTGTGTGTGTGTGTGTTTGTGTGTTTATTCGATGGATAGACAAGTTGATCAATTGAGTGATGTGGTAGACTGAAAGATAGACAAATAAAACGATCGACGGATCAAGATGGAAAGATGGATAATATTTTGTGTGTGTGTGTGTGTGTGTGTGTGTGTGTGTGTGTGTGTGTGATATTTAATAAATCTTCATATATAAATAGATGATGGTAGGTGAATATATTGCGCATTAAGATGTGTATTCAAAATAGACTGCACCTCTAAAATGCATTACTTTAGATTAGATTTGAAGTCAAGCAAAGTAAATTGAAACAATAAAAGCAACAACTAAAACCTATCTCTGTATACATGTCTATTTACCTACCTATATACCCTATTGACTGTTAAAATGTACCTAGTTATGTTTAATCCTTTGAAAACTTAGTCTTAGCTAATTATCTTTAATCCTTCTGTGATCCCTTAGTCTTAGCTAATTACCTTTAATACTTCTGTGATCACTTAGCCTTAACTATGGACATGTAATCCTGAGATCTCTTAGATTTTAGCCAGTTACAATAAATTCCTCTATGGTCCCTTAGGTTTTAGCTAGTGAAGATAATCCTTCTGTTATTCATGAGCCTTAGCTAGTGAAGATAATCTTTCAGCGATCTCTTGACCATGATCAGTCACATAATATTTCTGTGTTCCCTTAGCCTTGGATATTAACGTGTAATCCTGAGATCCCTTAGCTTTAACTAGTTACAGTAAATCCATCTGTTATCCCTTAGACATAATTGTGAAGATGATCCCTTTGTGATTCCTTAATTTCAACTTGTTGCATAAAATTGGGGTAGATCACGAAATAAAGGGTTTGGGCGTGGTTGGTGGGGAGAAGGGATTGTGCAAGAAATTGCAGAAAATTGCAAGTGTCTGTAAATGAAATGTGTCTTGTGAAAACAGCCCCATGCGCGTGCAAGATTCTACAGGAGAGCCCTTGCATAAAGGATTTCACCCCCGACTTCAGCACCCGATGAGTAACGGCACCTCATAGCTCAGCGCTAAATCAGTCTCTAAGCGGGTTATTGCTTTATTGTCGACTTGGTCATTTTTATTTGCTTTATTGCTGTTCTCGCTGCTACTGTTGATGATTTTTTTTAAAAAACTCGAATATTTCTAGAATTTTTGTTTAAAGAAGCACGCCAAGCCATCTCGCTCGCAAACAGAGATTATTCTTATTTTTTTCCTTTTTAATTTAATGTTTAGTCATTTTATACACTAATGAACCTCAGTTTATCAGCTACACTTAGATATTTTATTTATTTACGTATGTGGAACCTTTGAAGGGAGGAATGTTAAGTATGTGAAACTGTATCCATCTGTACGGAACTACTCTAGAAAATATGTCTTCTTCTTTTTCTTCCCAAGCTATTATTTTAAGAACTGTTTTTAAGGGTGCTTTCCACCAACATATGCACACATACTAAACCAATGTTACACACCCTAAACACATTTACATACAAGCACGCACACACACACACACACACACACACACACACACACACACACACACACACACACACACACACACACACACGGATGGAATGCTTTTATACTGAAGTATCAAGCCGATGTAAACTGCCAAGAATAAAAATGAAAAGCGGAAATAGTTGTCGCCGTTTTTCGTTGCTCGGTAATCGGTACTAACCCCATCCCCAACCAATGGGTTTGGAAAGAAATACTTTTTAAAAAATGCCTTGTTGTTACCTGTTTACACCGTGACGTTGGTTTCTATAGAAACAGTTTTAGTAAGAAAGCCATTCCTGACTTCAAGATGATCAATGAAGGTAACCTTTTGCAGCCTATTGTAGAGAGAGAGAGAGAGAGAGAGAGAGAGAGAGAGAGAGAGAGAGAGAGAGAGAGAGAGAGAGAGAGAGAGAGAGAGAGAGAGAGAGAGAGAGAGAGAGAGAGAGAGAGAGAGAGAGAGAGCGTCCTTTGAAGAGAAACGAAACAACCTTCTAACAAGATTCCGTGACAATTGGCGGCCTCGTTTACCGCGTGTTCGCTGGTTTATTTATTTTTTAAAAAAAACAAAAAAACTTCACCATAGCTTGTATGATTTACGTTATTTTAAAAATTATTTCTAAATTGGTACTATCCTGTTTTCCAACCTTTAGTATAATTTCCCAATTTACCTCATATCCTGTGACGTAATGTATTGTTTATTAACTGTTTTGTTGCTTGCACTGTGTTTAGTTTACTGTCTTCTTGCAAGTACTTGTTTAGTTTACTGTTTTTTTGCCTGCACTTGTTTAATTTACTGTTTTGTTGCATACACTGTGTTTAGTTTACTGTTTTGTTGCATGCACTTGTTTAGTTTACTGTTTTGATGCTTACACTAGGTCTAGTTTACTGTTTTCTTGCATGCACTGTGTTTATTTTACTGTCTTCTTGCATGCACTTGTTTAGTTTACTGTTTTCTTGCATGCACTGTGTTTAGTTTACTGTTTTGTTGCATGCACTGTGTTTAGTTTATTGTTTTGTTTCATGCACTTGTTTAGTTTACTGTTTTGTTGCACACACTGTGTTTATTGTACTGTTTTCTTGCATGCATGTATTTAGTTTGTTTTGTTGCATGTAGTGTTTAGTTTACTATTTTGTTGCATGCACTGTGTTTAGTTTGTTTTGTTGCATGTATTGTTTAGTTTACTGTTTTGTTGCATGCACTGTGTTTAGTTTAATGTTTTGTTACATGCGCTTGTTTAGTTTGTTTTGTTGCATACACTGTGTTTAGTTTGTTTTGTTGCATGCACTGTGTTAAGTTTACTGTTTTGTTGCATACACTGTGTTAAGTTTACTGTTTTGTTGCATACACTGTGTTAAGTTTACTGTTTTGTTGCATACACTGTGTTAAGTTTACTGTTTTGTTGCATACACTGTGTTAAGTTTACTGTTTTGTTGCATACACTGTGTTAAGTTTACTGTTTTCTTGAAAAACGAATACGACTAGCCACCCCCTGTAAGATGCACGACTGCTCGGCCACGCAGCTAATTAGAAATTACCACGCAGCAGTCTCAAAATACTGTGCACACGTTTTGGAAGCAAGCTCAAGTAACCGTTAGTTCCACACTCACAGGAAAAATATTAGAGGGAACAAGACATATTCACTCTGTTATGGTAGAAATTAGACAGTGAAGTTAATCGAACTTCATTATAACTCAGAAAAGCTAACTTACTAATGCAGATTTTGCGTATATATACTCATCGGTGTTCTGGAAGCTTTTACTTGCAAGTATTCTATTAGGATCAATGGGAAATCGCGACACACTAACTCACAGGAAGCTTTTACTTGCAAGTATTCTATTAGGATCAATGGGAAATCGCGACACACTAACTCACAGGAAGCTTTGTTTCTAGAGATTTCTCATGTACACGCTCTCCTGTGATAACATTTGAACTAAGTAGTCCGAGTAGTGTGCACGTCGGCCGCTAGATGGAGATGACCATCACTACTGTACATTACACATACGTAAGTTGCACCGAAATTGTTTAAAACTGACAGCTGATAGAAGATGAGCTTTTAAGAGACAAACTGTAATGTGAACATGGTTTCTATAGTTTGTGTACTTTAAGTTGTTAATGGGTACATTACATTAATACATTATTTTCTCTATAGTGTCTTTAATGTAAAGTTTTTGTTTCTATGAGTTGATTCATTTTTATCTATCTTTTCAAAACAATTTAAGAAAGCTTGATTGTAATTTTCTTTCAAGAACAAATCAATTAAATATTGGCTATTTTGATCCGTTGCTGAGGGGCCTCTAAAAGGCATGTTGCCTATTCTGCCTATTTGGTAATCCAGCACTGGAAATGGTTATGTACATTAACTATAATTATCTCTCTAAAATTCGACTCTCATTTCTATGATGAATTATATCTATGAACATGATTATATATGTTGATTAGACTACTGAGGTTTATGTTAGGATATACTGAAGGAGAGTCTGGCGTTAATCAAACATTTTTGTGAAGTGAGGTAAATGTCAACGCTCTTTTGATTATATTCGTATGTTGTATATTTGATTGTTGATTTAATAAATTTATTGTTCAGTTTATTAACCTTCTTGCACATAAATTAAACCTTATGTTGGAGTGATAGTACGTGGATGAGGTCTCGTTAAATATAAATAAAAGAGTATTACTGCGCTTATTTAGCCCTGTGTAACACTGTACTTATTTAGCCCTGTGTAACACTGTACTTATTTAGCCCTGTGTAACACTGTATTTATTTAGCCCTGTGCATTACTGTACTTATTTAGCCCTGTGTATTTCTGTGCTTATTTAGCCTGTGTAATACTGTACTTATTTAGCCCTGTGTATTACTTATTTTGCACTATGTATTACTTATTTAGCCGTGTGTATTTCTGTACTTATTTAGCCGTGTGTTTCTGTACTTATTTAGCCCTGTGTGTTTCTGTATTTATTTAGCCCTGTGCATTACTGCACTTATTTAGCCCTGTGTGTTTCTATACTTATTTAGCCCTGTGTATTTCTGTATTTATTTAGCCCTGTGTATTACTGCACTTATTTAGCCCTGTGTATTTCTGTACTTATTTAGCCGCGTTTTCTGTACTTATTTAGCCCTGTGTATTTCTGGACTTATTTAGCTCTGTGTATTTCTGTACTTATTTAGACTTCTGAAATACTTATTTAGCCCCGTAAATTACTGTATTTATTTTTCCCTGTGTATTACTGTGTTTATTTTTCCCTGTGTATTACTGTGTTTATTTTTCACTGTGTATTACTGTGTTTAATTAGCCCATGTGTCTTCACTGTACTCATTTAGCACTTTATGTTTCTCTGTCCTTCGTTGCCATATAATTATTATACTTTTTAGTAATGAATATTAGTGTACGTTTTGAACCTTGTATTACTTTATTTTAGTTTTGCCATGTGCATTACTTTATTAATTTTGCCATGACTATTACTTCACTAATTTTGCCATGTACTTTATTTTTTTCTGCCTGTATATTATTGTGTTCATTTAGCACTGTTTTACTTGTATTTTGCCCTTGTGTTGCTGTACTTTTATTTTTTCACTTTATTCTTTACTAATTTACCATGTTTATTACTGCACTGTTTTTTCCCTTAGTATCACTGCGCTCTTTTTGCCCCTTGTATTACTGTATTATTTTTTGCTATATGTATCCTTTTCTGCACTTTTTGTCCTACGTGTTATTGTACTCTTTCTGTCTTGTGTATTATTGTACTTTTTTGTCCTGTATTTTAATTTTACTGTACTCTTTTGGTTTATGTACCACTATATTCTTTATGCAATTGTTTTACTGTACTCTTTCTGCCCTATGTACTACTGTACTGTGTTTACCTCTGTACTTCTTACTATTTCTGCATCTTTTGGCCCTTATAATACTGTACACTTTTTGCCCCAAGTACCTCTAAGTGTTTTTTGCCCTAGTAGTGTAAAATTCTTTGCCCTGAGTATCAAGTGAGTGATACCACTGGTAATGATTCCCGAATATGCATAAGTCACATGAACAAGTTGACCTTTCTAAATAATCATGAGTTAATATGCATAAGCCACATGAACAAGTTGACCTTTCTAAATAATCATGAGTTAATATGCATAAGCCACATGAACAAGTTGACCTTTCTAAATAATCATGAGTTAATATGCATAAGCCACATGAACAAGTTGACCTTTTTAAAGAATCATGAGTTAATATGCATAAGCCACATGAACAAGTTGACCTTTTTAAATAATCATGAGTTAATATGCACAAGTCGACCTTTTTAAATAATCATGAGTTAATATGCACAAGTCACATGAACAAGTTGACCTTTTTAAATAATCATGAGTTAATATGCACAAGTCACATGAACAAGTTGACCTTTTTAAATAATCATGAGTTAATATGCACAAGTCACATGAACAAGTTGACCTTTTTAAATAATCATGAGTTAATATGCACAAGTCACATGAACAAGTTGACCTTTTTAAATAATCATGAGTTAATGGGCTATCGGAGCAGTGCACACATATAAATTATGTTATCTGTGACCTAAATCAATGTTTTAAATTTTTTAGAATCATTTTCTTTTAAAACAAAACAAACACCTGACTTTCTAATGTCAGAATAAGACATGTTTGAATATCTTCTGAATTTAAGTAACTAATCCTCATTAGTTTTCTATATCTGCATTAGTGCTGACTTGTATTTTAGTTAGTGTTACAATGATTACCTCAATGATCCCTTAGTTAGCGTGACAATGATTACCTCAATGACCCCTAGTTAGCGTGACAATGATTACTTCAATGATCCCTTAGTTAGCGTGACAATGATTACCTCAATGATCCCCTAGTTAGCGTGACAATGATTACCTCAATGATCCCCTAGTTAGCGTGACAATAATTACCTTAATGGTCCTCTAGTTAGCGTGACAATGATCACCTTAATGGTCCTCTAGTTAGCGTGACAATGATCACCTTAATGATCCTTTAGTTAGCGTGAGAATGGTCACCTTAATGGTCATCTAGTTAGCGTGACAATGATCACCTTAATGGTCCTTTAGTTAGTGTGACAATGATGACCTTAATGGTCCTTTAGTTAGCATGACTATGATCCCCTTAATGGTCTTCTCAAGTGAATGCATTTTCACTCATTAGTTAATGTTCATTTATGATTTGTGGCAGCGTGGAGACATGTTTGTACCTGTTATTTCTATTATTTTAATTGGAAAAAAAGAATAAAAGCATTTTTTGTGTTCCCAAGTGAATTGGTTGTAAGGTACTGTTTGCCAGCAGCTCTCTCCCCTCCGTGGTATTAATAGGCGAATTAAGCAGCTGCATCGATTTCCTGTAGGCAAGGCTGTTATTTCCTGTGTAAATTACACTGAAAACCGTGGTTCTATGACAGTTGTACACACTAATGGAAAAACAACTCGTAGGATGGCGTGACTGAAAACTGTGGTTCTGTGACACTATAAACGCAAAAGGAAAGACAACTCGTAGGTAGGCCTATTGGTAAGAAAATGAGCCAGCTTGTATTTTCTTCCGTCTAACGTATTCGTGCGTCGAGAATTATAATTATGAAACTCGGAAAATATCGCCAAACAAAAGCATCTACAATATATTAGGCTTTTTAAAAAAAAATTATCGAGTGCATAAATGCTAAATTTTAAAAAGTTATAGCTTACACAATTAATATATAAACAGTTTTAATGTTCAACGTTTGCTACAGAGGTGTATGTCATTTCATCATTGATGAAATCTACATCGTGCAAAAATAAATGTTTACTCTCTGATAATATATATATATATTCTAGTTCCACATGCAACAGTTTTATAGCATACCGAAACACTCTTATAATAATTTTAAATAACCAAGAAGTCAGGAGCAGCAAACTCACGATTCCTGAAATCACACTTTTTGCGTATGCCTAGTGCCAAGACTGTTACGTAAGCAGCCATAGTGGATCAGTTATCTAATGAACATGAGCAGTAAACTCACAATTCCTGATGCTACGTAGTTATGCGTATACTGTGACTGCCATGATGGTTAAGGCGACCACATTGAAACAAATCGTTTAATAAACAATGTGTTAAGAATGAGTAAACTCACAATTCTTTATGCCACATTAGTTTTGCGTACACTAAATGCCAAGACAACTGCGGATGACAATCATTTTGAAGAATCGTTTAATAAGCAAGAATGAAGTCAGAGATAAGAAAGCCTTACTTCCTGATGTCACAATAATTTGCGTACACTAATTGTCCTAGTGTTATGTATTATATACTCACTCACTGACAGGTTCGTTATCAACTTGCAGTCGTGATTGCCTACTGAACTGAAAGCACAAGGCATTTAACTCTGGAATTTGAAAAATGCAAAGCTCCTCAGACTGACTAAATCTCCTAAATACTTTTGAAAGGCAATATGCGGTACTCTCTTTCTTTTTCGCTTTTCCTTTTCTTTTCGTTTCTTTTTTAAGAAGAGGGACACTGGGTAGTGTGAGGGAAATTTTTACAAGTTTATGACTCAAGCTGGTCTCCGAAGCAAAACATTTCTGAAAGTGTACACATTTGGCGCTCCCTTGTCTCAAGATGGCCTTCTTGCCACGGTTGGAAGACACCACAATCTTGTGAGTTGGGTCAGGCAGTCTGTTTTGCTACTTACTCGAATCGTTAATTTGTGTTACGCGGCTTGGCCACGAACAAGGGTAGGAGTATCAAAAGCGGAAGTGATGCTCCACGGCTTGACCATGAACAAGGCAGAAGGTATAGAAAGCAGAAATGACTCAAGAATGATTTTTAAGTCATGAGAAGGCATTAAATATTATTTGACAAATTTCTCTCAGTTACACAGGCACGCAAAATCTAAGCTGTTCAAACACCAACATCTTTGTAGCATGAAGTAAAATCGGTGCTTTCATTCGTAATGGGGAGGGAAGGGGGGTAAGACAAGGGCAGTCGTTTGACGTTCAACAGCGTTCTTTTTTTTTCTTCTTCTTTTTTTTAAACAGAACGTGTATCCAACTAAAGCGAAATGGTGTGTTAAGTGTTTTAACATCGAGTTTAATCGTCATTCCGTGGATAAATTGTCGATAACCGGTCGTGGATAACGCGTTATTACATCTTCATTCCAAGGATATTATGCCGACTACCGATTGCTACACGTTCCTCCGTCTTCACCCATGTTGTACGGCCATAGACTACACATTCCTCTGTCTTCATATTGCAATACGGTCGTAGACTACACATTCCTCTGTCTTCATATTGCAATACGGTCGTAGACTACACATTCCTCTGTCTTCATATTGCAATACGGTCGTAGACTACACATTCCTCTGTCTTCATATTGCAATACGGTCGTAGACTACACGTTCCTCCGTCTTCATGTTGCAATACGGCCGTAGACTACACATTCCTCTGTCTTCATATTGCAATACGGTCGTAGACTACACATTCCTCTGTCTTCATATTGCAATATGGTCGTAGACTACACGTTCCTCCGTCTTCATGTTGCAATACGGCCATAGACTACACATTCCTCTGTCTTCATATTGCAATACGGTCGTAGACTACACGTTCCTCCGTCTTCATGTTGCAATACAGTCGTAGACTACACGTTCCTCCGTCTTCATGTTGCAATACGGTCGTAGACTACACGTTCCTCCGTCTTTAAAACAAGCAGCGCTCCGGATAATCTTACCGCCGAGAAGTTCGATCTCCGAGAGAGATCGATTGATTTCTGCTCAACGTTCGTGGAAACGGGCCTCTGACGTCACCCACAGAAAGCCATTGCCCTTTCGCCTAGCGAAGCGTGGGTGGCCGTGTGTTCTCGAACAACCCAGCTTGTTTTCACTGTATGATGGCACCCATTCCTAATGATGCCATCTTCCACCACCACGACCCTCCAAAAAATAAAAATAAAATAAAATTTAAAAAATGGCTGAACTTGACTGGGTAGCAAAGGATGGGGTAATGATTTTGAACATCTGCCAAGGCAGACCACCACGGTCACCACCACTCCCGCCCCTATTCCTGAAAATTTTGAGCTGCAATAAATCTTCTATGTACTGCTGAAATATTTATATTTTCAGTATTGGAAAAAAATTGAGCCATCCCAAGCAGCCAAATAACTTTTCACTACAGGCGGAGAAAGGAAAACACCAAACACATTTACATTTTAAGCAACATATTCAATATTTATTTGCACTAATTTCACAAGACTTTTTTTTTTCCTTCGACACAAAACAGGCTATAATTAATTATTTAATAATTACAAATCACATTGTCACCGTGCCAACAAAGCTAACAACATTGTCTGTGTAATCAGGGCGCTGGCCAAAGAAAAGAAGCCAACAAGGGGAAGAAAAAAACGAGAATTGCCCGAGTTACATTACATCACGGCTAAAAATATAACAAACGAGGATTGGAAAGACCATGAACAGTGTGCCTTGTTTTATGGATTTTTCCATCTCAGTACTTCTAAGACTGTTGATAATTATTCCTAATTAATGTACAAAGTTAATAAATCAATGCCATAATTGTCTCTGAACATACGAGTAATTGTTTTGTTTCTTCCCTTCTTTCTACAAATCGATATAATAACGCTATGCACACAACAGAAACAATAAAAATGTATTTTTATTTGTTATATACAACAACAAAATTTTCAGCTAATTTAATTCCGATTCTCATTCCTCTTACTTTTTTTTTTTATTTTTTACCCGATATTACAAAGATAAAACAAAACACAAAAAGATAAAATAAGAAAAGAAAAAATAAGTATTTTAAAAATGAAACGTTAAGGCAATGATAAAGTCGACCAGAATAAATGTGGTCTAGGTGAGAACTTGGTGGCTCTGTGCACAGCCAGAACACAATGTAAATAGTTATTTCATTCTTTATGAACATACGTTCATTTGTCACTGTCACTAACTGGCGAGCGGATTTTTCCTCTAAAGTGAATGTGACATTCAAAACTAAGGTAATAGGCATTTTATTATTTTTTTAAATCACAAATGTACATTTAAGCAAACACTTTAACGGTCACAAATATACATCAAAGCGATATAGCATACATTATAACAGTTCACATAGGTTCACAAAAGCAAACATTGTAACAATAACATTGTACATCAAAGATTACAATGTACAATGACAAGTGCACATGAAAGCAAACAAGAATCACAAATGGCCATCAAAGCATACCTATGAACTGTGACAAGGGCACCGAAAAGCAAACTACAGAATGTCACTGGATTAAATATGCAAAACGCCGTGGCCCTTTAAGTGGGTTGTCCATAAAGAAACAGACAGGATTTATAATAAAGAAACAGGAAAGAAACACACACGGGTAGTCAATAAAGAAATAGACACGGGGTAGGCAATAAAGAATGAGACACTGGTAGTTAATCATACAACAAACACGGGGGGTCAATAACGAAACAGACACAGACACGTGTAGATTTAATAAAGAAACAGATACAGGTTGTCAATAACGAAACAGACATCAACGACACTGCATTCGAACTGTCCGCTGATAAAAGCATAATATAAACGTGACTGTGCCAACAAAGGTATGTCGACACTCGAATTATTTGCCGATAAAGACACACCCAGAACAAATGCATTCCCCCCAAATTCCACGAACATGCGGAAGTTTGCCAACCCATATGTGTCAAAGTAAAACTGACCATACTCCAGCAAAACCGAACAAAAGTTTTCAATTTTAAAATTAAAAAAGTGTCGGCACTTGCCATTCACAGACGTTACGCAAACAGTTCACACATCGCCTTAACAATAGCTCCTTATTTAACACTATTTCCTCGCCTTTATAGTGGTTCCTTATCATTACAGAAATAATTTCTAGTTACAAATTGATGTATGTTTCTAAACGCTTGATTCCTTGGACAAGTACATATGAACGCACGATTCTTGAAATACACGTGAACTTGTCATTCCTCACGCGCATGTGTGCACATGACTCCTTAGACAATTATAAGTACACGCATTATTAATTATCCAAGTACATGTGCACGCATGACTTCTTAGACAAGTGCATGTGAACATTTCACTCTTAGCCTTTACTTATGTATAATGACGCGAACAAAGACACTGAAACTGACGCAAAGGTCAACAGCATGTCATCAATACAGTAAAAGGAAATAAAAAAGAAAAAAACCAACGATCATCCGATCACGGTAGTAATGGAAGTACTACACAGAACAGCCATAGGCCCAGTCAAACGGAACAATGTGACATCGCAGACAAACTCGGTGCAAGATGTCTGACAAAGAAGAGCGCCACTGCATGACCAGGAGCACAGGTAAATGCGTCATCGCAGATGACGACAGTGACATCCAAAGAAGCGCGTCACTAAACGAGAAGACCCATACAAATACGTCATCGCAGACAGTCACAATTATGTGTTGGACAAAGAAGAGCATCAGTGAAAACCCCAAAGAGATGACTGCATTATCGCAGACAACATAATGAAATGATAGGAGACTGAGAAGGTATCGGCGACTAAAAACAGTAATGCGGCCTGGATTCTAGGAGGTACAAAACCGACATTACAATTTAATGAAAACAAAGAACTTAGACTAAAATACAGAACAGATCAAAACAGCTCCTATTTTACTGAAGTTAAAAACAAAATTAAAGAGCGAAAGGGAGTAGAGTGAGAAATAAAAGGAAAAAAACACCGCATGGATATATAATGTAAGGTTGTACAAATGTTACCCTAGAGGGCACACACATGTAATGGATTCTCAAACTTCTTATACATGTCCACAACCGATTGATTACGGCACAAACTCAGGTCTTAAATCAGCTGCAAAGGACCTAAGAAGGAAAGTGGAATAATACCACTAGAAAGTATTAGGTGAGAGAGAGAGAGAGGGGGGGGGGGTGAAGTGGGAAAAGAAGTCCGACCTCAGATTAATGATGCATCGCATTTATTGCAAAATCTACGACTTATTTGCATGCCGCCACCACGTGACTAGCGACCGTTTCTAATAATGGCACCGTGCTCAGCTCATCATTGTGTTGTTTCCTTCTTCCCCCTCCACACAACAGTTGCTGGCAAATGTCAATGTTGATCGCAGTATCTAGTATTGCTTTATATCCTGGGGGAAAAATATTTTGTTGTTGTTTTTTTAGCAGTGTTCTCTCGTGAATATAATTTTGTTTGGGTAAAAACAATTTTAAGTTAAACATCTGTTGACAAAGAGGCAGAGGCAAGCATAATATCTATTCATTCCGAATTTATTCATTCATTTATTTTGTAAACCATATGTGGAAAACAAACAACTCACATTTTGTATTGCAAGAAACCATGGCAACCCCGCATCTGAAACCCGATAAAGAAAATTAATCTAACAGTCAAGTTTCCCTCGATACACGGATATATTATTGTTTACTGCATAATGTGTGTGTGTGTGTGTGTGTGTGTGTGTGTGTGCGCGCGCATGCATGTGTAGCTGTACTTGCAATTCAAAACATCTGTGCAAAATAGTTTTGTTTTCCATTCCTATTGTTCCTCTCCCTGTAATTTCCACTCTGTCATTCTAAAGCTTCCTTCATTCTGCATCGTAACTCTCAAGCAGGCTTCCTCGCATATGAGGCGAGTACTTGATGTTATTTACAGCTTTGGCTCAGCTTTCACTACAAGAAAATATGTGCTTCCAGTTATCATATTAACATGATCACCAAGTCCATTCAAAGTACTTCCTGTTATCACTTTTCTAGTAAATATTAACATTATCACTAAGTCAATGTCAAATACTTCTTGAAGTCACTTCTAGTAAATAGTAACATTATCACTAAGTCAATGTCAAATATTTCTTGAAGTCACTTCTAGTAAATATTAATATTATAATAAAATACATGCAAAGAACTTTTTGGTGTTTCCTATTATCTAATCAGTTACGACATGGTGACAAGAGACAAATAAAGCCGATTAGAAAAGCACGTCTCAACTCTAAATCAACTGAGTTAGGGAAGGTAACTCCTATTAAAGTGTACAAGGTCACTGATCGGTTTTAGTTGAGGACGTGTATGAATAATATAAGCATCCTTTATTTAGTTACGTCAGTGCTTTCTCTGCAATGGTTTTGCACAGGAGAAGATAATCAGAAATAGTAAAAGCATCACAGTAGGATGAGTCAACTTGGCAATGAATCAATAATCAATTAAAATAACTGGTCACTTAAAATAAATTAAACATGAATGCAATCTGTCAGTTAAATTAACTAACCATTAATACAACAAATAATTTAAACGAATTCTCAATATAACAAGTCATTGAAATAAATGCACTATTAAGTTAACTTACGCTTAACAGAATTAAACATTTAAATAAATGAACCCTCAATATAATTTAATTATTTAAAATGAATGAGATATTAATTTAGTCATTTAGTGAAAGAAGTCTTGAAAACAAAGTACCACCCCAATAAATTCATAATGCATTACTTCAGCATAATGAGCGCGGCTCTTCGTACGTTGTAATTAGTTCACTGCCTACGTTTCTCTACGATTCTTAAAACAATATGGATAAATATATGTAGTAAAAAATTAAACTCTGCAATTAAACAATCACTGATAATTAATGAATAAAATCACAGATTTTTCCCTTTCAGGTACTTAGCTTACTTCCTTTCTCTAGGTTGTCATGCTTATGGCCATGTTCCGAGGGCCATAGCGCGGTGCCTGCTGCAAGCCATGTTCCCTAATTGACACGATGTGGTATATCATCAATCAAAGGGATAGAAGAAAAAGAAGTATTCAGTGGAGGGAGAAAAACCTTATCAATACACATCTCATCCATACACTAAATTCATACCACAGATTGATATTTGGCTGTACGGAAGATTTTTTAAAGCAAATTTTCAGACTCCGCTAAACGAGATGAGTTTTAGAGAGTATTTGCCTGTGATAAGTACATATACTGTCTACCTAATTTTTCATCTCGTGATCATACGCTGTCTACTTAATTTTTCATCTTATGACCCTTAGTTCAATCTGTCGCCAATGAAAGTTGCAAAACGCAGCATTTGAACCAAAAGACGAGGCTTGACAGTCACATACATTTCCTTCTCAGTTGAGCAGTAACTGCTATAGCGGTAAGATAAAGAGTCCTACAGTTACTATATGACAACTGTTTACTCATTTCTATTATGTGGATTGCTAGCCGGTGGGGGTGGTGGACATAATAAGAAATTTACCTAAGACTAAAAGGAAAGAGTACCGCCCCCACCTATAGAGGACAGAGTCATCCGCTACTGTGCAGAAATGATATTTATGTGTATTAATCGTCGAACGCATCATTCATGCACACATGTTCCATGGCTGCATATCAGCAAGACAACAGAGTTCCACATTGCAATTTTATAAGATACTGTTGAATAGTCTGCTAATAACATTTTATCCACGCTACTTATCAAAGTATCCCTTCAATAATATCAACGGTATTTCTTCTTGTTTGTTGATCTTGTTGTTTGGTGGTGGTAGGAATGAGTGGAACCTTCGGGGTACAGAAGTTATTTTGAGAATTTGATCTTAAGTGAAATAACCCAATGTGCATGTTATGTTAATACTGTTTTCCTGGTAATTTATTTGAATATTTTAGGCATGTATTCAACTAACGTTCAATTTCATGACCGACGACAAAACTGGTTTCGCTTTCAACTCATTTACTTCAAACACCCATCTAACCCACTTCACGGTTAATTGCGTGTAGACCTACTTATTCTAAGGCGGCGTTAATTAAGCGCATATTCCACTACTGAACAGAGAGGCACTCTGCTTTCAGTTTTAAATGTCTTTATATACAGGTTATGTTTCAACATTTTATCTACTGTGCACAGCGACTCTGCACTCAGTTATAAGTGTCTTTACTTCTTTCTGCACTCAGTTTTAAATGTCTTTATATATAGATGTTTTTTCATCTGCATTCAGTTTTAAACACTTTTATTTACACATTCTTCTTTCCTTTCTTCTGTGAATCAGTTCAATGAGAGTTCTCGCGAGGACCGAATATGCTCTGGTCGGGTAGCAACTAGCATTTCAGACTCAAACAAATACAACTAGCATTTCAGACTCAAACAAATACAACTAGCATTTCAGACTCAAACAAATACAACTAGCATTTCAGACTCAAACAAATACAACTAGCATTTCAGACTCAAACAAATACAACTAGCATTTCAGACTCAAACAAATACAAGATACAGGTATGCGCTCTTGCGAATGGTGGTCGGTAATCTGTAAATAATTCTTTAACTACTTAACTACTTACATTTCTTTGTTAAACAGAGACGGAGAGGGGGAGGGGGGGAGAGGGAGATATTAAAAATATCTAAATAATTACTGCACAATATTAAAATGTTTTCATTCATTTAGAAAAGAAATTGAGTGACGTTTTCAAGCCTACCAGACGCGAAATTAATTTTGAATTGAATAAGGAATTTATTTTAAACATTCCAGACACAGCACCTAAACACTAAATGTATCCCATAAATAAGGATGACGGAAGACAGAAAAAGAAAATGAAACACTCAATCTGCCATCGACCAAGATTTGTCTTTTCCATCAAGGATGATTAAATACCGGAAAAAGCACAAGAAACACATAAAAGTCAAGATGATGGCTTCCTGTTAGATTATAACAGTCATTAGCAAAACGGTCATAAATGCTTCAACGTCCGTTTTTTTTTAAACACTGGATCCCCCCTTCTCCTTCCCCTACTCCCCCAGATCTCAGGTAAACAAAACTGACGACCTAAATATGGGATGCCATCCGCCATATAACTGAGAGCTCTTTATTCAGCTTGACAAGCAAGGTCACTCGGGCCGAGGGGAAGCAATTTATTCTGGAAAAGGGAACATAAGAATGAAGAGGCATTAAAAATTATATTAATTTTACTTTGCTTGGACATTTTTCTTGATGGCAAACTCCGTACCGACTATGCGTGCTCTTCATATATAGGTAATAGAACATAACACGATAAGGTCTGAGAGATGTATAAAGGAAGAGCACTTAGGCTAAAGTCTACAACAGAGAGGCGAGCGCAAACAAGATAACAGAATCATAATTTTGAAAATAGACCACAATACCAAAGAACAAAAAATAAAAAACAACAGCAGCACAGCAGTAAGAACATTGTTTTCCTCAAGCAAACTCAAAAGAAATATATTCCGACAATTACGTCCAATATATATATATACGCCGGTAAAGATCAACTAGCCTCTTTTCATCATTTTATTTGAGGAACGCTGTAATGCTATGCATACTTCCATTACAGGACTGAAAAATAAAAAGGAATTCACTGTTAAAAACAGATAAAAGAATAATATTTATGGGAATGTAATTTAACCTGAAATTCACTTTTCAAAGTATGTTAACGTGTGAAAACTAAATCCATGTCAAATTGTTAGAAAACTAAAGTGCTATGCGCAAATAGGTAGAAAATCATGACAAACTAATAATCCCTACTGCTACCCTTGTGGGTGTGTCTACAACTATCTGTTCCAACCACGGACCACCGTTTCAGTTTATCAACATTAAAAAATCAGGCACCACCAAAAAATGACGATAACATACGGTTATCTCGAATGCTAAAGGTCAAAGGTCTCAGACAGTGAAATTATGACTGCTTCGTGCAGGCAAAATATACACAAGTAAGTGTGTCATGGGGATGAGGAAGAGTTAACAGACTTGCGGCTGCTTCAAATTGACCGTAAAGTGTGAGAACAAAACAAATACACCATCACCTGCAATAAAAACTGGATGAAAATAAAGATTGCAGAAGAAGAAGAAATATTTAGGCTGATGAAAACTGTCTATATTTTACAGACTGCGAAGAAAGCTGTGTGTACCACACATAATCAACCGTTTAATGGAGAAACTTGGCAAAGATGTCACGAATGACGTAAATCAGGAGTCCACGAAGTATTATGGGATTAGCGAGCAAACTCCCGCAGCGAAAAAAATATATAGATAATAAAGATTCGATTAAACATTTTCTTACTGCAACCTTCAATATGAATCCTTATGCTCGTTGGTTCAACAACTGTAAGCCAATGTAAAACAGTCTTGTAGAAATATCACAAAATAATATTATAACTGCATTACCTACGCCATCATCTGTGTGCAACGCAAATCAGTTTCACACACTAAGTTCAAGACAACAATGGTTAAAAAATTTTAGTCAGGTTTTGAAATGAGACTTGAGCAAAAGCGGAAATAAGGATGGGTGAAGTATTTTAAATGGCAATATGGCAGTGACCTAATATCACCAAGTACAAGGGGAGAGGAGGCAACACGTGCAACGTGTTTGCTTAGAGATGACAAGCTGTTACCAAAATCGTATCTTTAACGCGTATCTTTAACGGCGCTAATGCCGGGGTGTGAAGTGAAAAACAATATGAGTTAAATGCAGCACAGAAACTCTAGGCAGCATTCAAGTTCCAATGGCTACCTCCAAAAAGCATGGTCACAATCGCAGGCACACAGGACACACTGACACAAGGAACATGCACAGACAAAACAATGTATCACTGCTCGTATGTCAACATCACTTCAAACTCAATCCCCTGATTTAGCTTGCTGGCTTACTCTTTCTACGCGTCCAGCTTTAAGAAAATCACAAGTTCAGTTTTTCAGTATTGACACGGTCATACAATTGCATTCCGAACATACACATCAAAGAAAACAACATGAAAACTTCACTTGTTTTTGTGTGGCGTTTGCGTACAACAGAATAACACTGGCTCGGGAAAGATCACATACAATGACGTCAAAGCAACGGAATACACACCTGAATAATTCCACCATTCAATATATATATATATAAATAAAATCATTAAAGCTATGCACAATATCCAGAATGCTTTGTGCAACACTGGTCAGCTTATTACTGTCAGGCAGGTTAGTCAGTGACAATCCAAGAATTCTTGAGGGATACAGGATCAAAGCTGCCACCATGAACACCAAAGAAGTGATTTAGCATGCGGATGTGTGTACCCTTCTCAGGACAAGTCAGAGGCGAATAATATGATAAAATTACCAATTTCCAGCAAGATGAAAAGTTCTTACAGCAATATTTGCCACTGGCGAGCATACCTTTGTCTGCAACTGTCTTACTGACAGTCAGACAAGTAAAACAACGCCTTATTCATTAGGTATATTAGTTCATGTGTACTTGTATCATCTTTCAATTCATCGTTTTCAAACTTCATTTTCATGCACAGACAGGTTCAGTTTCATGTCTTACTTTTGGAAAATAGGCTGATTTCATTGTCATTCCGGTCTTTGCTGCCAAACATACCGAAACCAAACAGTTTGCCAGGAGGCACAGCAGATGTCAGATCTTTAGTCACTGAGGTAGAAATCACAGAATTTGATGTAGTTGTAATGGAGGACGTGCTAGCGATGGGGGAGCAGCTGCTGTCATAGTCCAGGTTGTCGACGACAGTAGTGAATGAACTACTGGAACTTTCATCTGAAAACATCTGGCCAAAGTCTACATGCGGGATTTTGGTCTTGGAGTCTTTTAACCCTTCCTCTTTTCTTGCAGGCGAGGGAAGCTGCTGACTGGGCCTCAGCGTCTCTGGGTCTTGGGTATCCGGGCACTTTAACGTATACATCTCCTTACTGTTAAGACCTTTGCGCTGTACAGTCCTGCAGGGTAAACCATGTAGCGCTTTCGTGCATGACGCTGAAGATATGGAAGGCAGAGCATTGGAATTGGTATTTGGAAGACCAGCAGACTGACCCTGGCATAGTCGTGGCCATATGCTGGTTTTATAGGAGTCATTAGATTCACTCCTGTCTGATAATGATGAGCTAAGCGATAATGATGTTGTAGATGTTGATGCTGATGGATGGGAGGACAGAAAGAGTGGCATTGATTTTGAAGTTGAAAAATTTGAGCATACAGGTTTTTCTGAGCTTTGCCAGTTTCGTGATTTTAATGGTTTGCTATTACCTTTTCCAGAAGACAAGGTCAAAATTGTTGATGTGAATGCTGAAGAAGAGCCTGAGCCACTGGGCTGGATTGTTGATGAAGATGACAGCAATAATGTCTGAGTGCCACAGACTGCCTCGTGCGTCCTTGAAGTCAAATTCTTATGTGGAATGATTTTCAAACTGTTTCGTCCTGCATTTGACCATGCAGAAGCTTTAGACTCCTTGCTGGTTTCATTCCTGCTTAAAGATGATGATCCCAGCGTGAGGCACTGTGAAGAAAATGATGCCAAGCCTTTGCTCGACCATTTCGGAATTCTGGTTTCATTTGTTGCAGACACTGACCATGATACAGGTGATGACGATTCTGAAGTGGGTGAGGACCTGTCTTCTAGAACAAATTTTACTGGTTTCTGCTCTCTGGTCGATTTACCAGTGTCTCGGACAATCTTTAAAGAAGTTGATCCTGACAAACGCGGTGGGTCAGAATGGCCTACTCGCTGTCTTATTTTTAAATTTCCTTCCCCTTTTTTGTTGCACCCAATCGCCAATGTTAAGCCAATGCCCTGTTCTAAGCTTGAACCATTGTTGCATGAATTGGAATAATCTGTACATACACAATTCTCTCCATTATTTGAAGGACCTGTTCCTACTACAGATCTCTGTGTAGTGGAGGAGGGTATTCTAGAAGAAGAATAAATTATTCCACTTTGGGAAATAATACCATGAGCACTTGACAAAGAGTGGCCAGAAGTCATCAGCACTGAATCTTCTGAAGCAATGACATTTCTCCGTGCAGATGATTGAGAACTATTGGACAAAGAAAACGAGAAAGCGGCAGGACCTGGATGAGCATCTTCATCCTGTGTACACGTTCTTGGACACATTTCCCAAGGTTTGGAATGGACTGAATCACTCTGAGCTGGAACCATAGAAAGTCCATTTGAAGTGTGTCCCCCTGCCGATGTTAACACAGTGGTAGCAAAGGTCAGAACACACCCACTGTCATCTGGTTCAGTTTTCATTTTTTTGGGACCAAAGGCAGAGGCTTTCAGAGTAAAGGCAGAGGACTTTGATGGCGATGACAATGACGAAGACATTGAAGGCAAGGTAAGAACTGATGATGAAGACGGGTTAGCAAAACGAAGGCAATAGGATGGCAGCTTCTTATCAGGAATATGCAGTGATCCGGATTTTTTGTCCAACTGACCACGTGACTCTGGCTTCTCATTCATTGAACGCCAGCCGGCTGGCTTATCTCCCTCTGCACTGCAGGAGAGTTTTTCACTTTGGTTCACTGTGAAAAAGGATCTATCTACAGTCATGAAAGAAGCAGAAGATGAGTGATCAGCAAGGGAGCTGGACAAAAAGGATTTTGCCAAGTGGATACGAGGTAAGGGAGATGAAGCATGATACTGTTCAATGCTGGATGAAGAAGCACTTTGTGAAGGGTGCTCTGCAACAGAAGGTGACAGTGGAAGCCACAATTTTTCTGACTTCACCCAAGGCAATAATGATTTCTCTTTGAGTGAGAAAGGCACAGCACCTGTTTTTCCTCCAAAGATTCGGAACTCTGCCACTGCTCTTCTGGAGTTCAACCCTTTAGACAAAGTTAATTCCTCCTTCACCTTATCGTCACAAATCTCAGCATTATCATCATATGAAGCATCATCAATATGGTGCGTCAAGGACATCTCTCCCAGATGACGTATAAGGGATGCATCATTTTCGGACTGCAAATCACACAGGAAGGAAGACGAACCTTTAGATGGTGAGCGCCGAACGAGATGTTCCAAAGCGTCGTTCACCTGCCGGAGCGAAGACAACGGTATGAAAGTCAGCTTGTCGGACTCGAGTAGAGCATGGTGCTGCGCACTGCCGCGTCTCAAACAGCTCTGATCCAGCATGCGCACAATTTGCTGACGATTCGCATAGACCTGTGCTTGCATGCAGGGGGCCAGAGTGGAGAAGTTCTTGAACGAGATGCGCAGCTGACGCAAAAGATCGTCTTGCAACGCCACCGTTTGCGGATTACTGCACATCAAATATACAGAGACTCGTTATGAGGACAACACAGGCAGGAAGTACTGAAATTCTTTCTCATATCAATGTTCTCTCACTACTGTCGATAGAAAAAAATAGATGTTTTTATATTACATTTAGAAACATTTTAATTATTATATGTACTTTAATGTGTAAATGATATACTGACCTATGGGCTACCCTGGGAAGTTATAGGCCTATTTTAAATAATCTTAACGTTACTTAAGAGGATGAATTAAGTCCCACTGCAAAGAGTTAGGCTATTTCAATTATTTTAATGGTATATAACTAATTACTATTTAACAAGGCCAGATTAACATGAAGCCAATTTTAATTAATTTTAACGGTATATAAGGAGGTCGAATTAACTTCCCTTGCAAACATAAAAAATATTACAGTAAATTATAACGGTAGACAGATGCAAAGAGGGCAAGCCTACTACCTTTACAAATAATAAACTTATTTTAATGAATTAAAATGGTAATAATATACAACTTTGTAAGATCACGCATTTACTTTTCCTACAGAGAATGAGTCTATTATAATTAATTATAAAGAAAAGTAACTATACAAAGAGGTGCATTCACTTTTCTTGCCTATTAATTACAGCGATATGTAACTGTAAAAAGAGAGTGTATTTACTACCCTTAAATCAATAAACATGTCTTAATTACAAAGATATGTAACGAAATAAATAAAGATATAGCGCAATTTAAACAAATGTCGATGATATACGATGATATATGAACAAGTCACAAAGACTATCTTACTTTCGGTAAACTACTAATATCTATAATGTATGACCTCATGAGAATGACATAGGCGTTCTGATTATCTCACTAAATGTATACCAATGACTAATATATGAGCTAAAGACAATGACATACAAACAAGTACTGTAATATATGAACTAAAGACAATGACATACAAACAAGTATTGACTATCTCACTAAATGTATACCAATGACTAATATATGAGCTAAAGACAATGACATACAAACAAGTACTGCCTGTCTCACTAACTGTTTACCAATGACTAATATATGAGCTAAAGACAATGACAATCAAACAAGTACTGCCTGTCTCACTAACTGTTTACCAATGACTAATAATGTAATATATGAGCTAAAGACAATGACATACAAACAGGTATTGACTATCTCACTAAATGTATACCAATGAATAATATATGAGTTAAAGACAATGACAGACGTACAAGTCGTACTGAGTATAGTGAAGTGAGTGCTTTCTAGTCTGCAAACACGTATTCTGAAAGGAAAGCCGAATTATGTTTCATCTGCATTTTTTATATAGCCTGCTAACATGCTATCAGCCGGCCACTTATCAATCAATATTCCCTGAAATACATGTAGTATTTCTGCAAAAATAATTATGCTGATCACAGAGAACAAATGCAAGAAACTGTTTTGTTTACGATGACAGTGACCCAGATACCATGATGATGATGCGAGTTTATAGGCGACTCACATCTATTTCACACACATGAAATATTCCCAGTATCGCAAACGGACAGATAAATACTAAACACCAGTTGTGAAAAAGTTCACAGGCTTAAGTTCTACCAGTGCAATAATGACGTCCAGATTATGGAAAGGGATCGTACAACAAACACGGGTGTCAGAGAGGAGATAAAACAGAAGTGATATTAGCTCTCAGGTAATACGTGTGTTTCTGTAACAGGATGTGTACTTAGTAAACTAGAATGTGTGCCTGATGGCATGGGCGCAGTCACTTTTTGTCAAATTTAAAGAAAATAAATTAAAAGTAATGGCGGCAAAAAACTCAACACCTGTTCGGAGAGTCGAAGAGCTGATAAGGCAGGAATACTAATCTAGGAAGAATCTTAAATCATAATACTTGTTCGAAGCAAAGGTATGTCAAGGACGAATAGTGATCGTGCAAGAAATAGTAAATAACATTACAAACTGGGGGAAAAAAATAAGACTGAAAATAGGAACTATTAAACTAGGAAGATACTATAAATCGTTTTACTTGTTACCAAATGAACTCCACAAGATGAAAATTACGTAAATAACTGCTGGTCGTAATACTTGTATACAGAAATGGCAGAACCACACGAAGTAGGCTGAGAATAAAAAATGCTTATGCTACGAACATCAACTTTGAATAAATACAAGTGTAAAGAATGAGAATGAATACTAATTCAGAAAATTAAATAAAAGTGTAAAGATTGAGAATAAATACTAATTCAGAATAAATAAAAATGTAAAGATTGAGAATGAATACTAATTCAAAAATAAATACAAGTATAAAGAATGAGAATGAATACTAATTCAGAAAATTAAATAAAAGTGTAAAGATTGAGAATAAATACTAATTCAGAATAAATAAAAATGTAAAGATTGAGAATGAATACTAATTCAGAATAAATAAAAGTGTAAAGATTGAGAATAAATACTAATTCAGAATAAATAAAAATGTAAAGATTGAGAATGAATACTAATTCAAAAATAAATACAAGTATAAAGAATGAGAATGAATACTAATTCAGAAAATTAAATAAAAGTGTAAAGATTGAGAATAAATACTAATTCAGAATAAATAAAAATGTAAAGATTGAGAATGAATACTAATTCAGAATAAATAAAAATGTAAAGATTGAGAATAAATACTAATTCAAAAATAAATACAAGTATAAAGAATGAGAATGAATACTAATTCAAAAATAAATACAAGTATAAAGAATGAGAATGAATACTAATTCAAAAATAAATACAAGTATAAAGAATGAGAATGAATACTAATTCAAAAATAAATACAAGTATAAAGAATGAGAATGAATACTAATTCAAAAATAAATACAAGTATAAAGAATGAGAATGAATACTAATTAAAAAATAAATACAAGTGTAAAGAATGAGAATGAATACTAATTCAAAAATAAATACAAGTGTAAAGAATGAGAATGAATACTAATTATGAATAAATCGTAAATCACGACGATACGATCTGAATTTACTCCGTCGGTGCTAGTTGATAAAAATCGAGTCGTGAATCATTACTTTTAACGGTAAGACGACACGCCAACCCGAATGACGCAGTAAGAAATCATTAAAAAATAAAATAACCAGACGGCCGAAGATGTGTTCTAGAAAGTCTAGACAGATGAGGGCACTAAATCACTAGGGTGTTGTAGCTGATAGAGAAGGGAAATAGTGTTCTAACAATCGGAAGAGAGTGTAGTATGTTCTAACAATCAGAAGAGTGTGCGGTATGTTCTGACAGTCAGAAGAGGGTGCGGTATTTTCTAGCCAGAAGAGGACGCCGACTGTTTTAGTCTGAAGAGGACGTGCTGTGTTCTGACAGAACATGACGTATGTTATAACAGAAACCTGAGAGCAATTCATGTTTTAACAGTCAGAAATGGTTATTGTATGTTATAACTGCCACCTGAGAGAAAGACAGTCAAAAACGTTTATTGTATAACTGCCACCTGAGAGAGAGAGAGAGTCAGAAATGGTTATTGTATGTTATAACAGTCACCTGAAAGCGTGATGTGTTCTAACAGCAGCTGAGGGGGCGGAACGCACTGACATCAAGTGCAGGCAAGACACGTTCTAACAGTCAGTTAAGAGCGCGGCATATTCTAAAAGATGGCGCCAGATAGGCTTTATCAGAGAGATGAAGACTGCAGACATTAATTTTTCATCATAAGCAAGGGTAGCACTGGCTCTTTTGTGTCCTGTTGTCTAAACTGTAAATTTGTAAATCCATTCATTCACATTTTTCTTATGTAAATAGAGCCATATGTTAAATACTGTCAGTTTACATTGCAGATTCATATTTTTCTGTTATATTATCTTTAGCTTTCTCATGCGCTTAAATATTTTATAAAAGACCCATGTATACTTTTATGTGTAAAGACTGAAACGCTTTTATAAAATCAGATTTAGAAAGTCTTCTGTTTTGTTATTATCTTTATTAGGCATAACATATTTAAATAGTGGCAAGCATTTAAAACAAAATGCATACACTAAAGTACGCAACATCAGATGTAAGGGATCGGATGTGCCTTAATAATTTATTTCGTCAACGGAGACCATACATAACTAAACACATATAAACATGTATGTAAAATAGGAGGAATTTGAAAATATATATCTGGGTAAAAGCGATCTTGCATGACTAAACACACACACACACACACACACACACACACACACACACACACAACGACGAATGAACGAGTTTTACAAATACAAGTCTGGTAAGATGGACCTTACACAGTAAAATCAGGAAATAAAAAATCAAGTAAAGATTTTAGTAAACACGGTCGGCGCAGAATGACTACCTACCTGTTTGGTCCATCCGCTGAGAGTTTATAGGTCTGAATACAAGCAGTGATACCGTCGTCAAAGAGCATATCAATATCGTCTTCGCTTTCATCTGTATCCGAGGGAACGTCGGCAAAGATGTCAAATCCGATGTCAGGATTACCAGTTGCTTCTGAAGAAGGTAAGAAAATATGTATTAAATCAAGGAGTTGATAATAGCACTTGGAATGGGTGGTTCGGGATTCTGGGATTCGTTTTGGAGAGAGAGAGAGAGAAAACAACAACACAAGCATGATGTCTTTTATAGCATCAATTGGTGGCAGGAACATGACCTAGACAGTTTTACAAGTCCTTAGTCATCTCTGTGCATGGTGAACGTTTTGTGGACGAAACGAAGACGTCGACAGCAGTGCACACAGTTGGCGCGTTATTGTTAGTTTGATTTTCTAAAACAGGGGCAATTCAATGTGACTGATGTGATGTGTCTATCTACCTTTCTAAAACAGGGGCAATTCAATGTGATTGATGTGATGTGTCTATCTACCTTTCTAAAACAGGGGCAATTCAATGTGACTGATGTGATGTGTCTATCTACCTTTCTAAAACAGGGGCAATTCAATGTGACTGATGTGATGTGTCTATCTACCATTCTAAAACGAGGAAACTGCAATGTGATATGTCGATCTACCTTTCTAACACTGGAACACTGCAATGTGACTGATGTGATGTGGCTCTACTGGACTTGCTGATTGTAGACAATTAATCCATTTAAAATCTCTCTCTCTCTCTCTCTGCGTATGCGTGCACGACACATACATGCACAGACACAATAGATAGACACAGCTATATAACAACAAAATAGAAAGTCATCACAATTACCACAGAGTCCATAGGAACCCGGCAGCAACCAAGGTTTCTCTTCTTCACTGCCGTAACCATTCAAATCACCAAGATATCCTGCACACATCCATATAAAATTATACACATGATCCACTGAAATAGTAAAGATGCCATGCACACATGATCCATTTAAACAGCAAAAAATTCCATGCACATATGATCCTTTCATAGCTGAAACCCTGCACATCTACGCTGAAAAATGTTATATAGAACCAATCAAATCAAGAGGACACCTAGCGCACTGAATTGCTACTCACGACTCATACACCACCTATTCAGAACTTCAATAATAAATGTTACACACGTCTCATTCAACCGTCCACGATACGGAGTTCGATTCAATACTGAAATGTTACACAGTACATACGACTCATTCAAAACGCAAACACACACTGTTCGGGTGAGGTCAATACTGAAATGTTACATACGACTTATTCAAAACGCAAACACACACTGTTCGGGTGAGGTCAATACTGAAATGTTACATACGACTTATTCAAAACGCAAACACACACTGTTCGGGTGAGATCAATACTGAAATGTTACACGCGGTTCAATCAAAACGCCAAGCTCCCGTGAGTACTGAAATGTTACACACAGCTCAAGTCAAACTCATAGATACGCTGCACATATCAATACTAAAATGTTACACACGACTCAATTTTAAACGTTCAGATATCAGTTCACATCAATACTGAAATGTTATAGGAAATATAAAGAAACAATGAAAGTCAAACATGCCAGAGTGTTAATTTAAATATTTAACTGAAGGAATCAAAACACGAAAAAAATAGAAAATGTGTGTGTGTGTGTGTGTGTGTGTGTGTGTGTGTGTGTGTGTGTGTGAGTGTATGTGTGTGTGATTTCTTTTCGCTATTATTATTTACATATGGACACACACACACACACACACACGCGCACGTGTTTTATATTTTACTGACTTGTTATTATTTTATTATCTGGGGAAATATAGGGGTAGCGATACATTTTGTTTTGTTGTTGTTTTTTTTTAATAAAGACAACAACAAAAAACCCTGAAGATAAAAGTTATCCGCACTTTGAAGAAAGCTAGTCAGCCTTGTGAGGAAGTTATGACCATCTACAGATCTTGTTCGATATTAGTTTGGAGAACGTCTGGTGAAATAATACCCATTCGTGCTAACGTTCACAGAAATGTTGAGCAATCATTTGTGAAAATGCTGGAGATGAAGATGAGATAAATGTTTGAACAATAATGACGAACTTGACTTTGAAACCTGAGGTGATTTCATTTTTAAGACTACATTTATTTTGCAAGCCTTCGATATATGTATGTTAAGAATTGTGCGCTAGTTGTGACTTCAAAGGTTAACAACGTCTTTCCTTTAGTGAGTAATATTGTGGTGAGTAAGGTGGTGGGGGTGGGTCGCTTCGGTTCATAGCAGTATGCAATTTATTCTTAATTATTTCGCCTTTCCGTTGTATGTTGTCCTGTGAACGCACAAGCAAAGAACTTGAACCCTAGGACACAGGTGTGCTGGACAGTCATACCGTGTTGTGTAAAATATAAAATATATGTTTACTAATGGTATTATAGTTAAATCAATTAATCACAGTCTTCAATCATAACATACAATATTTATTACAGTCTAAAGAGAAGTAAGCAATCCATTTATCACACTTTTATATTTTTAAGGATAAGAATCTTGGGGCTGATTTATTTCACGGAAAATAAATAAGTCAATAATTCTTGATTTGACAGTGAAGTATATCATCGACTTCTCTGGAAAAAAAAATGTTTCGTTACGACTGCGTTCTGGCTTTGATACAAGCAGTATCATTTGAGTGAAGTTTAATAAGTTTAGTAATCGCGAGGCAGGTCACAATCTGAGTTTGAAATTGGAAAATATTTAACATCTTAAATCATGCTGATTTTAAGTTTTCTTTTAAAATTATTTCTCTTTTTACCTGTTCTTAATTCACACAATTAAGAAAAGCATTAAACTGCGAGTACTGATGATTCATATAATACACATTTGCGCACGCTTTTCAGCTTGTGTACATGTTTATGTGTGCCTGAGTGCTTACGTATAACTGTGTATGTGCTAAAGACGCTTGAGACATGGTCGAACTGTATTTTTTTAAAAAAAATATTAACAGTGAAATTCAGCTCTGCAAAAAACAAACAAACAAACAAAATAACAAAAAAAACAACAACAAAAAACACCACAGTAAGAGTTGTGTTTCGTAATCAACTCCACAAGCAGCCGCATCAATGACACGCCACAGGAAAAGATGCATTTCACTCAAGTTCTGGTAAAATAACACAAAACAAACAGTACGACTTTTATTTCATAATCAACTTCAGAAGCATACTCAACAGTGTTCTGCGCATAAAAAGAAAGATACAATGTACGAGAAACTGATTCTGTATTACCCAGTGGTATTGGTAGGAGTTGTGGACGGAGCTCAATTTTCATGATTCAGTTTTTTTTCGCATTATATATGTAACCACACCCCAACCCAAACACGTTTTGTATAGAAGGAAGACTCGGAAAATAGTCAAGGTACACGTGTCTTTCTCTGTAGAATAATCTCTTTTCGAAAGAAAAATTTTGTTTAGTTTTCTCGGACAACGCTTTATATGTCTCAGCACGCACACATCTCCCAATTCCCCCCCCGCCCCCTTACAATCTTCCCAATCGATTAGTATATTCAGATATCACCACCACTGGTGGTCAGAACGATGCAGAAACTTCAACGGCGGCAGATTATAATAACCTGACACGAAGAAAACTGTTCAAACCAATGGAAAACGTTAGATCTTGCCCTTACTGCCGTGATGACATCATAATTAGAAACCACTAAAGGACACACACACCCTAAAAAAAAAATTAAAAATTAAGATTGGGTAAGAAATTTGATTGAGATGGTTGTGTGAGAAGCAAGCAGACTGAAGAAACTGAGTGAGAGAGAGGGAGGAGTATTCTTGTAAGTTTTTAATTTAAATATTATTAGTTCACGATAACTGCATAAAATTCAAGCATGACAATTTAGCTCACCATTCTATGCAGCATAAATGATAAAATACGGGTGCTAAATTGGCACGGATTTCCATTCGCATACAATTGTATATAGTTTAAATGCGAGATTATTGTAAAGAAGAAATAAATTCCTAAAGGTTTTAAAGTTACCGTTTCACTGAATAAATTGGACCAATAATAAACCAGGAACGGCAAAGAGATAGTATTTAAATTTAATAAATAACGCAAACAAAAAGAAAAAAACATGGTAATCGTGTCACATATACAATTTATATCAGTAAATAAAAATGAAAAGAGAGAATGTAAAATATAAACACAGCTTCAACAAAAACATCTAGTATATTTTGTTCGTGCTGTTTACTAAAATTACAGCAGCAAGCCTCGCAAACAAAAAATTGCGACATCACACCAACGCAATGCCCTTATTAAACGACTTGTTTTTCTCGGTGGGATATGCTCAGGCGAGAGAGAGGAAAGGGAGAGAATAAAAACCCAAACACCAAACAAACCACCTCCACACCACCACCGCCCCCCAAAAAGGGCGTCAGAGTTTGACCTTCACAGTCCAAACGCGCCAGGCCGACATCATTCGTCATTTCCCGCGTCAGGACATGCTGAAGATTGTGACCTAGTTTCAATATACTCTTGTTCAAATGAAACGTCGATAGTAGGATGTGGCAATGTTTGAAGCGAGCGAGAACTCATAAATGCTTGTATAACAAAACCACGACATACACACCAAATGCGATCGTTGAAAGTTCTTGTTTCGACAAATGGTAACTCTCAATCAAAATGCAAACGTTAAATGTCTTCAAAAATTAGTCTTCACAAGATACATACTAAACACATATCACAGATTTAAAGTTACGCTTCTACATCAGATTGTCTCTAAGTCTGTACATCCTAAAATTTACAACTGTATGCCAATCAATACAACCGGAATAGCAACTACAGAATATGTCACAGTTTCCTAATTTATTATGCCCATCTAAGCATCTAAACTTGTTTCCCTTTACATCCCAACAAAGTTACAGTAACGAAAATGGGTTGCTTTTGTCACTTTGTCACCCTCGGATATATGTTATAATGATAAGTATCTTCCTATTCTAAAGAGGTTTTCACTTAGCAATATGCTTATACAAACTATACTATCAAAAGATTTGACTATATTAGTATGAAGAACTAGTTTCGTTTACATATATCTCAAACTGTAATGGTCATTGAAGAGTGGTATTTATCTAAATCGTTAAAAATAATTTAAAAAAGACTAGTTTGTTCATTGACAGGATATATTTAAGTGCAAGTGCACAACAGTCATAAGAAGTATTTGGCTATAATTGTTTATTTATTTTATACTTATAATTTATTTTATACTTATAAGCATTCATTGCAACTAACCTTAAATTTCGATAGTAATCTTTTCAGGGGGGTGACAGACTCAATTAAAGAATGTTTCCATAATATTTTATTTTTAATTGCCACAATCTCTTTTCTGAGTCTTATCCTCTCCACACGAAGGAACTCGAACAACAACTTAAAAATAATAAAACTGTTGTCAAAATATTAAAATACATTAGTTTTTGTTGCTGATGTTGCATATAAGAAATTTAATTAAAATAATAGAGCTGACTGAAATGAGAGAAACAGGTAAACTTAACACGTTGCTAAACTTTTGACAAGTTCTATAGCAAGAAAGAAGTTGATTGTGGTAGAGGAGGTTACTGCATAAGGATGTTGAAGAGGTTTGGCACGTAGCCAAAAGCGTGAGCACCCAGTAGAAATAGATTACTTGACGTCTGCAATCCGCATGTGCAGTGTCGAAATCATATACTGCGATGACGTAAACAGACGTAGAACGCTTTTGATAACAAAGTGACAAAGGAGAAAGAACGGTGTGGATGAATCATTGACATTAATTTGATTGGGTTATTAAGATGTAAACATTAACAACACAGCCATAAGAACCTCCACCCGCCATTAAGCATCAAGATAGTGGTGCTGGTTTAAGGGTCATCCACCTCTTAACGGTATACGCGGTAGCGCCTCTCAAATAAACTGAACCACTGGCAAACAACTTTACACGCTGGGCAGGAGATATAAGTATAGTGATACACTAAGTAACAACAAACTAGAGAGAGAGAGAGAGGGATTTCAATACTTACACTCCGAATAAAAAAGGATGTGAAATAATGACATTATAGCCAAATCAAAATATTTTAATTCTGAGCCCTCCATCTAGCGTAATTTAATTTCTACTATGTCTTCTTTTAATTTTGCATCCATATGATAAAGAGATTTTATAACATCTCACTTAAACGTGCACTCAATTCAGGAAGTATGTTTTAGATCGGGGGAGGGGGGGGGGGCTTAATAACAGACTAATAACAATACATCACGGGAAATGTATTCATTGCGCAATACCGACAGTATGCATTATGAATTGCTACAGAGTCTTGCTAGATATTATGAAAATGCATTAAATGAGAAAAGCTAAGTAGTAATGTTGAAAGCGAAAAGCGTTAATGACACTAAACGTGTATCATATGAATGAGAATCATGAACTGAAAAGTGGCAAGGACACCAAGAGGTATGGGATGTATCATTGAAAAGCTGCAACGACACTGTTACATGAGGATGTTTGTAATTGTAACTGCAAGAATTGAGAAGGCGCGTGAACAATGCATACATTGTACCTAAAGTATGTCTGAGTTTACAGAGAAAGTAAGAAAAAGGGGAAAGACTGCAACAGAAGCATAGACGTGACATATTTGAGTGCTGAGTAATTTTAATTAGAATTCATTTGCAATGTGTAATTATTATAAACTATAGCTTACACATTCTATACACACCGACCACTGACTAATACACTAATGGTGAATGAAGAAACAGTAAAAAGGACCAACAGACTAGAAAGTTGGAGAATACAGGCTGAAACTGACTAAAAGACTGAAAGCTAGAGGTACACAAGCTGAAACTGACTAAAAGACTGGAAGCTAGAGGTACACAAGCTGAAACTGACTAAAAGACTGAAAGCTAGAGGTACACAAGCTGAAACTGACTAAAAGACTGGAAGCTAGAGGTACACAAGCTGAAACTGACTAAAAGACTGAAAGCTAGAGGTACACAAGCTGAAACTGACTAAAAGACTGGAAGCTAGAGGTACACAAGCTGAAACTGACTAAATGACTTGAAGATTGTCTGGAGGAGATGGAGGTATACACTCAAAACAAAAACAGAATGACGGATGGAATTATACTAAATTTAATCTATAAAAAGAAATGTACACTTGAGTACAGTTTGATATTCAAATTTTAACTTCACACAAAAAACCCATCTTTAATGCATATCTGTTTCGACTAACGTTCTACAGTCAAAATATTGTATCATAAAGTACATTTATAATGCTTATATATTTCAATTAACAATGTATAGAGCCAAATTATGCGTGTTGTTTTACAATGCAGCACAAGACTTTATGCCAATCTACTATAATTATGCAGTATGAAATTGGTAATTAATTTTCCATTTAAAAAAAAAGTAAGAAGATTTACACGCTAAAAAGAGACCGAAAAAATGCACAACAAGAAAATGATCAAATGTGTAGGTTAAACGTGAACAAGAGAGCCTTCGATCTTTCTCCCTCTTGCTTCCTCCCTACCCCCTCCACAGAATAAAAAAATTAGCTGCACAATCTATCTGTCTTCTGAAGATGCCAAAACTTTTCTTAGCAAATAACAAACTGGTGTTCAATTGCATCCATATTTAGATATTCCCACAATCGTTCCTTAATGCAAACGGTAACATTACGTCAATGGGGCTGGGGGAGTAGGCGGCAAGCTGCGCGATGAATGTTTAGCACATTCTGTTTCTGGAAACAAATTTACTACAGAATGGAAAATCATTGCGGCACGTCTATTGAAATGTTTTCAAATAATTTCCATATTTCCTTCCCACATAAAGAAAATATATTTAAGAAACGAGCAGACTGGACCGAGTTTACGTCACTAATAGAGCGACACAGCCCATCTCGCAAAGTACAGCCAAGCGACGCCAAAACGAAATTGGCAACCAGTCTCTCTTCCGTGCAAAATTAGACGGATCGCGTGAGTCGCATAGTTACCAGTCAACCACACTATTGTTATTTGTTTGCTTATATATTTTCAACTATCTTCAATGACGTCAATTCGTTAAGTGATCGATGTTGAATAAAATCAACAAAGATTAAACCCCTGTAGTGATCACACAGCTACAGACTTTTTTTTTGTTGCACTCCACTCCTCACCACACTATTCCTCTAGGTAACTTCTAGTCAAATGATCCTAATCGTTCTCAATAAACCACGACTGCACTTTGAACTGTAGTGGGTGGGTGATTTGAGTGAGTAGGGAGGTATTGGACTATAGTTAGGTGAGAGAGCGGTTAGGAACGAAATAACATAAGATAACACACAGGCACCTGCTGTTAGCATTATGTGAGTATCGCCATTTACTACACATAGTTGACCTCACGCACGCCCTCCCCCCCTCTCCACAAAGTTCCCTGCAATCAAACCTCCTCGCTAAAGCTGATTCGAAAAAAAAAAAAATCTTTATCTCGGTCTCGATTATGACAAAGGAAGCATGTTGTAGGTTAGAAACTTTCGGAAGACAATGCTCTCACTTTTTAAAAAAAATAATATTTTGCAATATTTAAATATTTGAAATTTATTTTTGCTTCATTTATTTTATTAAAAATTAGGAAAGATAAAACGTATTCATCAGATGTAACTTTAGACTATATATGAAAGTAGTAGGCCATTCTGCTAGTTTGGTACAATGTAGGTAGGCTACAAAGTAGGTAGGTCACTCTGCTAGTTTGCCACAATATAGATGGCTACAAAGTAGGCAGGTTACTCTGCTAGTTTGGCACAATTTAGGTAGACCCAATGTTAACAAGCCAAAAAACTATTTCTCTATTTGTTATCATATCCAGTACGAACGCAAAATGGCCTCAACTCAATTATCATAATTAACAGACTTAGATCGAGAAACTGAAACACTATTAAATCATTACCACAATTAATGACAGTTATATAGGTCAATCACCATCATTAACATAATATTAAAGATTATTCATTACCATTAACACACTACAGTTTTGCCATACTGCTATATACTTAAGTGTCGTGTCACAAATACACTCCAGCTGGTCTGCCAGACACAAACCTGGAAGGCAAATGTGGGGTTAGATCCAGTAGGATTGTTCTCACACAAAATAAATAAACTAAAAAATTGTTTACCACGCTATTTATATTTCTTTCATATTAACATGCAATTACACAAATACCATTCACATAAGCACGTCAATTTAATTCACTCCATAGCAATCACTCTATTTACCAATCAATCAATTCACTCCATAACAATCATTCTATTTAGAAATCAATCAATTCACTCCATAACAATCATTCTAGTTAGCAATCAATCAATTCACTCCATAACAATCACTCTATTAAATATCAAACCGGCCAATTCTAAAATGTAACACAATAAGGACACTAAAATAATAATTGAATATATACAGAGTCAGTATACAAGGCAAATCCAGCTCCAATAGCTAAAATTAAAAAAGATACATGAGTGCCAGGAAGAATAAAGACTGCAAAATGGCAATAAAAGAAACAAGTCTAACAAAATGGAAAAGAAATCCAACCAGCAAAGTAAAGAGGAATGTAATTCAGGAAGAAAGGAGTGAAAACTAAATTAATCAGTAAAGAAAAAAATAGATTGTGAAATATTTTCCGAAAATATAAATCTTCGAAATAACGTTAAGAAAAAGATGGACAACCCACCCACTCGCCCCTCCCGATGAAAATGTTAAATGATATAAAAACAAGCAAATATATCAGCAGTTAAAACAAATAATAAAGAACACAAAATAAATGAAACTGTAAGAAATATTTCAAAACACGGCTCTGATAAAAATTTAAATCCAGCTATCTAATAATGAAAAAGAATGCTGAAAATAATGTCGTGCATCCAATGAAAAATAACAATAACGATCTTTTATTAGATAATTCAGTCCCAGCATACTGAGATAATTAAGAGCAAATAAAAGAAGTCGCCAGGGTACACAAAATTACGTATTCGATGATTAAATAGGGCAGCTATATGGAAAATAACATTAAAAATAGTTTCAAATATGTTTCTAGAACACTGCTTTTCTAGAATATCTAGAAAATAATTACAGAAAATGGCAAGCAATATAAGCAGATGAATCTAGAAACCAAACACTAAATAAGACTTGAAGAGGTATATATATAGAAAATTGCAAGAAACACTTGGCAGACAATGATGTGAGAAACAAAACAACAATACAAAGCCATATGGTCGTCACAATAACACAGTCGGAGACAGCTGCAGTGCGACAATAAAACTGACGGTTACAAAAACTCAATCATCGAAACAGATAATGACACGAACCTTTTAAGAATAAGAATTATGAAAATTTAAGAGTGAAAGGTAATATTGGTAAAATTCAGGAGAAAACGAAAAGAATAAAAGAAAAGCACACGACTAATATTATTATCAAACAAAATCGATATAGACAAACTCGAGGAAGAAATTGTCAAAAGTACATCATATCATTCATTTGACACACCAATGTAAAAAATCATACATTGGCGAACTAGCCTCGTGTAAATTAATTAATAATATTCAATTAAACAGAGGCAGCTATTACAAGCAAACATGAGCAACAATTAGCTGCTGTGACAGAATAATACAAATACGGCATTTACAGGCAGAACACGAAACTGCTGGCCCTCCTCAGCTCACCACAAAACTAACCTCCCGATACAGAAATCAAATTTACAAAATTACAATGCCAACTCCTGACACACAAAAGATCAGGACTGCAACACTTTCACATGATGGGAAATTTTCCTGTATATTTTATATAAATTTTCATGACGTGCAATTTTAAATTGAAGGCTATTTATAATTCGAATGACGTGGACATTGCATAATGCTTGTTTCGGAAGTGAGGTCCTGAATGAATGAGCATGCATGGTGGCAGATTTACTGACTGGTTTTTGGTAATTGCGCCAATTAGGTGAGGGAAGGTTTTGTTTGTTTAAATTCGCCAGTAAACGTGGCAAGTGATTAATGCAGTGTGTGTGTGTGTGTGTGTGTGTGTGTGTTTGTTTGTTTTGGGGGGTATACAATGGGAAGCATTGTTACAGGACTGGCAGAGGTGGTCGGAAGTTGTTAAGAAAGTCATAATAGTATTAGCTCTAGGCACTTGGCTGGATTGAAGGTGTCTAGCAGAGATAGGTGTGATTTCAAGGGAGATGAAAGTGATAGAGAATTTTACCCTTTACTCTTTTTCTAATTGTCTCTTGGGGTGAGCATTTTGAGACTGGGTCCCTCCCCATTTGGGGTTGTACACGGGGTCAGTAAACCCTGGCTGGATAAAGTAAAAGCATCTTTGTATTGTGTGAATAGTTAGGTTTTGTTATGATGCTATGTTTTATTTTGAACATGTTAACCTTTATTTCTTTCAGAGGCTTATGTCAAACTTAGTACTTATTAATGGAGCAATTGACTGGACACTTAGACTGCAATTGCTTGTGTTTCAGGGTTTTTGTTTGGTTTCATCTTGATCTCTATCTCTGATTTCAATGTGGGTTTTGGAATCTTCCTGAGGTAATGTCATGTCCTATTGAGAGTCTACCAGCGTATTGTACGTCACTCCAGCACATCCAGATAAGTTGTGGAGATAAGTTGTGATCGCAAACGTGACTACAGTATGGCTTGAACTAGATCTGTGAGGTATTATGATGAAAACTAGGACATGATATATATTACTTATTTTTCTAAATCTTTAATCTCGCATATTTGTTAGTGAAAAGTAATTTCTATCGTTTGTTATCGTAGTCTGAAGTGATAATCTAATGACTACGTCTTGTTCTCTGTTCTTCTATTCATAACTGTTGTACATCCATTTCATAAAATAGATTCTCAGCTTATAACAGAGTGGGGGCCGTGAGTCAACTTGGCGGCGTACTAGTATATCAGCGTAACAGTTACAGATATACATATACAACCAGTAACCCATACTCTGCATCGGCACTTGTAGATGTATCACAACTAATTACCAATAATTTATATAATTTATTATTACAAAGTCACCCCAGAGTACAGCGGCGACAAACACAAACAACTTGTTCAACCAGCCACACTATCGCCTGATACAGAAATCAGGAATGTTCACACCAATGCGCCAATCCCTGGTACACACAAGACCAGGACTGCAACACAAACTACTTGTTCAACTCGCCACACTATCGCCTGTCACAGAAATATGGAATTTTCACACCACTGCACCAACTCCTGGTACAACCCCTGGTACACACAAGACCAGGACTGCAACTGTAACTATTACCTCCACAAACCACATTATCACAGGGCTAGTGCCTAAACATAACATTCTAACTTGATTTTCTAATGGGCCGTCCTTTGAGAAATTAGATCAGAAGCTAATGCTAAGTCAAACAAATTCTAACTACTTATTCTTATAGGACCAGACTATATGTCAACATTATTTTTCATCCAATTCAGAAGAAAATGGAAAGAGAAACGAGTGACGTCAGGTTTTTCTTCACATGTACCTTGGAGGTTCCATCTTTTTTTTGTGCAAAGTATCTAAAGCCCCTGTACATGTATTCTAAGACTGGTCACTGTGGCCCAGCAAAGTATCTACACTTAGCAGAAAGCCCCTGTACATGTATTCTAAGACTGGTCACTGTGGCCCAGCAATAAAGCCATAATGTTACGACCTGCCCACAAGCATACCTATTGGTTACTTATTGTATTTACTGAATAGGTTATCCTGTTACTGGTTGCTGATTATAATTGATGAAAACGTCATCCTCAAACTATTTACTAACTACTGGAAAACTTGGATACTTGCTGTAAATACTGAAAACGTCATCCTCAAACTGGTTATTGACTGTAACTAGTGAAAATGTCATCCTCAAACTGGTACTGGCTGTAACTAGTGAAACGTCATCCTCAAACTGGTACCTGACTGTAACTATTAGAAACGTCATCCTCAAACTGGTTACTTGCTGTAACTACTGAAAACGTCATCCTCAAACTGGTTACTGGCTGTAACTATTAAAACGTCGTCACTCTCAAACATGACTAATAACTGCAAACACTATCACTCAATCATGGGCTGAATCAGTAAAAGAGACGGCAGTTGTGATTCCATGTGACGTGTCCATGACGGTCTGTGACTTAGCTCATCATGTTACAAGAAAAAGAGGGTGCATGACCTGTCAGTGAGTGTCTGCGACAAGCACATCACATTATATGAGGAAAGGGGTGGGCGTGTGGCACGTTTGCATGTGTCAGTGAGGGTATGTCGCCTTCTAATATTGTCACACGAGTAAACGGGGGTCAGTGACTCGCTCATTGCATTATTTGTGCCAATAAGAATATGTTAATGGCCTATTGAGTTACAAGTATCAATAAGGATCTCCGACCGGTTTAGCGTGTTATGCGAGTCCAGGAGAGCATTGTGCGCTTGCTTCGTTATATGTGTCCATAATGAGTACATGACAGCGAGAAGAATTCTTAATCCACTTGCGCATATTATGTCTAACTTTCCTTGATGTGCCGACGCTAGCTTCAAACTATAAATCATGTCGTAAAACAAACATCCCCGTAAGCTAACTGCAATAAAAGTTTATGAGATATATTGTGAGATGCTGTTTTAAATTTTACTTTTAAAATATTTTTTTTATAAAGCAAAAGTGTATATACATAGAAGGGGTCTCATTGTTAAACATATTTAAAATATATTTCTTTCGCACGCGCGCTCGCGCATACACACACATTCAAACACGAAGGAAAATTAACTTCAAACTAAACGACATTATCTTAACTATATCTTCCCCTCCCTTTCCAAACTGCCATAAAAGCCGTAGAAGAGATCATGAAAACAGTGCATTTCTTTGATTCTTTCTACAAACGACTTCTCAACATATCAAAGGAAAACGTGCAAGAAAGAAACCTCTTTCTTTCTGACCAATTACTTCAACAATAGGCGTCAGAGGAAAGAAGAGGAAATATGTACTTTCTTAAACACTACCTACATAGAAATCCCTTTATTTTGCTATGCTTTACACAAAGCCAATATAACAAAAATAAAGAATTCAGCGCAATGTCTTGAACGTTGCCTAAGGTATGGATTGGATGTCGAAAAGGAGAATGTGCATTTCGAATTAATATGCAGATATATAAATGGCCGGACGGATGGACAGCTAGAAAGACGAGATATAAAGACGTGTACGTGGACTTATGGCGCGCGCTTGTTTGTGTATGCGCCTTTATGCGTCTCTCTGTACATAACTCCTGGTTAGTCTCTGTGCGTGCGTGTGTCGTGCGTGCGCGCGCGCGCGTCAGAACACACATATTAGAGATACATCTAATCAAGAAGAAAACAGAGTTCAAATTCAGACCATACTATCTTCTTGTTAAAAAACAAAACAAAACGATACATTGGCTCGAAACACATAGTGCACTGTACATACTTTTCAGCAAAAGCACTGAAAGACAAATAACACTAAGAAGTGAATGCAAAATGTTTCTTGGGTTTAAAAACCAAAGCAAAACAACAAACAAACAAAAAAAAAAAAAAAAAAAGAAGAAAAATCGTACGCTGCCAAGTTCGAGAAGTTGGTTATTTATAATATTAACTAGATGTCAACTTGTAAATATAAAAAATGAATAGAAAAAATGAAAAATAAAATTCGCATAATTTAAAATGTTGTGTATGTGTGTGTTTGACTAATTTATCACTTATTCAATCAAATCCGCAATACACGTACAACTGATAGATGTATAGAAGTGAATAGTTCTCAAATACATGGATAAAAATAATTTGGAATTAATTTTATTTATTGCACAGAACACACTCACAGACGTAAAGACAACTTATTCATTATGTCCACAATCAAGAATAAAGATTATCTACAACTATTACCTTAAACGGTTGCTTTTATGTCACCCGAATAGCTATCTGCATAATATTATTATTCTCGTGGTGGTGGGGAAAATGAAATAAAAATCCAAAGGGTTACAGCCTCATCACACTGTGTGAGAGAGAAAACACGCTATATATTCCAAAATGTCGTATGTGGAACTTACACTAGGAAGACAACTGTGTGGATAGGACCTCTTTCAGAATAAAGTCCAGTTGACTGTACAAGTGTTAAATTCTGTCTAATAACAGGCTCATTCCGCAGCTCGCCTCTCATTAACTTTTAAATACTACTCCAGAATAACAAGAAATGAAAACTACGTGCGTCATTGGTCACGTGAAAAATACGACTATTTTTAGTAAAATAATGTTGCCATTGCCATTATGTGCTTTTTTTCTAAGAGTCGGCTCAAAGCTCGCAACAGCAAAAACGTCACAAATTTATTCACCGGCATTATGCATCTGAAACTTACTGCCAGACACAAGCAAATCATTTCTCTCTCTTTCTCAAACACACTATATATATATATAATATATTACTTGGCAAATTATAATTAAATGGAGAAGCATGTATACTAAATAACTTTTTGCTGGGAATAATATGTTCGTAAAATCTTGATTTAATTTCCTTAGCTCTCAGAAGAACACCCCCAAAACAACAACAACAACAACAAAAATACAACGCCGCACCCCTAAAATAATCATACAAACAATAATTTTTAATCACAATTCTCATGTCGCCCCAAACCATTCAACTTATACCAAGTACACGAAAATAAGGAACGAAAAAACTGAAGCTGATTCAAATTCCATTATATTATTTTTAATTTTTCTTGTCGAAACATTTTGTGGAAGAACCGTTACTTCTCATTTAAGCTTTATTCAAAAATATTCAAAAATCCCATACAGCAAGTAGTCCTAGTTTATTTTAAAAAAATCTTTACAGCAAACACTCCTAGTGTATTAAAAATCCTGTACAACAAGTACTCCTAGTTTATAGAAAAAATCCTGAAAGTGAACGAGAATCTGTGTACTGGAAGGATGGGAGAGCAAGAAAGAAACGAGAGAGAGGGATAGTCCAATATCATGCGAGGAATTCCTCCGTAAATAGAACGCTTCTACTCCGCCCGATGATAGCGCGTTCTAAAGAAAAACAAGGACAAAGAAATCACGAAAAGGAAAACTGGAAAAATCAAAAGGAATTCAGAAGGGGGAAAGGGGAAACGACCGCTGCTAATGATGACATATTTTTTTGCTAGTTTTAAACATCTGAAGTTTTTGGTTTCTCATTTAAATTTTCTGAGATTTAAAAAAACCCAAACAGTTCTCACAACCCCTCCCTCTTCCATAAACTACATTGTAATCTACTGTCGACAAAAATAGCTTGCCGACTTGTGATTTCAACTCAAATGACACAAGAAGTAAACATAAATGTCAATCGAGCTCAAACTGCATGCACGTGTGTTTCTATGGTACTAATCTGCAGGCTAGTGTAGGTGAGGCAGTAATTTGCCACCAGACACGGTGCGTTCGTAAGCCCTGGAGCGCCACTCTGAAGAGTCCATCTGTATCTACTTTTTCAGGCACTCATTTCACGTCACCACTCACACAGCTATAGGAGAAAATTCAACTAGGCGACGACGGCATACTGACGAGAGCATTTGCCTTTTTCTCGTTATAAACAGGCACTCATTGCTCTGCCAGGCCTAACCCATCACTTGTTGCCGAATTCTGTACTCACTTGTTTATTTTCTGAGGTATTCGGAAATTTTCGGAGCTGTTCGTGAATTCGGCGGAAGGGTTCGGTTACGTCCGTTACCGCTACAGTAACAATAATAATAATAATAATAATAATAATCTATAACACATGTTTGTATGCTTGGTGGGTTTTTAAAATAATTTTCCTCTGGAAGGAGAGTTAATTCAAGTGTTTCTGGTTCCTTTGATAAATAAGTTATTTAAACATACAACTTTAACAAGTCACTGCCTTGGACAAAAGAACATATATGTATGTAATCGGAAGAAGTAATTCGCATTTCTGAAACTACATCTATACCTAAATATAAATATGCAAAGCAAGCATTTCATTGTCCAAGTGCAGTAAATCGTCTGTTGCGTACACACTTATAATCAGTTCTTATTATTTAAAAGTCATTACGAGTTTAAAGGACATAATGGTTAAGCCGAGTTAATAATAGAGACACTTCAATTTTAAAAAAAATTAATGTACCAGTTAAAGACGATCGATGCTTAAAAGTTCACACACAGTTACTTGAGCACCTCCATCTCTCCCAATGCCGATGGGAGAGGGGGAGAGGGAGAAAGTGGGGGTAGGAAGAGAGAGAGAGAGAGAGAGAGAGAGAGAGAGAGAGAGAGAGAGAGAGAGAGAGAGAGAGAGAAATAATTAAATAAAAATGTATTTCATGACTGCTTTTATCTTGGAATAGAATTCTGCCTTAGCATTTCCAGACAGATCAGGCGGTAGAAGGAAACACTTGTGTACGTCAAGAGCTACTAGAGTGGTTGCCATACCACAGTGATCCATTTCTTGCTACAATCGAAGCAAAGAACCTTATGCCAGAAAAGAAAAAAAAGATAAAGAGAATATGTATGAGAAAAGAAAAATGCTTCGGTTCCTAAATTAATAACGTGGCTGTATTGTTTCTGACCTGGATCAACGTCATCAGTGAGGTGTGGGTGGTGGGGTGTCTTATGTTTCTAAATTCAAACGGTAGTCACTCCACGTTCTATTCACGTTGCTAAATTCTAACGTAGTCACCACATATCTTAATTCACGTTGCTAAACTACATGTCCTCATTCACATTGCTCAATTCTAGCAGTAGTCAGTAACATGTCCACATTAATTTGTTATATTTTAACGGTAGCCACGAGACAATCCTCAATCGCTCTATTCCAATAGTAGTTATATATATATGCCAATCATTATGTTGTATTCTTGCGTGTCCTTATTCATGATTATATTCTACCAGAAGCCATCCAACTCTCCTTTTTCGTGCTGTTAATGAATAAATTACACTCTAGCAGTAGTATTATGTGTGCCCTTATTCATTCAGTTATGATCTAATTAGTCATGAGTATGCCTTCATTATTTCCTACATATATACTATGATAAATTAATGGCCTTTACAAATCGCCTGTGTGACCGCTCTGACATTTAGTTCAATGACTTATTTAACGTCTACTGTTTCAGAGTTTCATTCTCTTTCTCGCCCAAGAAACTGTTTCCACTTTCGATATCAATTTTTAAACAAACAAAAGTTTAAAAAACGAACAAGAAACAAAACACACACACACACAAAGAAAACAAACCCAAACGCTGCGTCGATGACACAGGAGAAAGACAAGCCACACGATTAGTCGAAGAAGAGATATATGAGCTGCCTCAAACCAGCGTGAAACGCATGGAAATGAGTTTTATGAAATCGCACCGTAATCGGACTGTCATGTCCAGACGTATTGTATCGCACATTTTCGTCAAGATGACGTGTATTGCTATGATTTTCTTAGCACTGCAATTGCAGTGATAAACAGAGTTATCTCTTCTGTTTCCTAAACAAAAACAAAAGCATGTATGTTTGCATGCGTGCATGTGTGTGTGAGTGTGTGCGTGAGTAAAAAAAACCACACAAAGAAAACCCTGCACCACTTGATATAGTAATCTGACATCCGTAAGCAAGCTACCGTTTTATGGTCATACAACTTGAGTTAAATGGTTTAGGTTTTCACTTTTCAAAGGCGCATACACACCATTAATCATTTGCCCCGGTAAGATGCGTGGAGAGCTGAATATCTGCAGGCTGTGTATGCTGTCTAGGAGGGGAAAATGCGTGTGTGTGTGTGTGTGTGTGTGTGTGTGTGTGTGTGTGTGTGGCGGGTTGATGGTGCGATCAGAGGGAGGAACGGGTTAAATAAGGTAGGAGAGGTTGCTGAGGGGCGGGGGAAAGCAGGGAGAAGGGAAAGGGAGGCAAAGCAAAAACGGTGTCTGACCGCCCTTGAAAATAAATAAGTTTTTATCTCCCGAAACACTGCGCCCCACGAGGACCGCTAGAAAGCAAAAAAAACGATCTTTCGGTCATTTTTAGATGACTACTAGATAATTTTTTTTAAAAAATTGTTCGAAAAACGAAACCAAACTCGTTACATAACTGTACACACACAAAACAGAAATACAGAAGATAAAACAATGGAAACTGGATGCTAATATTAAGGGGGGTTACAAAGGCTAGAAAAGGAAGATGCATACAGTTGACAGACCATAAACCTGCTATGAAGAATAACAAAGGATGAACAAAGAAAGGTGCATTTCTTTGATTAGAACCATGCTAACAAGAATGTCAAAAGATGAAGAAAGGTGAATATCTCTACTGAAAATCTGCACAAGATGGCAATTGCAAAAGATAAGAGGATACCATTTACCACTAAACTAGAAAAAAAAAGCGAATTCACAGACGTATGTTTGAAGACATTCACACTTTAAATATGTTTCTATCCATCCTTTTCCAAATGACCCTATGCTGGGGAAAAAAGAAAACGCTTCCATTTCAGCAGGCAACCAATCTTCTACAAGTAAATAATACAGTTCTGTAGTAAAGACATTTTTTAAAGTAATTTTATTTATTATGTTCCACAGAAATCAAGAATAAAAATATATGAAATTAAAACATTTGAGAAATATTGTTTTGTAGGTGCATAATGTGTATACTTTTCTCATCTCTAAAATCCTGTCTGTACAATTTTCTCGTCATTATCGCTATAGTCCTTGCTAGCTTCGTATACAATTTTGTCATCGTTAATACCGCTGTACTCTTGTTAGCTTGTTGTTCAATTCCCACCTTATTGCTAAGCATACAAAACGGGGGTGAAGGAGGGGATGGGGATGAGGTTAATCTTTCAAGATACATCTATACTTTCCGCTCTCTATAAAACCTTAAAATGTCACATCAATGACTGCTTAAAAATCAACAACAACAATACAAAATCCAACAACTTCGTCCTATCAAGCAATTTTGTCCAAATTTCCTTGAATTCTCAAATGGGCACCTCAGTGCATCTATTCACGACCGCCATCAGGTTGCAGACGTCTACTCACCAATGACCTTTCCAAATGATCGCCTCGTTCAATCTCCTTTTCCGCGCTTGCCTTGCAGGTCTTTCTCGTGCAACTAAATCGATCTAGGTCGGGGGTGGGTGGGTAATGTAGAGGTTGGAGAGGGAAAAGCAGGAAGGAAGGAAAAAAAGAAAAAAATGCTTCTGCTGCTTTATGCGCATGATTACTGCCCGTGTGAAGAAATAAAAATAGCTTTCACTAACAAAACAATAAAAGAAAAATAAGTTTGGGTGCGTATAGAAGTAGAAAGCCAGCTTAAGCCTGCGCCTTTAATTTAATGCACAAGTTTACAGGCCTGAACGTGAATTGCAAGCAAATTACCAGTTAAACTCTTCACCCGCCCACCAATCCCAAGCACATCTTCATAAAGATTATATCTTGTTTTGGTGACTGTGCCCAACCCCATTTTGGACAGGATGATGACGTCATATAATTTACACTTGTCCTTTCCACAGAAACCCCAAATGATGACGTCATAATACTTCAAACAGAACCGGTCGTGATGAACTGTAAAATCAATTATCCAAGTTTGTCACATTTTTATTTTTCAGGACACTTTCACCTCACCCACTCTGGTTCCCCTCCTTCTAACAATCTGTCACAACATTCTTTCAAAGTATACGTGCCCATGACCTAACTGGGATGAGTTAAAAGTGCACTATGAACTGAATACAACTAATGAGCTCATTTATTCACATTCTACAGGAATGAGGAGGCCGTTGCAATACCTAAATATTGTATGCAAGGAATAAAATCATATAGCGTTCTACTGTACTAATTCATTCACGAATATTATTTGTATATTTTATAAAACGCGATAAGTGATAGTTAAAAGTATAACAGCGAAAGATATTTTTTAACGCATTCTAAAAAAATATAATATATATGTTGTTTGCAAAAAAACAAAAAAAAACAAAACAAAAAAAAACAAGAAGCAAAAAAAGAAGTGCTATTAGCGGTTCCACTTACCAAACAAAAAGAAAAAAAGAATCAAAATAAATCTATACAATACTAATAATGATATGCAAGACTGAAATCTGAAGAACTTGTTCGTCGAGGATGAATATGATTAACTGCACATTTTGCACACAGATGGGGTGGAGTTAGGAGAAACAGCGTCATTAAATAAAACAAAATATCTTTTCTGACAGACTTGTAGAATGCAAAATCTCAGGGCTGATCAATGAGAAAAAAAACAAAAAAATATGATGTCAATGTTGGGTAAGTGGTGGTGGCGTGGATGTATGTTTGTGTGTATATGTGAGGGTGATTATTCTCCATTTTTTTTGTGTCAACATGACACATTTTCCCAACCATTCCGCGCTCACCTTGCATGACATACATGTACTGGATGAACATTCCCTAAATATTTCTTACAACAATACTATCATAAAAACTGTGTCGAGAAAATAACTCACATTTCAAATCGTTACAAGTGAAAAACAAAACAATTTAACAAACAATACAATCGCATAGCCCTTTGAAAGAATAACTAAATGCCATTTAAAGTTATAAAATTTAAAAGAAAAGAATAATAAACTCAAGGAAAGCACTTAAATGCAGCCTCTGAAAAGTCTATCAAACGTTGTTTTTTTCAATTCAGTGTGAGCTGAGCTAGTTTACAAAAGAAATAAATAAGTAAGCAAATTACGTATCGCTGACCGACGAACACAGAAACAGATCTGTGGTTTCTGCTTTCTTTTTTTAAAGGACAGCTTTTCAGTAGATCTACAATCTAATGTCACGTGATCTTCAAACAGATTAATACCAACGTCTGCAACATACATCTAAAACCAAGTAATACTGTAGCAAACTTATACCAATATTATTATCCTATAGTTGAAAACCGTGCCTTGAAGCGGATTAATTACCAATATTTAGTATGCTACAGTCTAAACAACATAATCCTGAAGCAGACTAATACTTGAAATTATTCTACAGTCGAAAACCGTAACTTGAAGCAAATTAATTATCAGTGCTATTTATTATGCTACAGTCTAAAAGACATAATCGTGAAGCAAACCAGTTAATATCTTTTAGTCTATAGCCACGTTATGATCAAAGAGGCCTACACCGTCCATCACCATCTCTCCTTTCGAGTGCTCGCGTGAGGTGAAACCATTAATCGTAATGCAACAAAGAAAAGGGGAGACAAGTCTATTATATGTTCTCTAAGACTACTTCCAAAGTGTAAAAGATAATCAAATTTAACTTCTGAAGACATTTTTCCTTCTTTTTTGACAGATCCACTTCCAAAAAGAAAGGGATGTTAAAATTACTCAAAAGAGAGATAACCCAGTAACAGTGGCGTAGAAAATAAAAGACGAGCTAGGATATCCGATGTTAATAGACTTTAAGGTTTCAGCCTTTCGTCTATTTCTCGTTTACCTTTTTTCTCTTCCTCCGAATATCGATCGCTAATTCTCTCCCATTTCGTCTTTCAACTTTCCTTTCCCAAGGGTCTGGACCACATGAATAAAATCTTAACTAATTTTCATTAAAGCGGGTTGTAAGAAAAAAAAAAAAAAGAGGGGCCTTTCAGATGCTTATGTAAATCAGCACAGTATTAATTGTTCAATATTTATTTCAATACCAATGTGTTTATTTAATATAGTTTTAAATCGCAAGCAACGAAATGTTTACTATTTTAATGTATACAACAATTCCGTAAACAAGATATCTAAATGCCACTTCACTCACATTAAGAAACCAAAAGCAAACACACACACAAAATATCAAGCACGCACACGTACACATAATCCCCCTCTATTCCTAAACACACACACACATACACACGCACGAAATGCATTTTTAAAAATAGCAAAAATCAAACTAAAACTAAAACAACAACGCTCACCTTTCAAGAGATCATACATATTGATGGAGCGAGCGATCTTCAATGGCGTTTTCCCGCCGTAAGTTGCGATGAGGGGATCTGCTCCGTAGGACAGAAGTAGCCGTGTGGTCTCCACGTGATCATTTTCCACAGCATCGTGAAGCGGTCTGAGGACACATAAGTTTGTACAACCAAAACCTCAATTAAAACAGAATTCTTTAAATCAAGTCTAGCACTTCGGAAAGTATAATTAATTATATCGGAGGCGAAATCAAGAATAGGTCAAGAAAAAAATAATTAAACAAACAAACAACAAAACCACACACACAACACTTACAGTAATTATGTATACGAGAATAATCGAATAATTATATAGACAGTAACAGTGCTGTAAGAGTTGCGGAAGGCCTTGTAAAACCTAGAAGATTACAAATATGACTGGCATTAAAGAATGCTACAGATTGAAAGCAATTCTTTTGACTAATGCAATTCTTTGTCGATGCACTTAATAAGTTCTTTGACTAATGATTTTCTTTTTTTCTTTTCATTAATGCAATTACCTGACTAATCCACTTGCAAAACTAATGCTGTACTTTAGAATATGCATATTAATCTGCATTGAAACTGTACTAAATTATATAATTCTATAGAATAATTACTGACTAGCAGGTGTGTCTTCTGGAAGCCAAGTTTCATATTTGTACTGGAACTGAATGCCATTAAAAGACAATAATTGCATTAAAGTCTCATACACATAATGATTAATTTTTAAAGTTTTGAAACCAACTGCTCCCATCCTGTCACTCCTCTCACAGCTCTTTTCCTCTAATTCCCGCCCCATCACCCACCAACACCACCACTCGCGGCCAATTCCCTGAACAAAGAATACTTTTTTAAAATAATAATTTTTTTTACTAAAGTAAAAGCTAACGAAATATCAATCTCTCCCAGGTGATCACTATTTAGAGCCTCATTTGTGACAAACTCTTAACCTGATGCCGTCCTGGGAACAGCAATTGACGTCAGCCCCGTTCAGAATCAGATGACGTGCCACTCTGACGCTGCCCTTGACACAGCTCTCGTGCAGAGCAGTGTAGCCTGCATTGTCGCGCGCATTGACGTTGTACTCCCCGCTTCTCAGGCAATACAGCGTCACTTCCTGCAGTATAACAACAATGGATTCATTTCCCTATCAGAGTAGCGCATGTAATTACTAGAACTACTATGTAGATCGCCTAGGAGAGTACAAGCAATCGAAGGCAATACATTAGTAATATGTCAAAAAATTCTTTGTATGGAAAGGGAACTCATATAATAATTCAAAAATAAAATGTCTTCCCTTAGTCATGAACGCTTCCATATATATTAGATAGGGGAGGGGGAAGGAAGAGAGAGTGAAAGAGAAAGAAGATTCGGTTTCACATAGATCAGAAATGTCGATCTGAAGTTTGAACTGAATACCACCCAATAACTAGCGAACGATGAGAAATAAAACATTTTATTTAGTTTTTAAACCAAAGTTGTGATAATCATGCATCAGTTGATTTAAACTTAAAAACAAACATATCATAGTATTGGGAAAATAAAAACGTAATGTTAAACATTTTATTGCACTATCTTAACGTAATAATTAATATTTTATTTCTACCGCTTAACATCAGTAATATTATATGTTATAGTTATTATTTGACAGCGCAATGCTAAGTGGATACCTATTTAAGAATATATTAAAATAATCACATAACGGTCATAACCAAAACATCCAAACCGTAACAGGCAAGTGACCTTCTGCCAGCATTAACAAGCAATTTTGGTAAATAAACCTTTAAATCATATTCTCAAATAACTTCGCGTTTTGCCAAGCTAAGATGACTGGGAGTTATGTACCGCTAAGAAGATCCTGTTCGACTAAATTGTGCGATCAAGTACGAAGAGCTAAGAACGAAAGGTGATTAAAAACTGACAATGCAAAAATGTCTGAAGTTTTAGTAGAGCACACATTTTAGTCGGAGCCAAGAAGTTCTAATGGGGAAAACGTCCACCTGTTTCCCACGCTAAACTAAATAGAACGCAGACATATTAACATGAATGGTGAAGGTCACATTTTATTAGTATGGATTACTTAACGATAACCTCTAAAATACAAGGTCTAATACTGAACTCTTATATCTGGCTGATATGAGAATACTGTGGGTTTTCTGTTGTTTTTTTTTTACTATCCAGTCAACTGCAGATTACAACTTATAGTTTATACGCGCCTGTTGACATAATCAACTGGTGCACGCATTTTTTCCCAGTGGCATATTCTGAAGCATTTTTTCCCAGTGGCATATTCTGAAGCATTTTTTTTTTTTTTTTTTTTTGGGGGGGTGCTTTATAAACAGTTTTTTGGCACTGTTATATTTCTTTAAATGGACCGTTTGGCATAATTATTTTTCTTTTCGTGGGGTGTTCAAGAGCGGTATTTTTTCTTTCTTTATCAGACTGTTCGGTAACAAATATCTTTCGCTTCGACTGTCATTTTTTAATTTTTTTAAACTGCGCTTTGTCTTTAAGAGGTTCTTCAGGCAATGCTTTCATTACGGGGCAATTTTTTAATCTTTAGTGTTCGAGTAACTATTCTTTAAAGATTCGTGGAACGTTCTTTTACCTCAATGGATTGTTCGGGCTAAGTACCTTTTCCATTAACAGACTGTTCGGTCAGAATACCTTTTCCATTAACAGATTGTTCGGGCTAAGTACCTTTTCCATTAACAGATTGTTCGGTCAGAATACCTTTTCCATTAACAGATTGTTCGGGCTAAGTACCTTTTCCATTAACAGATTGTTCGGGCTAAGTACCTTTTCCATTAACAGATTGTTCGGGCTAAGTACCTTTTCCATTAACAGATTGTTCGGGTTAAGTACCTTTTCCATTAACAGATTGTTCGGGCTAAGTACCTTTTCCATTAACAGATTGTTCGGTCTGAGTACGCTTTGCATTAATAGATTGTTTAGGAACTGTTACATACTTATAATGGGTATTTCTTTTCTTCGAAAACCTATTGTTCCAGGTGTTCGGAGAAGTAACAAGCACCCGAGGTCACGTTAACTTCATACTTTCAACTCCTTCTTGAATGCAACCTCTAGCCTGGGGTATGGCGGAAAACGTAATTTGAGAGTACATGAACTGTCAGTTAAACTAAGACTGTCGATTTTCTTTAACAAGACTTCAGTCGATTTTATCAACAACTTATTAAAAAGAGAATTTCATCTTAAAAATTAGTTTAAACGTGTTGGGGGTGCGCATAAACACACATACACACATATAAACAAAATCTCCCTCACTGTGACAGATACATAAGTATATAAATACACACATAAACAAAATCTCCCTCACTGTGACAGATACATAGGTATACACATAACAAAATCTCCCTCACTGTGACGGAAGCAGATAAATAAATAAATATATACACATAAACAGAATCTCCCTCATTGTGACAGTTACATAAGTAAATATATACACATAAACAGAATCTCCCTCACTGTGATAGATACATAAATAAATATATACACATAAACAAAATCTCCCTCACTGTGACAGATACATAAATAAATATATACACAAACAAAATCTCACTCACTCTGACAGATACATAAGTAAATATATACACATAAACAAAATCTCCATCACTGTGACAGATACATAAGTAAATATATACACATAAATAAAATATTCCTCACTGTGACAGACGGAAGCAAACAGTCATAGAAACACTCACTTCCACCCACTTCAACAAAGCACACTCTTTCGGACACAAATGGCAATCTTTTGACAAGCGGAGAGATGCGCTGGGAATTATGATGCGAAAACTAAATCATTACGATCGAACGCTGTAAATAATTAAAACAGCACGTGAAACACTCGTGCCTGCAAAAACAATACGCTCGCATTGGAATAATTAAATGTTAAAGGATGTCGGCACAAAACAAAGTGGTAATTATAGAACGTTGAAAAAATGTACTGGAAGGAGGGAAGGATACTGTCGCTCCCCCTTCCCTTTCAAAGCGTCACACTTTAGGTGCAGTATGAATGTCGGGTGTGACGCAAGATTTATAAATGTCTGCTAAAATAAGTGTACAGGGAAGCAATGATATTCTTAGAAATCTTTCAACACTCGGTCTCATGAAGAGTGTAGTTCGTAGAAAGGGAGGTGAGTCTAAGGAAATAGAAGAGAAATGAGAGTGTAGACAGGTAAGGCATGCGTGCGTCAGAGGCAGCTGAAAGAAAAGGGGAGGGAAAATATATCATAATTACTTTCCTTTTTAAAATCAATAAAAACTATAGGTCTTTGAAGTTTTCTTTCTCTCTCTCTCATTATCTGTTTCCAATTTCTTTATCTATTCTTTTAAAAGAGTGAAAAAGTCAGTTCTTTAACAAGAAACAGATTGGACAGACAAAGGAAATGATAGGAAAGGAAAAGAGGGATCATAAACAATGGCGGTAGGAAAGGAGCATAGGAGGGGAGGGGTGATATAGGTTGTATCAGAGTAAGCTGTTCGGGTCTCTTATTAATGGCCGATGTTTCCTTGGTGTGAACTAAGGCGTGAAATGTTGGATTAATTAATTAGTCAGCTCGGAAGACACGTGTTATGTCAGTCCTGGTATCTGAAGAATAAATTGTAATTTATCATCAGTCCATAATTATGTGCGCGCAATTTACAATAATCCACCGTCGCTTGAGCGGTCATACAACAGCCTCTCGCATCAATCGTTAGAGACCTTGCATCAGTCTCCAGTATCTTTCGATCTCCTATATCAGTCCTTATATCGATCTACTGTATCTTATACAGGCATACGCTATTAGTTCTTTCATCGGTCTCTTGTACCAGATTCTACAAAGGTACTGGACTATTGTATCAGATCTTGCATTGGTACATTGTATTAGTCCTTACATACGTTTTAAACAGGTCTATTGTATTACTCATTATATCGGTCTACTGATTGGATCTTACATAGATAGATGGTATCAGTCTTTATAGCGGTCAAATATATCAGATCTTACATAGGAATATGGTATCAGTCCGTATATCGGTCTACTGTATATCTTACATAGGTATATGGTATCAGTCCATAAATCGGTCTACTGTATATCTTACATAGGTATATGGTATCAGTCCGTATATCGGTCTACTGTATATCTTACATAGGTATATGGTATCAGTCCATAAATCGGACTATTGTATAGCTTACATAGGTATATGGTATCAGTCCTTATATCAGTATATCAGATCTTACATACGTATATGGTATCAGTCTAACTTACGTAGTATAGAGTATCAGTCTTTAATATCGGTTTATCAGATTTTAAATACGTATATGGTATCAGTCCTTATATCGGGCTACTGTATGAGACCTTACATAGTGTGGCAAAGTAAATTTGCTTGTCTCTATTTTTAAGCTTAATTATTATATAGTTTGTTAAATGTCAACGTGACATGACCTTCTGGTATTGCGCATGATGATATTTTTGTAAGTACCAGAGTTAAAGTAACAACTCAGTTTAAGAACTTGCTAATGTAATTCAAACCAGTCCAGATTGGAAGAGTAATTTTTGCTATCCAATAGTTTAAGGTTTACAAATAATTAAAGAGCCAATGTGGAGAGACAGAAACTTACATGTTGAAGAAAGTTCTTTTTTTCTAATCACTTTGATTTTGACGTAACTCAAGTCTGGTCATGAAAGGTGATCGTTAGCTTAATGGTGAGTTAACTAACTGATTGAGAGAGAATGGACTTAGAAATATTTTGTACATGTTGATATATTATATCTGTAATTTAATGTAAGATGTATTATGTGAAAAGAATATTATTATTTATACAGTTGTGAATTGTGATACTTGTATGGAATATGTTAAACATTTGACATTGATTTTAGCAGAAATACATTCATAATTATGTTGTATTTATTATGTTGCTTGGATGTATTGAGCTAATAAATACTGTTGCATGAATTGTAAGTTGAGAATAATTGTAAGAAAGAATGGAGAATAGAGATGATCAATCTTGGAACTTAGAATTGATCTCTGATACGATGTTTCAGAAAGGAGCAAGACTTTTTTTTTTTTCTTTCTACACTTGTGGTGGATTCGAGAAGTATCCATCCTAGCAGGCAGGAATTGTGCTGATTTACTGCACGTGGTGTGTGTGCTTCCACAAATGTGTCTGACTCCACTGTGGAACTTTCTAGCAAAAGGAGTGCTAGAAGTTCACGAGTGCGATTGCCTACTCAAGAAGCTAATACAGTGAATGTGTGCCTAGATTAGTCTTGAGAGGATCTAGAGTGTTGGAACATTCTACAATGTGCTTAGCAGAGCATTGACTATTCTACTGTGAACAATAAACTTGTGACACTGTTATGAAAGCCTGCATGACTGTTGCGATTTACGTCACTGACCAGGTTATGTACAAACTATTACCATATCACTCATAACTCCATTTCTTCTATGATAAGAGTAGTCATGTGATTTAAATTTTGATATTAATCTGACTGCTGAATCATGTGTTAGGATATAAGACTAAATAAGTATTGGAATATTTGAATGTTGTTTCGTGGAATATTGATGTCAAATAACCTTCTCATTATATCTGGCATATGTATATTGGATTGTTGATTTACAATAAATTTATTGTTATATTTATTAACCTTCTTGCACATAGTATTAAACTATATGTTGGAGTGACAGTGGGTGGATGGGGGCTCATTAAATATAATTAAAGACGGGTACCCGGGCACCCGTTGGCACCACTACACAAAGGTACACATATATCGTTCTACTGTGTGAGATCTTATATAGGCGTATGGCATCCGTCAGTATATTGGTCTCTTGTATGATATCTTACATTGTATAAAAGTCCTTACATAAGTTTAAAACAGATCTACTGTATCAGTCCTTTTATCGGTCTATTGTATCAGGCTTTATATGAGTCCTATATCAATCTACTCTTACTGGTGTCAATTGGCTTATACTTTTTTCCTCCGAGTTCCGTCTACAATCAATCTTTACATTAGATATTCTGTTACTTCTTCGATGCGCTTTAAACCTCTTAGTTGAATCTATTTCTAAGATCCTTGAATGAAAAATCCTATGAACTATCTTAGTTGAATCTAATCTTATTAGCCCTCTTGGATGAAACTAATCCTACGAACTCTCAAAATAGAATCTAATCCTCTGACCCCTCTTAGTTTCATCTGTCTGTCCAGTTAGCTTGCGTCGTGTTTATTTTATTTTCATTTGATAACACTGTGTATCCGCACAAGCTCAATGAATCATGCCAGGAAAATATTTTCCTTAATTTCTAACATCAATTAAACGTGCATACGTATGTTTATTCCAGCTTCTCGAAAGGGGTGGACACAAGTCAGTCGAACATCTGTGACAGTTCGGCCGGCCGGCATTCACTAGTGCTTAAAGGTCATAAATAAATAAAACATGAAAGAAACATAAATACAAATCGCGTTTAGAAACAGGGTCGGTGGCTTTAACAACAGAGTAAGAATGGAGTGTTTCTAATGTGGTTGGAGCTGCATGCCTGATACATATTTTACATACTGAAGCTTGATAACCATGCAAATGATGATCCGATCCCCTTCAGATTCGACCGTAGTTAATACTGAATGCAACATATCAACCTTCCGAGAAGGTGGAAAGAATTCCCCTATCGAGTAGGCGGAAGAAAGAAATAAAACAATGGCAGAGCAAATGGTATAAATTCCACCAGCACCTTAACGTCAACAACCAACTATCTTGCCAAACAGCCACGTAACCATATGCACGCGCACTGTTGACAATCTCGCTCAGCAATAAAAGAAAGTTCTCGCCAACATTTATGCGAATTCACCTTAACAACGACAAGCACAAAACAAGCATGCAACGAACCTCGTTTCCAAGCCGTGCTGCACGATGCAAAAGAGTTTCTCCCGAGTTTTTGTTGACAGCAATTCGCTTTACTTCCGGTGGGACCGGAAAAGAAGACTGGACGCGCTGCTCGGCATTATCTTCTCCGTCTAATATAGTGTCCTAAAAATAAACAAATAAACACAATCGACATATATAAATATACAAATCAATATGTCAAAAGTCAAGATATTAAAAGTTTGACCATATATATGATGTGATAACTTTGGGAAGCAAAAAGGAAATAAAATGATGGGTCACTATAAAAATAAGTTAGGATTCTTTGCTATCATAAGACACGAAAATACATGTACCAAGAAAAGTAAGACAGGTTAATAAAATAAAATTTTAAAACAATTCCTTCAAGATTGTGAGTGCATTGGTTATAAATACATGAAAACGAATGAGACATTAAAAGCAAATGAAATGTATGGACTATAACAACAAGACACGAAAAGCCAATTAAAAGGAAGAATGTTGGCGACAAGGCACGAAAAAACCACTGAAAACTGAGGCACATTATGACAAGGTTTGAAAAGCGAATGCAAAGTAAGTTACGATAAGACGTAAAAAGCCGATAGAAGGTAGGTAGATTACAACAAGACATGAGAAACAATTAAAGGTGAAATAGGTCTATAAAAATCCGAGATAAATACTACAACGGTGAGGCATTAGTTAAAAGTAGAGTAGGTCAATTGGAAACTGATAAGCGATACAACAAGCCTACGGTAATGTGCCGCACAAGACAATAATCAACAGGAAGAGGGACTAGACAGTGAACCACGAGAAACATTCGTCACCTAACACTCCTACGGTTTGCACCACAACAGCTAAACGCGTGCACTAAAACATCTAGAAGCGTGATTTTCAAGACTAATTCTGACCTACAAACAGACAGGTATGGAAGCAAGGTCTACAAAGGTGACTCCGGTAGTAAGTAAAATTGAAGATTTTAATCAGGACAAACGGTTCGACACAAAGCTCGGTTGACTGATTTACTTCTACTTCAAGGCCGATTAAAACGTTCATCGATTTCTCGGATGGACGGTTACAATGCTCCGAATGGACCTCTAACAGATCTTGGACAAGTGTTAAGTGACTACCGTAGCGAAGACAATCGAGAACCTTAGAAAAGTCAGTCATCTCTTTAGTAGGTAAGAGAGTGTTATGCAACTATCGAAGATGAAATATCCTACAACCTGTTTAAGAAATTCGCATTTCTGATGAGCTTGCAAGTTATAAGATGCTGCACTTTCAAAGATTAAGTAGTCATAATCAAACTAGTGGTTTTAGAATTCCTTCACTACTACTGCCATCACGATTCCTACACCTCATACTAGTGGCCTAAGTCAAACAAAGCATGTTAAAATCTCACAAGTCCCGATAAGGGAGACACACAAACAAACAAAGCATGTTACAATCTCACAAGTCTCGATAAGGGAGACACACAAACAAACAAAGCATGTTACAATCTCACAAGTCTCGATAAGGGAGACACACAAACAAACAAAACATGTTACAATCTCACAAGTCTCGATAAGGGAGACACACAAACAAACAAAACATGTTACAATCTCACAAGTCTCGATAAGGGAGACACACAAACAAACAAAGAATGTTAAAATCTCACAAGTCCTGATAAGATATACAAACATAAACAAAACAACATGACATCAGCCTCCACCCCACCGTTATCTATTCATGCGTGAATATGCGAGGTTATTCCTAAATATAGAGACATAAAAATAAAGTATAATCAGCATTCCTTTGCGCAGAGGGAATTTCGGCAAGCGTAACATTTTATTAATGTCAAAAGTAAACACCCAGACACGTAATTGCGTAACCATGGTAATGTTTCTTCGCCACGAAGAGCGGGACTAAGCTTAAAGATTGAAACTGTCTGGGCCGTGACATGTCGCGGTGCCATTAAAAAAAATAATACGGATGTGAAACTGTCACCTAATATTTAAAACGAAAATTATATTATGAGAAATCCTGACTTTCGAATAAAAACTGTTTACAAACCAGGAAGCAAAAAGATATAAAATTTAATTAAATATCAAAGAATACAGTCCCTATACACTACTTTTCCGAGAGAGAACAGAGGACAAATTGACAATCATTCACGGCAAGGTGACAAACATTATATACAATATTCCTTCAAAAATATTCTGCTAAAAGATGGTTTTCTACTTAAAATTAAAAAAAAAAAGTCAATGTGGCAAGGTGTCAGTTTAAAAGTGGAAGGAAGCTGTAAACACTTCAATGCCGGATTCTTTCCCCAAAATCTCTTTTCAAAAATCAGCAAAAAAAATAACACCGAATGTTTTCTCTGCTGAGAATCGCAAGGGAGTAATTGAAGAGAAACAAATAAAGAGGTAATGAAAAATAATTATATGTACTCTATATCGTTCCCGCTATTAATTTTGGTCATAAAGCATATAAGTTACGTATGGCTTCAAGGAAATATAAGTATATATATATAAGTTACGTTATATAAGTAACTTATATATATGGCTTCCAAGCCCCCTACATTCACACACAGCTGAGAAAGACTGCAAATTATAAAACGTCTGGAGGGTTGGGAGAAGAGGAATGAGGGTATATGTTGGGAAAAGTGAATTAGTGGCGTGGTATGTGCAACAAAAGGCTGGCCAACAAATTCATTTTACGCTACATTTTCCCCCTTCATTTTCTTATTGTAATAAAGCGATTTCAGGTATAAGTGATCTACCAACACTGTTGGCCTGCGTAGTGAACCACTTTCTTCTTGCAAGCTAGACTCTGAATTAAATACATAAACAAACAGAATAATATCTTTAAATCAATAAACAAAACTTAAAATAAGCATATCCATAAATTCTTTAAAACAAAATTTTAAATGCAGTTTAACCGTTATCTCTAATGTCTTCATCTAACAGATATATTGAAACTTTTTCCCCATCCCTGGTAATTGAAGCCACGGTTTCGGTTCGAACATATTAAATACCCAAAATTTTTTAAAGGAGAAACGAATCAAATGAATAAAATTTACGACTCGTCTTTCCGATGTTGACACATTTTATTTCTTCATAACTGAACGCATTTTCAATTTATTCTTTACATTGATACGCACAAATAGTACTATGGAGAGGAGTTTGTGGATGCAAATGTTTCCATTGATATCGTGCACACAAATGCGAAGTTTCCTTATTATGAGTAAACTTATCTTATCCTACTAATGTATGATGCTAAAATGGAAGGATTACCCCATCGCCAAGAAGAATTACCATCTGACGTCATCAGTTCGCCTTCTTCAGATTTATGCGAGCAAGCAAGCAGTTGCAGAGAAATTAATTTATAAAGCGTATCCAACACGTAAACCCAAAAATAAATTGCAGAACTGATAAGAGTCTGGGGTAAAAGCAAAGGTCTAGGCTACGGTGCAATAATATTTTGCTTCCCTCAAAAACTAAATTCTTCACTAACATTTTTTCTTTAAAAAAAAAATATTATCAGGGGAATATTTTTTTAAAATATTCAAAACACAAACTGAGCTGTTTGAAAACAGTGTCGGGCAAATTTGTGTATTGATTAAAATATATGGTGCAATAGCCAACGTCGCAGCTGCTTAAAAAAACAACAAAAAAAAAACAACAAAAAACACGAAAAAAATTAATGCAAATTAATTCTTGGTAATTAGTGATTTTTTTTCACCAAAATTTTTTTCGTGTGAGTTTATGAGAAAGAAAGAAAAACTGAGAGGGAACTGCCAGTAATGAAAAGAAATCGACAGGTAGCATTTAACTATCAGTCACTACTGTCAATGATATGTCAAGTGAAAATGACTTCATTAACAGTGGTGTAAGTGGTACTGATGACAGAGTTGCAGTGATCTTACTGAGTACTATAATTATACACAAAGATCTCACTGACAGCAAGAAGTATTAGTGAGATCACAAGTGTGTCTAGTCACAGCTATCTCACAAATGTCTTAGTGACCTCTATGATTCCAGTGACCATGAAATAGTCGTGATCGTACCTTACCAATTAATAAAATGATTAGTCCATGAAAACATACGACAAAAGTCCCGCTAAGGAAAAATCGTAGTTTCCTTGTCATTTAAAGGTTTAAACGATCTTAGTTGAATGGAGCGAGCGATCTCATATACGTCCCTTTATAACCCAGGCCTTCTATTGTTCTAGGCCTCAACACAAACCATAAACATTAAGGGAAACACAATGGACTTGAAATCATACGCTCGCAGACTGAAATGCACATCTCACAGCGTCCCTTAGGGCTCAGAATCACAGATCCCCTTCCCGTTGACGTCTTGCTGAGCATTAAGATTATTTGTCAGTTATAATAAATAACTACAAAAGCAAACAAATAATATTGCAAAACAAGCGCATGCATGAACCCCGCCCACCCTTCTACCCAAAACACACAGTCAGACGCAGAGAGCGTGTGTGCGTTATATTTATTGTTGCACTAGCCAGGAGCTGGCACTCAGCTCTGCCGTTGAGTGCCTACACAAGGGTACAGCCTACTCTCCTTGTGAGAACTTCCCGTCCTACTGACATTCTCCATCAGCCCACTGACATGGTCAAGTGTGAATAAGGACATATCAATGAATTCCAATCATCTTCGGGGCACGTCAAAAAAAAAAAAAAAAAAAAAAATCAACGGTTGGAACCTATCTACCCACCCCACTACAAGTGATTAAAAATAAACGGCTAGACCCAGTACAAAATAATTAACTCATCGTTAATTTCATTCAAACGTGTTTGCTAGGATATACGTGCCTGAATGAGGCTTAAAAGGACATTTCTTTTACAAAAAACTGTTAACAATTATTATGTTTTTCTCACCAATTCTGATATGATACACGAGAAATAAAAGGAATTCTCAGAAGCGATACTAGAATTTTTTCTAAAATAAGGGGCTGCCGCAATGTATTGATGGAGCATTGCAAATAAACTGTATTAAACTGCAAATCACTCTTTTGCACTAAAAATAAACTGTGTGGGTTTGCCCCAAAATCAGACAGAAAAACAATCCTGTGGTTGATTTGAAAATATTCATTGCAATAAATTTAAATAAAATGTGTTGCATAGGAAATAAAGGGTGCTGTAAAGCAAATAGAGCAAAATGGGTTTTAGCACTGGTGGCTATGAAGAAATATAAGATAGGAATACATGATGCTATTTTATTAACAGCAAAAGATGTAGTTGCGCAACTGGTTAGAAAGTGTTATTAGCTATTTGAAGACCGTATTTAAACAAAAACACACACACACAAAACCCCATGATAATGTCTATTCAAAAGAAAGAAACATTATTTTGCTGCCACTAAATATCATCACATGACTTTTATTTCCTTTTCCTAAATAACAAAATATTCAGACCATGGAACATAAGACACAATTTAGACTGCGGAAAGAGCTATAACACTAATAATAAACCATAGTGCAGTTCCAAAACAGCCGGATCTTTACTCTGAATTAAAAGAATGAATGTTTACGGTGCTCATATAGATATATAATACATATGTGCGTGTATATGGTATGGTATGTGCATAGTGCTTATATGCGTATGTTATTGATGTTTATTTATATGCGTTCACCAATATGCACAGTGACACACGCATATGTTTTATTTCAACATTTTCATAAATTATTATAAAATTTCATCAGTATCGACTAATCATAAAGCGTACTGTCTGATCATTTTAAAGGTGTGGAAAAAATGGATTGACTGTTGATCATTTTACAAATACCTTTACGCAGATTCACAAGAACTCCCAAAAACAATCATGTCGCTTCACTTCACCCTTCACTGTCTGTACTGACAATCTATTCATAGCGAACTTCGTCACGTTTCACTGTCTGGTTCCAGCCTAGGTGCCAAATTGATCTCAGTCATATGTACATAACTGCTAGAAGCTTGCGCTCATCATCAAATGCACGAAATTTCAATATCCCGAAAGGAAGAATAACGGTCAACGTTCATTTATTTATAGGGTCCATGTACCTGATATATACTTTTTAGAGTTTAGATATAAAGAGACCATGGTCAGTCCAAGAGGGCTTTCAAGACATATTTTTTTGTTTTTTTTCGGCAGCTAAAATAGCACAGACTCTTCTGATTCACTGTTTATTCAAACTAAATTAACTTTACATATTTCTCTGTTGTAAATGCAGTTATTTGTTATATATTGTCATGTTGCATGCGGATCGTTGGATTTAATAAATAATCATTAATTTTCTTGTGTTATAGGTAGATTTATAAAGTTCTTATGCAACGTATGTGTAATCTGGTCTCTGAGAATATTATTTCTTTAATAAAATTTTTGAAAGCTTGTGAGACAATTAATGAAAAGGTTGCACTTGCTTTAAAAACAAGTTTTTGTGTAAATAAGATACATATGACCGATAAAAATAAGAATAATTGTAAAGAGAAACAAACGAAACTCTAAGATGGCGGTAGTTATACAGAATAGTAACAGATGCCACTAGAAGTAGAAATAATAATAATATGTATTTTATAACGCTTTATATTATAATCTAAAACCTCTAAACACTTCACAAATCAGGGAACACTTCACATTTTGTACACAAAACTGGTCCACGCACCTGTCAGTACAAACGTCATATGGAATAAATTCATATATTCACCCGTTCACGGACTTTTTCTTATAAATACAATTTCTGAATTATCAATGCAAGAAAATAACAATTAAAAAAATATGTATGACGCTTTACAAACAGCTCATGGTTTCTGTGTGACCTAGATGCCAACGACTTAGTAAAAGGTAATTTTAAATGAAGTGTGTATTCTGCACACGTGTTTAATAACTCTGGCCTCCCAAAACACACTTTGAAAGAACACCGCGTTCTCTTCTCAGAACATAAAAATCAGTAATAAACGTTTGCGAAACTTAATGACATCATGCTTTATTATTTTTAAAACAGGGGAACCAAAATTAATACACAATACCATTAACATAATAAATAATGATTTCCCTAGCTCCCAATCAAGTGCGCTAACCTGATAACCCAACTTTCTAAAATAATATGAACTAAACATGAAAAACCTAACTCCCTGGGCTTCAGTTATTCATTCTCATCAATAACAAAAATCTTCACACACACACACACATGTACAAAATAAACACCATTTAAAGTGCGGGTGTGTATGCGTCTGAGTGTACATGTGTGTGTGTGTGTGTGTGTGTGTGTGTGTGTGTGTGTGTGTGTGTGTGTGTCCCTCTGAGTCTGAGTGAAGGGAGGGGGGAAATGTTTTAGAGAACCTTACAACATGTGATATTTAAGCACGCTGTGTTTGTGGGTCTCAACACGCAAGAATGAAAAGCATCCATAATGTGGTGTTTGCCGTTAGAAAATTTCTATTCCCATTCAATTCGTGCTCCAGACTAGACAAATGCAAACTGAATAACTGGCTATTTTTTGTATCACATCATCTCGCAAAGTCATGAACTCGCAATTGTGGAGAAAACGATCAATACTCTAGCTGGAAGTTTAGCTCTAAAACATTTATTCTCTTTTCTTCTTTCCTCTCTTTGATGAATGTTCATTCTAATTCTCATCCCGCCGCATGACTGGTTGCTGACCCCCACCTCAGTCTCTCTTTTATCGCTCCCCTCCTCCCGAAGACACAAGAACAGAGATAATTAGTAGCACAACTTCTGAATCGAAGCCTACTGAAAACAACCAGAGACCACACACACACACACACACACACACACACACACACACACACACACTCCTACCAAAATTAACTAAAGAATACAACTGAATCAAATATTCCCCCTGCAGGAAGGGAGAAGCTCCTAAACATTAAGCTACAAAAAATATATAATAAGTTCTCACGACACGAAAGTGCATTATTCAATGCCTACTGGTCCTACTTGACTAACCCAATGCTAATACACTATTTCCTACTTATCTCCTTTTCTCTTTCCGTTAGCCGACACATGAGCACTTCTAGAGATAGCATATTAATTTGCAAGTCTGTAAAAAGTGTCGATGTCAATGTTCACATCTGAAATGAGGTCTTTCTTATCCCTTAAATTTGTTCCTTACAGCACTAATTTCTATACTAATAGCACTTTGACTGCACTTAACATTGAGAGTTTTCTCTAGGGTGGAACAGTTTATCCTAATTCTGAGCCAACTGTTTCTTATTAATGCCATCGAATATGATAAGTCACAAATATGTTCAGATGGTGTGGCTGATCTTTACTGTCGGATGCATGTATAATGAAGGACATGTTTATGTGACGTTAGACTAAGAGTCCGATCGCACTCTGAATATTTATGACCCCGATGTATGACGTCTCACCCAGATCTTTTGTGCGTGTGGCATTTAAAATAATACACGACCAAACAGCCGGTCTCTCCTTCCCACTCAGTAAGTGCGTTGTTTTAAGCTCTTCGGAAAGTTTAATTATACCACGAGGTTGGGGGAAAGCAAAGGGGGGTACAAAGGGTGAAGAAAATGAAGGGGATTAAAAAAAAAACAACCCAACCCCACCCTGACCACCACCGCCTCCTTAATTAAAATCCGTCAAACGGCAAATGTCAGAGCGAGAGAAAGTTGTATGATCAAGAGGACTTAAGAAGCGAACCACAAGAACAGACACTATCACAGCCAAGAAACGTTCATTCTGATGCTGGTGTATTCACGGCGGTTTCTAGCGCTCCATGCAGTTGCCAAAATAAATGCAGGAACTGCTTTTCCAATCTTATCGCTTGGCCATCTGCCGTACCACAAGGGTGGCAGAGGTAGGGTAAGGGGAATAGAGAACATCTTCCTTCACACATCCTCCCACTCTCACCACTGTTACCCGCCAATAACCCCAAAGCAATCCTATTACTTTTCTGTCCTGTGCCTGTAAATAAGTTGCAGCACGCCTGCAATATTTTTTGTTGTTAGTTAGTTTGTTTCGGCCTAATCCAGTGATGGGCAGAATGTATATATGGTGTATATATATATAACTCGGTCCCAGAAAGACGAGAAACTAAATAAACATACGTGTTCATTAAACGTCATCCTAGAGGGTCGACAGGTTTAGGGACAGTGGAACACTAAAGGAAGAGAAAGACTTGGAGAGGGGTGGGGGGATGTGACGAGAGAAAGAGAGATGATATAATGAGATCAGGAAAAAAAAAGAAATAAAAATATAGAAAGAAACGGGAGAAAAAGATAGGGTGTGGGCAGCGAAAAGACAGAATGGAGAAAGGAGGGAAGGCAGACAAAGAGATGAGGAAGAAAAGGGAGGCGGAAGGAAAAGGGATAGATGGAAAGATGGGGTAAGAAATGAGGAGAAAAGGAGAATGGAAAAGACAAAAATAGAAAATATTAAAAAGAGAGAATGTGTGCGAGAGAAGGGGGAAAACAGAAGAAAGAAAATGGAAAATCGACAAGGTAACGAAAAGAAGACACCCAGACAGGACGCTTGACTGAGTACTGATTTCTATCTTACTATTTGTTATCTGATCTACTGACTGTTAGACAACAAGCGCACGTGTGTACCTCGCGGCTGGTGGTTTCAAAATTATGATCGGCAAAAGATTCGAGATGTTTTCTCCTAAGCTTGCTCTTGCCCTTTTGTTTTCTTCGGTTGTTGAGTAGCTTCCTCTTAGAACGTGAGGACCTAGAGTTATCTTCTCCTACTTCTGTATCATCACCATCGTCCTCATCACTCACATCCTTTGACTCATCATCGGCGTCATTAGTATACTCCTCGTCATCAGAATTTGCCAATGAAGACACCGTGACACTTTTACTTGCAGTTTTACTCCCGGCGAAAGTCAAGCCATGTCCGCCATCTTGTTTTACCCCCGGCGTTCCCTGCGCAGCTCTCGATTTCCTGCAAGGACGGGATGATTGTGAATGCCCGCCGTACGACTCTTCTTCTTGTGGTAGACCTTGGCTGCCATCCTGCGTGTTCTCGTCATCGTCTTCGTCAGCGTTGTCATCACAGTCATCAATGTGTCTCTGCTGTTGCTGTAGACGAACGCGGGCGAGGTTGCTGGCGTGCCGTCTAGCTCTGCGGATAGCTTTCCGAGACTCGTCGCGCTTGATTTCCTCCTCGTACGCTGCGTCTCGCTTATACTGCCCACCTTTACGCTTCGCTGCTTCTACAGGACAACATTAACAAAGTCAGGATGGTCATGTAAAAAAACCAATCATAATGAAATCACGTCACAGATGAGGCAAAAATCGTAAAAAGGTCAGGTTCAATGTCGAAACAACACAAAATCGATCATACCAGATACTGTTTCAGACATGGTGAATAAAAAAAAGTGAGAGACAGGCTGGAAAGAAAAGACAACCCGAGAGGAAAAATAAAGAAAGACAGAACGCGAGAACGACAGACAAAAAAATGAAAGGAGGAGAGACAGACCGACAAACAGACAGAGGAAAGAGACAAGGAAAGTCAGAGGACAAAGAGGCAAAAAAGACAGTGAGGGAGAAGGCAGAAAATGAGAGAGAGATGAGGAACGCGGGAAATGGACTAAAGAAAAAGAGGAAAGAAATACAGAGGGAGAGAGAGGGAAATAGAAAAAAACCAGAATGACAGAAATGAGGCAGAAAAGCTGAGGAAGAAACGGAAGGAGACAGTGAGAGAAAAGAGATTGAAAGAGGCTGAGAGAGAGTCAGAGGAAAGAGAGAGTCTGTGAGCGGTAGAGAGGGGTGGGGGGAGAGGCATAGAGAAAAGAGAAAAAAGAAAGAGGCAGAGGAGAAGAGGGATAGCAAAGATGGGGATGGGGAGTGAGAGATAGGCTGAGAGAGAGTCAGAGGAAAGTGAGCGGTAGAGAGGGTGAGAGGGATAGCAAAGATGGGGGTGGGGAGTGAGAGAAAATAAAAAAAAATAGTGAAAGCGGTGACAGAGAAGAAAAAAGGAAAGAGAAAGGAGAGAGACAGAAAAAGGAGGTGCAAGTGAAAATAATAGAAAAATATTTTCTTGCAATCTCGTCTGACATGCCCGCATATCAACAAACTCTTTTTATAAAGTTTATTCTTCTTTCTCTCTCTTACATACACACGCACGCACGATTAGTATAAAATAAATCAATTTAAATGAATAACCACAATTCAATATCTACTGGAGTTGACTCTGGGTAATGTAGGTCATCTTTATAAGTGCTTAACATATGGCTATGCCGAAATGCAAAAACAAAGAAAATACCAAAATTAAAAATTAAACGACAATAACAAAGTACGTACCACGTCGTGGTCTGCGACTTAAGGCGGACCTCTTGAGTTCTCTCGCCTGCAAGAATTAAAAAAGATGAGATGAAAATTTAAACCACGCTATCAATTACAAAACAGACATGAAAGGGAGATGTGACTGAACATTGAGATCGCGTTTTGGGTGTAATTAAGATGGCAGACGATAATAATAAATCGAGAAGAAGAAAGAAAAATACATTTTAACTGCGAAGCATCTCTGCGGCCTAAAACCAGCGCGAACCAGCGGTATGCGCCTTATAAGTGATAACAAAAGTGAAGATATACAAAGACGAAGTGAGTTCAACAAAAGGTACTAGAAGCCAGCAAAACTAGTATTCCCATTCCCCCCTCCCCACTTCCACACCTTTGCACACCTACGTGCGTGCACCTACAAACGCATGCCAATACACACGCACACTCACGTACACGAATGCGCATATACGTGTACATCACATACACAAACGCATACACACACTATTATAAAAATTAGATGAAAAATAAACAAGTTCAGTTTCTGGTTAGTTTATACTTTCTTATTAAATATTACTATTTTAATAAACGTTAAAATGCAGATATTTCAACAAAATTTGAAATCTTTTTAATATTCCTCTTTTCCCCGCCTCACCCCATTCCATTTTTTTTAAGACAAAAACGATAATTAAATAAAATATCTTGACTCACCAACTGCGGAAAATTAAAACCAGTATCAGGTAATATTATGACCTAGAATATAGCAAGTATTAACATTTAAAAGATAAGAATTTAACTTAATTTTACTTTAGCTGTCTTAAAAGTCAAAACTTAACTTCAAACACAACAAAAGAATGAGATGATTTCAGGTTAATTTTTCTCTAAATATATCTGAATTACACTTAAGACAATAAAATTACAATCTAATAATTAGACATGTACAAGAGAAATAAAAGTATTTACAACAATCTCTCATTTGACCTAATAATAAAAGATTCTAGAAAGAATCTGTCATTAATATCTCAAATCATCAGTATAAATAATTGTGACAGAATACAACAAGCACAAGAAACTTTACGTTTCAACAAAGTTTCGTTAACTCTAAGCTGAGCAAACTTGCCAAGAAAGAGAACTAGCTAAATTTTAAGCTCAGAAAACTACATAAAAGGGCTAATTTGTTTCTGATATTTCAGCGAAAATAGTTCCATAGCATTTTAATTCGTCTTTAACTTGTAGATTACGCGCAAATTTAAGGCAGACTAATGCTGCCCAAACTAAATAATTTTAAAAATCCAGAAATAACATCATTTCCAATTACTTAATTTAACTGAATTTAAAAAAAAAAAACGTAAAAGGAACTATACACATTTTTGTTTCAAGAGAGGTGGGGTGACTCAGTGGGTGAAGGGGAGCAGACGTCATTCACATACCTTCTGATTGGTGCTCGAAAGACGTCGGCGAGCAGTTCGATTGGCTGGTCTTGTTTTAGACACTCTAGTCTTGCGCTCTTCTTCCTTCCGGCGTAACAACGCTCTCTGCGTTAGCAAAACGTATGCCTTAAATACTACATTAGTTGGTTAAAGTACAACAAAATTACTTGTAACTATGCTAGTTTTCAAAACACACACACACACACACACACACACACACACACACACACACACACACACACACACACACACACACACACTCTGGTGTGAAACACTGTGGCATTTTTTGCTCGAAGAAAAAAGAAAAAAATCCTAAATTATTTCTGTTTTTGTTTTAGATTCATTAAAATCAGATCCTTCGACAATCCTATTACCTAATATCACATAATATTATCTAACTAAAATGTTTTTGTAGTATTGACACTCTGATAATAAAGAATAAGTACGCTGCAGTTTATCGTTAAATTTTACGAAAGAATGAAGACATGTGCTTTGGTGTACAAAAGTAAAGTTGCCATTTTTTTTTTATAATTATGCATGCACGCTCTCACCCAGACAGATTGTAAATATATGCCAACTCGACCAGAAAGAAATATCTTGCCAAAAAAAATCGAAAACACCTTTTGGGAAAACACAACAATTGCTTCCATAAAAAGTACCTGGCTAAACGTAAATGGGGCGTACTTCAGAGGTATGACAATACGGGTTCCGTCTTTGTGTGTGTGTATTTGTTTCTATCGGACTCTTTTCTTTTGAAATGCATGCATCCACTTGCACGCATATAACACCTGACTTCACAGCTCTACCAACCCACCTAACTGCATATATATTTGATTCATCTGTCTTTTTTCTAGTCTGCCCAATCGCATCTATATTTTATTTATGTCAGTTCTTCCAGTCTTACTGCCCCACTGTATAATGATCATCCACCCAACCTCAATCTGTTTCTCTATTTAATTTACTATGCAGAGTCTATCTCAATTATTTGAAAAATATCTCATCTATAACAACAAAACCCGCTTGAAAGATTATATCTTCAATGCTAGCTTACGTCTACAGGATGTCTGTGACGCTACTTGAACTCGCTTCGCAAACTGTTGGCTTGGATCCAGTAATGATGTGAGCAGGACCAGTTGTCAATAGGAATTCCATCTTGACAACCATTTAAAATGGAGATACTGATTCTTTTTTAAAATAAGTTATTGTATTATGATTTTGTTGTTGCTAATGCTCTTCAGTGGTGGGGTCGATGGGATGGGTATGACAAAGGGAAAGAAATTAAACAAGCCATTCCAATAAAATGTTTATATATTTCTTCTTTTTCTCTTTTCTTTATCGTGAGCCTCTATTTTTATTTTTGCTTACTCAGAGAAACTGCTATTTTATTTACTCTCATAAAAAGTGTTAACTATATATTTTGTTTAATCTATAATTAAACCAATCAAAAAGTGCGCTAAAAAACCACAGCCAAGCGCCAACTATTTATTTCGATGACAAACTAAATGAAGAGGAGGAATTACTGCGAGGCACAAGAGTGAATAACATATACAAACACATCTACAGTTAACTTCGGGAGTGAGGTTTGGGAAACGATGCATCTGTATATCCATTTAAATAGAAAATGTCTAATCCATAAACACCCCAGGCAGAGACAGAACTATCGATTTGCTGACTAGTGTAAAAATCAACACACACTGGATAATAGTTTGTATGTAACCTTGTCTAGGCGAAACTGCAATAGTCTTTCGTGCACTTTTATTGCTCATGTTATTACTGTCAGTTCCACGTGTATGATGGTATTTACTTTTTTTTTTTTTTAAAATACGTTTATGCTTTCGGAAAACAAACAACAAATAAATTCTTTATCTTCAGAGATCCAGTAACCTGTAATAGTCCAAGCTAACTCAGCCTTCTGATTGGTAAAAGGTGACAATTCAAGTTGCCTAGCTTCTCAACTCTGTCTGCTGTATAATTGTGTGATGTTAACGCTAACTAGTTTAATGGTTTTGATTATTATTATTATTATTATTATTAATTAATTAATCACCACAACTAATTACAATTAATGAGAATCTTAATTTATGCTATTATTAATTCTCCAGAAGTCCCCACTCGTCTCTCAGTTGGCGGATATGCGAGCACTGTAAACGTTTTCTCTCTTCCACAACATTAAAGACAAACATTTACAGTCACATAATATTTCAAAGTGTGGTGGAAATCTTACCAAAGGAGAAAGTAAATGTGTCTTTTAATCCATATTTAGCAAGCCTCCATCCACCCACAATCTTCTCCAACATATGTTATCAATAAGTGTAAGAAGGTCAATAAATTTAACAGTAAATTTATTAAATCAACAATCAAATATAATTCATATCAATATTTCCACTAAACCACGTTCGAATAATTTTAATACCTATTCAATTTTTTATCCTAAAACACAATTCAACTGATTAGTGTCAATACAAATCAAAGGATAGTTCTTATAATAAGTGAAATGGAGTTATTAGAGATAAGCAATAATAGTTTGTATGTACTGTAACCTTGTCTAGGTGAAGCTGCAATAGTCTTTTGTGCACTTTTATTGTTCATGTTATTACTGTCAGTTCCATGTGTTTCCCTCACATGTTGTGAAACACTGAGGAGCTGCTATTCTCTTGAGGCTAATCTGGTACTCCAAAGTATTAGCTCCCTCAAGCAGAACAACAATTGTAGCAATTTCCAGTAACTTCCTTGTACCAGAAATTCTATGATATAGTCTGCATACTTTGCCACCATACATCAACAGAGTGCAGTGTATTCCTTAGGCACTGGAGGAACAATGTCAAGCATTTAGCATATTACATATAAGCATCATAGTTCACAATTTGTAGAAATAATAGTCTACTCATATGATACATCTGTACATAAAACGCAAGTATAACAAATCAACAGCAAAAATGCACAAAATATTTCTAATTCCATTCTCTGTGAATCAGTCAGTTAACTCACTATTAAACTAATGGCCACCTTTCATGACCAGACTACTTGCCACTCCAAATTCAAAGTGATTAGACAACATAATTCTTTACAGCAGATAAACTTTTGGTATCAGTCCATTCTTGTAAATCTTAACCAATGGGTAAATAAAACTCTCTTCCAGCTGGAATTGGTTTGGATTGCATCAGCAATTTCTAGGCAGTCCCAAGGTAAGGTCAGATTGACATTCAACAATTAAGTCTATAAATATAGAGAGAGAAATAATTGAGATAAGAAAATTTACTCTGCCACAGATTGAAAAAAAAAAAAAAAAAGAAGTAGCGAAACGTGTTCCTTTCTGCTACAGATACCGAATAAAAATGATTTGACCTTAAAATGAACACAACCTCAAATTTCAAAATTATTTTTTAAAAATTCAGCAGAAATGGTATGAACTCAATATCTATTCCATGAAATTCAGGATGCAATCTTTTTTTTGTTCCCAGAGGAGAATCGATCTGTGTTAGACCATAATTATCTGATCATGTACTGGGGTTGAACAAACGCCCAATAACGTACACTCCACAATTGTCTTCAAGCCTTTCAAGATTACTACTGGAGCTAAACCCAGCAAATTTGCATACAGTTTGACTTTATTAGGTGAAAAAGACTTGTATGCGAACTTCATAAAGAGAAATGATCCCTATCATGCATGCTTTGTCGCAACAAAGACTTCAAACTTAGGTTCAAAAGAAAATCACTTGAACACTTATCAGCTTAGTGCACACTGTTTATTGCAAGGTATTTTGTCAAGAAAAATGAAAATGAAATTCACAAAGGGAAATAATCACTATCACATTCTGAAAGTCCATGCTATGACAGCTTTTGATGATTTAAAATACAAGAGAGTGAATGTACAATGTTAATTTAACGTATCCGTAAAGCATCACAAAGTAGTGAAATGTTCAATGTGAATTAATTTGAACCAACTGTATTATTTTAAAAAAAACAGGTTGTAATAATATATATGTTAAATTAACTATAAACAAATCAGAACTGCAACACAAACAACACAGCCCAACCATCCATCCACCCACCCCTTGAGACAGACAGACAAAGAAAGAATACACATGCAAACACACAAACAGTACAGCAGAAGACAGTTGAATGAGCTATAGTCTGATCCGACTTTTGCTGTAATAATCATAACAGTTCTGCTATGCTCTGAAATGGGAAGAGAGGACTGCTAGACTAATTACTTCTTTTTCTTTTCTAAACATCCAAAGCAGACTTCATTTGGCTTATGTCTTTTCTTCAACAATGGGAAAAGAGAAAAACAGATCATGCATAATATATTCATACAACCAGCTGCATCAATAGTTTCAGTTCTTTCAAATATCCTGTTAGTTTCTAAAAAACATCCTGGCTAAGTTTAAAAAGTGAACTGATAGCAAAAAGGGACATGATGACATTAATTTAGTATTAGAGAGAGAGAGAGAGAGAGAGAGAGAGAGAGAGAGAGAGAGAGACTAAAAGGAGCTGTGGTCTAACAAATGGATTTTCACCACTTCCTTATATGCCATACTTAAACTACAACCAGTTAAACAGTGGCTAAATATCCTGGCCTCACACACAGGCAGGACTGGTGTTTATTTCATCTGAGGTTAAAACTATTGCAGTAATCAATTGTATGAGACAAATGAACTGAGGGAATATTTTTTGTATCAAATGTTGCACTTTCAATGTAATACAAAAAGTATCTGGCCCTCTATCATCAACCTTGCCTACTATACCTGTTTGTGGAACTGTATACTAATATCTAAAATGTTCATTAATAAAACTCAAACATTATGTTTCAATTGCTTAAATATATTAGACACTGATTAGATATTGATATAGATAATGAGATGTGACTCAATCTATTATACTCAATCAGAACATTTAACACTAAGGAGTTAAATTTCCTTATATGAACTTTGTTCTTTTTCAATCTACCTATTCACTACTGCAGTAAATTGTAAAAAAATCAGGCTCTAATGTTAGGGATCTGCAAAGTGAAGACATTTGCAATGGCATAATCACACATTCATTAAAGCAGTATAACTAATCAACTAAAGGATGCTGGCTGCCCAAAGAACCTGAGGGTCAAAAATAAGTGCAGGCACACTGTCAACACAAAATGACATCCAAATTAAAAGAATGTAAGCAATATTATTGTAAAGCAACAACATATCTTTGAAACTGCTGACATACCCTCTTGGCCCTTTCCTCACGTGACAGTGCCAATTCCTCTTTTGTCTTCTTTTCAGGTACTTCAGTGGTCCGTGAAGGCTGCATGATTCCAGCATGAGTTTCTCCAACTTGTATACTATGTGCTGATATTTTTACTTTTTCCATGGGAGATAACCCAACTTTCTTAGCACGATTATGCTTTGCTCCTTTATCATAAAGTAATTTTTCATCCTTCTTGCCAGAAGAGCTCAAAGATTCAAGCTCTTGATCTAAATCATCTAGCTGTGATGACCTTAAAACATTATATTTTTCTATAGGATCAAGACTGATGTTTTCTTCCAGGTCACATGGTTTGCCTTTTGATTTTCCAATCCGCGATAATCTTTTCAATAAGCTAGCTGACTTGTTCACATTCAAAGACCTGTCTGTAATCTTTTTGTGGGTGGACCTAGAAGAATCTCTAGGTAATTTAAGTAAACGCTTTGGGGACTTTGTACCTACATGGACAGTGGCAACAATTTTTGTCTCAACAGTAGTTGTAACTTTTGTGTCAGCAGGTTTGGGCTGAACTGGCTCAAGAGAAGCAGGTTCATTTTCACAAGGCATCTGCAGTGTTTCCTCTGGGCATTCTCTTGCAGCTAGTTCAGCAGCACTCTTGCTATGAACAAATGGGGCCACATTAGCTACTGGAATATTCTTTTGATAACCCCAGGGTCGGTCTAAGGAATTTCTTCTTATGACATCTGGTCTAATGAAAGGAGCAGGACCACTTCCTTGAAGTGTGGTTGGATCTGATGCACGCTCAATATCTGACCCTGGCATGCTGCATCGCCTAACAACAACAGAACCATTGTTATCCATTTGTGGAGGGGCATCAGCAGTCACGACCTTGGCCCCTTCAGTAGCTGCTGCATCACTGGTCAAAGAAAGAGACTTACAGTCTAGGATTGTTGACTGCTTTACACAAGTGTCTGATGACAGAGCTAGAGGGGCATGGACAGATGCCACTACAACATTTCCTCCAACACCACTGCTCACAACTCCACTGTTACGCACAACACTATTTGACCCTCGACTCTGACGTCCTCTTACTGGTGTGGAGGGGTCAAGAGTAGGAGGGTCATCATTTTGAGCTGATGTAACTTCTGGGTCACTGCCTTTCTCCTGAGGACTAAGAATTGGCATTTTGGGAGAGGAAGGTGGAGGACTAGCGGTCAGGTGACGAATCCGTTGGTGGTCAGGTTTGGAAGAACTTGATCCAGAAGCAGATTGAACTCCCTGCCCAGCCAAGATGATCTTCCTTAAGGATTCATCCTGGTTGACAGCATTCAGAATCATCCTCTTACGAGACCACATCTTCGTCATTGCAGCTTTTGGAGGAGGAGGTGCTGGTGAATGTGGTGGAGGTGGGGGTGGTCCAGGTGAAGAAGGAACTACACTAGATTCGACTGAGGGAGAGTTTGGGATTGTTATGGACAGTGGAGTTGTAAGATCATCAATGGATGTTTGTGAAAGGCTGTCTACCACAGATGACTGGTCACCTGAGTCCTTGCTTTCATTAGAGCTGAATTCTTTTTTTGATGTCTTATTGCTTTCTTTAGTAGCAACTGTGGCAGGACTGCTGTCAAGTGCTGGCTGTAAACGTTGATCTTGTTTAGGCACTTCTGCAATAAATTTTGTTGGAACAATTGCAGAATCTACCATATTTGCAACTACTTTGCATCCTATACTATCAGAATTGAATTTGCTTCCAATCTTTTCCATGACTTTGTCATTTGGATTTTCATCATATGCACTACTGGAAAGAACAACTGAATTATGAACACTCTCTGATGTTCCTTCAGGAATATTGTGAACTAAGCTAGGAAGTGGCTCTTTAGAAGATTCATTCTGACATGTGTCTACAACTGCTTTCTTTTTATCAAAGACTGACTGCATTTCCACCTGAGCTCCTCTTCCATATCCACTTTTGCTTTTATCTCCCTTAGGAGTTTGGAGCTGAGTAATATTGGTGGAAGCAGTATTATCTTTAACTGTGTATGCATGTGACAGTGGCATATCTTCTCTCATGCTAGAAGCAATTGGGTATACAGAAGGCTGTTCTTTAGTCTCAGTGGGTAAGGCCTTGGTTGCTGGATAAGATCCCCATGCAGTTCTTTCATCTTGTTTCCCAGAAGCAGTAACTGAGACAGGTTTAGTTTTTCTGACCTCTTCCTCATGACCTGCCTGCAGCTCAAAGCTGATTCTCCTATCTGCTGTATTATACTGTTGAATGTATTGTTGACTATGCAAAAACTGTTGCTGCTTCTGAAGTTCACGCTGATGCTGAGTTTGCTGTTCAGATGTCTTTTGATGGGACTGCTGTTGCAGCTGATGCTTTTGATGCTGTTCATGGGCTGCTATCATTTGCTGCTGGTGGATGTGATGTTGAATATGAAGTGCATGCTGTTGCTGCTGTTGTAATTGTTGCTGTTGCTGCTGCTGTAGTTGCTGTTGTTGCTGGAGATGTTGTATTTGTTGTTTCTGTTGCTGGAAGTGTTGCTGTTGCTGATGTTGGTGCTGATGCTGATGCTGTTGCAGTTGAAGCTGCTGCTGATCTTTTTGGAGCTTTAGTTGTTGCTGCTGAAGTTGCTGTTGATGCTGCTGTTTCTGCTGCTGCTGCTGGGTTACTGGCTGCTGGTGTGAATATTTTGTTTGGGAAAGGAACTGGTGCTGCTGTTGAACTGGCCCATGGTGAGAGAGAAAATCATGACTAGTAGGACTTTCAGCAATGGATTGCACAAATTCAGATGCATGGCTTGTGGGGCCAGACCTTGAAGAAGTTCCTGCTGAAGCCATCTGGCTAGGCTTTGTTGAAAAGTATTGCTGCTGCCTATGCATATGCTGCTGTTGCTGATGAGGAAAATATGATGCAGATTTGTGCACTTGAATGTCAGAAGAAGGAATCTTTTGCTTTTCAGCATACTGAGCACTGGCAGCCTCCCTAGACTGAAGGCGTAGTGTTTGTTTGGCAGAGATACCTGTAACTGTGGACATCTGACCAGGTAGGATATCTGCACGTGCCTGCTGAACGCGCTCCAATTGTGAGTGAAGTGATGAGATCATGGCAGGTGGTGCAGAGATTCCCTTTACTACCTTTGGCAGAGGGCCAGAAAAATCCTCCACCTTACCTTCAAATGTCATTTCAATACTCTGTGAATGAGTCGCAGTATTTAAGTTTCCACTACTATTGGAACTGTTACTACGGGTATATGTGCGTTCACCGGGAATGTACCCATGAAGATGAGATCCTTTTGCACTTACACCAGGCACAGTGGGACTTGGGAGACCAGCTCCCCCAGTTGCCTGATAAGTAAGATTTGTTAAAGTGTGACATTTTAACAATTGTGGGCTTGAATGTACAGCTGTTGGTGATGAATTGCAAATGTCAATCTGATCATTCTTGCTGACACCTGTACCAACTGCTTTCCCTTGCAGTGACTGTAAAGGCATTTGTGAGTGTGGTATAACTTTGTCAGGATAAAGATGATAGAGTTCTGGGGGCACTTTTTGAGAAACTAATGTTGGATCATGACGGGGCTTTTTCAAGGCTGAATGTGTAGGCATGTTAACCTTGCTTACATCACCTTGGCTGCTATTCTCTGCAGGCCGCTTTCGCTGTTTTATAGACAAATCTAAAGGAGTGTCTCTTGATCGCCCCAATTCAGGTTTAATCTTTGAGAGATCCAAGGGACCAGTGGCAGAGGATCCTCCAGAGTCCTTGCAGCTTCTGGGCAGATCTGACTCTACTTTTCCATCTGTGCTGACAGTCACGGCTTTCACAGATGGTGTTCCAAGCTGGATAGAACCTTTGTTCACTGGTGCAGGTTGGGCCAGACCTATGCAGCTGCCAACCATCACAGGACCCTGGGAATAAAATAAATATGAGTCAAATCTTGAATAATTTCTGCAAATTTTACATTCAAAACATAAACCTGACAATTTAAATCAGTTTATTTGATTCTTTTTCATTTTGTGGGTTTACACTGCTGTTGCATTGTTATGTGTTGTTCTGATAATGGTCAATACTATGGAAGAAGTGTGTGTGTGTGTGTGTGTGTGTGTGTGTGTGTGTGTGTGTGTGTGTGTGTGTGTGTGTGTGTGTGTGCATGCATTTTACTAGAAAGTGAACAAAAAGTGCAGTTATTACATTTCTAGAAAATATTTACAAATTACTCAGTTATATTTACTTCAAAAAATATTATGCAAACAATGCCCACCAGGGCCAGTTTTTCTCAAATCTTATCTTCAAGTTCTTCATCCCATCATGTATAATGCCATGTAAAATTTGCTTTAAATTGTAATGTTATAAATCAAAGGTGAAACAAATTCATTTTCAGTCAAATTCCTTACGCTGTTGCCATGGCTGCCTTGGTGCACATGAACTCTTGGCTCTCCAGTTCTTATAGACCCTGCAGGCGGTTGGGCTTGCACACCAAGCATTTGCCTGGACCCTTGCCACCCACTATCAATGTTCATTTGAGTAATGCTATCAGAACCAACAGTCTGTTTAGGATGACTGGTGGAAGCTCGACCCGATGTTGCACATCTGTTTAGTGAATCTGCTGGTGTGACTTCAGATCGATACTGAGTATGGGGTGAAACCTGTTGCTGCTGTTGTTGCTGCAGCTGTTGAGACTGTTGCTGGAGGTGGTGATGTGGATGAGTTTGTGTATGGACCTGTCCTAATGAAGGGGAAACCAAAGCAGAAACTGCTGCCTGAGTGCTATGATGTCCATATGATGCTGAAGCTGGACTCCGAGGCATTACTGTTCTTATTTGGGATGGAGGCACAGTGTGAGAACTCACTTGATGCACTGTCTGAGACATGTGGTTTGGCAATGAATTGGTCTTCTGTTGTACCCCATTGCCGCTACTTATATGAGATGGATGCTGTGGAATAGGCTGGTGTTGGGTTTTCTGTAGAAGTTGTTGCTGTTGATGTTGGTGATGCTGCATCAGCATCATTTGCTGCTTTTGACAAAGGGATCCACTTTGTTGTTGCTGCTGCTGCACAAGCCTCCCTGCCTCTGATGCATTGTCACTATTGCTACTACTACCAGTGCCCTGCCTGAAAGCTATCATAGAGTTTGCAGTACCATGATTACGAGGAGAAGGGACACCACTCGTGGAAGATGTACCTCCTGTCATGTTTCGATATTTATTTGGATCTGAAAGAGAGGGACCATCAAGTCGTACAGGTGAAAAGTCTTTAGTGACACCATACCCAAGGTACTGCTGCTGCGAATGCATAGCAGACACTGTGTGTAGTCCATTGGACATCTGGTGGGTGAGCATTGCTGAATTAGAACTTGCAGGCTGGGGATACCCGTTGGAAGTTGGAGTCTTGAAAACACCCGTAGTCAAAGATGCTCCTGCTGATCGGCTGTCTTTCTCACGCATGAAACCTCCCATGTGCATTTGCAGTTGTTGTGTGCTGTGATGCTGTGCGAGCTGTTGATGTGGTTGCTGTTGTTGTTGCTGGTGCTGTTGTAGATGCTGATGATTAGCATGTACGCCCATGGTAGACGATCGATGCTGAGTTCCGGACATTGAGTGCTGATGTTCTGGTTGTTGCTGTGGCTGCAAATGTGCTGCCAACTGCATCTGATCCTTCATGGCAGCTGCTGAGTAGGCATGAATGCTCACGCCACTGCTGCTGGAAGAAGCAGCAGCTTGCTTTGTCTGGGGACTATGCTGCTGTTGTGGCTGCAGTCCATGAATGTAGGCATCTCTCTGTGTACGAGACATATCTGTTGATGATGATATTGCTGCACCAGAAGCCTCACGAACAGCAGCAGCATCACTCCCAGCCTCTACGGCAGAAACAGCAGAAGGGACGTGTCGAGGCAAATATCCATGGATGGAGGCTGCAGGCATTACTCCTCCTGGCACAGGGTAACCGGGGACGCCATTAAGTGACATGGTCAAGGTGGCAGGAGGTGCAGTCACACGGGACTGTTGCTGATGAAGAGGATCCCTATACGACTGCATTGCCAATCATATCATAGGTAGGCAGGGTCCTGGAACATTTAAAAATAATAATTCGTAAGGGACTACGGCTAGTCGTGAAGCACACTACGGAATAAAAATACATCGTCAAACAAACGAGAAATAATTTAATCCACCGTTTTCACAAATAGCACTGATTAATCAAAACTCTTTAAATCAAACAGAAGTATTACAATAGCGTATTTTTTTATTTATTTTTTTTTGGTGGGGAGAGATGTTTTATTTGTTGTTGTTGTTAGTAATGCTCCGAGACATTAGGAAATTTATAGAAAACGACTGCATGCAGTAAAAAATTTCAATTTTCATGTTTCATCTTAAAATATGTTTAAATCAAAGTCCAGTAGTTAAGTGTACTCATCTTTACATGTGTCCCGTGAGTGTGTGTGTGTGTGTGTGTGTGTGTGTATGTGTATGTATATGTGTGTGTATGTGTGTGTATATGTGTGTGTATATGTTGTGTGCATGCGTGTGTATGTTATGGTGTAAAGGACCTAAACAACAATAGAACATAAGCAGCTTTCCCGATAAATGCTGATGCGGAAGATAAAAACAAAAATTTAAACAAATAAATTTCACACACACACAGACACAACCTATTTCTATAGAAAACTCATAGATCTAAAACACTGAGGAAAAATTGATCAGGCGACAAAACAAAAAGGCTATTAAACAAACCCTTTGTACTTTTCAATCCTTTGCATTTTTTACCCCTTGCTTCCGATACATCTGAACAGTTTTACTGCAGAAAAAATGAGGCATTATGGTCAGTGCCATCGGGTGAGCGAAGTCAAAATAAAATCGATGTTTATAAAGAAATGTATCACTATAGTTTATTGTTCACTTTCTCGTGCACCGCGCACACACACACACACACACACACACACACACACACACACACACACACACACTGCAATACAATGTGCAAGTGACTTTAAATAGGAGCTTTTAATACAGATATTTTAAAGCTTTGATACAATGAAAATGGATATCTCAGTGCAAATATATAGAGATATTAAGAGGTGAATATTTAGTTTAGAAATGGGTCAACAATTGAAATAGATCAACATTTAAGTCAGCAAATTACTTCCAGGACCTGGCCACGGGAAAGGAGTTTTCATGCAACCTCTATTTTCACGGATTATCTCTTGTCTTCATAAACGTTGGTTTTATTTTTTATATTGTCATGAATGCTTTCCAAAGATTACTATTTCTCACTCTTAAGTAACTATTACATTTTTTTTTTAATTTTATCATTTTATTTTTATTTTATTTTCATCAAGAATGTTCTTTTATTTCTTGTAAGGATATCATTTGTAAAACGCGATGTTTGATTGCTGGAAACCTGGGCGAGGCATTCACGAGAAAGGGAGAGAGAGAGAGAGAGATACGTCGGGCAGAAAGGTCACACGACAAGAACGCATTTCTTTCTTGCCGTTTTTATCACTGACTGAACCTGGAACAATGAGATTCTTAAGTATACATGACAACAGCAACAAAATTAACGTGGGGTTTTAAAATGTTCTGTTAAAAGACTGGTTTAAACAAGACAGACCTCTAGAAAATCTGTTTACTGTCGAGTTTCTAGAAATCACAGTCACAAATATGTTGACTTGCTGATTACCCTCTTCCCCCCTCCCCCGCCCACCAGGACGATAAGTGACAATACTATTTTCTTTTAGAAATTAACAAGAGACAACAAAGCACGTGAGTACTCGTGAGAGAATTTATAAGGGGGGCGGGGCGTGATGCAGATGGAGAAATAGGGAAGATAGAGAAGAGGGAGAGCGAGCTCGCTCGCATGTGACAATCACGTGATAAGATAATATATTTTCGGTGTGCACTTGAACCCCACGACCCACAAGCGTAGCCTATCGATCCGACAGATCGATACAGGTGATTATAATGCAGTCCTTCCTTGGAGACGATTCTGCACGTCCAGGTTTATTCACAGAATATTTCAGCAAACTTTAATCATCAGAGGGATCGGAAACGGTATACATCAGAATGGGTTTACTTTTGTTTGTTCCTGTTCTCTCAAAATCTGTTTTTAAGCACTGAATATAACGTATATGTACATTATATGCTTGCAGACCATAAGATTGTGTGGAAAAGATTAGGAAAGGAAACAAATAGCGGGTAGGAAGAGGGGTAACAGAAGAGGGGCAAGAGATAAAAAGACGGAGAAAGCGAGAGAGGTACAAAGAGAGAAAGAGGAAAAGACAGGAGAGGAGGAAGAGCGAGTCTGAGTAGAAGAAAAACGGAAAGAGGGATAAGGGACAGATATGAGTAAAATGAGGGGGAAAGCAAGCGAAGAAGTGAGATAAAGGAAGAAGGTAGCGAGACAAACAGAGAAAGGGAGAAGTTTATTAAATTTTTCCCTTTTCCCAACTCTTTTGCGCAAAAACAGCTCGCAAGCAAGAATGGGGAATGAAGGGGGGGACAACGCTGCAGAACAAAGATTACAATAATGACAAATAATAGAAAATAAAATTTCTATTTTTATTTTGATGGTTTGTTTTTAAAAAAAGCCGTGAAACTTGCTCTACTTTTTGGAGCTTACTATCCCAGGCCAGAGACCTGCGCCAATCGAGACTTTTAAAAACAGCGCACGCCTAATACAGGACGGGTGACGAAAATCTATAGTTTTGCACGCGCGCGCACGCACACACACACACACACCTTCCGGGCGGGGTGGGGTCTTCTATAATTACCAAGTCGGATAGAATCACACTTTGTCGTCCACACAACCACTCATCAGCCCATATCACCCTACTCTTTGGAGGATGAGGTTTCCATTACGTATTCAAACGATCTCGACTAAAATAAAAATGACAAGCCGCAAGCTTTACTTAAGACTACATAAATACACGAGAGTACTTTAATATTTAATTAATTACACTACTAAAGTAGTAGTTTAATCACTGAGAGATTAAAAAAATCTACAAAAACATATTACACTGTGCCTCACCAGAGCATACTGTTCAAAACAGAAAGTCATTCTGCAACGTAAATGAACATGATACCGCCCTTTATTAAAATATATATATATGTATATTCGGTGTTCAATAAAAATATATTATACAAGTATCTTTCAGCAAAAGTTAAAGTGTGCCCAGTCAAAACAGATTAGCAAGCTATCAACCTCAGAATATGCAGAAAAACATTTTAACTTAACATCTGGTTTCACTTCGTAATAACTTTCAAATCTTATTAACCTTTAGACCCTGCAATGAAGATTTTATCGAAAGCGTGTTAACCACGAGTGATATCTGACATCCAGTTGCCTTTTTTTTTTTTTTAAACAGAACAATGGGACTATCAAGCGACCACCATTTCAATTCTTCTTGGATCCGGCACCATTACTACAAATTATGCACGATTGTGCATAGTATTCTATTTGTAAACAGAACGTTGAAATTCCCTTTATTTGCTTGTAAAATCCCCAAAGACTATTATGGTCCTTTACCATATTTTTTTTTTAAAAGGGCTGAATAAAATATTCTGTTTAACTATGGGTGTGTGTGTGTGTGTGTGTGTGTGTGTGTGTGTGTGTGTGTGAGAGAGAGAGAGAGAGAGAGAGAGAGAGAGAGAGAGAGAGAGTGAGTGATAAAGTAAGAGAATCTGAATATAAACTCCAATTTAAAAGATTTAAAGAAGAGTGTTGATTTTACTTCTCCCGACCCACCTGACATTCCACCTCCTTACTGATAAAATAATAATTTTAATTCATTAAATATAATTATGTTTTATTAATAAGCGCTTTCATGTTAAAAAATGTTACTACGTTTGAGAGTAAGTTAATGGGTAAATTATTTTGAAAAAATGTTTAGTGAATTTTTTTTCCACTGGAGTATAAATAATGCGAAAAAAGGTCAACGAAGAGGTTGCCGGATTATATTATATTACTGTTCTTTACCACTGTGCGTTTAAGCGTATCCGAAAACTGGCCTTGGCATTGAAAATGATACTAAAGATCGTTCCTGATTTAGGTCAGTTTAAAAAGCTGAACATTTTAGTGCCACATGTCCCTATCTAGGGCCGGATTATCCATTTGGCAGGGGGGGCAACGTGCCCAGGGCCCCCGAGACTCAATGGGTCTCGGACCCGGGATTAAGGGGGCTTCGTATTTCTGGTACTGCAAATGACAGCAATATTGACGCTTTGAAATACGATCAGTCTACGTACAGTATCATATTTATGGTTAATATTCAGTGTGCATATCCAAATGTCGAGATCATATTGCGCTTGTTTTTGACACTTATGATCACTAACTGCTCTGGTGAAAGATCTTTTTCAATACTGATACTGATTAAAAATGATATGCGTTCAACCATGACGCAAGACCGGCTGACTGATCTAACTCTGTTGTGCAGTAATTGCGACATTCTTCAACAGGTGACTTTTGATGACGTGGTGGAAATGTTTATTACAGTCAAAGACATGGAGAAATGTTTGTAAACTTCATGACAATATGGTAGGCTAAACTTTGCATTCTTCGAACATGTACAGGCTTATGAATAATAAAATACTTAACACAGGAAGAGATTCAATTCATTTTGTTTATTTATGCTGCAGTTGCACAAAATGTTTACAAATTAAATAGCACACGACATGAGTCGTTACATAAATACCAAAAAGGCCAACTGACTGCAGTTAATAATATCATCGGCTTCATCATCGCCTATGTAATGAGTGAACCTTGAAGCAAATTATGCTCCCTGTTCTTTTTTAAAATTATTTTTATTCTTCTTGATAAACAATAAATATACTGTACTGGTGTTGTGACCTCCAAGTGGCTGATTGCATACTCTGCCATATCCACCTACGCTACACCCAGTGGAGGAATTAGATCAAATTCATTGACCACGTGTAGAGAGTCGAGATGTATAGAAGTGGGAGGTGTGACAGCAAGAGTAGGGGGATATCAACAGTATATGCCTTAACCACATATGGAGATGTGTGTTCTGGTTAGTGACGTGTGTGAATCTGAGTTGTTCACATTTATATTACAGAAAGGGTTGAATTCTGCATAGATGAGAAAAGGTTTTGCACATTTCAGAGAGCAGTATATATATATTGACTTCTCAGAAATTATTGTCATATATTATTGCTTAGAATGTTGTGTAGAATGGCTTAGAATGTTGTGCAGAATGTTTGTATATTTTTATTAATGAGTTTTGTAAGAAACTAATGCATATCTCTTTCAGAGAAGGTCATATGTAGTGTTAGCGATAATTCATGTTGTATGTACAGATGGCGAGACTGAGATGAGCATGTGTTGAACGCAATGCTTTATTTACCGTGAAACTATTTGTAATAGTTAAAATCAATTTGTAGACTGATGTAATTGTTTAATGCAAATTTAATGTAAACCATTTGTTATGGTTTATTCTATTGGATCTACGTGATTGTAGAATTTGATATGTTATTGTCACATTTGTAAATATTCCTGATGACAAGTTAGTACTAGCTAAAGTTTGATGACGTAAAACTGTTAGATCCTCTATCCACTGTCGCCACAAAGACCTTAATGTTGTTTGTAATTATCAGCTGCTACAAAAATAGTATGATTATTCTTGCAGCTGGCCTTTTCACCATATGGCGATTTACCACCAGTGATCTTCCTGAGAGTCGCATCACGCTGAAGTGAGCAGCCTGACTGAACTGACATGAATCACGTGGTTTGGGGCGTAACCAACACAGAAGAAGAACTGATACAGTGGATTCATCTCTATCTACACTACAGCAAAGTTATTTCAATCTGCACAATTAATAATCTGACACTGAACAAACAATGGTCTTATTCAAACAGACATTTGCTTGGGATAGGTTTGAATAGATGGTTGTGCTAGAATGATTAAAAATGTTAATTAATCTCTAGCTACGAATTATCGATGCCACATGGAGACTAGAGAGATTTAATACCTTCGCTTTGCTTCGTTTTACTTGACCTTAAATGTATTGACACTTTTTTTTTCTTGGTTTGATTCTGACTGGCAAAAAGAGTATATGCTTAATTATCAACGTAAAGTCTTGCTTTTGTAAAATGAAAACATAAACAAAACCCAATGCTTAAGTTTACTGATCAGTCTCTTATCTGAAATTTAGTGTCTTCTTCGTATACTACTACTTCTACACTGCTACTACTGTTGTTGATGACGATGGTTATTTGAAAGTTGCTTTAACAAAAATGGGAATGATTCATCAGGTTGCACGTGGTCTTTAGAGGTAAAAGCATCATGTACCAAAAATACGATTTCAAGCAAAATTAAAAAAACAGACCAAAGAAATAAAAAAAATAAATCGTATTATTATCGAGTTTTGGACATGGGATAATAAATATTTCACTAATATCGGGATTTAAGAGTTCATAAATATATTACTGCAACCATGATCTAAGAGCTGATGATTACTTCTTTTTAAAAAAAAAATATTGCGGTCTTTGTTCTTTGTTTTATGTCTCTGTAAAAGGCTGAGACATTTTACTTTTTGGAGTTGATCCAGGAATTCTTGTATTTTCCTGATCTAAGGTTTCACTCTTTTGCATTGTATTTATTTGTGCATATGTGTATGTTTCATAGGTGTTTACGTTTGTATGTGAATGTATTTACAAAGCACTAACTGAATGATCGATCCTTTCGTGATTAGTAGCCAACTTGACCTTCCATGATCACCGATTGCCTTTGACCTCAACTTTGGTCACAAAAGTCGGAGTCAGAAGTAGGTCATCGGTACTCTTTGCTTCTAGAATGTCTCGTTTCTTTGTCCTAGCTCAACTCCTTTACCTGTCCGTCACACAAACTGAGAAAGGAGAACAAACAGGCAAGCAAATTAAAGTAGCCAAAAAATTTCCCAAGTTTATCGTTAATGAAAATAGACAACAATATTGTTTTAAAATAGAAATAAGCAAACCAGGGCAACAACATGGTTAGTTAGTATTCTTTGTTGTTGCTCCTTATCCAATTAAGTTTCTTAATACTGCTTTTCTCATGCAAGTTTGGGAGTTTGGATTATGAAAGTTTTCACTTTTATTTTACTAGTTTGTTTTAATTTCTTTCTTTCGTTTTCATTCTTTCTTTCTTTCTTTCTTTTTAGTGGCGGTGTTTCTGTTTTGTGAGTATTTTCTATGTTTATTTTGTTGTGTATTTTGTTATTTGGTTGCTGCTTTGTTAGTTTCCTAATTTTATTATTTATTTACTCGTTTAGTTTGACTTCAATTTGGTTTAATTCCCACCCCAATCCACCCAGTTATGAAGACAAAAGATAACAGAACTATGATTGTAAAAACACAAAACGTAAACTGAACCCATCTTCTGAATGGCTCTGTGCTAAATCCACACACAAACACACACAACATCCACACAGTACTAAATCATCCACAACATTAACACAATAAATCCCTCAAACCAACACCCAGGTCTGTACTAAATCACCTACAACAGCCACACATTTAATTCATGAAACCAGCACATCAACTATGTACTAAATCACCAACAGCCACACATTTAATTCATGAAACCAGCACATCAACTCTGTACTAAATCACCAACAGCCACACATTTAATTCATGAAACCAGCACATCAACTATGTACTAAATCTCCCATAACAGACGCACACTCAATCTCTCACACCAGCCATTTACTATTTCTCACATCAGCCAAGGGCTGAATTCCTCACATCAACCAATTATTTACCAAATTTTGGCAACTTTGTTATCAAGCTGCCTGTTTTTCTACTAAATCACGAACGCAACAAATGGATAGGAAACAAATCAATCAACCAATTGGGGTGAGGTGGGGAGTGGGATTGAACATCTGATAGTCTTCACTCCAGTCTCTTCAAAAAAAGAAAAGACAGGAAAACAAGAAAGAGAAAAGACAAAAAAGAACGAGCTAAAAATGGAAAACAGCAAACTTTTTATTCTTTTGGGAGGGATGATCGGATTTTAGCAAGTAGAATAATTTATGGTAAAGTATTCTTGGCATTCAATAAATGGACACATCGCAAGTGGCTGACAAAATGTATTAAAATAATAATATGAAACAGATAAATATCCTTGTTTTAAAATAAACCACAACAACTACATTTACATAAAGAAAATGTTTTGATCTGGTGGGAATTGTTTGAAAACGTAATTATAATTTATTAATACATTTGTTTTGAATGGGACTTTTACCACAGCAAACAGAAAATATCACTTTGTATTGATCATAGTGTTTTGTTCAGTGTCAGTAACAACTTGAACGTAAAACTGACCACAACTTGCAGCTGCACATACACTGCACATACACAAACTCCAGCATATGGTAAAAATGATATGCACTAAAGTAACTAGACAATATCTGGTTGACCTGGATTTGACAACCTTGATCTGGAACTGATTATCTAGATGAGATGAATATGAGTGTCTAACTGATGATTATTTGGTTAACCTGGAGGCCAAGTACGCGCCACACACCACTACTGAAAGTAATACTAACATAACCAGCGAGAGACTGACACGTTTTACGAAGTAAAGGTAAGACATTATGACAAATTACTATGGAAGGCACGTGGCTGAGGGAACTATTTTTTCTACCCAAGCTCTCAGGCGAGAAATCCAAGACGACATTCACTCGTAGGAGACATGAATACTGCATGGCGTTTTATTCTTCTACTTTTCCATTCTCAGTGACAGGAAGAAATTGCAAATCAATGAAAGATAAACGGCATGGAACTCCGAGAAGTCAGAAAAAGAAAACAGGAGAGATAGAGAGAGAGACAGACAGAATGGTTAGAATAGTTAAAAACTACCTACACTATATTTTGTTATTAACCGAAGACGTTTAATACGCAGAGAGAAATGCACTCTCTACACTTTAAAACTGTTAAGCAATTTTTGAATAATTTTATGTCTGCCATTATCCAAACCAGTAGTAAAATCCACATCAAAAGCAAATACGATGAGCAACGACTCGAAACAACACGCCATTCTCAATTGTGGGTAACTAATCTCAAAATAATACCTGGTCACATACTGCCGACAATAGTACCGGGTCACACATTGCTCATTAATACCAAGTCACATACTGCTGACAATAATACCTGGTCACATACTGCCGACAATAGTACCGGGTCACACATTGCTCATTAATACCAAGTCACATACTGCTGACAATAATACCGGGTCACATACTGCTGACAATAATACCGGGTCACAAAGTGATGACACAATAATACCGGGTCACACGCGATTCTGCCTGGTGAGCAACACGTAAGCTTATCAAATAACTTATTCCACTCCGCGATTAAAGAACATTTTGACAGACTTTAGTAGACTCAAATCTCTCTAATGAGAAGTTACTTTATCTATTTCCCCACGTCTAAAGACTAAGTAAGTATATGCATGATTTTAGACAGAGCAAGAGAGGACAGAATGAGTGAGACGAACGAACAGACAGTATCTGGAAGGGAAGGAAGAAAAAGAAAATGATAAAAACTGGTTATTGCCACTTTAATTCAGTTTCACAGTATAAAAAGCGAAAGTGTTCGTCCCACACACATAATATTTTTGCTATCCAACTTGGCTGTCATCGGTTTCATAAGTTGTAAAAATTTCACGCAGAACATAACATTATTTACACTGCAGGTTAGTTTTGAGGATTTTTTCCCCCAAATAGATTTTATAAAACAAGTAAGTTTTTCAAAGCAATCACTTGGTGGCGTACTAAATGTACAAAATACAAAAAGTACATTTTTCTCTGTGAATCGACTTACAAAACATCTTACTCCATAATTTTCACCGACAGAGTTGTGCTATTATAATTTATATGACTTAATTTCATGAAATAACTGTCTGAAGTGGAAATAAAATTAATTAATTATAAAATTTCCCTAAATATATCAATCCGGATTTTAAAAAAATACGTTAAAAATTTCAACTTTCAGTGCAGTCTTATAAACAAATTATTTTCTTTTAAAGTACAGTGATCTCCAAAGGTAAATGCACTGAAAGACTTTGTACTTTCATCTTTTAAATATAGGCATTAGGGTATCTGAAAATCCTGCGTGCCGAATTTGAGCTGTTTAGTTGCGTAGAAAAAAGAGATATAGATAGGCAAGCCAAGAGTTCGGAAAGTGCTTTAAGGACGATATTGAAATTAAGGAACCAAGCGCATCATGAATACCTCTACAAATTATGTGCGTATGCGTTTTCGTTTTTTTTGTTTTTATTGGGGGTGAGGTGCTTGCAACTACCTATGTACTTGCCTTGACTTGAAAGGAGTGAACAACAGCCTGCGGCTGCATAGTCAACAACAACAACAACAACAACAAAAAACCCAACCGATTATCCACCTTCCTTAAAACTGTCTCCTATGGTTTCAAAGATACTGATAGGCCAGTCAGTCACAGGAGAATGAAATGTGCTCTTGTCAACAACGAAAAAAAAAAAGTATGTGTATATGTGTGTGTTGGGGGGGGGGGAGTTCAGACTGTGCTTTAAACAGATATAGCACACAGGCCGTTAGCCCCATGAATTAAACTCTACTACTCCTTAAAATAATATTACGTATTTACTAACACCTACATACCGGCAGACGCATGCACATACATGCACACACATTAATTCTTTTACTGGCATTAAAAAAAAAATAGAAAAAAGCTTTATCACATCTCAAGTCTAATGCGCGCATTTAATAAATTGTAGGTCGAGGTCGTACGTTAGATCAGTCAAGACTGTTTGCCATCTGGAGCAGTCAAGTTTTGTGTAAAGTTACACGCATGCATTTATTGACATCTCGACATTCCAACAACAGCTGACATCTGTAAACACGCGCAAACCAATCCAGTATCTCTGTCGCTGAACAATATCCATGACAGATGATAACCCGTGGGTGGTACAATGACTAACTGCACGTTGCCTAGTTGTTGCACTCAACAGTCGTTTTCAACACCGTAACTGTAACTGGTTTACGGAACGTTTGTAGCTCCCGATGACCTTATTTTTTCGCATTCGCAATCGATTTGAAATTAAATTTCAAATGTCTAATCTAGTAACAATAAGCAGCTAGCACTCTCTGACGAATGAAAGCGTCATTCAATTTTATGAACCGCTCAACCCGCCCGACCTTTCAGACTTAAATGTCACAGGACACCGAGATATGCTCTAGTCAACAACAAACAAAAAAAGAGTGTGTGGGTGGTTGGGGGGGGGGGGAAGAGTTACATTTCCGAGAACCAATCACACTCAGCCGTTTGGCGAACAAATATCGGTGGCCGTTTAAACTGCCATGCACATACCATACCAATTACACAAAGAAATGCAATGAAGAACACCAGGAAGTTCGTCGAATAACAGGAAATACAGTCAACAGCAATATGAAACCGTAACAACTAGCTTCTGCCAGTCAGTCACACGCCAGTTGAGTCTGATGACATTTAACCCTAACTCTCAGAGGTCTACTGGCAAGAGAACGATAGAGTTTTGCTGTTATCACACGAGTCTAAAGTTCAATTCGACTCTATCTGCGTTTCTAATTTGGTCATTCGCCATACTAGAAAGATGTTCAGAAACTATCGAAAATTAACAAAACAATTCGGACTACAGTTTAATGAAAATGAAAGTGTGACTATTTATAAACTATTTATTTTACATACCGTCGTTTTAATAAACATATATCTGCCCGTTTCTTCATTTTGTTTTTAATTATTTATTTAGGTCATCTGTTGTTTAGTTTTGTTTATTTTTTCTTTGTGACAGAATCATAAACAATTTTTGTTAATGAATATTTAATTATATTTGAATTATATCCGCATTAGCTTCATATTGCAGAAACAAACAAAAGTGTGAAAGAAGCTTTTGCTTGCACACACCACATACACATGCATACGCACCCCCCCCCCCCCGAAATATACAAACGCACATAACATTGAAATCCAAGTTTACTTCCTGGCTATATAAGCGATAGTGATTAAACAGTGTTCTTGTTTTTTTTTCCTGTCACAATGCTAATCACGAGTAAATAGTGTTGGTGTGCAAAGTGAGAGAGACGTTGAGAATATATGAGTTCACTGAGTCAGTCATCGCCATATCGTTTTGATGCCAGCTGATTCCGCCACCCGTGCATTTTAAAAAGCATCCCATGACCTCAGAGTCAGATACGTAAAATCATCCCGCGACAGACACTGGACGTGGTCAGGCTAAAAGCTGGTTATCTAAGGTCACGAGGTACGCCCTGCCACAGCTTATGGACTCGTGTACGTTGTATCGTGCCACATTAATATTTCCTAACAAAGCATTTCGGAAAGAAAAGTAACTAAGACCAGGTATTTGGGAAAATAATAATATAATGTATCCAGGTATCTGTGGAAAAAATACATCCATGTATCTGGGGGGAAATAATAATATTAAAGATCCTGTTATTTCGGAAAATAATAATTAATAATACCCAGGAGAATGGGAAAACTAATAATAATATTAATATATCCAGGTATCTGGTGTGTGTATGTGTGTGAATAATGTTAATAATATAAACAGGAATTTAGGAAAAGTAATAAAAATATTAATATATTCAGGTATCTGAGAAAAATAACAATAATATCAATATATCCAAGTGTCGGGGAGGACAATAATATTAATATATCCAGGTAACTGGTATTTATATAATAAAAATGACACTTATTTTATTTCTCTTTTAATTATTTCCGTTGTTGTGGTACTTAATGCTTACAAATAGTCAATCCACAGAAACATGTACAAACACAAAAAGATTGAAATAATTACACTTACACAAACAATATGACTTCTCGTTACTGTTACTACATTGATTGATGCAGATTAGGGACGCAAATCTCGATCATGCTATCAACAAGGTTTTAATATTCAAGTTTTAATTTTCAAGCTGATGAAAAGATTATTTCCATTTGGATACAGGATTGTGTAGTAATGCTTTATGTGACTAGTAACATTTACTCAAATGGCTGATCTAGATTAGTAAGCACTGCGTCTTTAAAATGTAATGACTTCTATTTCTAATTCTCATTTTGATCTGTATTACTATTATGCAAAGTCGTGTTCTCATTATTCAGGTCTCATTATGGCACACAGAGCAAAGTTTATGTCTGGCAGAGTAAATTTGCTCGTCCCTATTTTAGAATTAATTATAGTTTGTTAAATAACAACATGACATGACTTTTGAGTACTTCACATGACAATATTTTTCTAAGTACCACAGTTAAAATAACAAAACAGGTAAGGAATATGCTAGAACTTGCTGATGCAATCTAATCCAGTCTAAGACGGATGAGTAATTTTTGCTATCCAATAGTTTTGGGTTTACAAATAATGAACTAATGAACTAGCAAATGGGTAGAGACTGAAACTTACCTGTTGAAGAAAGTTCTATATTTTAATTTTCACCTAACTCAATTCCGGTCATGAAAAAGCAATCATTAGCTTATGGTGAGTTAATTGATTGAGAGAGAATAAACTTAGAAATATTGTATGCATTTTGTTATTGATATAGTATATTTGTTAATTTGATGTAAGGATGCATTATGTGAATAGACAATTATTTCTACAATTGTGAATTATGATACTTATATGTAATATGTTAAACACATGACCTTGTTTCTAGCAGAAACACGTTCATAATTGATTATTCTGTATTCATTATGTTACACATGTATCAGGCTAACAAATACTGTTGCAGGAATTGTAGGTTGAAAATGAATGGAAGAAAGAATGGAGAATATATATGATTAAATTTGGAACTTAGCACTGCTCTCTAATAATAGTGATATGATATTTCAGAAAAGAGCAAGCCTTTTCTCCCCCTTTCTTCTTTGTACAATTGTGGTGGATTCAAGAAGTCTCCATGCTACAGTGTTGCAGTTGTGATGATTCATTGCACCCTGTTTGTGCGCATTGGCAAATGTGTCCACTTCACTGTGGAACTTTCTAGCAAAAGGAGTGCTATACGCTCATTACTGTGATTGCCTACTCAAGAAGCTAATACGGTGAATGTATGCCTAGATTAGTCTTGAGAGATCAAAAGTGTTGGAACATTCTACAACATGCCTAGCAGAGCACTAGAAGATTGACTATTCTATTGTGAACAGTAACTTGTGACACTGTTACAAAAGGGCTGCAAAAGGACTGTGTGTGGCTTACGCCATTGAACAGATTTTGTACAAACTACTACTTTATCACTCTATTACTCCATTTCTGCCTTGATATTTAAGAATAGCCCTGTGATTTATGTTGATACTAATCTGACTGCTGAACTATGTGTTAGAATATAAGACTGAATAAGTATCAAAATTATCTGAACGTTGTTTCGTGGAATATTTAATGTAAAATAATCTTTCCATTGTATTTGTCATATGTATATTTGATTGTTGATTTAATACATTTTAATACATTTATTGTTACATTTATTAACCTTCTTGCCTATTATTAAACTATAAGTTGGAGTGGGTGGGTGGGGACTCGTTAAATATAAATAAAGACGAATTTTTATTACTCCTCTAGTAAGAAGTTTCGATCTGAGAAAATATTGTGCAACAATCAAACGTCTGTCTCATTGCTGTGGAAGAAAGAATATTTTTACTACACCCTTATAATCTGCCTAGTTAGAGACGAGTGGTGACTCTGGGAGAATTATTAATAAACATAATTAAGATTTCTCCATCACTTGTAATTAGTTATGGATGATTAATAAAAATAATGATCATAACCAGTAACAAAAGGGTGCCTGTCATATTATGTAGCCTAATGATCTTTAAATAACGCTGGGCTGAGTTGCTAATGAGCATACATAATATAATTTTACAATATAAGGCTTTTAGTACGCAATCAATGACTGTTGGTGGAAACAGCATGTGCAACGATATCAGGCTCGTAGTACCGTAGTACACAATCAGAAATCAGTGACTTGGCGGAAACAGCATGTGCAACGATATCAAGCTCGTAGTACGCAATCAGTGAATGTTGGATGAAACAACATGTGCAATAATATCAGGCTCGTAGTACGCAATCAGTGGCTGCAGGCAAAAACAACATGTGCAAAAATGTCAGGCTCGTAGCACTCAATCAGTGACTGTTGGCGGAAACAACATGTGCAACTACATCGAGGCTCGTAGTAGGCAATCTTACCGGAAACAACACGCAACTTACAAAATGCAAAATGTAACGAGTAAAATGATGTAGCACGGAAACTCCGGCAAGAACACACAAGAGTTCAGCGCAAGTGGACACTCTGGAGATGTTCATACATTACAAATCCAACCAAAATGCATTAAAAAAAAAAAAAAAACAGTAATAATTAATTCGCTCTCTGACATCCCTAGCACACACCTTTAAGTACACGAAGGACGAAATAATGCTGCCCCTCTTAACACATATTTCATTCTTTTCGCTGACCTAGTTCCTCAACTCCTTAATTTCTGGAATTTTGCAAATTTAAATATAAAAATGACGTTTCAAATTATAAAAAGATGAATGCATAAATTTTCAAGTCCAGTGGATGGATAATTTTGCTGACAGGAAATGAAAAACAAAACTGTTTTGTGCGAGTGTTTTAGTGGGGTATAAATACAGCTAGTCGCGTGTTTCTCTGCTGTCATATTAACCTATATTTTGCTGTGGTTGTGAAGGTTGCTCCCTCCCCCCCCCCCCCCATCCGTGGGTCCTCCCTATCCCCTGTTTAAATTACAAGAGCTCCAAGTTTATCACAATATATCTCAATGCAAGCATGCGTGCTTCAGAGAGAGAGAGAGAGAGAGAGAGAGAGAGAGAGAGAGAGAGAGAGAGAGAATGCTGTATGTTCCTTTTAAGTTTATATGTCGGTATAAATCAGACATTCAAAGTAGAAAGTTTGAGGAACCACTCATATTTTTAACAGAATTTGATTACCAGTACCATACTTGAAGCTGAATACACCAAAAAAAAATACGCATAACTTAAATGTTTATCTATATGATTGTTTAATTTAAAATCTGAAGAAATTAAATCAAAACAAACAGGTCACTAACTAATCCCAGAATTTTTAAGGCAAATATTTGAGAGCTATTGCTAATAGATAGATAGATAGATAGATAGATAGATAGATAGATAGATAGATAGATTTGTAAGAAAGAAACAAGTAGTCTCTCTTATTTTTTTGTCTTTTAAATGTCTTTAACCAGTTGTACATGTGTACATTTAAATAAAGAAATGAAATCCTCCAACTGGAAAATAAAATATCAATAAAGCAGCAAACTATGAAAAGCCACTCACCGACAAAATATACAAACGCAACAAAGATCGTTAAATAAATAAATAATTTTAAATGTCACTCACTTATCTCAACACACAGTCATCTATCTTTTTAAATAAAAACTAGTAAATGACAAAAACATATTGAGTAAAAATACGAAAAAAAACATACATAACAGTTAAAATAAATATTAAATATTTACAAACAGAACAGATGTAAAAACCCAACGTGTTTCACAAGCTATAGAATGTACACGCTCTCTCTCGCTCTCTCTCTCTCTCTCTCTCTCTCTCTCTCTCACACACACACACACACACACACATTCTCAAGAGCCAGTGTGGTTCAGCCCAAGGCCTGCAATCAACAGGAAATAAAGCGAGATTGGATGGACTGAATCATGTAAATATATTCAGTCAATAATTTAGAATGAGCAAAGAACGTGATTAAATTAACTTGAATACTCATATTCAATGGAAAATAAGTGTGGACCATTTCGAAAGTGCGTGTATATGAAAGAATATTATTGGGAAGGTGGGGGGAGGGGAGGGGAAGAGAGAGTGGGCGCAGGGAAAGGGGTGTGATGGAATAAAACAATAGTTTACAATATTCCTTAGGAGAAAAAACTATGACATGGAAACATCTATAGAATTTAAAATAGCGTAAACATTTATCACACAGAATACATATATACATAAGTATACAATGACTGTGTTCATAATTTTTACAAACCTTTAATCTCGAGACGAAATGAAGAGCACTGATTTTAAAAGATCTCCCGTTTGCTATGTTTACGAATAATTCACGTTTACTGGGGCTGAGCAGAGAGCGAATGGGTGAATGGCGGAGGAGGTGGGTGTGAGGGTTGATGCCTGCATCTATGCCCACTTAGCATCATACAGTCAAGTTCACCGCAAAGCGGAAAGGACACGCAAATACAACTTGTCACCATGGCAATGACCTCGCAGTTCTTCTCCGAATGCTCACACGGTCACATGGAAAACATTCTCGCTCTAGTCTCGAGCGACAAAACAACATACGTTCTTCTACATTCTACAATCTACAGCGAATGGACACGGAAACACTTTCTCGTTAAGTCTCGCGCAAACTGTCGTAAAGTGCACCCCTTCCTCACAGCGAAACAAGCCAGTTATTAATGAGCGTCGTGCCCCAAAACACTAGCTTTCTCTACAAGACATGCGCTACACTGCAGTGCGCTCACCGGCTAGGAGGGGAGGGAGAGGATGGGGAGAGACGGAAGCTTGAAGTTTAAAAAAAAACTGCACGCGGATGCATATGACCAGGCAGCCGAGTTCTTTAGGTTACTGTCATCAGAACTGTAGTGTTTAACTTTGTCAGCGCGTGAATCTGTTGTGTGATAAAGTCCGTATCGGCTCTCGCTGTGAAACAAACTGTATAGGCACTCAGCGATTTGCGTCAGACTGGCGGTTTGCATCAGACTGGACAGCACAGGCACTCACCGGTTTGCGTCGGACTGGACAGCACAATCAGAAGATGTGATGAGCCTATTGGCACCACAGACAATCAGGAGTTCGCATGAGACTAGACAACATTGGCACCCTGGAGTTCACACTTAACTCGACAACAATGAAATTCTGGAGTTCGCATGAGGCTGGACAACAATGGAACTCTGGAGTTAGATCGAGACAACACTGGAACCCCGCAGTTCGCACGAGAATGGACAACACTGGAACCCCGGAGTTCGCATAAGACTGTGGATAGCATAGACTAGAGTCATAGACATTCCAGAGTGCATTCAAGAGCTTGTGCCAAGGATTCTCGTGACAGCTTGCGCGAGACTGTGGACACAGGTGCACAAGCACTTATGATGAGTACGACTGTGAAAATCAAACTAAAGCATAAACAACAGTTTAAATGTGTACAAATATTTGCGGTAGCGCGTGCGCGCGCACACACACACGTGTACATGCTCACAGAAATGCACATATATACGGAGACATACACGATCTTTGTTCAGGGTCAACATAACAAAGAGTGTATTCGTAAAATTCAGGTGACAGATATGCGGAAGGGTTTGATCAGAACACATCAGAGCGAACCAACGACTCGGCTGTCGTCACGGTACACGCAAATAAATAATAATAATAATGAGTAAGGAGGGGGGAAGTATGTGGGGAGTGGGAGAGAGAGGTTAAACGTATTGTGTATACATATTCAAACGGCTGAAAAAAGCAATATTATTTACAGAAGTCTATTATGTACCATTTTCAATTTCATCGGCTAATCTGCAGACTGTTATCTGGTAATTAAGAAAGAAAAAAGAGAAAACAGAAGAAAGGAAACTTCCCTTATAGAAATATCGTTGAACTGTATAGATTTTCCAAGCGTCTTGTCGTTTATTTCTGTTAACTTAATTAATTTAATTTTTTTCAAGTTCACTTTTCACTTTGTTTATAGGAAAATATTATTATTACTGCAGCTACGGCTGCTGATGTTGATGTGAGCGTGACAATTTTAACATCAACGGGCAAAAAATGTCGCGAGCAAGAAGGTTGCGATTAATCGTGTGGGACATGGAAAGACTAATTTGTTGATTTAATCCACGTGGTTCTAGCGAGAATGGTTAAGTTAGTTAATAAAGATTGCACTAGTTTGGTTCAACCACGAGGATTCCGCAGACAATCCAAGTGTTGCTCCAAGGTCTTGCATGAGACAAATCCGTGCTCGCGCTCTGAGAAGAAAGAAAGAAAGAAAGAAAGAAAGAAAGAAAGAAAGAAAGAAAGAAAGAAAGAAAGGTTGATCAACAACAAAAAAGCACCTCCAAACATGCACTCCAATATGTGAACACGATAAATTGCAAGCGATGTCATACCGACCATATTAAAGAAAATTTAAAAAAAGAACGATTACTTGAGCTAATGACATTTAAAGGTCATATGTATTTTGTATCTGCTGGCGCATGTTAGCGTGAGCCTACAAGCGTGAATGTTGCGTATTGTTACTATTAATATTGTTGTTATTACTATTATTAATAATTATCTGGAGCTACAAAAGTCCCCCCCCTCCCGCCCTTCTGTCCGCGAAAAGAAATATTTACTGTTTGTTGCGTCTTAACTAACTTTTGATCAATGACGTATTTCCACATTCAACTCAACACATATTTACAATGAAGATACATTGAGAAATGTCGCTTAGCCGGAAGGAAATGACTTGTAGTGTTTGTCACACACACGTGGAAACACTAAAACTGCATTGAATTCCTCGTGCATTGTAAAGATAACTTCTAAAGTCAGTATGTTCAATTTTTACGAAATAAAACACACAAAAAACTCTAACACATTTAATCATCATTAAAAATCTGCACGTTCATTATGCGTAATTATTATTAAGGAAAGTTATCTGGCATTTTGCTTTTAGTTTTACTGTCTTTCAATGACTGCGATCAGCGTCTGCTTGACGGTTGACAGAGCCAATGTATAAGCACGTGGATGGATGCGTTCTGTGGGGGAAATTCACGTATACTTACGTGGTTCAATAGAGGGCTGGAGTCTATCTTGTCATACCAAAAGCGCCGGCCAATATCAGGAAGTCTCCTGTTCACAATACTGGGACGACTACATCTATTCAAGCATATGCATCAATTTTCTGCTGTATAGCAAATGCTCAGATGGAAATTTAAATAAGCTTTGTCTCAACTTGCACGCTGATTGGCAGCCATTTTTATCAACTAAGTATTTTATTTTGATTTGTTTTTAAGCATCATATTCTATGATATTTATGGTGTTATTCAGCAAAGTTATGGACAAACACGTATAAAAAAGTATAAAAGTACAAACACGTTATTTTTAGCAAGAAGACAGCACACAGTGAGTTTATTTCTTTTCTCAGAATTCTCACTCAGTGACTGAGCTATTTCCCAAACTCCATCTCTAACATCTCAGGAACATAAAAATACAATAAACTATTATAGTAGGGACAATGGGAGAGGGGAGAGGGAGAGAGAATCCAATTCCAAAATTTACTGCGTGCCAAGAAAACTTGTATCATATATCATTAGGCAAGTCAGACTTTTTTTTAATCCATGCGTGATAAGATGACCTATATATGGGTGTCCGGTAGAATATGTAGGAAACATCAATTCCGACTCAGTTGTTCAACTGTTTTCCGAGAATGGCTGGGTCAGAAGCGTGTGCGTATGCGTGTGTGTGAATGAGAGAAGATCATATTACATATATGTGTGTATTTAGCATACTGTGATGGGTGCTTTGAACGATTAGCTACCCAACCCTTAATTTATTTAATTCCACCTGTACATGTCTTATGATCAATCTCGGAAATGAACATATAAGTACTGTGCAAACAAAATCGCGGGAACTGATCAGAAGCCCATCATAAATAACTACAAGTAGGCCTATAAAGTTTCCTGGATTCAAAGTAAAGAATAATATTTTTTTTTTAAAAAACAAACACAATGAGGAGAAGGAATGGGGAAAACACCAATGATTATAATTTAAACTGACGTGATCGACGGCATGTACACGAACGCATAGTTATCGAGTGCGTATTGTATGTTTCTAAATACTTTCGATGAATGATAACAATTCAACGTGAAGCAAGCATGTGACACATTTCTGTGTCACCAACTGCTTTTGCTGGCCAGGTCTTTGCAGCCTGCTATGTAACTGAAAAAGGCTTTTAGAAAACTAAATCTAAAAATTAAATTATAAAATTAAAATAACTCCACACCTGAAGCACAAGTCAGAAAAACCCACTATAGTAACAAGAGCTCGTAGAACCCAATGACGTGTTCAGTCCGGGTCTTCCAACAAGTCAGCACAGTGTACGTATTATGGTGTCAACATACCCTGATGAATCATTGTCTTGACACTTACAGTTACACCTACGGTATAGCTTTCATCTTCACACAGTCTCTTGTTTTACTGCACCTGGGTTTTGTTTACTACTGTCGCATACAAAGAATTGACGTGTATTTCTATTAAATTTTTACTTAACATAGAAAAAGACTTTCATTCCTGATTTCAGATAACCTTTTAAAGGGTAATGCACTTTAGATCAATTCTGATAACAGTCCATGTATTATGTTGCAACAACAGCATAAAAAAAAAAAGATTTATTTTTTTGAGACAAACCCCAGAAGAAATACGAATGCACTCACTAGTCCATGGATGTTTTGTTTTTCGGTTTTAAAATATCAGACATAAGATCAATTACATTTACTATTAACCCACTACAATATATCTTGATGATTACTAGCCCATTGCCATAACTCTATATATTTACTAGCCAACTACAATATCTCTATATATTTACTAGCCCACTGACATATCTCTGTATATTTACTAGCCCATTGCCATATCTCTATATATTTACTAGCCCATTTTCATTCTAAAAAAATATAGCTCATTCTCTAGTCTATACGTTTAATACCTTACTTTCATACTGCTATACAATTACTAATACAAGCTCATATCTTTATAAACTGATTAGCCCATTTTAGTATCTCTATATATTTACCGGATCATTTTCAAATCTCTAACTGGTTAGCGGTTCATTTTCATATTTCTAAATACTTACCATTTTCATATCACCTTGTTTCATTATATTTTTCTTTTGTTCACTTCAGAATTTCAAACCAATCTTCCAAAAGAGATACTTTATATGTGACACGTTGCCACTTACTTAATAAATTTAATTATTATTTTAAAATAATCTTTCATAACTAATTTCAAGTGATGAGAATATTAATTTTATTTTAATGATCCTCCAACAGACACCACTCATCACTCAATTGGCGGATATTTTGGCACTGTAAAGGTTTTCACAATTCCACAACATATAACAACGTTTACTGTCACATAAGGTTTCTGCAGGTGGAAACTTCTTACTAAAGGAGAAGACAAATCTTACTTTAATCTATATTTAGCAAGCCCCCATCCACTCACTTTCTTTTCCAACATAAGATTATCATATATCAATATGCGTAAGAAGGTCAATAAATTTAATAATAAATTTATTAAAAGAAAATTAAATATACATATGACAATTACAATGTAATAGATAATTTGACATTAATATACCATGAACCCACATTTTGATAATTAAAGTTTACATAGTGTCTCATTTTATTTATATAATAATAAAATGTAGTTACAGTTCAATGATAGTCAATAGAAATTGCAGATTAGTCCTATCAGAGAATAGAAATGGAGTTATTTGAAGTAGGTTAATGTAACTTCACATAACCTTGATTAAGTACAGCTTCCGCTGCCTTTCAGTGGCCTTTGCAATGACGTCACAGTGTCAAAATGTCCGCATGACAGTTAGTGTTTTCCATCTTATGCATCTTTTCCATCTTATACTGACGAGTGTTTTTCTCTCAACCAACCTGGTGCTTTCTTCTGTCAGTTTCTTGAGCATAACACAATCACTAAGGTTCTGTTATCTTCAGTGGACTGATGTACTTAGCATCTTTGTTTTGGCACATCAAAAGTAGGGGTGTGGCATGCTTCTTTATGCTTCACACTCTGCAACACACTTTGAAAGTTTCCAGTGCTTTCCCAGTCACTCAAGTGAACAAAGGGTAGCTAGGAACTTGAAAGTTGAACTTGAGGCTCCATTTGAGACTCACAGCTCAGGGTCAAACTCACACTCACTGAGTGAGACACAACCACAACCAAAAAGAAGGAAGAAGAAATCAGAAGGCTGCCTGCTGACTGCAACATACAATCAAGGAGCAAGCCTAAGTTTCTTATTTATTACAATATAACTCCATTCTGTCTTACACTCCATTCTCACACTTTCTTCAATTCCCGCAACAGGATTTATTATCTCCATTCATACATGGTACAATAAATACAATGTATCAAACAATGTAACATATTAATACATCACATGGGTGCAGCTTAGCTCAAACATTTGTAGTAAATAAATCAACTTACAGTGTAGAGCTTTACATAAACATAAGTGTAACATATAGTAAAATACATTAAATGTTTCTAAGTCCATTCTCTCTCAATCAGTCAGTTTAAACTCACCACTCAAGCTAACAACTGCCTTCAAGCTGGACTTCTTTCTTTGTCTTCAAATTCAAAAGTGAATCGACAGCAAAATTCTCTACTGCAAGTAATCTCCTTATACTCAGCCCACTGGCTAGTCTCCTTCTCATAAATCATAATCATTGGATAATTTTAACTGCTCACTCAGCCTCCACTAGGTCAGCAAATCTAGAATATTCTTGCCTTAGGCTGTTTACTTCAAACTCATACACTTTCAAAATAACACCAAAAGGAGTGCCCAAGGTTGGGTCACTCTGACAATTTATCAACTTAAATAGCAATTAAAATTTAAAATAGGGAGGAGCAAATTTACTTTGTCACAATATATTTTTTTTCAAGGCATCCTACCATTATCTTACAAACAACTAACAATTAGTACTCACCACACAATCCCTCAAAACGACAAGAAAATGTATTTGCCTTCCAAACATTCATGTATTATAAATGAAAAAGGTGGTGATATTATTATGACAGATTTGAACCGATCACTCCCAAAGACAGCACTGCATATATGTAATATCTTGCTTAACAAAAACATGAAAAAAGCATTATATATCTTTTACAAATCATTCATCTGTGTAACAAATATTGAGACAAAGTCAGCTTTACATTCTTGGTAAAACGTCCAGCCATTGTTATTATAATCATTGCAAGTCCAAACTTTACGGAAAACTTTTTAAAGAGAGTTCATTTTTTTTTAAAATTAGATTTATACAAGCATATAATATTCAAAAAACGTACCTCTATTTTTCAACCGCATATATACATATTTTAAATCCTTTTCTGTGCACTTGCTCTGTCTCTTATCATAAGTACTTAGGCTCCCTTCCAGCCGTGGGTTATTTTAAGATACTTGTAAACAACTTTAGACCGGTTAAGGAAGCTAAGGCGCTCGACATATCGCGTCTGACAAGCCAATGGCCCACGCGGCAATTCGTATAGCTCGAGGGGAAGCCCAAACTAAGAGGCGTCAAAACTGATGGTTCAGACTAAATAGACACAACAGTCGCTGTGCGCGGAGATTGCTGCATTCAACGTACATTTTACTTAGTAAATGCAATCCGCTTAACACCCTTGGCCAGTGCAAATGCCTACCAGCCAAGATGTCTCTGATAACTGCTAACTAGATCTCTTTAAGAGGCGTATTATTTAGGACAGTTATTGTACAGTCTTCCAAAGGTTACATATGCACACACTACAAGATATAACGCAATCAATTCTCTTCTCTCTCTAAATATAAAACAAACTTTATTTTAATTAGCTGTGTCGCTGAGCTATATGATTTTCCAATATAAATATTTGACACTTTATTATCGATTATCTTCATTATCTATTTTATTTATTTTAACAATTGCATCACTGAGAAAGATGGTCGTTAGGATATATATTTTCTTTTATAACTCAAATGTTATAGTTTGATGTCACTACAAGTACAAGTTAGTTGTCCTTAGTACGCCTTTAAGTCTGATGTACAGGAAAAAATTCAAATCTTTACTGCACTTGGTAGATTTGCTGCGTTTCTCTCTCTCTTACAGACACACACACACACACACACACACACACACACACACACACACACACACACACACACACACACACAAACCCAACAACAACAAAGTACAGCAGACAAATGACACAGTGTACAGACCCATTGTAATCCAAAGCCGCCGAGTTGCGAAACAGGAAGAAAAAGTATAAATAAAAATTATATTCCAAACAACACTTTATTTCTGTCCCTCTTTCACTTTTCATTTTAATTTTATTGTATTCTAATGTATTCATCCTATTTATTAGTTCGTTGTTTATAATTTACATATTAAGGCGTTTTTAAAGTGACAGATGGGCAAAGTACTCCAATAATGACATCTTCTTTTACGACAAAACAAAGAAACAAATAAAATAAAATAAAAAAGATTTAACATATATTGCTTATATGTGCGTGCGCGCACACGTGATTGAGTGTATGTGATGTGTTTGTTTGGTGTGTATGCGTGTGTCCATATACAAGCGCGCTTAACTGTGCGATAAAAAATGAAAGAGAAGAAAAAGAATGTAGGCTGGAATGTACAAAGCAGTTAATTAAGTCACTGAGAGACGTTCTATTACTCACGCGTTGCTGCCGACGCACACCAATACCGGCATCAACTCAGGAGTAACTACAATTTAAGATATAATCAGCACCTGGCAATCAATAAAATAAATGTGTTATTTACTGGTGTGTAAGATTCGTTAGTTTCTCAGTCAAGACGTTGCTAGAGAAATTACCATTCTTCAGAATAACACAAGTAACTGTTGTGTTAAATAAAGCAAAAGGACGCATACTTCAGGAACATTTTCTGCTGTCAAATGCATCTTTAAATTAAAGATAAACCAATGTCCTTTATTACTTCTAGTCAATAGAGCGCTAAAAACCAGATATTACGATCGAAGACATTTTCCCAAGTAATTTGCACCGGAGTGGTTTGAATGTCGGGACACCGCATTTGGGCTTCTCCATTTTCAGATATTTAGAGATAATTGCAAGACCTGTCTGTCAGTGTGGCCTGCTAATGTTGTAAGAACTTTTTATTTTAAATAGAGAGAGGAGGGACACAAAAAAGGAAACGTTACGTTGCTACCAATGACCTATTGTAATTGTGTAAAATGATGCAAGAGCTGGTTTCCGAAGTCCTGTGTGTAATGTCGGTAACGCAAGCGGATAATGAGAGTCATACTTAATACTTCACAACACAACTCTCACACTCTGCGCTCTAATGCGTCCCTAAAGATCTACACTTCTACAGTATGCAACCATTTACGTCAGCGGATTCGTGCATGCTGCACAACCTGCTAAATAATTTCCTCACAATAGATGCATAATCTAAAGCATTCTCACACATTAAACTGGGCTCATATTCTACAACACTCTATTACGGGTAATAGGTTGCATGCTCTATTATGTCACAAAAGATTCTTAGCCTGTGTCACTCTATCAGTCTACCATGTCATTGTGGACCAATGCTCTGCATTATTGCAACATTATAACGTGACTCAGATACGTTAAAATATTATTGTTATTACAGACTTAGTTACGTTATAATATTATTATTATATACCCTAGTTAAGTTATAATATTATTGTTCTTATAGATTTTCTTACGTTATAAAATTCAAGCTCTAACAGATTTTCTTACGTTATCATAATTCTCATTTCAATGCAACTTAATGAGATTTCCTTACATAACGATATTCATCATCTGCATAATTATTAATCACTGTTACATTCCCCCGGTATTTATTTAAAGACCCTGTTTCAGAATTAGAATTTTAGTTAATTAAATTCCTTTCTACTTATTCTGACAACAGACTGGTTGCCCAAATTCACCCTTCTGTCTAATTAAATTCAACGCTCGTAGTTTAAGCCAATGAATTTAAAGACAGGCAAACTTGTGTAAACAAAGCACGAACTGGGAAACGTTAAACAATTACCACTAATTATGCAACCAATATCTCATTCAGCCCCCACCCAGTTCTATTTGGTCTTTCACGCATGAATTAGTCAACTACTGTAATTGTAAAACAATTTTTAAAAAAGATTTAATACAAAATTAACAATATCAAGATAATCAGAGATTACTGTCCGATTTGTGTTGGATTGCTAAAAAAGTTCACTTTAAAGTTCAGATTATTAGACCCTCTGCTCTTAGCTGGTCATCCAATTGCGAAGTAAAGCAAACGCTTGTTCCCCCAAGAGGAATGCAGTTGGATATACGGGTTTCAGCAGTGGCCGTCAGTTGTCGATCTTGTCACAAGATCAGCGTCAACACCCCAAGAAAATCAGGTTGAACATTAAACCTGAGTCCCAATGAAGAAAACCAGGAACAAGAAAAACCCGCTCTGGAAATATAATAAATTCCTATAAATGACGGTCCTATCGTCTCGCAATCCTAAACTGTGGCGTGACAATAACATAGCTTAAGTTATTTCACTGACCAACTCAGTATCTTTACATGAATATTTAAATTTACATAATAAAGATACAAGTCAATTTCGCTCATGCATGTTACAATTAAATATGGCATAAAGCACGCAAGAGACTTAAACATTTCAAAGAAAACATTTACATTTTACAATGAAACATTAGATAAGAAAATTCAAAATGCAATTTAAATCACGCACCCCGTGTGTTACAATTATAGCAAAAATTATACACGCAAAGGGAATTAAAATTGTTACATGAAAAATTTACAATGAACGTGCACAGACGTGTTTGCAATTACAATTCAGTTAACTTAGTTTAATAAAATTATTGTTTCTCAATTTAACAATCAATTTTAGAAGTGCAAATATTTTAGTTTAGCCACACTGTTCGTCAAGCCACGTGTTTGGAGAAAATTCAACACAAAATACGAATTCTGTAATAATAGATACACAAATTCACACAATGAAATCTTATTGAAATACAAAGCAATATTATAAGAAATCGATGTGTTATCTTGTTAGTATGGAAATATGATCATAGTGGCGGGTCTTCTGGTGATGATTCAGGGAATATCGCTAATGACTAGACAAGTGTCTTCAAGTCCGTCTCCTTCCTCGTGAATAAAGATTCGCGGCAGTATGCGGTATTTAAAGAAGCATAAGAATTTCTGGCGGGAAATCTATTAGTCACCTGTCGTGCTTGGGTACAACCTACAATCGGCCATTGTCTAAAATATTACATTACTACAACCTACAATCGACCATTGTTTAAAATATTACATTACTTCAACCTACAATCGGCCATTGTCTAAAATATTACATTACTGGAGCCAGTCTCTCCTCTCTCTGAATGCAGTGTGCGCACAAGAGCATATTATGCAATTTTTATGAAAAGGACAATGTCCATAAACTAAATATAATGAATTCACTGAATGCGGGTTAGGAGGTCAAGTATAATTTGCCTTGACTCCAGGACAATCACTCTACAGCAGAAACTGCATCACTATCGTTTCAAACTTAACACATATATGATTATATGTGCAAAAGACACTCAACATCGCTCTATTAAATCTCAATAGAGTTATGCTAGGCATGCCTCTGAAATGTCATTGACGCTTACTATATATTTCTTTAGTATGTTATGTCACAATAGGAGTATATTCTTCTTCACATTTTGCTTCAGCCATGATTCTCATTCCGCAAAGCACTCTTCATTAATGATGCAAACACTCTAGTAGTCTAGTTCGCTGAGTCACAATATATTCATGTTCTACTACGTCACCGAACATGTACATGCTCTACTGTGCATACTAATTTTTAATAAGTCATAATATAGTCATAATATTACGCCATAAAATAATGTACGTCAATGGTGAAGTAGTATAGCGTGAATACATAGGCACTAGAGTGTACGCACTCTACTATGTCACCAACGATTTACATAATATGCTACGTCGCCAACGATGTACACACTCGATTTCATCATCAAATTTATACGTGCTGATGAATTACGCTACAGATGTTTACGCACTTAAATATACCATCAATAAAGTGCATACTCTACAATGTTATCAAATGTGTATATATTCTACCTTGTCATCAGCGATGTTTGCACTTTATCACGTCATCATGTACACACTATATTTCGTCATTATCGATGCACGCACTCACACTCTTCTTCATCATCAGTGATGTACATAACCTATATGACTAATGATGTATATCTCTACTACAACACCAACGATGCGAGTATTCACACACCAGTACGTCACCAAGCATGTATACTCCCTACTAGTACTACGCCACCACTTACAGATGTATTTTACTAGGTCATCACAGGTGTACATTATTACATCACCACTGATGCATGCACTCTACTTCACTAAGTCGCAGTCATATATACTCTGCCATCAGTCTAGTAAGTGCATAGTGTCAAACACTATTATGCAAAAGATTAACATTGTGCATGACCTGCTTCCAAACAAAATGCAATGCCTCCCGAGTCTGAACCGCCAGCAGCGTGCAAAACTTTAAATGTAAGACGAATATCAACAAAGACAATATAAAACCGGTCCCGGTGACTATATCAATCAAATAAGCAATCCATAAACTAATCAATCAAAACTACGTGCCTGTACCTCCTCTCCCGCCCCCTTACAGTCGCTTACTCAATTACAGCTGTTGTTCTGATGAGGGAGAGAAGGCCCTCGATTGACTCCCGATTAGGGTAATCAATTGCACTAAAGCAACATTAGGGTGGTTTCGCCTGCGACGTAAATGCGGGTTAGTGGTTAAGATTGATTTATTAGAATAGTACTCGTTTCGTTCATACGGGTATCTGGTTTCATTCTGTAGTGCTTGTTGAGCTTTCGTAAAATTAGAGTAATCGGGCTTTAATGCTACAGTACCGGGGAAAGGTTTGAGAATTGAGATGGGGTCGGGATGTTTGCTAATTATACTTTCCCAAAGTTTGGCCGAAGTTAATACATGACCGGTCAATTTAACATTAAATGTTCTACACTGAAATAAATTACACATAATAACTTTGTTAATTTCTTTAGTTACTCAGATTCAAAATCGGGTTAGGTCTGAAAGTTTTAATTGTGTGTAATAGATAGACAGATAGTGAACAATCTAAACCCATATAAAACAAAATAATTCATCTAGTATATAAAATGAATAAATGCAAAAATAATATTTTTACATTTAAAAGAAACAATATATAATACTCCACAAAATGGAACCGCCAACATGCCTTCTTTTCAATCTCGTTTTTAAATCAGGCAGCCTGCTCAAGACTGGTTGTATTCCAGACACAGTGTAATCATATATGTATTGGTATGGTAATTTATGCCAGAGTCAATCACATCCCGAGATAGAAAATCCCAATCTGCACGGCCCGTAGTCGGTTCATACATTGCCTCATCCATCCCTCCAGTGTCACTCACAACCACCCAAAAAATATAAAAATAAAATAAAAATAAATTAAATACTTTTTTTTAATAGTCCTCTGTCTGATAGAGCAGCTAAAAATCAATAGCATTTGAGGCGGCTGGAGGCGGGCAGCTGGGGAGGTAGAAGAGTGAGAGGAATTAACAAACTGGGGAGGTAAAAGAATGGGAGGAGGTGATATTGCGACGCCGCACGCAATCTAGTTAGAGGCCCCACCCACCCACTCTACTTCAAAGCAGCCCAAACGACCTTCCTGCTCTCATTACAGCAACCACTCGAAGCATCTCCCTGAACGAGTGAGTGTCTACGTACGCAAACACACAAGCACACAGATATACGTGGATCGAGGGCTCGCTCACCAGAACTACGTACGCAAACACACAAGCACACAGACACATCGATCGAAAGCTCGCACGCAAGTACTTACGTAGGCAAGCATACAAATCGAGAACTGTGCATCGTGTACTGCTGTGGACCTGTCGGTGTATAACAGTTTTCCTTGTTCCGTTGTTCGTGGACGCGCGTGGCCACTGGCGTGCTTGAACTACAGGTGTGCTCTGATAGTGTTTCAGATAATATTTACCGTGTCAATCAAAAGAAAGACGTGATCATAAGTGTCTTCAGCTTTTAACTGGCAGGAAGAAAAAAAAACAAGCAAAAGCCATCATATAATTCATTCCGTTACTATGGTAGAACTCGAATATAAAACAACCGCAACTTCAGGTCAATCTGTGGTTTTATATCTTGTATCCAGTGTTGAATGCAATGATGATATTGATGATGATCGTGATCATGAAGGATAATCATTTCTAACATTAGTTGATTTCACAACGCAATAATTGTGCCTATAAAGACTCACGATAGGGGTCAATCCGGAAGCTGGAGTAGAGCCAGTTTCTATGCATTAGAGAGCGAAGTGTGCTGATTCATAAACAATTAAGTCTGGAGTCTAGACAGACTTGATGTCAGGAGAATAATAATGCTAGCGGCTGGCTAGCATTATGGCAGAAGAGGAGAGCCAGTGAACCATCCTTCGCTCTGTTAAGTTTTCTAAAAACACGTGACCCCTCCTTGAGCGCCAGAAAGCCTATCTTCACTCTTTTCATTTCTCCACAAAACTGATGTGATATGATGTGACGTGGCCCCTTCTGGAGAAGGAGAGAACCATTCTTGCCCTTTTATGTTCTTCTGGAGAGCCAGAGAGCGATCCATCGCAGTTTATGCTCTCTACAAGAGTGGCATGAAGTGACGCCCTTCCATCCTTCGATTTGTTATGTTCTCCGAAGACTAGAGTGATGCGATCCTTCCGGAAAGCTAGATCGCTAACATCGCTCTGTCTGCGGTCTCTAAAAAAATTCTGACGTGAAGTGACCCACCTTCTTCTGAAGAACCATAGAACTGTTCTTCGCTCTGTTATACTCTCTAAACACGTATGTATGTTGACTCTCTCTCTCTCACACACACACAAACAAACTTCCGGTCAGCCAAAGGCAGTCTTTGCTCTGTTATCAAAAAAACTGACGCAAATGACCCTTTCCGGAGAGCCAGATTGCAGTGGACCGAGAACTGACCCCACCTTTCCATGCTACGCGGACGGCGGCAGCTGTTGCAGAGACATGGGGAAGTCAGTTGGCACCAGTGAAGAAAGTAAAAAAAACAAAACGGTGAACATAAAACTTTACACATACGATCTGAAAACCTGCCCAAATAAAGCAAAAAAAAGAAATATAAATGTAGAAGAAACTGCACACACACACATACAAACAGCAGAAGAAACTGCACACACAAAACGGCAAAGAACTAAAAAAAAAAAATTCTGAAATTAGCTTAACTTATTCTATAATGTTTTTAATAAAATGATTCCGTATTGTTCTTAAAATGAAAAGATAACTAACATCTAACACGCCATGAACTTTTAGCACTGTAAGCTTTCTTTACCCTCTTCATAAAAATTGATACTACCGCCAGCACATATTACTGGTATGATTTACGTGATTACATATTACTGGTATGATTTTACGTGATTACATATTACTGGTATGATTTTATGTGGCTAGACATGAGAAGTCCTTGGTATAGTCTGAACATGAGACGTACATAATGCACGTTTCAGTTACTGTTCAGCTTGACATGAGAAGTACTAATTCATGTTCCTGCTACTGTCCAAAAACGTAATCAGCACATGATCTTAGTAATGTTCAGTTTTCAATGAGGAGTACATCATTTATGCAGCTGACAGGCAAAACAGCAAAAGTGAACATCTTGTGCATTAACAACCCACGTGTCTACTATTAATTAGTAGGCGCGTGCAGCACAAAATAGTTCATGCACAAAATGTTCAAAACTGGGAATTCCATTGCTAATTCACGAACATGTTATGTTTAACTTGACCTGAGAAGCACATAACTCTTTCATAAGATCAAACCTTTACTTTCACTAGACCTGGAAAGTACTTAACTCTTTCATGTATCTGCTACTGTTGAGCTTGTCCTCACAAATACAGTAGTATTTCATGTATCTACTATTGCTAAACTAGTCCCGAGAAAAATATAACTATTTCATATATCTACTAGTGTTAAACTAGTCCTGAGAATTACATAACTAGTTCTTGTATCTACTTCTATTAAATTAGCTCTGAGAAGTATAAAATTAGTTCAGGAACTTAGGATATTTAAAACAGACATTAAAAGTACGGGCAGCACTTCAAAGAATCACAAGGGACAGGAGAAGATAAGAAAGGAATGAAAAGGGGCAGAATACCTTCATTTGCTAGTGAAACAAGCAAAATCATATTCTACTGATGAAGTCAGATAATTGGTTAATGTAACCGTGGTTAAAAAAATATTCAACTAAAATAAAATAAACAAGCACCAAATCAAAGGCTGGCAAGACGGAATAAATAAAAACGAGTGAGAGAGAGAGGGGGGGGGAGATTTCAGAGTGAAAATAACACTTCTTTCAATTAAAAATGTGTAATAATAATATTTATTTGTATTTTTACTGCGTGTTCTCGCCACAGGGATTCAATTAATTTCAAAACAGAGCACCATGGCCAGGATTTGTCTTTCACTCCTGATGTTACATTTTTAAAATGTAACGATTACAAAACAAACAACAACAAAAAAAAAAAAGAAAACTTTTTGGTTCCTGATTTACTGCTATTAAGGTTTTATTAAATATTTAATAACCATACAAATGTCGTCCACCTGATACCATGGACACTTCTTTGAGTCAACACATATGGATGGAAAACAGCAAAGAAAGAGAGAAGAAAAAGCTTAGATAAACCATTTATTTGCAAATCACTTCATATTCAGCTCGTCTTAGCAGATAACACTTAAGAGTCTCGTAAGAACGTGACCCACATGACAGGAAATTGTATGACAAGCTATGCAAGCCTTCGTGATTTTGTTTCTAAAACTACATCAATCAGCGTGCATAGCACGAACATTCCACCATTTCTCTATTTATTTCATTTTAAAATAAACTGATTGGCCTATTAATCGTGTTCTTCTCTCGAGTTTTGACTTGTTCATATTTCCTATGTTCTGTTCTACTTCAAATGCAGAAGGAAAAACTAACTCTTCCTCGAAGGCGAGTTTAAAAAACGAAGGAAGCATTTCAGCAGCAAATCAAGCGGTTGTCCTGGGAGAGAAATAGCCACAAATTCCCTGCTATGGCTGTTAATGATTTTACTTAAAAGTGCATTTCCGCGAATGCTGGGTTGTACCCCTGAAAAAAGAAAATAGTCCACTAACCTGAAACCAGGAAATGAAAACTGAACTAGCAACAATCTGCGCTCTCTCTCTCTCTCTCTCTCTCTCTCTCTCTCTCTCTCTCTCTCTCTCTCTAGTAAGCAAGCAAGGGATCGGGGTGTTTTGTGCTTTGTTTATATTTTTGAAATCTTATTTGTGCTTTGCTAAGAAAGCCATAGATTTCCGGGAGAGAAGAAAAAAACTCGAAAAGAAGTTTACCTAATGAAAGCCGCTTTCCCTGGGGAGGTGAAACAGACGGGAATGAAGAGGAGGTAAAAGAAAGTGGGGAGAGGAGTAAAAACGATAAAATTAGTTTTTGGAAAAAAGCTAAACACCCGGATTTATTTTTTCAGGTTTTGTTTTATTTTCGACCTGCGCTTATTCTGACGTTAACACGTGATGGGAACAACAACGATAAATAGAACAATGTGGATTTTCGAGATAGGATCTATGTGCATCGCACACTGTGTGTGTGTGTGGTGTGTGTGTGTGTGTGTGTGTGTGTGTGTGTGTGTGTGTGTGTGTGTGCGTGTGTGTGTGCATGCGTGACACAGAGAGAGAGAGAGAGTTTGGAATAGGGTACACAGTGTGGGTGTTGAGATTGTAACTGTTTTATTTGCCTTTAACGTTAGGATTGGTCTGAAGTACTCGGCGTGGGTAGATTGTGTTAGGCTGGTGGGGAGAAAGTTTTATTTGCCTTTAACGTCAGTGCGGCATAACATTTCAAATTAATTGTTTGTTTCAGATTGCTGTCGGGTGGAAAATTTATTTTTATAATGCAACGCAATGTTAATGCAAGTCCGCAGTAATGTAATAAGTGCATTTGATCAGACTCATATATACCAAGAGTAGGGGGGGGGGGGACTTCGATCGTTCTGCGAACTGGCGGCGATATGGTTGGAGGATGGACGCTTAGAAAGTTAGGTGGGAGCGGACAGATAGATGGAAAGAAGAAGAGAGAAACAGGAAGAGCTGTACAAAAACACACAAATACACGTTCATGTGCATGCGTACTGAAATGCATATAAGGATTGCAAACATACAACAAGCAAGCGTGAGAGGGAATGGGTGAGATCGAACCGCTTAATGATTCAGATTTTATAGAAGTCTAATCAATATTAAGCAGTTCAAACTACTAGCTGACGTCATGCCTACTACAACTGCTCAGGCGCGAATTAAAATATCGCTACCGTCATGCTGTCACATACAGTTCTGCAGTACTTTGCTGCAAAATATTAGGTGCAGTCAAGCCGTCTATGCTCTAGCATTCTGACATTCCCAGGCATAATAAGTTATGTTCCATTCATACATATGAAAATGTCATCTTTCTCTCTCTCCCCCCCCCCCACTTCTTTTCTCTCTCCATTCTTCTTTTCTTTTTTCTCTTAAATAGTTGTCTGAACATTCATATGCATAGTGCTCAATAAAAAAAGTTTTAAAGTATTTATGAGAAATAAAACACAGTAATGTCTGTCACAGTCCAGAACAATGCCGTCTTAGTCACTCTCTTTAAATAATACATACTCATTTTTTTTTTGTCTGATTAAATAATTAAGCTCTGTAAATAGGTGGATAAAATCAACACATTATAGATGACACTTCTCTGGTATTTATGTATTTGTTAATTTTTTTTTAATTTTTGAAAGAATATTTCCACATGTCTTTGGATTTGTAATTTGAGGCGGAAATACCTCAGTGAGTTAATAAACCGATAGAGATTCAATAAACTGAAAATATTTCACAATTAGCCGAATATATTCAAACTGATTGTTGAAACCTGGTATATTTTCAATTTCTTTACTAAAGAAAAACAAACAAAAAAAAAACCTGCAAAAAGGTGTGCTGAGGTGGGTGAAATCCATGTTCCTATTATTTAGTAATCAATTTTCTAGCAGGAACACCTTTCACATCCTGCTTTGACAACCGTCAGCAAAAGCCAAAAATACTTTTCATAAAACACATATACAGAAGGAAAAAAGTCATAGGGAAACAGAAATACAGCCATATATCTATGAACTAAAACTGTATAAATCATTATGGACGTTTGTTCTATCAATCTTTCTTGGTTACTTCACCGAGTCTTTCATGTCTTGATGTTATCAATCGTGCCAATATTTTTCATGACCTAAGTAATGTTTTGTGTCACTCTCTCAGGTCTTTGTGTGTATGTGTGTGTGTTGGGGTGGGGGTAGTGTGCGCGCGCGCTTTCATGTCTTCATGGCATGTGCCACTCTTTCATGTCCTGACATAATGTTCCGAGCTATTTTTCAAACCTCAACATACTCATTTGAGCCATTATTTTAAGTCGTGACGTAATGCTGTGTTTATTCTTCCAAATCCTAATGTAACCATTTCGGAAATTTCTCTCAATAATTATATCCGGCTTTCGACAATTCTTTCTTATCTTGCCTTAATCATTTGGGCCATTATTTCAAGTCTTGACTAATGTTTAGTGCCATTTTTTTTTTTTTAACAAGTAAAGAAATAAATGAATGAACTTGCTGATTACTGCTGTCTATTAACAGGATTGAAAAATAACAGAGTCAAGGAATAAATCAGAACCAAGGATAAATAATATAAAAAACAAGAAACTAAAAATACACCGGAAGAGCATTAAGAAACTGACGCGTAAGCACATTTCACGTACATAGCATTCATCCTTCTGAGGGAATGGAAGCAGTTGCACCAAAAAGGTAAGTTAAGCGCAGTTCGCACTAGTCAATAAATCTTAGGGAAAACTTTCCGAATGGTTCTTGTTTGAAAATAAATGCTGTAACCGATTCTGTCCGAAGGATTGTGTCATTGCGCTAAGTGTGAAAGGGCTGCGCATACATTCAATAAAGGGTCGTCATTAATGCCTAATAATTAGAATGCAAATCACTGGCTGAGCCAAAGGCGAAACCTTACAAGACAGTTACTCTCTTCACAATGGTCAGGGAATTAGGCATATTTTAAATACAGGCTTCTCTCGTTAACACAGCAAAAGACCCATATGACTCAAAACGAATCCTATACAAACATGTTTAATTAAAAGACAGAAAAAAAAAATATTTGCTGTAAAGGGTTTTTCCCTCTCTTTAATTTTTTTTTAAAAAAAGATATTAATTAATTTTTATAAAATATTATACTAATTTAAAAGGCACAGAATGCTATCGAAAGAAAAATCGGTTCTGCATCTGATGATTTCTAATAAACTCTTCCCATTTGTAAACGTTTTCAACTTTTTTCCCCATCCTCTCAGGCACCCAACTGCTTTATGGCTTCAACCAAAGTTGGTTATTTATCGTGATTGGCCGCGTGCTTCTCTGCACGGTGCCTGACAATTCTGCGATGTTGTGTGCGTGCGCGTGAGTGTGTGTGGGTGCGTGCACCTGCGCACACGAACGCCTAGGAGTATGACCTTTACCGTACAATCTGGGTAAAACATTTTTAAGTTGTTTGTGGGTGTTTTTTTTATACCTGAAGTTTAATTTTTTTTCTTCCCCCTTTTAAATCGAAAAGAATGTGTGGTTTCACTTGCTTCCATCATTCAAACCGACCTCACGCGTCACGGCACTTCTAGCACGTGCTTGTCTAACTCGCGAACTCTAGTTGCAGGCGGTCACTTCCTTCACCGCATTTACAAACTAAACAGCATTCGTCTTCAAAAGCCTGCATTTCCCCGAAGTCAACGTTTACATCAAATAAACAACTAGAAGTGTGTGTGTGTGTGTGTGTGTGTGTGTGTGTGTGTGTGTGTGTGTGTATTTTAAATCTCTGAAATAGTATTTCAACCCTAGTAACTAGTAAACTAGTGTGACGGTGCCTATTCAGTCTCGTTATCTATGTAATCTCTTTTTCTTTCATTGTTTTTTTCTTATCATTGTTTATTTCTAGAAAATTGTTGAAGATTTTTTTTTTTTTACAAAAATATATTATATTTATAGTTACATTAAAGTGCTTTTTTAAAATTTTAATAAATGATATATTATACCCTTATGGTTCTACAAAGAGCCTTGTAGCAAATTGTGAGTTTATTCATAAACCACGACAGATGAAAGTCGGAAATAATGGAAAACTTTAACAAGCGAAATAACTCACACTCTTTCATAAAACACGATAGATAATAGCCGGAAATAATTCATATCTTGCCTAACAAGGGAAATAGCTCATACTCTAATACAAATGATAGCATAATTTATCTTAAATCATTGCTGACCGGTTAGTATACTTGAATCTATTCACATTTTTCCCGACCTCGCCTCCCAGGTCACGTGTATTTGTATGTGCTGGACTTTTTTTTCTTCTCGATAACATCTTTCCCTCACAGGAACCGCAATAGACTTTTCATCTTTGCTGCTCTGTCGTGGTTTATTCCAATGAATATATGTTAGACTACCAGTTTCAGCTTTTAATAACAGCTTTTGCAGTATTTATTAAGAAAGATATATTTTATAAGTCATGGAGTAGAGAAGAAGTATAGATACATTTATTGATCATTTCATGCTAATACAATCGAAAATAAATATAAGATTAGAGACAACGCTATCGGCATCAGAAACTACATAAGCTCAACAGGTTACGGCAATGACTGGACACAGAGAGATTTGCGTGCGCACTTACGGAAAATCGTTAATACTTTCAAATTTTTGTATATTAATCCAATTATGAAATACTCATTTACAACTTGCCTATATTTGTAAAATCTTATTCGGGTTGTCGACTTGAATTTCGGTAAATGAAGTCATTCTCTGCTAGTCTGCATGCGGGGGTGGAGGTTTTTTTTTTTTAAGTTTATTAAATCCACACTGCTGAAGATATGTTTGTCCTGTGATTTAAAATATATATATTCGTGCATTTACAATCACTCAATACTAAATTTTATTTGCATTGCATTCACAATTCAGTTCTTTTTTATGTGACCGATCAATAGACAAAATAAACAGTGGCTTTATAGTCTGAATTTCGATTCATAAAGATGTGGACGGTTCTTGGAAAGATCCGTAAATATATTAATACACATCTGAATTCTGAATTTTGTTTTCTTGTTCTTTTCTGCGATGTAAACAAGACACGTAAAAGTCTTCGCAAAGTCGTTGGAAAATCGTTGAAGCGAAAGGAAGGGGAGGGAAGCTTCTTGTGTAAATACTTCCTTAGTTTACATAGTTTGCTTTTGTTGAAAAGCTTAACACGACTGCCAGACAACACACACACACACACACACACACACACACACACACACACACACACACACACACACACACACACACACACACACACTATGAAAATATGTACCTGCTATTAACCAAATCCTGCCCATAAAGGCTTTTCTTAAAATATTCTTTTGTACCACAAACCTATTTCGATGTGATAAATTCTTGTGAAGTTTGGATTTAGACACACAAAAACAAAATACATGTAATGCTTGGGTGATTGTAGCGCATCTTATGCAGTTGTGTACAAAGTCAAGAAATGTATTTACTTAAAACTATAAAAGGGTGTTAGTACAATGTACAAAAGCGCATCGAATTCCTTTACCACCACCACCCATTATACAGGTGTGTGAGATGCATTCGCTTTTTTTTTTTTATTCAAGTATTATTATTTTATTGGTTTGACTGCAAGCACATATACTTTTTTTGTAAAATAAAAAAACTTAAAAAAAAACTTTGGGTCGAAATAAAAGAAGGAATCTCTGTTCGATAAAAACTTTCCAGATGCTTCTGGAATTACAGGCACACGTTTTCACTACAGGAAAGGTGAAAAGGGATTTTTATTTTTTTTTAAACTAAAAGAAAACAAACATATACATTTTTTTCAATTTCTAAAAAAACAAACAAAAAAAATGTCAGTTACCATTTTTTAATTTTTTTAATGAAATAATGTATCTCTCTCTTTAAAAAAAAAAAATCTTTAAGCAATTTGACAAGTTCCTTGTTAGTGGTGTAAATGTTCGTGGAATGCGAATGAATGTTCGTGTGTGATAGCGGGAACTGAGCATGCCAGTGTGTCATAAATCTGATGCAGACTCAACTGATAAGCAAACATGAGAAGAGAACACACACAAATACACAACCGTACACATACAAACACAAAACACACACACAAACCAAGCATAGGCCTACATACTCATGCACATGCTCACAAGGCAAAAAAAAAAAAATTCTAATTTTTCCACCTCTCTAAATACTGAAAATATAAAGCCACACGTTTTCGGCAAAAATCCAGAAATTACTCATCCATGACAAAGTGAAATATTGAACAATCATAGCACAAAAAAAAAATCCCCCCAAAAAAACCCACGGGTGGATAGTTTCCTTTACTCTAAGGTGTGGCACTTTAGTTGTGTTTCGTTGTCCGTTTGGTGCATAATGACGTACTCAAAACTAACTGCCTACAGTTGCAAGGTTGCTGCTGTGCTCTAACTGAAGTAAATTCATACAGAAATTATTTCGGAAATAAAAGGTTTAAAAGATCACATTCATGCATAAATTCAACAATTATTGTCTGGAATATGTGACTCAACGATAACATTACTAATAAAACAAGAACACATGGACGGTAGTATTTTTAAGAGATTTTGTTTCAGAAAACGTTGCTTCCTTTGTCTACTAAACTGCCAATTTTCCACAACACTCTGGCATAAACAAAATTTATTTGCCTTTTAACTATTCAACGATAATTAAATTATGATTTGGCCAACATGAGTATACTGAAATATCTTTCGTAAACTAACTTAGTAATGACTTGGCCCGGATACTGAAATTTCTTTGGGTGTAGCAACTAAACTATGACATATGATATAACTTTATAGTTTACTACAGTTTCTAGTAGCGAAGCAACTAAATAATAAACTGACCTTGATACTGCCAATCCATGAAAGAAGTAAACAAATAATGTCTTGATCCAGAAATTACGATTTCAAGTGAATTAAACGAAGTATGACTTTACCTATATGTTACATTGGCTAAGTAAACTAGAATATGACAAAAAGATATCGCCGTTTTAAGTAGAAATTAGTAAAATTATGATGACCCATCTACTGCAATTTTCAAGTGGTGGAGTAATCAAAGTATGGCTTGATCTGGATATAGTGCCATTATTACTAATGAAGTAACTAAATTGTGGTGATTTGCATAAACAAAATTTATTTGTCTTCTACGTCGATAATTAAAATAAGATTTGGCCAGTATGGCTTGACCTGAATATAGTGCCATTATGACTAAAGAAGTAATAATTTTATTCGAATGAAATCTTGCCATTTCTATTGGTGAAGTAACTAATAATAATATATACATAAAAATTTGACCCCGAAACTATCATTTCTAGAAGTGACGTTACTAAATTATAACTTGACCTAGATACCACAGTGTTCAGTAGCGAAGTTTCGATTAGCTTGATTATTTTTTTATTTGGAGGGTTATTTAATAAATATTTTGATTCGTCAGAATCCAACTCTATTTCTGTATGGGCTTTGTGGGGAGGGGAGGAGGGAATTTCCTCCTTTCAAACCACTGCAGCGGGTATAAAATTTAAAAAAAAAAAGGTTTAAACAAGCTAATCTTTCAGACAACCCGCGATCTAAAAACTGATAGCGACACGGTTGTAAATCAATAAACAGGCAATGACACGGTTATAAATTCAATCAATTGCAATCAATAGACAGGCAGTAACACGGCTATAAATACAATCAGATGCAATCTCTATAGAATGGCAGTGGCACGTTATAAATTCAACCCTGTACTCTAAACAACGACACGGTTATAAATATATCTAAGGACAGATAAGAGGTCAAGAAAGGATACACACTGCTACAGTGAAGTGTAAAAAGCAAAAATTCACGCTGACAGTGGATTATGGACTGGCAGGGAAAGAGGAAAGACCAGTGTTTGGTAAGAATGTTTTCTTTGACTCATCAGTAAAATGCAATAAAATTCTGGATAATCCGGTTAACAGAGACACCAATTTCGCCATGGAGATCTAGTCTCCTTTTTCCTGTTCCCGATTCTCAGTAACAAGACCACCGCTGCGCCACTGTCGAACCTGGTGTCTTTTGGCTGTAAGGCAAACATAAGGACTGAGTATGGGATCCGTGGAACTACTCGCGAACCTCTCCCAGTATAGCAAAGGCTCGGAATGCAATGTAAGTGCACGTACGACACTCCTCGAGAGAGAAAACAGTAAGAAACTGAACGAGCTACTGCAAAGTCAATACAATCAGAAGCGCCCGTGATAGTGCGTAACGCCCGGGCCAGTAACCGACAACCAATCCGGGCAGACTGTGTGTTTGAACATACATAAAACTAGCGCGTCTGACGCGAGGTCATTCACCGTGGCGAATGGTTTTCTCGCAGTTTCCAACAAACGAATGATCACTACCACAAACTGCAAATCACTGCAAGCATTACTAATATGGATTAGTGGGTTGTCTTAAATGCTTAACCTTGAACCCAAATAAAAGCCATCATAATCTCTCTCTCTCTCTCTCTCTCTCTCTCTCTCTCTCACACACACACACACACACACACACACACACACACACACACACACACACACTCAGCTGCAAAACTTGTTCCCGTTTCAGTCAGTACTATTTACATGCATGACGATTCCCTCCCTTAGTCCTATTTATGTAAAGTTAGAACGCCATATGAATGCGGTAGGAGGGGAAACGATGTGTGTGAGTTACAGGCCTAAGAGACTAATGTGTGGGTACACCCGTTCTCAACCTGCTAAAGTGCAAATTAATATAATTCATTTGTTGAAATCATGATACTAGACATAAAAATGAAAAATAATTCAGTCATAGTGTCTGTCTTCTGCAGTTTATTTCAGCAGTAACAGTTGGTACCATACAGCATCACAAGAATCCCTCATTCTTTTAATAGTAATAATGTACCGATAATGATCCATAATTCTATAATTCACAAACTGGCTTTATTATGTATCAATTGCAGTGGTTTAGTTTTTCACAATTCCCGTACTGTGACCTGGCTTTTTGTTTTACATATATGTGGCATGTCCCCCATCTTCTCATGCTTTTATTAAGATAATAAAAGATATGATTATCTTAATTCAAAATAATATTTTAAATAGTCATAATAGTTGACATTGTCACTTTAAATCTTTATAAACAGTATTTCCAGCATGACGCCCAGACATTTTAATTAGATTTAGCTTCTGTCTTCCAGACTGCCAATTACATAAAACCCTGATCAAGCTTGTCGCTCCAGCTGCTGCAAGTTACATAAAGCCTTAGTGTCTGTAAGAGGACTGTCCCTTAGCCAGTATATGCTCAGAACTGGATGCACAAAGTGTCAACCAGAATAAATTAAAATATGGAAAAGAGGTATTAGAATACATAAATAGGTGCACTAGAGAGACACAAATTTAGATACTGCCTTTTTCAGCCCACACAAGAGTCTCCTACAGTGAAGCTATTTCCTATAGTATATTTTCCTAGAGTGAATACTTATGAGTTTGTGGACTTGTAGAATTTCCTGGATTTTATAATTCAGTGAATTATTGCCAGAAGAGGTAGTATCATGTTTTCTCTAGTTTATTATTATTAAAACTAATGTCTTTCATTCCACAGATTATTTACATACCTAATGTTCATATATTGTGTGTGTTCAAGAATAATAAAGGTTTTGAGCAAGAGTGTGTGAGAGTGAGTTTTTCCAGCTATTTTCTCATCTCTCCAAATTGCACACTTCATACTCAAGGACCCAGGGGACAAAACCACCAATGCTGTAAAAGCTGAGGGACAGGTTTTCCTCTGGTCCAGATAAGTTAAAGAGAATGCTCAAAAGACATTGCCTTACAATGCATTGCATTACACTTCACTGCACTGCAGTTATTGTGCATAAAAACCCACAATAATTATGACATTTTAGAGTTACATTTTCTTCTGATTCCTTAAGTTATTTACTTCATTGTTTCCTATTTTGTTTTCTTTATTTTCTTTATTAAATTCTACATCATGTGTGTATTTGTTATGGGAACTGTATTCACCAAGGGGGTCAAGGGGCTCAGAGCTAGTTATTATGTGTTTACTCTAAGACTATACAGTTCATGATGCATCATGTTCATCTTTGCATCAGTTTACTAATTGTGCACACATGTGGCTGAGAGACGGGGTTAGTTTCCAATAAACAGGCAAGGGAGTAATTAACCAACACTGTAATTTTCTCGCCTTTCTTGCTTCCTGCACTAACATGTAACAATATGCCACAATAACAGCTGTTGTAAGCTAACTTTTCATCATACGTCAAGTTATGTGACCTATTTTTCATCAAATTTTGTCATTCACTTCAACTAATGTGAATACCTTATGACTGTACAAATCAAATGCTGATGACCTAGCATTCTTTTCGTCATACTACTAAGCATTTAACAGCTTTTCATCAAATATATGTTCTTTCTTTCCGTTAAATGTATTAATTGTAACTGATAACTGGACATTATAAGTATGACTGTCTCATGTCATTATACTCATTCTTGTCAATGTATATTTGTATCATGCATCAAACATTTGTGGTCTAACTTCTGAATGCACATTCATAAAGCACTCTGACTTCACTTTTCAACAAGTGACCTTATTCTTCATCCCGTCTTTTTAAATTCTGTGAATAACTTTATTTATATTTAACCAGTGTAACCCCATTATCTGTGACATAATTTTTCATCGTGCTCCGATCCTCGGTGCCCAAACAAATCTTTTCATCTCAATGTCTTTTCTCTGTGGTCTAACTTTTCATCGTACGTCTGTCCCATATCGCGCGCGGCTATTCTCTATGTAGTCTATGACTTTAGCATTCTAAGCACTAAGACCTTTATAAAATAATCATCATACGCCAGGCGACCTGCTTGAGGTTTTAATCAGGCGCTGACAACAGCAACCATAACAGCTAACAGACAGAGATCCGTCTCAAAATTCTCAAGACAAATCTGTAAGCTTTCCGATCACGACAAAGATAACTCTAATGAAATCAACATGACATCCGCTGAACGTAACTCCGCACACGATCGGCAAAAAGCCGATAACTAAGAAAGTATATGTAGCTATTCTTGAGAGTCGTTTTTTCTGCCAATTACTGTTTGTCATCGAGCTAACGTGATGTGATTTTCCTTTGCCTTTAATTTTTTTAAAGTTTTCGTCGTACGGCAGTCAACGTATTTCAAGTCTAGAGTATGCTTTCATCTTTAGCACGAATTGAATATCTAAAAAACGTTTTTCAACTTACAGCACATATTGCAATCTATACAGCACGTTTTCAAATTTCAGTACATATTCATTCTTAAGAGTATGTATTCAACTTTCAGCCTTTTCAATCTTAATTGTCAGCTCGTTTTTTTCCATCATAAGAGTGTGATTTCAACTTTAGCCTGCATTTTAATCTTAAATTATTTTTTAAACTTTTAGCAAGTATGCTGGCCTTACATAAAACGAAATTTCTATCCAATTCACATTGCTTTTTCTAGTGCTAAATACGAACCGACATTAAAATTTATTTTCCTTCTAGAAGTGGAGACATAATTAACAAGTGATCTTTATGTCTAGAGCTCGTGATACGATAGGGACTATTACTAGAACATCATTTTGCCATTACAGTCACTCCCATTCCCACAGGCAGTAAAATAAAACTATGTAAATTAAAACAGGAATGCCTCAAAGATTAAAATCCTTAAACACACACACACACACACACACACACACACACACACACACACACACACACACACACACACACACACACACACCTGTATTATATCGAAGTTATAAATCGCTTTGTCTGTCCCAACCCCTAAATCGCTTTGTCTGTCCCAACCCCTTCCTTCTTCCTCCCCCCTCCCCTACACTCCCACTAATAATACATTATTCAAAACACATCATCGTTATTTTAAAATTATCATGCAAAATGACCCAAACGCTAAAATAAATCTCATGTGAATTTCAAGCGATCATTTACACTGACAACAATAGGTCCCTAAGCGTCGATTGATATGAATGTAACTCTCTCTCTCTCTCTCTCTCTGTGCCCCCCTTTCTTGCATTATTTTGATTGCAATGAAACTACTGTGGCTTCGCATTCGATACTGTGTTCACCAACCTACACGTATAATTTAGGAACCTATATATATACAATAAAAAATAACAATACTTTACTAAAAAGAAAAACAACGATTCTCCTTAACTTAGTAAAGATCAGCATATTCATAGGTAGCGCTATTTTAGGGAAAGCCTTTTTGATATTTCCGTTTTAGTCACTATATTATCTATTTCAGTGGTTCCCAACCTTTTTACATCTACGGACCAATTTTCCAACTACATATAAGTTGCGAATCACAGCTATACAATTTACTGGTCACAAGCCTACTGGATAACGCAGCCGTGAACCACATGATAATGAACCGCGAACCACTTGTGATCAGCAGACTACATGTTGGAAACCACTCATCTAGCTCTCTCTCTCTCTCTCTCTCTCTCTCTCTCTCACACACACACACACACACACACACACACACACACACACACACACACACACACACTCGTGCGCGCTGAACAGTTAAAATTGTTCAAATACAAACATTGTACCACTTACATAAAAACATGCAAGCACTCATCCACATACATAACCCAATTCCAACCCCTACCACCAATCCTCACAACTCGCCACCCTGCCAATGTGGATAAATAAATTACACCTGGCTTTGATTGATAAGCGAACGTCTGGCCTGGCAGTGGGCCCAAGAGAGCTAATAATGATTGCAAGAACAGCCCATAAAAAAAAGTTACAAATACTACTAATAGTTGACCGCTGAGTCAGCTACTTCGTAACATATGTGTATTTAAAAAGCGCAACTTACATGACCTGTAAGTACTGGTCAGGAGCAGCATCAGGCCGTGACGTGACAAAAGAAATTTGGATCGAGTTTACTACGGAAGCACATGGTATTTTTCTTTTCTTTTCCATTTTTAAAAAAACTAATACCGCTAATGTATTTTCGTATTACACCAAGACTGCAGGATTACACGCAAGTTTCTTTCTTTCTTTCTTTCTCTCACGAGATGTTTTATACGTCAAAAAAAGTGCAAAAAGGTTACTGCAAACTGATCAGTTAAAAAGAAATGGCATTAGGTCATTGTACACAAAAGATCACTTAACACTAATAATTAGGTCAATGAATACTAACAGCTCTATGGGCATCAGTCCATGAAACTAATGTGTTTGAGAAAAACAAGATAGACTTCTAAGATTTCATTTGCAATTCAATTATATTAAAGTGTAATTGCACATGCTATTTTACGCTAAGTAATCTGATTTCGATTAAGAATTATGTGTCTTAACACGCAATTGTAGAAGGAAGAGAGTGTATGGACTAAAAGTAAAAAGAATCCTGGTCAAAAACAAAGAAAACACAAAAAGAAAGCGCGAATGTATGTTACGAATTTTGATTATTTTTTTTCAAAAAACAAAAAACAAAGCGAAGAGTATGGATTACAGAGTCTTGATTAAAAAGATGAGAGAGTATGGACGATGACGTATTGGTTTAAAAAAAAAGAAGAAGGAAGGGTGTGGACCATAAAGAAAGAAGGGGGTGTATGGACTATACACTATAGTCTTAATTTTAAAAAGGGGGTGTACGAACTATAGTCTTAAAAGAAAGGGGTGTATGGACTATAGTCTTAATTAAAAGAAAGAAGGGGGGTATATGGATTATAATCTTAATTAAAAAGAAAGGGGGTGTATGGAATATAGTCAATTAAAAAGAAAGGGGGTGTATGGAATATAGTCTTAATTAAAAAGAAAGGGGGTGTATGGAATATAGTCTTATTTATTTAAAACGAAAGGAGTGTATGGGCCATAAAGTCTTGGTTTAAAAGAAACAACGGGCAGTGTATGCTATAAAGTCTTGATTTAAAGGAAAGATGGCGGTGTATGCTCTATAAAGTCTTGGTTTAAAAGAAAAGAGTGTTTAGACTATAGTTTTGGTTTAAAAGAAGGAAGGGGGTGTATAGAGTCTTTGTTTAAAAGAAAGAAGGATAGGTATAGACTATAGAGAGAAAAAAGCAGTAAATCATGGCTACAAAGATAGAATACACAATCTGGGTTATAAAGGACCACCGGAAAAAACGCATCAACAGGCATGGAGTCATGAAGCACCCTTATCTGATATATCTTGGGGGGGGGGGGACTGGCCAGTACCAGAGAAAAGTTAATTTACGTGTAGCATGGATCAAATAACAGTTAGTTATCTCACATCTGTTTGTAAACGCTGCCCCAGTGATCAAGTGACTGGATGTGGTAGACTGGCAGGGTGTCCAGATTTCACTTCTAACAGAGATAAATCATTCACTTCAGAAAATCTACCGACTGGTATAGATAAGTAGAAACTACTTACTCCATATGGCATAGAAAACCCTGTGGTAATTATACTAACTTCAAAGTAATATCATTTAGTAGTTTATGATTATAGTGAAGAATGAATGTGTGAATTATATCATTTACTAAATTCTGTTTCCACATTAAATGCATTGCAAATGGTTTAACATATATTTTCAATATGGCGCGGGATTATAAACTGGTAATGTTTATTTAATTAATTAATATGTCAATGAACAGCAATAAATAAGTAACTCGCTACCATGAAATTTGTGAACCCCAATATGCTTTTTGATACCAATGAATAGATCAGTGAAGCGCAAAAAATATTTCACTGAAAACTAGCATTTTACTAAGTATTAAAGGAAACTAAACGTTATTAATGGTAACAGCAAAAATAGTAGTAGTAAAAGCAATAATACTAGTAAATATAGCATAGTAGCAAAACAGTTAACTGTTTTAACTGCACTGAGCACTGAGAGGTAACTAAATACCAGTGATAATAGATTATTGAACACTAAGAAGTAACTAAATAATACCAGTGGTAATAAATCATTTGAACACTAAGAAGTAACTGAATGCCAGTGATAACAGGTTACTACAACACCAGTATAACGAGATCAATAAGCATAACAAGTGGTAATGAAATATGAGTAACGATCACCAAGAATATCAGTGAGGAGTGATCAATGAACACCGAGAATATCAGTAAGGGGTGGTCAATGAACATCGAGAATATCAGTGAGGAGAGGTCAATGAACACCAAGAATATCAGCGAGGAGTGTTCATTGAACACTAAGAAATAAATGAGAACATGTCAATGAATACCAATCGATTATAGAACACCTGCACAATTAGTCACTAAAAACCAACAGAACACACTGCGCCAACGAAAAGGTAACTGAACACCGGCATGTTTTAAGTATATCAATAAAAAGTTCATTCCAGATAGAGACATCCCCCCCCCCCAAATTAAGCAATTAAAACGGATCGTGTAACGCTGACTATTACTTGATGACCAGACCTGATAGTCCGTTTCCAATAAACACAAGTATTTATCTAGAGTAATTTAGGGCACCGCCTGGTTTTCGCGTTCTCAGTCTGAATGAGACGAGGTATTACACAGAAAGCCAGGCTTAAACAAACTGCACGATTCAGTATGGAGAATTAGATATTGCCGTACAGCTTTATCAGCATTAAATTAGATATTTCGTACTAGAATCAAACATTAAAAAAATATACTAATATTATTATTGCTGATGTGGCTAGTACTATTATTGCTACTAATACTACTAATGGAGTTGCTAATAATACTACTGCTACTACCAATGCTATTATTACTAATATACGTACTATTTTTGTTACTATTTATATTAGAATACTGCTCCTGCTAATGCTACTACTACTATTACAATTAATATAGCGGTTGTTACTCTTACTACTAATAACACTGATGTTACTGCTACTACTAAAAGTGTTACTGCTCCTATTACTCCTAATACTTTCTTAGGACTACTAAAGTACTAATAATACTGCTGTTACTGCTTTATTATTAACACTATAGCTGTTACTGCTATTACTAACACTGCAACATTTACTATTACTCCAATACTCATATTGCTGCTGCCACTACTACTATTACTACAAATACAACTACTGCTACTATTACTAATAATACTGCTCTTACTACTAATATCAATACTGCTGCTAAATACTACTATCACTATTAATATTAATACAGTTTCTACTAGTGTTGTTGCTACTATTACTAATACTGCAGCTATTACTATTACTACTAATGCTGCTGCTCTTACTGCTACCAATATTATTACTACTACTGCTATTACTACTATAAATACTAATACTGCTGTGACTACTACAATTTCTACTAATTGCTACTACTACTCCTACCAATACAAAAATACTGCTGCTGTTACTACTACTACTATTAATGCTGCTGCTACAACTACTGCAGCTAATAAAAAAAATAATAGTAGCAGAAGAAAGTTGGCAATTCAATGTGTGAGCTTTCTTGTTTAAATGACTACAAAGGCAGCTAATGAAATTAAACTCATTTTTAAAATTTTCGTTTTCTAAAGTTCTGAGATTGCTGAGTTAATATATATTCACATGCAGAAAACATTTAAGTCAAACAGGTAGAAATCAATAATAGATGTGTGAATTTTAAATGCTGTATTCAATCGCGATGATGAAATGTCAAACTAAGACGTGTAATTTGAGTGAGTGAGTGAGTGAGTGAGTGAGTGAGTGAGTGAGTGAGTGAGTGGGTGGGTGAGTGCAATAGAGAGAGAGAGAGCGCACTGCTACGGGTCGAACTACAATTAAATTTCACTCACTCTCTACCAAAATCGTTTGCATGTTACTCCCCTTGTCTATCACTGTTACCCGGGGTGGACAGGCAAAAAGGTGCTGTGCAAACAAAAGATTTTTTTTTAAAATTATTTTTGAAGTGTTGTCTGTTCGCTACGTGACCCAGACAGCAGGTCAGCGTTTGCTCCTTAAGGCCAATGACCTGAGAAGCATTGCCCATCACACTCAAACAACCGAAGACCTGACCAACTTCCGGTCACACATGAGTCGAGGTGAGGGGTCAGGAGTTACAAGCCCTTTTTTTCCTGCACCTCTGTGTTCGTGTACGCATTGTTTGGATAGACGAAGCCTCTCTACAACTAAACTTGGATTTGAACTTTGCTTGCGTGCCACGTGTGGAAGATTTCTGCGGAAAACGTCTTTTATTCTATTGCTGTTCGAACCACGCTGACCTCGAGACAAATGTAGGGATTAGTTCCTATTTACAGACATGCACATGAAGAGACAGACGGTCAGGTATAAACTGATAAGTGAAGTAAGCCGTATTCAAGTCTAATAGATTTTCAGGCAAAGAAAGAAAGAATACAACATGCATACTTAGGCATTCTGTACTTATGAGAATGTTTACTCCTAAGTCGAAATACCGTTCAGGCCTGAAAATGGCGACTAATTTAGTCGCCATGGCTAGTGAAAAAAAAAATTGGCGACTAATAAAAAAACTTTAGTCGCCAACTGCGAGTGCGCTAAAATGAACTTTTTTGTGAACAACTATGGGTTTGTAAATTTTCCTATCCGTATTTTTACTCAGCCCGGAAGTCCCCAAATTTTCACTCTTCATTTCCTGTACAAAGATCAACAATGAAGCGATCGGCAAGTGGTGCCCAGAGATCATTCCTCCCAAAGTGGAAGCATGAATTTTCCTGGTTAATTTTTGATGAGACAAGTAAGAAAATGACCTGTGCGATCTGCAAAAAGTACCCAGCATTGGTGGGAAAATGCGACTTCATCACGGGCACTGACAATTTTAAAAAAGAGACGCTGCAATGCCACTCCATTAGCAAAAAGCACATTGCTGCACGCGATGCTGACCTGTCTAGGCAAGGTTCAATAGTGGCTGGTCAGAGTACAATCCATGCGGCGTTTGTTCAGCAACGAACGAAACAGACTGAAAAGGACAATGTGGACTTGAAGTGCAAACTTAACACTGCATATGTGCTGGCAAAAGAAGAGCTGCCCTTTACAAAGTTCAAACCGCTTCTTGATCTTCAAAAGAAAAATGGACTTGATATTTCGTCCACCTATGCAAACCACGTGATGGCAGCAAAATTGGTACACACCATTTCAGAAACCTTCAAAGATGAGGTTACCTTCTATTTTATTTTTACATCGAATTGTGTTAACAATAGACTTAGAATTCTAGCATGATTTATTTATTTATAATGTAATTTCACTTCACTATTGGCAATAGTAGACACAAATCAAAGCATTTTTTAAAAAATTAGATAAACAACAATTGTATTATTAATAGTTCCAACAATAACAATAGCAGCAAGAGATAAAAAAAGAATATTAATAATAAAATAATAATAGTAATACCAAAATAAAAAGACACGGAACTCAATGACGTCAAAAAGCAAACATGCATAGGCAAAATACAGATTACGTCACCCCCTGTGTGCATGCTGAACCTTTTGCTCTAAACATTAACATAAAGAGCAACATGGTTTTTATCGTGATCATGTGCCATTTTAATAACGCAGCCCGGAAAAATAACTCGTAATGCACTATCGGGATTCAGTCGCCAGTTACATTTCTTCTAGATCTAAATTATTTGGTAATACTATTTATAAAAATAAAAATTAATTAAAATAAAATAATACATTATAATAATATGCAATATTATGGATTAAAAGTTATGCACATAAACACGGTTTTTATCATTCGTTTTTCTTTTGCATCTATTCTGAATGCTGATAAGCTAAGTTAATTTAACCGGTTTCCACCAGTGGCACTCTAACTTGTATCACATTGTTTGTAGGTTGGTTGTACAGTGAAGAGCAACAGTTACATCAGCATAATGGTTGATGGTGCAACAGATAGCTCTGTGAAGGAAAATGAGGCAATCATCTGTCGCTGTCTTCAAGATGGGAAACCATTCAACAAATTTCTTGATGATGATGATTGATTATTGATAACTTTATCAGATTAAGTTGAAAGTAAAAATAAAAACATCACTGTAAAACAATACAAAATTGAGCTTTCGTTGTAAAAGACCTTCTTCAGAAAATTAAAAAAAATTCAAACTGAAATATCATAGATGAAATCACACATTGATTTGTATAACACTGACATCATTTGCTCTCTTTCTCTCTCTCTCTCTCAAACTCCCCCCCCAAAAAAAAAATTATCTTAATAATATCTAGCTACTACTTTTATTAATAAAATTGACACGATACTATAGCTAATAACCACATGACCACCCAGATTACCTGAACAAAACAGTATTTTTTTTATGTTAGGCTATTTTGATTGTCTAGAAAAAAATTAAATTGGCTAGTAAAAATTTTAGTTTGGCTAGTAAAATTTTTAGTTTGGCTAGTAAAATTTTTAAGTTACTAGCCAAAGGCTAGTGGGACTTTTTTTTCATTTTCAGGGCTGCCGTTAGTAGCCAAAGTTTTGATGAATAGTGATGTTTATCCCTGATATAAATGCCCCGACTACTATAAAACAACTAGAAGGCCAAAACATTTTCCATAACACTTTTGCGCAATTTGGACGGAGTGTTTGCATGTGTGTGTGCGTGCGAATATAACTTCGTTTTAGGACTTGAGCATTAATGTTTTATTAGCGTTATATCTTACTACCCAATACTCGTCGCCGTGATTTTTTTTTTTAAATCCTCAGTTAACACTAAAAGCTCCCAATCGTGACTAAAACACTCCCAAGACAGGCGAAACACTCAGGAACATTTCTAAATCATAACTGCTGTCAATAAATGCACAAAGTAACGCATATCTTGATAAACATTATAAGCAGTTGTTTTAAGTGCACTTGGACTACAATTACGGGCACAGAATAAAGTAATACCCTTAAAATATCAAATAAAAGTTATAGTGGAATGTTATATTTACCATTTTTTAAATTACGACTTTCTGCATTCTGCTACTTTTATGAGTGTTGTTTCTTTCTATCTAAGTATGCGGAATTTAGTGTCACTGCGTCAATAAAATAATATTACCGTGCGGGAGACGTTAATCAGGTTATGGGTAACTTACAGCAAGAATCTATTTAAAGTTAATCCCAAGCTTCATACTGCAAAGATTAAACTAGGTCAAACTGTAGAACTGTAAAAAACCAAATGCGAAAGTACGTCGCATTTCAGATCTTTCAAACATCCAAACTACAGTCTAAAAGTAGTCAACAGCCAACAACTGGCATAAAGAGTATTAGTTTAGTGTAACAATCTAAACCATGGTGTTGTGGAGTAAATTTGCCATTCTCTATTTCTAGACTTAAGTCTTATTAACTGTTAAATTGTCAATGTGAACTGACCTTGGGCTCTCCTTATGATGGTATTTTTTGTAAGTGTCAGAGTTGGAGTAAACAACAAGCTGAAAATATGCTAGAAAACTGCTGATGCAATCCAAACCATTTCCAACTGGATGATTAGTTTTTATTATCCAATAGTTAAGATTTACGAGAATGAGACCAGCCAATGGGCTGAGATCAAAGTAATGTATTTTACCAGTCCTTGCATCTAGGTAGAAAGGAAAACGTACTTATCATTTAAAACAAAGTAGTCATCATTATTGTCATAATCTACTTACAATTTCACCCGTTTTTTTAATTTTAGGTAAAATTAAAATAAATGTATTCAGATAAAAACAAAGATATCTCAGTGGAGAGTCTGAAGAGAGTTGTACAGGTTTCAGCAGATACAGAACTTCTGAGATTAGCTGCAAGACGGTGCTATTAAAAATAAAATTTCAGGTAAACAAAAGAACAAGTATGAACTAAGACCAATTCATACTTAATAAGCTACCGGAAGACAGAGACATATCAAAAGACCTGAGCTAAAACTATACTCCAACTGACATTACAGAATTTATTCTTGAAAACATGCCGTGTACGGAGGGATCTATTTTCCTTGCTAGTTCTAAAAAGTCTATGGTTAGTATAATAACTAATAATAGTGTCACAGAATAAAAATGATAAATAATAAAGGAAGACTAATTCATCAGAAGACAAGTGATTGAGTTGAGAAAACCTTAGAAATGGCTATTTATTATGAATGAAAGAAATTGCTATATAAATTGATTTTATTAAAATAATTATAAAAAGCATATATTTGTATATTAATATCAATTTCTATTGCAGACTCTAGTGACCTGTATGATTCAAAAAGGTTGTGGTGAGGCCCTGTGTCATCTTTAGAATACTGAGTTATGTGGAACCTTGAGCCAAGTTTTAAATCTAATTTGGAGTGATGCATATTAGTATCAAAAGTGATAGCCACTGATAATGAATTCGGAGTTGTCCTGCTGTTTTTAAGTCTAAAAATTCAGTTGGTTATATCATTTCTCTTAAGACAGAGTAGTGAAAGAAAGAAGATTTCTAATGGAAGAACTGAGTGGGACTACCACTGAATCTAACTTTGTAATAAATTAAAAAATATATTAAAATATTCGATTTCACCACCAATACACATTTCCAGCTCAGACATTACACCATCTCAACTTAAATTCACTACAACTTTTCAGCACACTAGCTACCATTCCAGCACACCAACATTACACAATTCTAGCTCAAGTATTACACTGTTTCAACATAGAGACACTACACCATTCCAGCACACACCCATTACAAAATTCTAGTTCAGGTATTACACCATTTCAACTTAGAGTCACTACAGTTACACCATTCCAGCACACCACCAATACACAATTCTAGTTCAAGTATTAAACCATTTCAACTTAAAGTCACTATACCATTAGACAATTCTAGCTCAAACATTACAACATTACAACATTAAAGTTACTACACCACTCCAGATCACCTGATTCCACTATTAAGCAATTCTAGCTCCAGCATTACAACATATCAAATCATCGTCAGTCACTATTGACTATATCATTCAAGCTCACCAATATCACACAATTCTAGCTCAGAATGACATCATTTAAATTCAATTTACAGTCAATGCATCATTCAAGCTCATAAATTGAATTACATTAGTCTACCTCATAATCATTAGGCTGTTTTAGAGCTCACACACATTACACAATTTCAGGTATGATAAAAAACCATTCCAGCTCACCATTACTAAAACATATAGCTCACCACCACAACAGTATTCCAGTTTAATAATACCATCATTTTATTTCTAAAACAGTATACCCCTCCATTTCAAAGACACATAACTTTTCATGCTCCTATTCAAAAACATAACGCCATTCTAAGCTTACAAATATGTCATTCCAAACTGCACCATTCTTATTCAATCATTACACCATTTCACCCAAACCATTTCAAATCAAACACGTTACATTATCCCATCACTACAACGATATCGTTAAAGCTTACCACAACTACATCGTGCAGCTTACCCAAGCAACATTAAAACAATACGCCATTCCAGCTTACCCTTACCCAAACTACATCATTCCAATTCAGACGTTATACCGTTCCTGCTCACCAAATCTACATCATTCCAGCGTGAAGGCATTACATCAATTCAGCTCAGATACAACTCCAGCTTATATACAATATCCGTTTGCTGCGATTGTACCAATTCCACCATTCTACTTTTCTAGCTCTCGACTCATACGCTCAGATGAAGCTTTTCACACCCCTATATCATGTCACATCCTGCGAGAGGGTGGGTGTGAGGTGATAAGTCAGATTTACAAGCATGCAATACCTTCTAGTTTATCAAGTCAGTATGTGCTCATAGACAAGCTATGTGACTGATCGTATGACGTCTTCTGCTCTGGCAAGACATTCCTGTAAACATTAAAGTTCTAGCACAAAACATTTCTACCAACTCCACCTCGCGCAAAACCGACGATTAAAATTAAAAAATATAAAAATCCCGATAAAATGAAAGTAAAATACTCCCAAAGCACGCAACAGTACACGCAACAAAACATCAAATATACGTGCGTGTGTGTGAGAGAGAGGGGGGAAGGGATGGGGGCTATACAGGCAGAGACAGGCTTGAAAAGCCGAACATTTTACATTTTACCGAGATATTATTATTATATTTATTTTTTTGAGGGGGGGGGTATTTATTTGTATATCTTTTTCTTTAATAATTATTTTTGGGCACCAAAGGCTTTGTGTACGCGTTGGGGGTGTGGGGAGAGGAAGAGATAGAACTTGATTAACCGACCATTTTACAAATATTTTTATTTTTGTCATTTATTTTAGTATCATTTCCTTTAATTCATTTTTTTTTTTTTTAGAACACAATCAGTTCACTCACCGCTAACAAATGTAAGAAAAAAAAAAAAAACAATCATTAACAGTTCTTCCCTCTCTACAATCGTGATTGCATTTAATAAATGTTTTTCTTTCTCTAACAAACGCACACACATGCACCTACACACTCAATCACGCACGCAGTTTCTCTTCACTAGATCGATGTCTCTTGAGTTAACCGAACCTGTCAAACGAGAAAATAATCGTGACCCGCATAAAACTGACGCCATTTTGTCAATAAGTGCGGTAATGCCAAGAACTATGGCGACGTTAATTCTTTCTATATGCTGAAAAACAATGAGAGGACACTAATATGATAACCCTTTCTAAACTACTAATAAGCTGGTGTTCATTCTACACTGCTCACATGCCATTTCTTTAAAAGCTGCAAGTAAAAGCAATGTGATGACGTCAATAGGTTAACTGTTTTGTTAATACTGCTAATGGTTTCTGTACTGATTGCATGTTAACTCTTTCGACGCTGTAGATAAATAAGGTGGTGACTTCAATAATGTCACACACACGTATTCAATTGAATGCACATTAGGCCTATTAACTAGCCGACTAAGTCATTCGGAATATGTCAAGCGCTTCACTCCTAAAAATAGACCTGTTAAGTCAGAGTGAAATGACAACTGCTGTTAAGTTTTATTAATTTCCTGTACACGGCAATATGAGTCAGCTCTATCGTCTGAGACTAATGACACAAGTTTCTAAAAATATATATTTCCAAACTCAAGGTCTCGGGGTCAAAATATCAGCTGACTGAAAATGATTCAACTGTCGCATGGGGTGTGAAAGGAACAGGCAAATCTTTCTCGTAAAACGACATATTAAAGTGCATTATTTCAATTAATATTAATATTAGTAGTTTATAAACTACTGAAAGTAAAAATTATATTATTTGTGTCAATAGTGAGGTCAGTTTAAGTGAGTGAGTGAGTGACGGACGGATATATAAAAATTATGGTTTTGAGATTCATTAGTTATATTTTAATTTAATATTAATCTTTAAGCTGATTTCTCTTTAAATGTCCAAAGCAGCAAGGATAGGTGCTATTGCGATATAACTGGAGATGGGATTCTTTAAAATTATCAATTGTTTACTACATGACCAGAAAAATTCATTTATATCGACAGGGATGATACTGTTGATTGCTGACTCACTTGTGTTATCTGGAAAGGTTAGTGATCAACTCAGCAGGAAAGATATTGCTGACTGCAGATTTACTGACTTATTTGTGCTAGTCGAGAAGACATCGTTCTTTACTCACTGACTCATTTGCATTAGCAGGAAAGACACTGATGATGACTGCTTACTACTACTCATTTACTACTATACAGTGTTACTGGCTGTTTACTGGCTAACTGGGGTAAATGACTGAGTGAAAGGATTATCTGACACGTGGATGTACACAAGTTGCATTTGTTGTAAACAATCACAGTTGCATATCATAATCCGTTGTTTACCATATTCTATTATAATTTCACGTTTATAACTAAACAATATGAATTTATCTAGCATGCAAAGAAAGTTGGGGTGTCAACATGCAAATAAAGGTGTTCTATCATTATGGATACAGCCATATCAATTGCCCGTTGCTAATAAAGTTGTACTATAAATATGGACAGGCATGTGCATTTGTTCTATATGTATGGACACAGCCATGTCGTTTGTTACATGGTAATGAATATAATATGGGCACAGATATGTTACGCATTGGTCTGTTAAACAATGAATGCGTTATGTGCAAACTAAATTACCATATTGTTTAACTTACAGTTACACATTTAACAGTCGCCCATACAAAATGAGATAGTTGTGTAAGCAGACATGCTTAATATGTAACCTGTGTTAGTTGTCGCGCATATATAATATGCTATCTCAGTATCTGTCACAAACGTATAATAAATTAATATGCACCAGTCTGTCACGCATACATAATATGCAGTTCTGTTACAAGCATGAATAATATTCAGCCGTCTCTCACGCAACAAATGATTATGTATCTGTAATTACAATCGAGTGTTTATGCAACTGGACTGTCAACCGAAGTTGCGTGGTTTTCTATGTATAATCACATACATTATACATTGCATATTCACCTCATCAAACATTCAAAGGAAGTGAAGTAATAGTATAAATAATTTCAATATACAGTAGGCTATATGTTTTGCAACTGTCTCCCACAACAGATGTATGTACAACAATGTAAATAATGCAACCTGTCAATCAGAAGCAAAAGATTGTGTGCAGTGTAAATGATCCCACACATGCATGTTTTGCATTTGTCACACATGGAGACCATAGGCATAGACGCACGCATAATCTACTGACCCATTCAGCCCCGTGCCCCTGCCCCCATAAACTGCAAAAACACCTGCATTCTAACGCATTCAGGTTCAGCAACAAAAGCCTCGGAGCCCCTGGCAGCATTCTTTGTATTCATACCTGTCAAAACATTTTCCATTCAAAGCCGTTCAAGCGTGAGCAAGAGTAATTTGTCTATACGTATGTGCTTTTGACCTTAAACGTACCCTCACTAACAACTTCAAAACGGGACCTCTAATTCATACTTAATTAATACACACATAAAAATTTCTTTTGCATAAAAAATAAGTACCCCTAAAGCTCACCCTTTTATTTGATTCTCTAAATCAATCAATATATTAATTAAGATATGAACATTCACTGAAAGACGTTTAACATACAGTTTAGTAACTATCCTGTGAAGTTATATATTCCATTTATTTTTACAGATCTTTATCACACATTTTTTAAATCCTTAGTAAGATTATGGAAACCTAAAAAAAAAAAAAATATGCAAGATTGTACTTTGTAACAAACTGATAATACTCGTACATGCTAACAATATATGCATTAACGTTTAGAAAAATTAAACGGACATATAGAACTTAAAGCACTGTCGCCACAAACGAACTAATAGTATAGCAATTATTATGAAAGTAAAAATATTTCTAATATCTATTGCTACTAAATATGTTTTGTTATTATCCATGCGCCAGACTGTTACAAAAGAATCAAAACTGTCTGCCACGCCATGCGCCTAGTGAATTTTTTGAGACAGTGATACCTGTCTTGAACATGACTGTTACTCATGATTGATGCGGATTATGGTAGCAACTCTCGACCGAGTCTCAAAAGAGGGTTTTAATATTCGAGCGTTTATATGAATCTGATGAAAACATTATTTCCACTTAAATTTGGATTCTTTAGCAAGTGCTAAATATAAACATAACTCAAATGAGCGACCTATATGAATGAATATTGCGTCTTTGTTGTATCAAACCTCCAGGATGCACCTATTATTTTTTTTCCATTTGATTAAGTGATAGACCTTTAACACTGAAAAAGCTCCGATTGTGCGCATACATATATCGCACGTCAGCAAAGTCAAGATCAGACGTGAGAACGATACACAAGAATGCGAGCACTATGGCTATGATAATATATAAAGTACATTATTTACACACACATAGACACATACTGACATAGGCCTAATTACACGACAATAATATTATACCAACATCGCTCACTATTTTGCAACTACACTCACTATCATCTACCGCCAAAATGATACCACTAACACGTATACACACACAAAACACATATCCTTACGCTAATTTTATTTCGCGGACACCAACATTCCACGACCGACAAGAAAGTACAATGACAACAGCATACGCCGGTGAACAAATACCACATGACCTTACAAAGAAACTGTAGGCTTGATAATTATGCGATAGCAGAAATACACATACAATGACAGGTTTCATAGGCGAGTGGGTGGTGAATGACCTCAAGTTGATGATACAAATTGGAAATCCGATTTCTGAGTGTAATGCGATATCATTGGCACACCCCGTTTGGTTGAAACTTTTTGGTTTTATTTTATTTTATACACGTTTTTAAAGCAAGTTTTTGAAACCGTAAGATGGCGTCAAACTGAAGCTATGTGAGTTTAATTATGTCTGTGTGCTGCGGCTATATTGTGACAGATGCATGCATTCTTCAGTTTGCTTCTTGTCTAAGCAGTTTTTGTAATAACCATTTTTAAAATAAAAAAAAACATATCTTTATGACACTATTAGCGTAATATTAAATGAACACTCTATGCATTATTATTTAAGTTGCTTTAAAATCCAACGTTTTTTTTTAATTAATATACATTCATCAAAGCATTTATATATATATATTTATAGTCAATACAAACCTCTGAAACAATACCCTTTTCACTTGCCCCAAATCCATACCCTGACCCCAACAAAAGTAATAACTAAATATAAAATTTAAAGAAAACAGATTATTTTTTTGTTTTTGAAAAGGGAAACTAAACACAACAAAAACAACCACTAAAAGCTGTAGTGCATTGCAATTTTACTACAGTGTATACTGTCAATGACCATACTCATGTATCACACATATATGCTAAAATGTATCAACAAACATGCTTTCCCTGGACATTTAAAACACCGTCAAGATTGCATGCACGCTTATCACGTGCGCATGCGCCTTATGTTGTTTGTGTATGTGTGTGCGCGCGCGAATGCGATGGTGTGTATGCAAACGCGGCCCTGTTTAGTGTGAAATAATCAATAGTTAACGCATCCCGCAAGCACAAAAGTCTTACGCGAAACTTGCCAATATGCGAAATAATTCGTGCAAGGGTGCGGTGTTGATAGTGGTGCTGACGAAAGGAAGTGCGCAGTTGGGTGGGTGGGTAGGGAACGCACTAATGACTTAGGCAAAGGTTGCTGTGCAGTACAATGTAAATCTAATACGTCCCCAGAAGAACGGTTCAGTAAAAAAGACGAGAAGACGTCGCTTCTTTAAGGGCACTTAACTTTCGTCATTCTTTAGACTTACTACGTAATGGAAATGGGGAAAATATTTATTTTTGCTGAATCGCACAAATCGACTTCAACACTACATTTCAACTCGCTGCCATTCTGGTATAAACGACAGCAGGACACATGTGCAGAAAAAAATCTGACTTTACCGACTGGTAAATAAGTTTAATAACTAAAATAAAAATAGCATTTTTAAAACTCTCTATTACATCAAGTAATTATTTCACACATTTATAAATAAAATGAAGTATGCATTTAAACTTTAATATATCACCAAGAAAACAAACACTGTATATGATTTTGCGGATTTTTATAAAAATTATGCAGGAACAAAAACAGTTCATTCAACTTAGATGGCATTTTTAACATTCAAGTGAATAGTTGTAACGGTTTGTATTAATGTATTTGTATATTGCAGCATTTTTTAAATCTCAATTTTCATTCTATGATATTTCAAACCAAAATCAATAAATCTACCGATTAAAAACAGATAAATTATTTGTCATTTCAATAACTAAAATACATTATCAATTTCCTAGCTTACTCAACTGAAGATTACAAAACTCTGCATTTATAGAATAAAATGCCAAATTAAGAGAGCGAATCCATCACAAGACTACATCCAGTCTAAGTTGTGCAGACCTCTGTGTACTAGACATGTTTACGATATATGACTACTTGTGCCGGAATAGCCGACTGAAAAGAGCTTGTTGACACGAGAGCGTGTGTATACGAGAGATGTCCACAAAATACACGGAGATCTTCTGGCTACTGACCTGAAACGCGCGCAGACAAACAAGACAGCACACAAACAGTGGCTAAGTTTTCCTCTCGATACATAGCATTTGGGCAGTCGCGTCGTCTCAGGCACAAAGGGAGGAGAAGCGCAAAGAAAAGGGAGGAAATATGGATTTGTTTGGGGTAGTTATATTTTTATTACTTCCTTTTTTCTTTCAAGATTTCGAAGCAACCATTTTGTCTGTGAGCTAAGAAATCGTGTTAGAGGCAAAATTAAAAATTCAATATTGCTAATGTTATTGGGATTACTAGTCTGGTGGTCAGATAAGCAGATTTATAATTCTCTTGATCACTGGACTGATCCAACAATTCCACAATTCTGGATCACTAGTCAGTTAAAAAACAGATTCCATAATTCTAGATCACTAAATCAATGAGTAAGCAGTATCCATAAAGATGTCACAGAATTTAGCCATATGACTAATCAAATAATAACTAATTAATCGACCACAAATTGCTAAAAACAAATTCAGATTAGTGAAATAAACACGAAATCTAAGCAGGTAAGCGCCTTACAAAGTCATTCGGTGCTCCTGATCTCCAACAATATTAGCAGCCCTTCCTCTACATTCTGCCCTTCCTCCCAAACACAAAGAACATTCAGTGATAACGGCCGATGCCCATAGGCAAAATCTACCAAGAATCCAATAAGTTGTTTTCTCTGTGTGTGTGTATTTGTGTGTGACAAACAAATATCAAAGCAAAGTTTATTCTACACTTGCTAATTAACCTGTTTTCTTTTTTCTTTCTCGTTATTATATCTTACCTGTCACAACCCATTCACCTAGCATGTCAGTTACAACCCGTTCATCTACATGTCAGTCAGAACATGTTCAATTACTATGTCTGTCACTGTCAACAATCATACATCCACTTATCGTGTCTTTCAGCCCAATCCATCTACCTTTCTTGTTACAGCCGCAACAGTTTGTCACAAGATGTCTACCAATACACCGTGTATATCAGAAACCATTCATCCGCCAGGTCTATAAACTATCAGATAATTCGTGCACCATACTTGTAAGAACCATATTTCACCAAGATTCTCAAAAAACCATCCATGTACCACTTAATTTATAAACCCTCCATCTAAATTTGTATCATGACCGTCACAATCCTCTATCTACCATTAATGTTAAGATTATCCATCCATCCATCATGCTATCAATATCAATCGATATTTATTCCTTTGATCACTGATTTTAAAAACTTTAAGTCATTTAAAGATGACATCACTAAATTAATAAAGTATAATAGAGAGTTTGTTAATGGCTAAGAGAGACCATTATTATATTAGTTTAAATATTTAACTTAAAGTATATAATTTGTTTTTAATTTGTTACATTTGGGAGACTTGAGACCTCTAAATGTAGTATTTAAAATAGTCCCTTAATAAATAAATAAATAATAATAATAATCTAATAGGTATATATATTACAAATGGTTTAAAGGAAAGAGGGGCGTAAATTAGAAACAAATGTTTCTTCCCTGAATACTGTCAATCTTCCTTTCAGACACTGAAGAGAAAGAAAAAAAAAAGAAAAGGTGATGTTTTCATTGCAAGATATTAATAAATATATAACTTATTATTAAATACGGTCACATTCGATATAGCTAAGAAAAGTAAGACTACAAAAACGATAAGAATGACGTTATTTTAATGAATGGTAGAACTAGTTCTATAAATAGCTATCAAACCTGTTAATGTCCAATATCTACTGTCAATTGAAATTGCGTAAGCGTAAAAATTACATTTAAAAAAAAAAACAACTAATATAATACACAATTTCAAGACTGTCAGTGATCCCAGCACTAATCTCTATAAATCTTTCTCACAACGTAGTCAGTGACCCCAGCATTAAACAAACAAACATTCTCAATTCTTTGTAATCCCACAATCTTGCTCATAACTCAGTCAATGCCCAACAATGAAAAATCGTACACAAATAACACATTCTTCATTCTTTCATCCTTATCAATCATAAGCATGACATCAAAATGTCATTGTAACTTGATAAACCATCTCCCACCCAAACTAACTCTCACCCTGAACCATTTCCCAACTATCTTACAGTGCCGTAAAACTAATTGTTCAAGCCTCAATCCAACCGCTCCCAGTCACGAGACCCTGACTTTACAGTTTATAGCAACCCTCTACACTAGCTCTTGCCTAACTGCCCTATCTCACCAACCCCGCCTTGCAGGCATCTGAGCTGTGCCAAGGGAGGAAGGAGGGGGGGGGGCTGAGAGAGTGATTTCTTTTGCTTGTATATATAAATAAATACGATGGAGTCCGTAACGAAGAAAGCGGAAGTGAAGAGTACATGGACTGTCTAAGCGTCCCCAAGAAGACCGCCCATTTTAACCATTTAAACTATACTTATGTACAAACAGGGGATCTTCACGACCCAACTTCATTCAGCAACTGTCCCAGATTTAAAATCCTTAAGGACCCCACGTCAGATGGTCCTTTATGACCCTACTTCTGTCAGCAACAGTGTGAAACCTTAAAATCTTGCCGTTAATGACCCGACGACTTCCGTTCGGCAACAGTCTAAGACCTCATTAAAGACATTAGATTTGAAGTTTTTAACGACCCCGCTTTCATCAGCAACAGTCTAAAATCTTAAACTGTTAAAGCCTTAACAAATTTAAAGTCTTCTGACAGCAATATTTTGAGATAAGAATATAATTCAAACTTTAAAAACTATATAAAAAAAAAATCTTGAGATAATATTTTTTTTTTAATAATTCCAAATCTGGGAATGATTAGAACCCAAACCAAGTCTTGTCAAATTGAGTTTACTATCTGACTTCTGTCCCAACAAAATCAAGTCTTAAAAATATTACAATTATAGGCGTAAAATCAATTAGTATCAACTTGCGTAAGCAAAAAGCCAAAACACTTTAAAAATAAATTTTACTTTGTAAGATTTAGTTTAGAACTGTCTTCTGATATCATCTTTATTTTCATTAAAATCTGGACAAATTTAAAATGAATTTAGACCTAAATTCCGACACCACCAGAGGGCTTTATGTTTTGTCATGCTATAGATTGGAATCAGAATCTGACATCAGCAACAATTTCATCTTAACAGATCTAATCTAAACTGGTTATGCACCCACCTTCCTTCTGCCATAAACAGTGGTAGTTGTTTAGAGGGTTAAGGTCAAGGTGGTAAGAAATCAGAAAGCTGATCACACATACATTCAAGCGGACATCTGTCGCATAAGATTAAAAAAACTAAATAAACAATTTAAATGTATGTGTTTGTATGTGTGTGATGCACGTTTCAATGCATGGGTTTTGTGTGTGTGTGTGTGTGTGTGTGTGTGTGTGTGTGTGTGTGTGTGTGTGTGTGTGCATGTGTGTGTTGTGTACATGTTTGAACAGGAAAGAGTGAGGAGTAAAATGGAATGTAATTAAAAAAAAAAACAATAAAAAATGAATTATGATTGTTAGTGTGCATATTGTCTTCTTTTTTGAAGAGTGTGTGTGTGTTTGTGATTTGTTTTTTGTGGTTACTGTTTTTAGTGGTTATGTTTGTTTATTAGTGTTCTTGTTGATTTGCTTTTGCAATTGATCAAACATACCAAGATTACATCTTTAAACAGTAAATATGCTTTCTTTTTCTTTTTTTATTTTGCTTGTTGTTTTTGATTTGTTTTTTTACTTAGATTAAATGAAATAAACATGTTTTCCGATCAATTTACACAAAAGAAACAAAAACAAATCAAAAAAACTAAACCAAAATTAAACAATTAAGAAAGAAAGCTTAATCATTTTTTTAAAATTAAATTCTGCGAATAAATGCAGGAAGAAAGTATGACAAACTCTAAAACTGTAACACTATTGGTAATATTACAATACATAAATAGATTCTTGTACCAAGCTCCTGACCCCCAGACATACTGGATTTCTAATGGACTAAAATATTTATCAAAATCTGCAAATGTTATTGCTTTTTCATTTTTAAAAATTAAGAAACGCTATTCCATTTAAATAGTATTTTCAATTTATTTTTTTTAACACTTTGATTTTTTAAAATTCCACTTATGTTTATATTTATAAACAAACTTGTTTTAGTTTGCTTTTAAAGTATCATTATTAAATGCAAATTCTGTTTTTGTCATTGTATTTAATGTGATGTTATTTTATACTATTTAATAAGAATTGAATCATACTTCAATTTTGCTCATTGTAAGCCAATAAAATTTTGAATTTAAATGTAAAAAATTTAATAAACAGTATTGTGTAGTTTAAAAAAAATGCAAGATAAGCAATGCACACATTTATAACATATTATAAGCATTATCTAATAAATACATTACAGTCATTAATAGTTTTTGACATCTTATTAAACAACTCTCCTTTATTTGTTTCTGATGCATGCCAACAAAAATTATAAGTATAAAATAATGTTTATTTAAGTGTAAATTCCATAAACATATTTAGCTCTTAAGAAAAATAAAACTACTAAATAGTTAATGATCCTTTATTCACTGGTTTAAATAGTTTGAGTGACAATATTTTATTTACAGTATGAATGTTTAATAATTATGCACAAACACTGATAAATTATTATAATTTATAGGCATAATATTTTGTGTAAAATGTATTGAATACTGAACTTTTTATCACTTGCATAATTATCCTCAGATGCTATCACAAATAATTAGTATTTTGCATTTAAATACTGTACTTGTAAATATAATACCAAATAAAGAAAATAAAAAATAAAAATATTTTACAATCTACCACTGAACGCCAATAAAGATTATTTTTATATGAGTAGAAACAAATATATGTAATGTGGTGGTTTTCCATTAGGTGCAATCATAATTAAAACATACGAACAAAAACAAACCAGACGCACTCGCGTAAACGTCAAGGTCGTGAACAAAAACCCCACAAATAATACGGATATTAATAAGAACGAGCACATAAATTATGTTCCATCAGTGTAATTAGTTTTGTTTTTCGTGTCTGAGTTAATAGAGAGATGATGAACCTAGTGACCCTAAAGAGAATGCCCTCACACTTCGCTTGTGGCTCGGGGCAAATTTACAAGATCTCGATTTTCGATCGAGCTAACTGGTTTCCGTAATACGGTAACAGGACTACGGCAACGAGGTGTGACACACCCTCCTGCCATGAAAATAAAAAAGGAAAGAAAGCCCTCTCTCGTGATTTTGTTTTTTTTAGTTTTACACATATCAAACAACGCAATACATCAAAACCCTCGACACAACACAAATAATAAAATGACGCTTAATTCTGATCACCGCCACGAGAAACGCAGACGACTTTTCGTCCATCATGACAAAACGATCAGCCATTTTTCGCGTGCCTCTGCTGAAAACTGAGCGATCAGGTCAGCCTTTCCCAACCTAAGCAATACTGACACATGTCAAAATTTAAAATACTTACTTTCATATAAATCGTCAATCAATAGTTTGCATGTAGTGGCCGCGAATTCACATCTCAACGGTAATCCACTTGATGCAGCTTGAAGTTCGGCTCCAAACATCGTCCATTTGCAGGGTTGCCGTATGTCCTCAAACTCTAGTCACGCACACACCACATTACTGGTACCCCGTGAGAGAAAGAGGGAGAGAATGAGGATGGTTAAGTAGGTGGATGGATGGGGGAAAGGGGGAGAGAGTCGAGAGACTGAAAAGTAAGCATCCGCAGGAGTATGCCCCTGTGTTCCTTATCAACTCACTACTCAAATCTTGCACACTTCTGCAGGCTCATTCCATGTGGCTGACAGCATTCTAGGTTAACCGAGAGAGCGTACGTGTTAGTCAATGCGTGCGTCAGTGCCTATATGTGTGATCGTGCACAGAGTTGCGTGTGACTGTGAGTACTACGCGAGACGAATACATGTGGCACGCCTGCCTCGCGCGATTATCGTGCGCTTGGTCGCTTCCCAAAATAGCGCGTCTCGAAACCTATTTATGTGCAAAGTTGCGCGTTTCTTCTTTTAGTCGGCAATGGGCAAGTGAAGATCACAGGGAGAACCCTGTTATGCTCCCGAACGGAGTTATAAATACAAGATTTAGAACTTGTTGTTTAGCGTGCTAGTAGTTCTCCGTTATCTAACAAGGAAAGGAGAGAGAGAAAGGAATGTTTAGACCTAGGCGAAAAACAGAAAGTAGGTCAGAAGAAGGAGCGTGACCGGTCGTTTACTATACATAACGAAATGTCTCCGTAGTTAACAACAGTCTTGTTTTAGCTGTGAGTGCGCTAGATTTTGAGGCATCTTATGAAATTACTAGACAGACAATTCGTGAGACCACTGACTGTACTTTATTCTGACGATAGTATTGTTTGTCATCAATCAGCAAGTCTGCGTTTATCATTTTGAAAACAAAAATGCCTCATAGTGCATGGATGTAGCTAACTGGCTGTTATAGAAAAGACATTGCTATTTGCACATTTGGTACATATTGTAGTACATAATGGCAATTACAACCCTGAACCGGAGATAAAGTCGGGTTAGCTTACAAATTTAGATATTACACCTTGTTGACATTGTTTTGCAAAATGTCCATAATTTATTGCAGTACACTTTGTACTGAAACCAAAGCTGAGACTAATTTATTTATAAACATAACAATATATATGAATCCACATGAAATTTATAAACATAACAATATATATGAATCCACATGAAAAATTGATACTATATTACATTTAAATGTATTTTACAAAAAGAAATATAAGTACAGTGAATTTACAAATGCACAGAAGACAGCACATTCCAGGTAGATGGACCCAAAAGCAAATAAACATTATCAAAAATTATTTATACTCAGAATGAGGAGAATTATGGTCTGTATCTGATCATGAGTGCAAGTTTCTAGAAGTAGGCCTATTTACATGTTTGAAATTAGACAGACATTGAAGCGCACACGCACACACACACAAAGAGAAGATATTTTGAGTTGTGTTCTACTATACATCATGGCATGCTAGCTATTTGTACACAATGTTAGTGGGGAAAACGAATGATTTTTACACAGCTAATGTTGTACGAAGAGATACAGTCACATAACTATTTAACTGCAAAGATTAATAAACAATGGGAGACGGACAAAGAAAGGATTTAATACAATATTTACTTATGCCTTGGACCTGTGATAGAAAAAGAGATCTTGATTCAGCACTATACTTGAGACTGTTAACAGATGATATAGTCACACTGCGTTTGATTAGCACAGTAGATCTGACACAACACTAGGCTTGAGACTGTTGATAGATGAGAGAGCAAAGTGGTTAACACGGTAGATCTAGATTCAGCATTAGTAAAGTTCTCTCTGTAGCAAAATGAAAGCCCTAATTTGTCACTAATTCTACAGTTTTCTCACTTAACGCAAATACACACATAAACACACACACACACACACACACACACACACACACACACACACACACACACACACACACACACATTATTTGCACTTTAAAGGCATAATTGTACTGTCGTATTTGTTGCACTCACAAGCATCTGCATTTCTGGTTTTTTTCTTTTATTTATACTGTATTTTGTTTTTAATGTAGAAACACTCCAAACTTCGTTCAAAACAGCTGAAAGATGCTAAAATCATCCATATCTGTCCCTCACTTGCCATACTTAAAGACAATATCTTATTATAAAAGATGTTCTTGGGAAAAAATATAAAACCTTCTGGAGAGATCTCGATTTCAAAAAGTACCGTGATTCTTTATGATTTCCTTTGCTGGATAAAATTTCCAAGAGACAATATCTAGATTTCAGCCCGTCCTATGATTCGATTTGCACGTGCATTTCATGAATAATACTGGTCCCGCACTGCTGTGATGGCCGTATGATAACCAAGGAGAAAAAAAAACATGCAGTGCCTGAAAATAAAGATGAATTTTCAATGGTGTAATGCATTCTGAAGAACACGTCATTTTAATTTATGCCCATGCATAAGAATGATAATTGCAAGGCAGAAATTTTGTAGAATTAAATGTCGAAAATAACAAAACATATTAGCGAGCCTCTGGGTCCTTACATAATGCATGCCAGTCAGTAGAAAGTCTTACTGTTACTGGCACAATGTAACAAGAATAGATGGGATGCGAAAGTATTAGCTATTTTATATAAGCCACATGTTTCTTTGGAGCACAACAGATGCGGGGGAACCAACAATAGTCGATAGTCGGAAGTGGAAATGTTGATACACTGGCTGCTAACCAAACCGTGTAAACCAGACCATAATAAGAACAATAGGCTGGACTTGTATTACTAAAATAAGGTAAAGCCCGTTATTACCTCTGTGGTTTAGTGAAGGGGAGATTACCTCTGCCGCTTTCACATGACCAAAGGTATAGTTGCAAATCAGCTGAAGAATTTTAATTACTATTCCTACAGACTTAGAACAAGAGAATCCTCTATTGAATGGAAAATCTGTACACTATGAAACAGTGATGATGTTTAAATAGTCATATAATTTGAACGGGAAAAGACAGAATGGAAATTATTATCCCCCCCCCCCAAATTTCAGTTAAAGGCCAAGTGAAATAGAATTTAAGTCAAACATTGTGAACGAGATTTGTCTCTTTACTAAGACACATAATCCCAAGCCCTTGGGATAAAAGCAAGCGGAAGTGACGTCATGAATGGGGTTCAAATGGCCGCCAATGTAATTTTCTCTGGTACACCATATGACTTTTATCCAATTCATGTTGACAGCAAAGTTCATCTGATAGTAGTTCACATACCATTTTTAATGGCCTTGTCTGGTAAGTTATTTTTCAGATAATTTAAAGTAACCGTACTATATGCCATATGTTTGTAATCATCGTTAAGCTCATAGACATGTTTCTAGCTATTATTAAAATTATATATGTATGATTTTATGTGAATAAGGAAAACTTTTAAGTTTTGTAAGTGTCATTATAAATATACACATTTACTACTGATATTTATTACTATTAGTGATAGTATTAATGATATGTATTATCATTGAGAAAATAGCAGTACAGTTTTGTTTTAAATGAGTGATTATCATTCTGTATATAATTTGCAATTGCTTTATTTTCTAACAATGAACAAAATAGAGAATAGCAGTATAGTCTTTGTTTTTTGAGTTATTATTATTGTAAATATATATTATTTTTAATTACTTTACCTACTAGTAGAGTAGTTTCTTCTCTCTCTCTCTCTCTCTCTCTCTCTCTCTCTCTCTCTCTCTCTCTCTATATATATATATATATATATATATATATATAATTGAACCATTATTTCTATGTTCACTAATTTGATTACAATGTACATTATGTTTGTGAATTTTGATCAATGCTATATTTCATATGCTGCATGGCGTACTGGCTAATGAATATTATTGCAGGATTTGTACATTGAGAATGTGTGTAAGGGAGAAAGAAGTTTATATGCCCAAAATTGAGCACTGCCTTAATTTGACTTTTGCAGAAAGGGGTGTGCCTTTTTGTTGTTTTGTATTCACTTCAGACTGCAGTGACTACTGTACTCTATCAGATCACATTGGTGTTTGTATCCAGCATTTTTAATGAACTTATCTGTAAATGTGTTGCTGTAAGTTGATTCCCATTAATTCCATTCAAGAATCAATACAGTGAAAATTGAGACTTATATTTGGTCTCAAGAATTAACAAATTTTCAAAGATTATAGAACATTTCTCCATGATGTGCTTTGTGATCACATCAAAGATTCTGAAGCAGTTGTGTAATGTGCATAGAAGGGGTGCATTGAACCATCACCTAAATAAGAAATACAGTGACTTGTTGCAAACCATTGATTGTGAACACATGCCAGCGACAGCTGCCATCATTGAAAAGGTTATGTATATTGACTATAATTATCTCTCTGAAACTCCACTCTCATTTCTATAGTGAATTATATCTATGAACTTTATTATATATATGTATTTTAATTTGACTGTTGATGTCTATGCTAGGATAACTGATTGAGTGTCTAATGTTTAAACAAACATTGTTGTGATGTTGTATATTTGATTGTTGACTCAGTAAATTTATTGTCATAAGTATTAATCATCTTGCACATGTATTAAAACTTATGTTGGAGTAATAGTGGGTTGATGGGGGATCATTAAATATTAATAAAAGTTGAAATGTTATTACTCCTTAAGTAAGAAGTTTCCACCTGCAGAAATTATGTGACAGTACAACAGCTATCTTATTATTGTGCAAGAGTAGAGTTTTATGATACCAAGTGAGAGATATTTTGGTCTTGATGGAGAATTATTAATAACTATAATTAAGATTCTCAATCACTTGTAATTAGTAATGGGTTATTAATTAATGAATAATAATCATAATGAGTGAAGGGTGCCCAGAGGTGTCACAAATGTTCAAAGTAATGCTATAGTATATTAAGTTAAAAATTATGATGCAATTAAAACACAAGGAACCACTGATGTCACAGAATGAATTCATACAAATTCAGATTAAAAGATGATTATTGGGGTTTGACTAATATATATTTAATATATGAAGCAACTTATTCAGTTAATATTTTTTTTATTAAATCAGATATTGCAAAGTAATTAAACAACATTTGATTAATTGTAGTTAATTAATCATACTAATAATCAGGTTAACAAAATATATCATGTTGAAACTGCAAGAAGTATCTATTTTAATAATTCATTACAAGTACAATGTTTTTAGGCACTTACCAACTATTATTCATTATTAATTTACCAAGAGTTTTTTTAATTATTGCATGAACACTGTTTTCTAACTTTATTGTATAGATGCAAATGTGGAAAGTGTATTTAAATTAATTTTAGTAGGTTGTACATAAATCAAAAAATAATTACATGCCTGCAATTAAGAGAAAATAAAATCCATCTGAAATCATGGTAAACTTTACAGTAAATTTTCTATGGTTGCTTATTAACTTCTCAGTTACAAGAAAGATTCACTTAATAAATGGATTTAAAACTTCTTCATTTAACATCACACACTGAATATTAATGACAGCTGTCACTGTAATTAATTTATTTGATTGTATGTAAAATTACACATCAATGTCAATGATCAAATGATAGAACTAGAACTGTGTAAGTGTAAGACTGATTTTAAACTGGTTAAGTCTAACTTTTGATACCTCACTTGGCATTGCTAAACTGTCCCAAAAGACTTTCTGCTTTGCAGTGCTTGCTATACAGTACAGCCTGTGCTGTAGATTGAAAGTTTTCTCCTTTTAGCTTTGTAATCCACTTTTTTTGTAATTTGTGATCTTTGAGAAATGTAAACAAATAATATTTTTGGCTTGTCTGTTGTTTGTGTAGCCATATGCATTGCAATATTTAACCATATTTTAATTTTACAAACCATGTATTTAACACAAAAAATATATCAGACAGTGCATGTGGATTGTTGTACCACACTCATGACATCACATGCTATTTTGCAATAGTGAGAAGTCAGTCTGCAAATGAATGAAAGCTCTGATTTTTCAGAAATATTGACTCCCAATACCAAAATAAATCTCTAAAAGTTTACATTTTGCAGTTTTGATTCTAAGAATGGGAATTACTCATTTCATATAGATTTATTCTTATTTGTGGCTGAACTAGATTCCATTTCACTTAGTCTTTAAAAAAATAAAATAAAAAATAAAAAAAAGGAGAATATGATTTATTTCCTAAGAGTGTGTATGAATTATATTTAAATTGTATTCATGAATTATTTTCTTTCAGCATAATGTAGTGTAAAATGTGAACATTGGAATAGTCCAGAGTTTCACATTGAGTTTGTTAATCTTTTATAAGTTCATTTAAAAGCTGTATAAAATTGCTTGCAGATTTTTATATTGTTTGAGTTGCAGTGTTACCTTAAGTTTCCCTCTTTGCTCAGAGAGTAGTGTAACAAACACACTTGACATCTAGGGACATTTGACCCAATGAGTAGCAGTGTGATGTCAGCATCCCCAACTAAGCTAAGTAAAGCAACTGAATGCTTTAGAATTAGATCTGCTTTAGAGCCAAGATTTGTGTAGTCTGCCACACTATAGAGTTGCAAATCATTGTAGTTGTGATTATGTTCAGAATTAATTTATATGGAGAATAATCTGATTTATTTGTTATTTCTGGATTTTTTTACCTGACAGGTTTTGCATGATTTATTTATTTTCAGTATGTTACTTTTCCAATGGAGACACTGATATAACCTTTGAGTAAGAATTAAATCAAAGACAATAGAATGACATGAAATACAGTGGTTGCTTTCATGAGAGAAAGGATGCTATCCACATGAAGAGTTATGAACATGTGCCACATTCACCATAGCTGTCATTGACTGTTGGCAAACAAATTCTATGAATGAACTATAGTATTTCATTAAGTAGGAGAAGACTAGTACCTACTTGTAGTATTCATTTGGCTGCGTCCCATATCTTTTAAAACCTTTTTATTATTTTATTTTGATAATATGAATTCTTTAGTAATTTTTATTCATCTAATTGTTAACTTCATGTTTGTACTGTCTTTTTTCTGTTAATTGTCAATTGTTGAACTGTTGGGGCTCATGAGTGATTTACGGGCATTTATTATTCTATCTGTCTGTTTGTGCATCCGCCAGTATCATCCACAACATCGTAAAATAAAAGTGTGGGTGGGGGTGGAAAGGTGAGATTCTATCCGGGCATAGTGAAGTGTGGGTCGCAGGCATGACAAATGGATTTTAGGTACTTTATTTAGGAGTAGTAACATGATCACCAGATGTTTCACATATTACAATTGTGTTAGAGTAATGGGTTATTGCCCTTGTAATGAAAGTCAAGCGTAATTCCGACTATCCTATAGTCCTGTAGTCCTACTTCACGTGAGCAACTTTTCACATTTTCCTTGTAACTTTACAAAACCCTCTCTTTGGAAACATTAAAATACACCCACTCAACCCCTTCCCCCAGGTGAGATAATTGCTATCACAGGTCATTTCATGTCGTTTCATGTCGTTTGCCGCGAAATGCAGCAATTACAACTAAACAATAACCAGAGTTATTTTTAATAATGTTAGATATGGCAAGGTGTGTTCGGTGCCCCCTCCCCCCATATGATTATATATTCAGTGCGGAAATTGTTTGTAAACATGTGTGTCTTGTGTTGGTTTTCAGTGTTTTGTCTTGGTTTACCAGTACATGGGTGTTTTGCGACACGTTTCGAATGCTTCATCATGCGTGTATGTGACATGTGTAGTACGTGGTGGTGTGTGTATGGGTAGAGAGAGGGTAGAGAATGGGTATGCTTTATGCAGCAGTCTAGCGCCAGAACATGTACAGGGTATGAACAGCAGAGCCGTCTAACCCGCAGCTCTCTCTCCCTCCCTCTCTCTCTCTCTCTCTCTCTCTCTCTCTCCGTTATCTCTGATATTTATAAAGTGTAGAAAGTGACGTAATTTCTCTGACTTTCTGTCAAGTCTGAAGTCATGAGCACCACACGTATGTGGGATTTTGAATTATGAAATATGTGGGATTTTGAAAAATGAAATATCTTGTAACCAATGTTACTCTGTATTTTACTCTGCCAAGAATACTATGAACTTTAATGTTATAGTTTAATTCACGCATGCATTTTACAGTGGATATGTGTTAGATATATGTTATTTGAAAAATGTGTTTTAATTTTAGTGAAATATTTTACAATACGATAACACGCTAGTATGTTTTATAAGCTATAGCAATGCTTGTTGCCTGTATTGAAACTGTGTTAATGAATTTTGTTCGGCAGCGCGAACTTGTTAAAATTTCTTAAATGAAGACTTAAAGTGTACTGCATTATCGAATTTCTGCCCAGAAGTACAATAAAGCTTAAACGGGTATAGTTTTGAGGGTTTTAAAAAAAATTATCTGTAGGTTACTTCAAATCTCAAGCATTGAGGGGCGTGACAAATCTCAAGTGATGTGGGGCAGAGACATATCTCAAGTAACGAGAGGCTGATACAAATCTCAAGTACTGTGGGGCAGAGACAAATCTCATGTAATGAGGGGCTGAGACAAGTATCATATAATGAGGATGTCACGTGTCCGGTAGGTTTGACGACTCTGTCCTATATTAGATTACCCAAATATCAATATTGGTTATCGATTAACTTCTAATAATAGCGATAGCCGGATGGCCTGACCTATCTATATGCCAGAGATTCAGGCTATTATGCAATCGCCAGATAAATCAGTTGACTTGCCAAAGCTAGCAACGTTATCTTCCCCTTTATTTATTAATTAAGAATTCTGATTTTATTAATCTGGCTCGCCCCCAGTTGATTTACTGTCGGTTACAAACAATTATGTAACAAAGGGTAAGATAACAAATAAAATTTAATAACAACTTATAATGAAACGAAAATTGGTTGTACACGGAAAATTAAGAGTTTATCTATCCCGCCTAGCCCGATTTCTATGTGTATTTTCGAAGGTCCGTTCAGTTCATTGTTTGTTTCAAGTACACTAGAGTCTCTTGAAGAGTTGAAGAGCTGCCGTCATCTACTTGACTACACAGTCATAACGTCACGCTGCAGTTGTCTTTTCCATCACGGTCACTCCCAACATTAGATACGAACTCTGGGCGTAGTCCTCAGAAGATCTCCACTCCTTTGGGGGTGAATCCCGAGATGGGCTGTAATGGATAACATAATTTCTATTACAGCAAACAAAGTATCCTATTACAGCAAACAATCGTATGGCTTATTGGCGGCAGAGATAAATTTACTCTTTACAAATCTCTGTTAGTTAGCTATTCACTAACTTAACAATTCACGTCAATAAAATATTTACAAATGGATAAAAAGTATTTCCTTTTACAATTGTAGAGTTTCTCAATATAATATATATTTAGCAAGTGGTTCACAGCGATGCTTATTAACAATCAACTATTTCTCTATTAGTGCTTACCAGCTACAAACGATTTTAACAAGCATGAACATAGCAAATACACATTCTTATGTTATCACGAGCATTTCTACAAAAATACATCAATCGCTAATGCCACTTAGCTTCTGTGAGAAAAATACATTAATCACACAATCATTTAACAATCACATAATTATTTTACATAGCATTCTACAGATAAGAAATACAATAATTTAGTGAAGTCAACTATAGTTACCACTATGTAATATTCGAGCACATTCAGCAGGGATGCGATAATCTGCCCTTGGTTGCGGATACTGTGAAAACGTGTGCATCTGAGGAATTTAGCTCATTGAGGCATATATATGAATGGATTCTGAGTCAGCTAGCGGATTAACACTGCGTTTTGATGCGCAACGCAAGTGACCAAATAGGGGCGTCTCGTATCCGGTTAATTCTTCACCTTTTGAGCGACCTATATACTACTAACTCGTAAACAACTATTGCACCATCAAGCGCAAGTCGACTAGTGGAAATACTTCTCATAAATTAAATAAGATATTAAAATAATAAATTAAATAGATTTCCCTGACAGAGGAGCTGAGAGAAGTCTCATGCAATGACTGAGAAAGACAAGTCTCATGATCTCATTTGAGATGAGACAAGTATCATGTAAGGAGGGGCTGAGGCAAGTCTTGTATAATGAGGGGCTGAGACAAATATATAATGAGGAGCTGAGACAAGTATCATGTAATGAGGGGTTGAGTCAAGTCTCGTGCAATGAGGAATAAATACAAGTCTCATGTAATGAGGGAGGAAGACAAGTTTCATGCAATGAGAGAGAGATAAGTCAGATGTATTGAGGGGGGAAAGACAAGTCTCATGTAATGAGGGAAAGAAACAAGTCTCATGTAATGAGGGAAAGAAACAAGTCTCATGTAATGAGGGGTAGAGATAAGTCTCATGTAATGAGGGAAAGAAACAAGTCTCATGTAATGAGGGGTAGAGATAAGTCTCATGTAATGAGGGAAAGAAACAAGTCTCATGTAATGAGGGAAAGAAACAAGTCTCATGTAATGAGGGGTAGAGATAAGTCTCATGTAATGAGGTAAAGAAACAAGTCTCATGTAATGAGGGGTAGAGATAAGTCTCATGTAATGAGGAACAAAAGCCTAGGTGGTGCATCGATCCATTCAGCCTAGTATGTCACTTCATCTTGTTTGAAGGGCTTATTTTATGATGACTTTCATACACAGAGTTGTGGAACGAGCAAGTTCATGCTAAGGGACTTGTCCCTCTCAGACCACAGGCCTGAGGAATCCACAAGTTCATTCTAATGGCTTATCACTTTCAGTCACAGGTTCAGGAACCTGCAAGTTCATACTAAGGGCTTATTCCTTTCAGTCACAGATTGAGGAACCCGCAAGTTCATTCTAAGCCTAAGGGCTTATCACTTTCAGACACAGGGTTGAGGAATCTGCAAATTTATGCTATCAGGCCGCCTCTGACAGTGTTGTCACAGCTCTCCTCTACAAGTAAGGGGGTCAGGGATGGACCACTGTGCCTTGTGTGACATTATATCAATTTTGCGGAAGATTCATCGCAGGGATGGTGCGACGTGGCCTTTGAACTTCACTGCTCAGAAGATAATCAGATAAGGACCCTATTTCAGTCCTGACCTGGCCTACTAACTTTGTAGGGCGAGAATTACTTGTTCTCCAGTGCTCGAATCGTACAACTGGCAGTTTTGCTGCTTTACTGCTGCTTGGAGAGCAATGGTTGCATTGTTTGGATAGGCAAAATTTGGATGGAAATTTATTAGGAAAATGCATTATTTTCGATATTTGCTAGAGATTGTTGTATCTGTTAGTGATATAAGCATTGTTTTCATCCAGGGGTTCATTGCTAATGCCCCTTTAAAACCTTCCATAACTTTGAGAATTATTTCTTTGACCTGTTTGGTGTGAGTCTGTATGAAAGTGACTAGTGACACTTGCCAGTGACAACATGCAGTACCTATTCAGGAAGACGAGACAACTATTAAACAAGAGTTGTGGTGCTTAGCAATTAGACACATATTTAAATACTGGAAAGAAACCAATGGGATGGGATCAATTGCCGCAGGTGTTGTTATTTTAACTTTCGATTTGTTGGATTTAATTAAATCACAGTCATATTAGCTTTCTCATGTACTTACAGGGAAAATATTTCTTTGTAAACAACATTTTAATGAATGTTAAATCTTTACCATTCATCAGTTTCATTTTTTCAAATCTGAAGTAATTTTAATTTAGACATCGCAAGACCGTCGAACACTTGATGAGGCGACATGTCATTGATAATGGCTAAAAACAAGTTCCGGGAGAAATATTCCAAGCTTGAATGCATTGTGCACTGAACACATTTGGAAACGTCATACTGACATAAGAATGCGTGAGGTAGTAGATAAGCCTAGTTGAACAAAGATGTATTAGAGTGGTGTCCCTTGAGTCGCAATTAAAAATGCACGTCTGCTTCCTAGCAAATTTGCCATTGTCACATCATTTACTATTTTTCTAACTTGCTGAAAGACACAAAAAATAATATCATGATTGGTACACTAAATCAAGATCAGCTTGTTGTTCTTGAGATAATAATTTGGCATCTGATGGCGATAGCTTACCATAACACTGCTTCTTTGAACAATGATGTTAAACAATGACCTCTGTACGTGCTGGCTTCAGACCAAGTGCATTTCGGTTTTAGAAAGGTGGGGGACCTAGCACTTTATATAGTGGGATAATTTCATATTAATTTTTAATGCTTTGATTACCTCTCTTTTGCAGTCACTCACTCTCTTACCCTTAGGCAAAGAAACAAATAACACTAACACACAGTTACACGATCAGGCAAATAAACAAATAACATAAGCACGTGATTAAGTATTGCACTTTACCATAGCAAATATTGATTCTAGATTCTATTACAAACTTGGTCTCAATAGCAAAATCACCAAAAGTTACTACTAATACATAACGTAAAGTCTATACATCTAGGTGAAAACAAATGCTAACTATTTAAACATAAAATTCTAAGCCATTTTTACTTATTGCTTGTAGAACGGCTAAACTATTATTAAAGACTATACAGTTACACAAGCACTACAAACAAATAACATAAAGTCTATACAGTTAGGTAAACAATTGCTACTAACTCATAATATGGAGTCTACACTGTAAGGCAAACAAATATTATTAACACATACAAAAATCAACACACTTAGATAAACAACTATTAATAACATATAATTAAAGTCTACGCATTTAGGTAAATAAATACTACTAACATAACATAAAATCTACACACTTAGGTAAATAAATATTAGTCACTCATAACATAACGTCTACACATTTAGATAAGCTTGAATTACTAACACATAACTTAAAGTCTACACACTTAGGTAAATAACTACTACCAACACATTACATAAAGTCTACACACTTAGGTAAACAAGAATTTCTAACACATAACATAAACTATCCTCACTTAGGTAAAGAAAACTATTAAAACATAAGTCAACATAAGTCAACACACTTAGGTAAATAAGAACTTCTAACACATAACATAAAATCTACACACTTAGGTACACAAGAACTTCTAATACATAACATAAAGTATACACACTTAGGTAAAGAAAACTATTAAAACATAAGTCAACACACTTAGGTAAATAAGAACTTCTAGCACATAAAATAAAGTCTACATACTTAGGTACACAAGAACTTCTAATACATAACATAAAGTATACACACTTAGGTAAATAAGAACTTCTAACACATAAAATAAAGTCTACATACTTAGGTTAACAAGAATCTCTAACACAACATAAGCATGGTGGGATAAAGCAGAACAACAATGTTCATACACACTTTATTAGAAAATTAAATAAAAAAGAATATTTCAAGAGTAACAATTACAATGCTTCAAGCACAATTTTACTTACAGATGTCGAAATGGGGCTCTGTGTACATGTATACAAATACTTAGGACGCTTTGTCTTTGTGCCTTGATCACTGCTTTGTGTACACGCCTTATAACACGGCACCGGAAAGAGGGGGGGGAGAGAAGAAGCGGCTTATTTCATTATATTATATAAATTATATTACTAAATATCAAATAATCTTACTGCAGATCAGTTGGGTCATTGCTGGCTTTCTCAAGAAAATCTTCACTACTTCCTTAGAAGCACTATTGTCCTTAGATTCAAGATTTCCTTTATCAATAATAATCAAAATGTAAGCCGCCTCCCGGCTATCAGTTATCAAAAATTCTCCTGCTTAAAGAGCTTTAATGTTCTGACTTTTAACAGACTTGGCTCAAGCCTCAACCCACTAAGGATCAAACACAGTCTTAGAACATAATAGACTAATGTGCAATAGAGAGAGAGCATTAATAATAATTTATTACAGTAATATAGACAAACACTATTTAATGAAAGAAATCGGAGGTGACACGTGGCTAGCTTTCTCACTCCTACATGGACATGGAGCTCGAAGGCTGTGCGTCATCAGAAAACAAAACAGCCAATCGAAAGTCTTTAAATCTTTCATAATGAGAGTGTGGTTGAAATGGTTATCACTTTCACAGGCTATAAAGGTTCAAAGAAAACATTACTATAGCTACAATTGTCAGTATTGCCAAGCTGTGGCGAAATTGAAAATAGAAAATAAAAATAGAATACACGTGACCTGAGGTAACGCAGACAGCTGAAGTTTGCTTCCAGCCACGAGACAAAGAGAGAAAAAAAGGGTAGTTTAGATTATATAAAGTTGCTTCACAACAGGGTGAAGTAAAATGCACTTTACCAAACATTGATAAATCGAGATGCACTTTGCAGCAGCTACATTATCTGGTAAGTGAAGAGGAAATCGACCACCTTTCAATTTCAGGTCGCCCACTCACACAGGCTAGATATATTTCAGGATATCTACACTCATGGGAATCTAGGAGCTGGAGGACTTAGAATCTTGAAAACTTGATGCCTCGAAATTGGTAGCTTGAAACCTGCACTGAAATTCGTAGGTAAACAAAAATAAAATGTTTTGTTCAACTAAATTCTTTACCATACGTCTTACTTTGACGCAATTCACATTTACACTTGTCGTCACAAACATTCTTGCAAACTTAAACCACTTTCTTTATCAAATTAGAGACTTGTTCGTTTAACAAATTCCCAAAACATCCAAAAAATCTGAGTCTAAAAGAAGAGAAAATCATAATTGCCATTCATTCCATCAACTATAATATCTGTCTTTATCTACATGAAATATACTATTACAGTGTGGGTTTTCACGTGGAGAAGAATTGATTTACGTCCGCCGGAACTGTGCTAGAGTGAGTTGTTTTTACCCATGCTAACAAACAGTTCCTACTTGTCCACTGACCAAAGTTTTAGTCCATTAGTGCGTCTCATCAGTTGTCTTACAGACTGACATCTGGTTAAATGTATTCTTAATATATTATATTTGCGTTTTATGCAGAGATGTATTATATAGATTATTACTTTTACAATTGTGAATTATAAAGTTTGTATGTTACACACATGACATTGCTTTTAGTGAACACATTCATAAACTATTATGCTGTATGCGTGTAGCAGGCTAATAAATACTGTTGCATGAAACTGTAAGTAGAGATTTGAATGTAAGAAAAAATGGAGTTGGAGATGAATATACTGGAAAACTTAGTGTTTGTTCCCTGATTATATTTTACAGGGAAGGAGCAGACCTTATTAAAATTCTAGAATCTCTGGAATTTCTAGAATTTCTCAGTTTAATGATTTATACACTGATATGACCGTGGTAGATTCGAGAAGTCTCTACCCATAGTGTTTAAGTATAATGATATACTGCACTCTATTAATGTATGACAGCAAGAAATGCTCAACTACAGCATAGAATTTCTGGTATAAGTTACTGGAAATTGCTACATTGCTATTCTGCTCGAGGGAACTAATATGCCCAGAATAGTCTCAAGAGAACAGCAGTTCATGGAACATTCTAAAGGAGAAAAACATGAAGAATTGTTAATTCTGTTGTGAACTATAAACTTGTGACACTGTTATGAAAGTGCACAAAAGAATATTGCAGCATTGTCTTGACAAGGTTATGTACAATCTATTATTGCTTACCTCTCTATTTATATTCTCTGTTCTCTATTTATGATAAGAATGACCCTGTGATTTATATTGACACTAATCTACTGAATTATGTGTTAAGATTTAAGACTGTATAAGCATTGAAATTATTCGAATGTGGTTTCATGGTAATATTGATGTCAAGTAATCTTTTCATTGTATTTGTTATATTATGTATATTGATTGTTGATTTAATAAATCTATTGTTAAATTTATTAATCTTCTTACACATATTGAAAACCATATGTTGGGGAGATAATGGGTAGATGGGGACTCGATAAAGATGGATTTATTTCTCCTTTGGTAAAACGTTTTTCACCTAAGGAAATAGTGTGTGATAGTAAATGTTTGTTTTTAACGTTGTGGAAGAGAGAAAACATTTACAGCACCGACATATCCATGAAGTGAGAGAGACGAGTGGTGTTTTCTGGACAATTATTAATAACATAAATTAAGATTCTTATCACTTGTAATTAGTTGGGGATGATTAATAATAATCATAACCAATAACTAGGGTGGCATCATGTCACAATTGTTATCTTTGAAATAAAGGAACAAAGTGAATGGTACTCTAAGAGACTATTAAAATTTTAGAAAAGAATATACAATGAAATAGATGATCAAAAAAGCAAGTTTCAAAGTTCATTAAAGGGTACCAACAAATCAATGTTCAAACGAGCAGGGATTTTAAGTTATATGGAAAAGGGTACAACAAACCGGTGTTCAAACTACAAAGTTTTCAAGTTATATGAATAAATAAGGTTACACTTTACCGTAGTATGTATAAACCTAGGTAATACTATGAATTTCACATTTAATAATAAATAATAATTATAATTTTAGTACACTGGATATGTATTGCTACAGTATGAATAAACAGTTCCTGACACTTGCATCATAATGATCACTGTCTTGGGACAATCTATATCACTACCTTGGTGGCGAAAAACTTTGCTGGTGGTTGGTTGGAGAATCTTATTTGCTCATTTGCAACTGTTGGCTTTCATCATAATTATGTAGGCTTAATCGCCTGTGAACAGTCAGTCAGTCCACCACAGGTGTGGCAGGCACATTAATCTCCAATGAACAGTCCATTGCAGGCGTGGCAGGCACATGGTATGACAGTACAGCAATGCCACATAGCAACACAACATAGCACAGTCTCTCAGCAATCCACATTCCGAAGAGACATAGTAATTCAGTATTGCGAAAGAAAGTCCCTTAATAAAAAGCAACGCGTGCTTTCGTCTTCTTTCAATCAGATCCTATAATCGTGACTCAGAAGGACAATTCCTAGGAGGAACTATGCGCGTGTGCTCAGCAAGGAGAAATGGCCTACCTTTTAGACTTGGCCGCTACCACAGTGTGTATTCTTGGGGAGAAAGGGCCTTACTCTAGACTTGGCCGCTACCACAGTGCGTGTTCTTGGGGAGAAAGGGCCTTACTCTAGACTTCGCCCCTACTACTGGATATGAAAGCTAAGGAACTAATGCAAGCGGCCAAAGCAAGCATGTAACAAACATGCGATCCATGCTCCTACGACCTAATTAATTGGTTCCTGGACAGCCTTCAATATCCAACCCCTTAGTTCTAGGGCCAAGTGTACAGATCCAACTCCTAAAAAGTAGAGAGCAGTTACTAAAACACACATTTACAAACATTTTTAAAACTAAAACCAATTATTCTGTTTACAAATAAATAACCAATTATACATTAAAAATTGTTAAAGCACTGCAAAATAGTGCAGGTAAATATAAAACAAGTCATGTTTAAGAAGAGCGTGTCGTTATTGTGTGTCGTGTGCATTGTGTCGCAAATTTATTATTCTTGGCACGGACCAGTGTCAATACTTGTCCTGTTTGCATATGATATTAAAGTAATTTAACATCACTTAAGCAGTGGACAGAACGAGGGGCAGCTAGTCATTTGCACGCAGCACCATCGGTTTACTTCAGCAAGATGAATTCTAATCCAACGGCCAAGCCGCTCGGGGAAATACTTTTCTTTAATATTTTTTGTTGTTGTTGAAAAGATAATTTAATTTTGCAAATCAGTCTTTATCAAATATTAAAAGAAATAATCAAATATAATGTTGTTGCAAAAACAGACGAGGGTTATTTTGGCGAAGCATGGTACAGAACAAATTGAATTTGGGTTTGGGGTGTGGGGGTGGGGATAAGGGTGAGTGTAGGGTGGGGTAGGGAGGATGACATTCTTTATGGATGAAGCTTCAAAATACGCCGTGAACTTCGGACTGAAGACCTCTTTTTTCACAGACAATTTCCATCTCCCCATTAAAAATGCACGAGCAGTCTGTCTTTCTATAATAATCACCGAATTCGGAATAACTATTGCGAAACGATTAGCAGATACATGGTAATCCGACCAGGTAGTACAGATCTAGGAGTGTAAATGCGCGCACAAGAAATGCTTGTAAACGAGTCTACAGTGAACGTGTACGTGTGACTTTAGTAATTATTTTGCTTTGTGTTTGTGTGTGTGTGTGTGCGTGTATGATGGTTGTAAGTGGGTAGGGGGTCGTCTATATAGGCCCTACTAGAAGAAAACAGGTGCTATCTTTCTGAACGTCAAGCAAGACACTAACTGCTCCCTTAAGTGCGTAACGCGTAACAGGAAAATAACCTCGAAGATGAAATGCTTTTAAAAAAAAAAAATTATTATGCATTAATTTTTATTTATGTTTTGCTAATTCGGTTTCGCACTGATTGTAGTGTATTGTAGTGCAATTGATAATACTGTAGCGTCCAGTGTATTGTAATTGTATAATGCTGTATGGGGCAGGGACGAATAGCCAATTATTATATCATAATATCGCAAACCCCATTGCCATAAATACCTATCAAAAATTATCGATACTGGTCCCAACGCTTGCAGATAGAGTAAAGCGCCATGCTCAATAATTAAAATTATTCGTTTGATTAGAGGTCAACTTGCATAATTAGGACAGTGCACTTTCTGTTTGTCAAGATCTTCTCTTTTAATTCTGGTTAGCTCTCTGGTCACCCACACGGCACACTGCTTCTGAATATCAGCCATCAATGCTTTGTGCGCGTGCGCTAAGACCTTGTTTAGCGATGAGCACTTCCACTTGCAGCTGCCAGGTAAACACTCTCTCTTCGTTTACTTTCAACCTTTGAACTTTCACTCACCGCAACCTTTTCCGCACATTACTTTCCTGCGCAGTGAATAATCCTTTGAATAATTTGGGAACCATTAATCTAGATAGAGACTCTGGTTCCGTGACATTTATGATGATAGCTGCCTAATTACTTTTGTCTTTTATTATTTGTATGCTAATTTGTCACTATCCTTTGTTTCAAAATTATTTGCTGCTGACTGCGGTTTATATAATGTGGTAGGTTTGAGATACAGAGATCTACATATCCTGTTAAATGAGTCAAGATTGTTTATAGTTTCCTGTTTTTAAAGGAGGTGAATACTTAAAATGAATCTATATGTCATAACATTTTCGCTTTAAATTAAAAATATATGTGCTGTGATAAAAGAAGAAATAATTATGTAACAACTCACTTAACTCCTTTGTTATGTCCTATACTAACATTTTCAAAAGTAAGTTTATTCAGCTAAGAGGAGCTCTGAAAGGTGAATAATAATTATATCTTAAATATAAATTAATCTATAATGCTGAAGAGCACATTATATAGCGTAAGTATTGAAAACATAATAGTTATTTGTGCAGTTCAAGAAAACATCGTAGTTAATAAATAAATTTCATTATAGTTAGAACATTAACTATAACTAGAACATTATAGTTACTGTGTAAATTTCAAGACAAATTTAGAGTTATTGCATACACTTCAAGAGAACATTATAGTTATTATATATATTTTAAGAGTACATAGCTACTCTGTACATTGCTAGAAAGCATAATTATTGTTTATAGTTATCGAATACACTTCAAGAGAACATTTTTAATTATTGTGTTCATTCCAGGAAAGGGTTTTAGAAAGGAGTGCATACCAAGTGAATTATAATTATTGTATACATTTCAAGAATACATTAGAGTAATTGTGTACTTTTCAAGAGAACATTACAGTTATTGATTACATTTCAAGAGAGCAATTTTGTAATAGTGTACATTTCAAGAGAGCAATTTAGCAATTGTGTACTTTGGTTGAAAACTTTATTGTTGTTGCATACTGTGACAAAGTAAATTTGCCCCTCCCTATTTTTAATTTTAATTGTTATTTAAGTTGCTAAATTGTCAGTGACCCGACCTTGGGCACTCCTTGTGGTGTTATTTTGAAAATGTATGAGTCTGAAGTAAACAGCCTAAGGCAAGAATATTCTAGTTTTGCTGATCTAGTGGAAACTGAGTGTGCAGTTTTTATTATCCAATGTTTATGATTTATGAGAACGAGAATAGTGAATGGGCTGAGTTTAAGGAGTTTACTTGCAGTAGAGAATTTTACTCTATTCATTTTTGAATTTGAAGACAAAGAGAGATGTCCGGGTCTGAAGGCAGTCGTTAGCTTGAGTGGTGAGTTTAAACTGACTGATTGAAAGAGAGTGGACTTGGAAACATTTCATACATATTGATATGTTATACTTGTGTTATGTAAAGATATGCCAAAGCTGTAAGAGGCTAAAGAGACGCCAAAGCTGTAAGAGGCTAAAGATATGCCAAAGCTGTAAGAGGTTAAAGAGATGCCAAAGCTGTAAGAGGTTAAAGAGATGCCAAAACTGTAAGAGGTTAAAGAGATGCCAAAGCTGTAAGAGGTTAAAGGGATGCCAAAGCTTTAAGAGGTTAAAGATATGCCAATGCTGTGAGAGGTTAAAGAGATGCCAATGCTGTGAGAGGCTGACAATCATTGCTAAGAAAACGTACCCACTTCTTTTGCACATTCCCTACCTTTTTAGTTTTATTTATAAAACTGGATTTCTATTTTAATATGGTTGTTGTGTTAGGCATGCTTGCAAACTTTCTTGAATATTTGCTCGAGTCTCTTGACTACAAGATATTTCCTTCTTCTCATTGAAATGTAAATCTCATTTTCGTTCTTCCGCATTAAAAAAAAAATATATAACAGCTTTAAAAAAAAAAAAACCACAATAACTTTGTTTTCACCCACATTCTGGCAACCTCGTTTCACTACACTGTCATAAAACAGTTTCGACCAAAAGTATTTGATTTCGAAAGCAAGAGAGCTACTTCCGCTAGAACAAAGCATTTCCGCGTTATTGCAAAGCTATTCTACTTCTCTGTTTTGAAGTATTTCACAGTACTTTTCTTCGCTGGAAAACAAAGACCAGTAATACTCCCCAAAATTAAAATATTTTAATATTAGAGAACCTGTGAAGCATTGACATCTCTTTAGCCTCTTACATCACTGGCAGCTCTTTAACCTCTTACAGCATTGGCAGCTCTTTAACCTCTTACAGCATTGGCAGCTCTTTAACCTCTCACACAGCATTGGCATCTCTTTAACCTCTTACAGCATTGGCAGCTCTTTAGCCTCTCACAGCATTGGCATATCTTTAACCTCTCACAGCATTGTCAGCTCTTCAGCCTCTTACAGCATTGGCAGGTCTTTAACCTCTTACAGCAATAGCAGCTCTTTCCCATCTCTCTCCCCCCTCCCCCAAACACACAAACCATGCTGGCCTAGATTAACTTAGTGACTGTGCAAAATAGCATTTTTTAAAAATCTGATCTACTGTCAGATCTGTAGCAATCTGCATACTAAAATATTTCTTTCCTTTCTTCCATGGGAGAGTTTCTAGAATATTCTCATCCACACCATTTACGCCTTCTGTTTATTCTAGTCTTTGTAATGTTAGTGGAATTGCAGATTTAATATATCGGCCTCAACTTTATGCATCTCTGTAACAAGCACCAAAATCCGAGGATATTTTGATCTGCTAACAGTTAGATTATTGTAGAGCTACATTTCACCACCATTTTGAAGTAAGAAAACATTTTTCTAGGATATGAAGTATATTTATTTTAATTTTAACTCTCTATCGTTTGTTTTGCTAAAGCTTTCCTATTCAACGGCCACCCTTCCATTGATTTTTAAGATATATCTTGTTCCTATCTAAACCAATATCTTTCAAACTTTGTAAAACTGTAACTGCGTTTTGTTTAAATAATTATTACTTTGTGAATATAATATTTTGATGTTTCCATAAACTATTTATCCACATTTAGTAGATACATGTAATTGTTTATGAAATGATTATGATTGAGGTGCATTTATATAGTTATATAACTGTATAGCTTTCTATAACGTTTAATCGTGTGTCTGTCCAAAATGTTCAGAACGAATGTGAAGTCACTGTTAGTAAGACTTTGAATGGACATTTATATAGTTATATAACTGTATAGCTTTCTATAACGTTTAATCATATGTCTGTCCAATATAATGTTGAGAGCGAATGTGAAGTCACTGGTAGTAAGACTTTGCAAGGGCACACATGTTGTCTCTTCTTCCTTGACGTTAGCATATGATGAAGTCATTCTTAAAATGTAGTACTTACTTTACATCAGCTGAGGTGTTAGCAATGAGAATGACAGCTACAGGTCTGCCAAGGTGGGTGATGTCATTATAGTCTGCAGACTTGAACCTTATACCATTTAACTACAACACACAGAAGGAACAAACCACTTAACTATATGCACGTGTAACAGCAGTTTCTGCAATGAAGTATTCAGGTCTTCAAAAGAGTCTTTGTATCTACAACTGTGTGCTCTAATTCCCTGTCTAAAGTTTGGCCCAGTTCCGCTTTAAATATGAGCTACCATCCCAGACTTAAGATGAGTTAGACTGGCTTCTACCATTTTAACTCATCCTAGACAAAGCTGTTAGCTGTCCATTCTCTACACAGCATTTCTGCTTGAAGTGATGTCCTGTGCAGCTCTACAACTGTTCTAGAAGCCTCCATTAAGGGAAGACATTTCATTTAAGTGCAATAAACGTTTGGAGAACACAGACTCTATAGTCTATACAGATCTTCCTCATCGCTATATGTACTCATTTAGGTGTTTACTAACTATTCTTATAACTGTCATTTTCATTGAAGTATTACATATGTAGACTCAAGGGGCAATGCGACATTGGGGAGACGTGAGACACAAAAACTTATTTTTCTTTTCATAAATTCTATTAAAATCAGGACATAGAAAATGCTACCTTTATTCCCACAGAACAGGGGTGCACAAACCGTGTGCCGAATGCTGCCCGAGACAGGGCTCTGTGCGGCGCCCCCCCCCCCCCCCGGAGGACTTTATTTCATTATTTTGTGTTGGGTTTTTTTCTACTGAGTCATCGATGTGCAATCTTGAATTGCGGCCCTCCACGCACGCACTATCAATTGGAAATTTGGCCCTCTGGCCTAAAACGTTTGTGCACCCCTGCCATAGAATATATCAGCATGAAATGTTCATACTTGTCAGATTCAGTGTAGATTAACAGCTCAAGAAATTAGAAAAAAAATAGATTGGAAAGTATATAATAATCAGACCTCTCAGGTGGTAGATGGCTACCGTAAACGCAGGTAAGTAGTTTTATATGTGATTAGTAGGTTTAATAGATTAACTGCTTAATCTCTGTAACCTCACCCGTAAAGGTATTTATAAATGCAGATAAGTACTTAGTTAGACCTCAGAAATATTACTTATTATTAAACCTGGTTTATTATTTTTACGGGTGTTATTGGTTCAGAACCCATTTGCCAATTAGAGCACCGTTTTGGTACACATCTGGCTTTCAGACCTCTACTCATTTTGGTGGGTCGACTCATATATGGATATGCTAATATCCAGCTTTTAAATAAACAATATTTCCACCACCAACCACCAAAGCCAGCATATTTAACTTCCTTTAATTAATTGAAAGAAGTGTGAGTGTGAACAATGAAAAAATAATTTAACAAGAAAATTAAACAATAAAAGATTGATATATGGCGTGAATATTTCCAAGTATGAGAAGATTTCCAAGATTCAATAATCAAACAGATAACAATCGTAGTCATGAAGTAGTAACAAAGACAATATTTAAATATACAACATTCACACAAACGAAATTCTGCTAATTAATTCAATTATGAAACTCTAAGCAGATCAGTAATAGAGTGTGACACCAACACCTCCAAGTTAATGGTTATTATTATTATTTATTAATTAATCATCCTTAACTAATTACCAGTGATAGGAATCCTAATTTATGTTATTAATAATTCTCAAGAAGACACCATATCATCTCTCCCAAATGGCGGATATGCAGGTGCTTGTACAGTGAATAAGAAAATAGAAGTTATCAGGGAGATGTTTATAAATTGGGTGATTGCTGAGTTTTCAGTCATCAGCAATGTGAGAGCTGGCATGCCCACGTGGTAGTTTCATGGTGTTATGATCATTGGATATATTTCAGTGAGCAGTAATGACTTATGCCCCCGTTACCAACGTGGTCTTGTTGAGACTGGTGCTGGAAGAAATTTTTATCATGCAGATTCAGGCAGTCACTGGATGAAGAAATGAAGACTTCTGAAATGCTGATTTTCGCGTTGCTGAACATATCAGATTTGCTCTCACAAAAGACAGGACTATGTCATAAACACCAACTAACAAGCAGTGGCTTAGCTTGTATAAAAATGTGCATGTGTTTATTTCATATTGCTCTGGTTGGAACAAAATCTGTTTTCAATGGCCTGCAGTTATATTTCATTGTGTTCAGCTTCAAGGTAGGGACACATTTTCCACTCTAAAATAACTTGTTCTACTAGACAACAAATTCAAATTTCTTGCCTTAACGGTTTGGTTATGCAGGGCTGAAAGTGGAATGCATTCTGCTATTCACAAAAAGTTCCTGAGGTTTGCACAGGTGTAAGGTTGAACGTGAAGATGTCTGCATGAAAAACACAACTGCCCTTGCATATCTCAAGTTTCTATACAATTCACCTCTCATCACTATGCATAACTATATCAACTCTGTCAGGCAGGACTATTTAAAACACTTATGCAAACAACCTACATTCGAACTGGTTTTCTCCACACTGCTATCTCAGCACACACGCAAGAACAGGTCATAAAGAAACATCTTACATGAACTTAGCAGTATATTTAATTAATTAGATAAATTAATTATTTAAATCATTAATTATGCCATTTGCGGTTCTAGATTGTCACGATATTGCTGTCGTGTGTGTGTTGAGATATTGTGAGATGGCAACAGTGCCAGTGTTTCATTCATAGAGAGAGATGAGTAACGTTAATAGGTGTCTGTAGACTGTGTTGACATCATAAATTAATGATGAAATAAATTTTCAAGCCTGACTACTGACCCACATTTAGTACAGGCTACATCTCGTATTTTCTAATAAAAGGGGCAGCATGCACATTAATTTTATCTCCAAGTGATTTAATGTCAAGGCGACATATTGCACAACGTGACTACACACACACACACACACACACACACACACACACACACACACACACACACACACACACACACACACACACACTAAACATTTCTTGTCATAATTTCCGAATAATCACATGGTAAAGTGTCACCAGTGTCAACGCGCATAAAATTTCCTGTCCTGGGGCAGCCCCTTAACTGCAGGACTTTTGTGTCAAAACATTGTTTTGTCTTTTTAGTATCCAATGGTCTCATCTTCTCTATTTTTGTTACTGATAAAAGTCTCCATTTAATTTTATGAACAGAACGTGAGGAAGGCATTCTTGACTGTACCTCTCATTCTCTCTGGTGTGTGACGAGTCACGTCAATTTGTAACTTAGAAAAAAACAACAACACAACAACCAGCAAACTAACGTTAACTTGCATAGCGTAGCTCACGTTGGTAAATTGCAGGAGCAATTTCCGCTAGTGCGATTGTTTACGTGTACAAAGTATGTCATTCAAATGTAAGAAATGTGAGTGAGAAATTTACATGTTGAATATTACATCATTTACATGACAGTTTATTGAATAAATAACATTTCTAAAGATCGAAATCACGAAAGGGAAGTTGAGGCGCCTAGTTAATGGGTGTGGAAAAACGCTGGAACCATGGATTCGGGTTCAGCATTAGTCATCGAGATTTCCTGACCCACCCCTCACCCTCTATCCCTGATGAATATTACGCTTAGTAGCCTCGATTGAATCACTTAGATCTTTTTGTCGGATTAGCATAAAATAAATGGCTGCCCATTACTGTTATTTAAACAGGAAAAAAACAACATAATAATTGGTTAAAATCTTAATTCGACAACTGAGCAGTTACCTCACCTAGTACGTTAGAGTCGAGTAACTCTAATACTGTAAAACAATTGCAAAATGCTTCAAATAACAACCGCTTAATGAAATACTTCAGTTGTGTTTTGCATGCTCTCGACGCTTGCGTCAAGGTCGCCACACGCAAGAGTGTAGTCCTTCAAAAGTCAATTTTATTTGCAAGAGAATTTCGTTGTAATTTCACAGCAGAATGCGCATGCTCAATAGTCGGCAGCGCAAGGACGTAATAAAAAGAACTTGCCGACGGAAGGGGAGGTGTCAGCCTGCTCTCGTCTGACTCTCCATTGACGTCATCGAATTAAACAGGTGCGCTACGGCCAACGTAGGATTTACAATCACAGGTAAAGAGTAATAAAAAAGTTAGTAGAGCGCAGTATGATCTCCGAGGTGTCCTCGTTATTGCCTGAGTTAAAGCGAGTTTTGACGGTTCTCAATTCACTTTCCTAAACTGTGAGTTGACAAAGGCAGTTAACAAATGTGTGTGTGCGTGTGTGTGTGTGTGTGTGTGTGAGCGAGAGAGTGAAAGGATGGTAAAGAAGTTCAACATACCAGTGCTGCATGGATTTAATGTATTTTTAAAAACGGCGGCTTACACACACACACACACACACACACACACACACACACACATCCGCGCCCTCGCACATGATTAACATTTCAGAAAGTCCTAAGTTGTCTACTTGCAGTGAGGAATGTGATACTTAATACTGATTGTGGAAATGGATCTTGGGCGTCGCTGTCAATTGCCCGGTTCATCGAGTACATATTATCTAGTCTACATAATGTTCACTTGCAAATACCTTCTTTCCTCACGATCGTTGTGGTCTACATAACTGAAACACCTTTCATTGCCGAGTGCTGTTTGGCACACAACTGATAAAATAAACTCTAGGTAAGACAGTATTTTTCTGTCAGATGACTGACCAGGACAGAAAGTACAAATAAAGAGCTCAACAGTCTAAGAACTTTGAGCTTAGTTGGCGTCAGAGAGATGTCATTGCAAGGGAAATAAGTGCAAAGGCCGGCGATTTCTGATCAAAAATTGTATTAATGTATGAATGTTGAAGTTTTCTTTTAAATATGTTATATAATGGATTTTGTCTGCTATTGATCGGACCGCCGAGAATGTGATCCCCACCCCACCCCTCTCTGATATATACTGAAGCCAGCAAACTTGAAAGAAAACTCCCTTCTAGGTACCGAAATAGCAGATAATTAAAACGGTTGTAAGCGTGCACAGAAAAATGGTCTTTAATGCACAGACAACTTCTTTCTACTATTATCTGTTCTTTAAAAAAATATAAAATATAAAAATCAAAGAAAAATGTTGTCAGCTTAAATATGACCCTTACGCTTTCTTCATTTGTTCTTTGTCAGATTTCAGCCTAATGCTATGGTCTCAGACACGCTCAACATTTTCAATGGGCAAAAAAGGACAGAAACTTCTCAGTAGGGCTAGAGCTCACACTAGCAATATATATATTCAGTGACTATTTAGAGTTCAGCCGTTGATAGTCCAATGACTATTTAAAGTCCAGTGAATACAATATGGGATTTGTTTTTAAATCTAAAACACTTTCATTAGTTTCTTGTTACTACTAGTGCAAAGTTGTCAGTCAAAATATTGTTGATCTTCCTTCTAGCTAATTATCCTGAAATCACGTTCAAAGAGAAAAACAGTTACTGTCTGTTGTAAGGTGCTTAGAAATATTAAGGGGACTGGACTCTAGGGACAGCTTCATTTTCGAAACTTAATCTTGCCAATTTTATTAATTATGTACAATGATTTTAAAATACCGAAGTATTATTTTCAGAATGTAATTTATGTTTGATGTCACAAATCAGGATGTATGTCTAGACAATGAAGAAAATGTAGGTTATTTTTTATGTCACAAATCAGGATGTATGTCTAGACAATGACGAGAATGTAGATTACGTTTGATGCCACAAATCAATATGTGTATCTAGATAGTGAGGAAAATGTATGTGTGGCGGATTAAATTTGCCTTTCCCTCTTAAAATTAAATCGTTGTATAAATTGTCAAATTGTCAGAGTAACCCTACCTTTGACACTCCTTATGATGGTATTTTTGAAAGTGTCTGAATTGAAGTAAACGCTCGAGGCAAGAATATTCTAGATTTGTTGATGTAATGCAAACTAGTAGTAGTTTTTATTATCCAATGGTTATGATTTATGAGAACGAGACCAGCCAATGGGTTAAGATTAAAACGTCTAGTTGCTGTAGAGAAGTCTACTGTCTAATCACTTTGAATTTGAAGTGGAAAGAAATGAAGTGGCAAGAAAGTCTGGTTTTGAAAGGCGACCGTTAGCTTGATGGTGAGTTAAGCTGAATGGTTGAGAAAGAATGGACTTAGAATATTTCATGCATTTTTGTTATTGATATATTATACTCGTGTTTTATGTAGAGATGTAGTGTGTGAGTTGACTTTTATTTCTAGGCTGCTCATATGTAATTTGTTAGACACTTGACATTGTTTTGATGTGCTGTATTTATTAATCTGTACAAGTGTATCGGGCTAATGAATACTGTTGCAGGAAATTGTAAGTTGAGACTGGAATGTAAGATAGAATGGAGTTATAAAGTGATAAACTGGAAATTTAGGTTTGCTCCTTAATTATATTTTGCAGTGAGTAAGAGGTATTTCCAGTTGCCTATTTTCACGCGCTATATTAACCTCCTGGTTTATTGTTTGTAAACTGTTACGACCGACCCTGGCAAATGTGGAAACAGAGGGTGAATGCAAGATGCATTGACTACCAGAACAATTTCTGGTGTTGAGAAATTGTTGCATGTTTCTACATTTATTGTTCTGTTTGAAGGGGTTGACACAGCAAGAAGAAGAGCATTTTCCCTGAGAGTGTCAACAGCAACATTGTCATTCAAGATGGAAATAGGTCTCGCTGTGTCTCAGAATGGGTCCTGGTCATGTCTTCATGGAATGCAAAGTATTCTACAACTTTTAATATGGCAGACTGGTGATGAATGTGAAAAGTTTAAATTATCTACTCAAAAATTATCTCATATGCTGCATAACAGCTACATTTCGGATATCAGTGCATTTAATTCTGTGATACAATCATTCCTATGATATCGTACACATTATGCTAAGCAACTGTTTTGATATTAGTGATGTAATTTCTTTGTTTGAATTGTCAGTGTGTTCCTGAGTGTATTTAATGTATTATGTCTTGTTACGTCATTGTAGCATCTTTGAGCTGTTGACAACCCACGCCATTATTCTCGGCAATTACTCATTTCTATCAGTCTAACCCTTATTGTGTGAATGAGAATTGTGATATTCATTGTCAGATTAATTCTATCTCTGACAATGGTAACTTTAACAGTGTAGTCAGTCAATCTAGGTTTTCATTTATTATTTATCATATTCACTCGATCTTTTTCAGTGAGAATTGCACAGTGCTATGATTATAATTCAATTTTCGTCAATGAACATAGCGCAGTATCATTATAACCCAGTCTTTATCAGTAAGAATAAGTATGTTGTCAGTCTAACCCAGACTGTCATTAGGAACCATGTTATGTTGTCTGTCTAAACCAGACTGTCATTAGGAATCATGTTATGTTGTCTGTCTAACCCAGACTGTCAGTAGAAACTGCGTTACGTTGTAAGTTTCAACCCAGTTTACGTCATTGAGAACTGAATGTCAGTCAGATCCAGTCTCTCAGTGATTTGTATTATGCACTACTTTAATCCAGCTTGTGTCAATGGCATTGGAAGATTGTGTCTCTCTGTAACCAATCTGACATCAATGTTACTTGCACAATGCTTCAAAGACTGAAAGCCAACTGACACTAGAGCACGTGCCTTCTTTTGCTGATTATTGCCAGTGATGTCTCAGTGCGAAACCACTCCTTGCAGAATAATTAAGATTGTTTACAGCCCACTAATGCTATTCTAATAATAAAGGTATCAAAGATAGACATTTGTTTGCATCCTTCATTATTTTAAAAAAGAAACAAACATCACTGCTAAAGAGTTTGTTTCTTTACCCGGTTTGAAGAAAAAAATATAAAAGACTTGGAATTCTTGTTATTTATTAATTGAAATTTAAATATAGCGCTGATAAATTTAGTGTGTTGATGTTGGAAACTTTCAACCATGTTAAAAACAAAGTCGGCAAAACCCACATGGCAAAAAAAATTAATTACTTCGTCTTGTTGTTTGTTTTTATTCTGCTCCTTATTTCTATTTACGTTTGTTGTCCTATTTATATCCTTGATTCTTTCCTCTATTACTTATCGTATTCTTTTCTTTTTCTTTTCTCTTAATACCTATTTTTCGGGCAGGCATATGGTTTCTATTTTCAGTTTTGCAATTAAGTTATGGTGCATTCTCTCAACTCTTTATCTTTGAGTATTACTGTATGTGTGGTATTAAGTGTGGTATTATGTGTGGTATTAAGTGTGGTATTATGTGTGGTATTATATGTGGTATATGAATAAGTGGATGTGCGTGTGTCTTTGTTCGTTTGTTTAGGTGACTGTGTGTGAGACTGAGACTTGTGTGCTGATGTGTGTTTGACTGTGAATGTCAAAGTGAGTAAATGACTAATTAAATGAATGAGCTTAGTTTAGCGTGTGTTTGTGTGTGTAAGATTGAGAGAAACTCAGTGTATGTGGGAAGTTCATACATAGACACATTCATACACACATACACGATTTTGTGTATCTGGTTGCTGCATATTTCTTCTTTTCAAAATTATATTACTCTAATCTAATTATTTATTTTAAATGCACTAATTCGCCGATCAAGTGTTTGTGTGTGCTGTGTGTATAATCTATATATATATATACGTAAACTCATACACGTTAAATTTGCTTCGAGCGTAACTAATTTTCAACTTATTTTTAAAGTATTTACCTGTTTGTAATCTATGCTTAGTCCCATAGGTGTATAGTCTTAAACTTCATCATATACATGTGTGTATGTGTATGTGATTACGTGCGCAATGGTAATTGTATATATATGTATAAAAGTATGGATGCAAACTGAAACATATCTGATCAAAACGAAATGCTTGAAAGAAAATCAACACTCATTGCGTATACAAATGATTCTTTATCAAATCAATCTTGTAACTATGTGCTTTTCGTTTGTTTGTTTGCTTTTTAAATTGCAGGATCAGTTCGACTGTCGTGTCTCAAGTTGATTTCATCTGACCGTCCGAGACACTAACAAGCGTTGACAGTGTTCTAAGCAAGCAAGTCAAACGAGTCAATCAATAGAATCCCTATATATTCACCTACAGGCCACCTTCGTCTGCCCGACTGTCTTGACATCAAGCGTGTTCAAACCGATCACTGCCACTGAACAAGGCACGTGTGGAATGAGCACAATAACAGCGTGGTGAGTCACTATCAAGTGAGGACGCCACTTACATACATCAGAGTTTGGTTGAAAGCGTTCCAGAGCAAACGATGGAATTCCCCGGGAATTGCTGCCGTCTTAACCTAGATTCATAAATATGACTGTAAAGTAAATTTTAACTTTTCCGGTGCCGAATTAAAACTGGCACCAGTGCCAGAAGTGGTATGAGTGTACAGTATGAAATATGCACAGAAGCAAGAAAGAAAGAAACAAACAACAACAACAAAAAATAAATGGCGCAGCAAATAAGCTTGGAAGACAAAATTGAAATGAAAAATATAGTTCTAACTATTTTTTTAAACGAAAGAAACAACAACTCCAAGAAGATAACATAAAGCAAAACAAACCCAAGAACAACACAAGCCCTACATTGTAAGGCTACCAAACAGTAGCCGGGAATGACTAATTCCATGTTGCACCATCCTATGAGAGATATCGAAAAGGCTGGTAGAAAAGGAACCTAAGCTAAAATCAAGGAGCAGATAATTTTGTCCTTTGCATGCCAGTTTCTGTGCGTGGCCCTCTCTTAACCAGAAGCCAATACAGCAGTCATTCTATTCTAATGTACACACGTACATACACATGTATCTTTCTTTTTCTCTCCAACACTCTCTCACACAGATACACAACATTTACTTACACACATACACACATATGCACCGATATATACTATACAAATTCGTGTACTCTTGGTACATTCCATCATGAATAGCATTGTGAAAAATTGAAGTAGACACACACACACACACACATACTAAAACAACTTTCATCATAGCAAACAAATTTACCTGTTGACGCATCAGTAAATGTTCGCTAAAAGTTCACGATGACCAGTGTTGTTTATTTCTCCTTTGTTATATATAGTTTGCTATCCAGCCAATGTGGCGCATTTATTTAATTGACAAGCACAGCTGTTGTTAATGCTTTCATCAAGTACGTGTTACGATGCACCCATTGCGACCTTGACATATTTATCATCTTCTCGATTAAAAATTCGTTCAAAAGGGGCGAAACTCTCTTCCAAACACATTGATACCGCGGCTTTCATGACAATATTAACTATAAATCAGCTAAATGTATTGTTTCCATGACAACACTAAGCAGAAGTCAACTAACAGCCTTGTTTCCATGACAACATTAACTAGGAATCCGCTAAATGTCTTGTTCGCACGACAGTACTAAGTAATAGTCAGTTAAATGTCTGTTTCTTCATTTTTTCAGGACAGAGAAACTAACTGTAAGGATAATTCTGGAAAATGATAATCTTGGATACATCCTTTAGGACGAGCCATTAGACTTAGAGAGAAAATCTGAAATTTCACAAGAAGCTTTTCTCCTATTTTTCTTTCCTTTCCTTTTTCACGTAAAGAGCACCTTTCCTTTGAAATATAAACTGTAAGCCTTCAGCATCCCATTAAAACCAATTAAAATATAATCGAGTAATTTCCACTGCGTAGTTTTACACTTTCCTAAACCCACTGATCCCAATCAATGACGTCACACCATTTATTAAAACCAATTAAAATATAATCGAGTAATTTCCACTGCGTAGTTTTACACTTTTCTAAACCCACTGATCCCAATCAATGACGTCACGCCATTTATCAAAGAGGAAAACAATATAGAAACATTTAGACTGTTTATGCTCTACTGGTTACAGCAAACTTTGCACAATAATTAGTTTATTCTTGACTTGACTACCCTTTAGAGTTTAGACCCAGCATCGTGTCAAGTCAATCCGACAGACCCAGACTGAAAGCAGACGAGTCTAGCTGCAGTCTGACCATGAACATTTGTTCATCAGGTAATTTTGTGGGAAGTAATTACAATAATGATAGAGTGGTTATAACTCATTTGCATACTGCTAAACAACGAACGACAAAGGAAGTGAGTATCTCGCCTTTGATAGGATAAATATAATTGGTGCGTTGCTTCTTGAAGTCCCCAAAAGCCATTTTGAAGCTCTTGTTCCCTTTCCGTCAGCGTTCCTTTAATGTTCTGTTGGAGATAAATTTTTATGTATATTCCTTGATAGTTGGCCATTGAGGTTTATGTCAATGTTATGTCCTTTGTTTCAGTGAGATAATGAAGTCATCATTGGTGATCTCAGAGGTCATCAACAAATATGCCATTTATCATTTTTTTTAGGGGACTGAGAAATACTTTATTCATAGATTATGTCATGCCCTATGTCCATTGCTTCCTCTACCTGGTTTAAGAAAGCACCCGATGATGGATGATGGACTCACAGACAGACAAACTTGACTTCACACACTGGGTAATAAAATGGCTAGATAAATCTGGTCCCTAGACATTTTGACCACATTTAACATAGACAATAGATAAATACAAACTTAACAGAATGTATAGACATAAATATGAAATGATAAGAATTTAACAAAAAGATGAGCAAAGAAAAATAAGAAGTTTATAAAGTAATAACAGAATTTTATCTAAAACAAAAGTATAATTAATTTTTAGGGACACAGCCCAAGTATGATCACATGAGACAGCTAAACTACAAAGTCATTCAAGGAGAAGGTGAATGTTCGGTGTCTGATAATATAAGTATTCCTGCCCTTGTATGAATGGGCCTCCAAGGTATGAATATTAATTGGATTTCTGGCCACAATACATAAGTCAATATGATGTGATTCCACTTTGATATCCCGTGAATCCTAATAGTTATTTCTCCTAAAAAAAAATTCTCTCTAAGGAGATTCTTTCCTAGTATAACTGTCCCAAAAAAATTCATCACTAAGACAATTCCTCTCAAAGACGATTTCTCTCAGAGTTGACTTCAACCAAGAGACTTATCTTTGTCATGTCAAAGCCTCTTCATTTGCCAAGTGGTATCCCTTGCCCCTTTTTGCCAAATGAGCCCCATTTCATTTTGTCCAGTCCAAGAAAAGCAAATCCCAGGAAGGTAAGACAACCCAGAAATCCTGCAATAATGTATTTGCAGCTATGCAGCTTGGGATATTTTTATCCTATACATGATAATTCATTTGTGAGGTGGGCTATTCCCATGTTCAAAATTTTCAGTTAACTTCTCCTATATTTTTTATATATAATTTTTTACTTTTTTAAAAAGTATTCATTAGTGCAAAAATTAAAACTCACTCTCTCAAAAATTGATAACCCAACAACATAACTTTTTCCTTAAAGTGTGATTCTTTATACACTGTGGAAGAAATCAAATTATTCCTCCTATCTTTCTTTTTCTTAGTCAAAGTGTTTTGACTATATCTTCCTTTTAAACTGTGACTTAATTAATGGATGTTCTCTTGCTCATGAAATGGCCAAAACTGGAAGTAAGGATTTTAGGCTGAATGTGTATTTATTACTTTTGTAATTGTCATTAAATTCTTTCATACCCTATCCTGGGATTTTACCCGGGTTCGATGCGATGAAGTTTGCTATTTGTCACGGTCTAGTGGTAGTCCATCAGCACAAAATTATTTATGATTCTATGGCAGTTTTTTGCAGGCTACCCATCCAAGTAGCCAGTACCTATTATGCAAGAACAGCCCTCTCATATGCCGGTCCTTCTAACCACTTTTTTCAGCTAAGGCCAAAATGTAATACTGTGAGTTCTTTCCAAGGACACTGAAAATTTAATATTGTGATTGTTTTTAGTGACCTGAGAAATACTTTTCTGTTGGATCTAATATCTTGATTGTTTTTAGTGGACTGAGAAATACTTTACTCTTAGATCTAATATCATGATTGTTTTAAGGGGACTCAGATATACTAATATCTTAACTCTGTTCTGATATCTTGACTGGTTTTAGGGGACTGAGAAATACTTTACTCATAGATCTAAAATCATGATTGTTTTAAGGGGACTTAACTTACTCTGTTCTGGTATATAAGGTGTATAGTATAAACCCACATTATCTAAGAGCACTCTCCCGGTGTTTCAGTTGTGAAAAGTTATACTCGAAAACGTCTCATATATATAACTTAAATGCATACGTTTTGTGATTTTTGTAGGCTCCGAATGAAATATTTTCCATTTAATTTTTTTTAAAAACCTAGTTGACTTGGCTTTTACTGGCAGGTAATTGGAGCAGAGCCTGTTACGCTTACAAATTTGGTTATAATTGGTTAGAATTCTCAGCCCAAAGTTCACTGTCGCCGATTGACTTTCATGACCAGTTTAGGGCACTCAGACATCTCGAAATTTAGTTCCAATTCAATTCAAAAGTGCACCCGCCTACGCCAACATCACATTTTATCCGATAGAGTAATTTCCTCAGAACTGAAACTTTACCCGAGAGATTCTATAATTTATGACAAACTCTTCAAAACAAGTTTTTATGTTTGCTTTAACTAAGTTTGGATCCTGCTGGTTTTTCTTCTTCTTGTAAATAGTTATTGAAAATAATTATCACACTGGGGATTGTTGGTGTAATATATACACATATATATCAATTGATTCCTTGGCACATGGTTTGCGCGAAATCGGCCCAGGCCGGAAGCGGTTCCCATAATCAGAAAAGCATTTGGCAACGCAGACTTCAATTAACTAGTGAAACCCAAAGCCTTTGTCTAATAATCACTGTATTTAAAGAGACGCGAGAAAATGAATGGAGTCAAATCGGTAATGGTTAATATAATAAATAATCTTGGTATTTATGATATTTAATTTATCTGCAGTTCGTTTGCCTGGTTGAGAGCTGCAAGAGTATATGAGTAAGAAGTTACTTCCCCTGTTTTGTGCTGATGTTAAGACCGCCATAAGAGACAGCACCACACAGCGGTTTTAGTTCCCTTTGTTAAGTTTTAATGTTGAATTAAACAAGGAACGTAAGTGCTTAGTAATGTTACTAGCAAGGGGTATTTTTAAGGTAATACACTAGATAGAACTAGAGAACCCTCATGCTTGAAACAAGACACTTCGCCTCAAAGCGCGCAGTTCAGGGCTGATGACTCACCGAGAGCCGGAATTAGAGGCCGAAAGACAGAAGAAAAAAGTATATTCCCACCCCCATTACGCATACACACAAACACCATTCACACACACACACACACACACACACACACACACACACACACACACACACACACACACACACGAGCACTCTCTCTCTCTCTCTCTCTCTTCCCTTACTGTTTGTCTTGTTAGAGAAATGAAATCAATAATTGGAAGGAAGATAACATTTAAAAAAATAGACTCGATAAAAGTTGAATTAACCCAAAGATTCAAGTTTCACGAAGAGTTGTATTTTTACTGGTCTTCGCGCGCGCGCGCATGTGTATTTGTTTCTGGTTTTTTGTTTTGTTTTGTTACTTTAGAAAGCAATTTGTCGACAGCTGGGTTTTTATAATGTCTAGAATTTCCCCGAAAGAAGATCTCTCTCTCTCTCTCTCTCTCTCTCTCTCTCTCTCTCTCTCTCTCTCTCTAAGCGAGAGATGGGAATAATGGCAAGTTGTTTCATTACGATCCTGATATTCTACAAGAGAAATAATATTCAGAAGCTGTTTATGTACAGGAAAACTGTAACAGAGAATTGCAACACAAGAACACATAGAGAATATTTAATGTGTCTGTGTGCGTGCGTGCGTGTGTGTGTGTGTGTGTGTATGTGTATTTATCTTTCTAGCCATTATCACTCAGCCAAGCTGTCTGTCTTCCCATTTATTTATGTGTCAGTCGATCAGTCCCCAAGACCTTTGATAGTATATTTATTTATCTCTGGTACGAACAGATTGCACAAGGTCAATGAACCCTCTCAGGTGGGAGCAATTGAGAGCTCTTTACACGAGTTAGAGAAAGTAGGGCCTATAACTCTTGTGTCACTTACACCCCACCACCCCCGCCCACAGCAAATCTGTCACGAGATAAAAGTCGCAGCATGACAGAAACACAAACATAAAGGAAGAAAAAAAAACCCATCCAGAGTCGAAGAAAACAGCGACTGACTGCAGAGCGCGAGACTACTGTCATTGCAAGAATTGCAGTAATATGGCCGAGTATGCATACGTCAGCGCTTAAAAGAAAGAAATGATGATGCAGACCATGGATATTAATGTTGAAAGACTTATAACGCACGCTTAAATATTCATATACAAACACCAAACATACGCGCGCACGCTCAACACATTCCTACGCATATACAAACACGAACGCACAGTCACACACACGTGCGCGCGTACAAGCGCGTTTGCACGTACACATACGTGAGAGGGATAACTCTCAGAGAACAATAAATGTTTGAAAACAAAGCGAGATTAGGCATATATATTATTATATATGTGTAGGTGTAACGCTTAATTTTGTATTAAACTGCATATCCGTCTCAGATTCCAACCAACCAACTCTTCACGCTTGAATTCGTGGACATCTTTTCACATTCCAATTGTTGTGGGCATTCGGGACATTGTGTATTACTTTATTAGTTACCATGAATAATTACCACCTGTCTGCTTCAGCTCGTCTTTGTTTGATTTCTCGTTGAACCTTTCATTATTCATTATTCATCCTCACAGCAGGGTTAGTTTGTTCAGTTCTCTTCATTCATCGGTGACGTAAGGTTCCATCTTCTCCATCCTCCCAGTGAACTTCATCTAATCACAGACTCCTCACAGTTTGAAAGGAAATGGACTTTATTTAAGAAATTTATCATCTAGATTTTAAACAGATATAAATGCCAAGTAATAGATATAAATACTAAGTAAGAGATAAAAAAAACCCCAAGTAATAGATATAAATAAGTAACAGATATAAAGGCCTAGTAACATATATAAATGCCAAGTAACATATATAAATGCCAAGTAACATATAAATACCTATTAACAGATATAAATGCCAAGTAACAGATATAAATACCAATTAGATTGTAGTTTTTGATCATTCTTCCTTGTTTAACAGACAGAAAGTCAAACTAGATATTCAATCTCGTTTACAAGACACCCCCCCCCCCTACTCCCGCCCTACCACCAAAGAGGATTCTGCAAACAAATAGGTTTATTTTTGTTTTGTTTTTAATCTAGAGTTCTAGACGTATATTGAATATGAATTCTTGTGACTGCTTCTTCACTTAAGCACACTAGTGACTCAAACGTTACATAAAAGTAATAGGAAACGCTGTTTTTCTTCTATAAGCTAACAGTCAGGTAAACGATTCCCCACGTTAAGTAAGTACACTAGTGACTCAAACGTCACACAAAAGTAAGAGGAAACGCTGTTGTTTCATAAGCAGACTCGCATTGTTTATCAGTTACCTAAGCAACTAAAATCACTCACACGATCCAATTTCGTGATAAGGGTAGAGTCTGTCTCTATGCCATCCCCACCCAACCCTACCCAGGAGATGTAATCATACTAAGACTGCATTAGCCCGAACACTCCGTGTACTAGTAATCTATCTCTCGCTAAGACTGCACTAGCCCACCTACTCCTTGTTTTAGTCCGTCTCATTCCAAGACTGCACTAGCTCGTCTATGGCTGCTCGTTGAAGTTGCAAGATCCATGGCCGTCTTAAAAGCATTATAGGCCCACAGGCAAAGCAGTGCATTGGGGTACCTACACAACGACTCAAAGGAATAAAATTGACAGCCAGCCACAACAGATATTGATTAGCATGGGGTCCCTGGGCAACTGCCCAGCGGGCCCATGCGTTAAGACGGCACTGGCTAGACCCACATCTAATAGATTTCAGAATACATTCGTTTTACAACCGCTATATCATCGTTCATGGCGCCCAGACCACTGAGGTCAATCACCTACGATAGTAAATATCAGTGAAATGTATACAATCAAGCGATAGCCGTACGTTGTATAATATTTTTACTCGGTCACCTTAAGAATTCTATATATTTATGAAAGATTTTGGAAATTTAATTAAATTACTTTTACTTCGTAATTGCTATACTTGTCTGAATTCGAAAAAACGAATCCATCGATCTAGCCTATTTCTCTGCATTGTAATTCTTGTTAATCTCTGCATTGAAGGCTATAGAGTTAGCCATATTTAAGAGGTTTTAATTATGAAACAATCGTTATTTTAGAGCTAACTCTACTGTTGTCAAAATTTATCCACGTTCAGAATAAGTCAGTATTATTTAAAGCACAAGTTTTCTAGTTCTAATGGCTGTATCGTGAAATTTACTTTTTTCTATATTACCTTTCCATTCTTGATTAATGTCAAGTGGGTATTGCATCATAAACAATATGGAGTATGTGTTTTGATTTTGAAAAATACAACAAAATATCATCTTAAATATATACAAATTATTTTTTTAATGTGATTAGAATTCTTTAAATATTTTTGTTTTTAAATATGATGACAGAATGCTTTTGATATTAAATATAAAATAATTCCATACTCTAAGTGCTTACTTTAATCATTTTATATTTATTTATTACTTTCAAATATTAAAAATAAAATGGTTATCAGAAATGTCTAATAAAATACATTAGATTTTAATTTACAACTAGCACTATAAATTTGTTAAACTAAAGTTTGCAGTGTCATTTTTATGGAAAAGCTACCACTATACATTGGCTAAAAAAAAATCATTATGTTATCAGATTTATGTAACTGATCTGGTTAAAATAATTCATTAATTAATGAGTGTTATACATAGTGAGATACCAGTCAAGCTAAGTAGAGAGGGAAACTCAAAAGTAACAGGGAAAAATCAGATGTGTTTTCCAAGGTTTAAAATGTAAAAAGTTATTATTCAAAATTGTGGTCTGTATCTGTGAAAAAGGTGTTCCTGTCTGCTCTGCTAATTGCTAATTATTAATTTATGATATTTTATTTCATAATTAATACATAAATAATAATCCTCTCATGCAAATAGCACGCACAGTCACCCGACAGGGGTCTTTTGTCTTTGCGGTTACGAGAGCGACTAGGTCAATCCCTGGAACAGTCTGCTAACTAATTAACTCTCTGTCCAAGTGTTACCTGTCTAGATTAACAGAACTTAATTGAATTATCTTGTCAATCTTTGTCTTTAATCCAGCCCCTCACACATAAGCTCTCTACGACAACGGGAACTTGCACTTAACCGTCTTTCTATTGTCGTTACGTCATTGGCAGCCCCCACCCGTCGTCATGCACAAGCTCCTCTCTATCAATATAACGAGAGTGGATAGTTATAAAATCAACAATTTATTAAAGAAAAATAAATAACAATTAAAAAATAGTTTTAGGATTAATGTCATCAAAATTACACACAAGGCAATTTATCAGAAATCACAATCTCATCCAAGATACATAGAATTCAGTCAATCAAGAAAATATCATGTCAATTCCACAGAACAATTGTTAGGAATTTTACATCAGAGAAATATCTTCACAATTTAGTTTAGCTTACACAAATTCTCAATGTCAATAAGCCAACTAAATAAATAATACAGTTAAGTCAATGTAAGATATTAAAGAGAAGAATCAGAAATAGATAAGGAATTTAAGAAATCATGAAAAACATGTACAGATTACACAGAAAATACATAAGAATGTTTCACCTGATAGCGGCCTGTGAGCGGTAGACTTGTCTTTGTTAGAGTTGGCTGGCAGTTAAAAGTCTTGTGATAATGGCCTTGCCTACTAACAGTTCTGCATACCGTCACATGAATGTTTGAATAATCCACAAAGAATGTACAACACAAGCACTTAGTCACAATTCTTGTCCAATACGAATTACACAGCATAAACACAAATCAGTTTCTTGTCCAAATTTGTACAATGCTCAAAACTCAGTCTTTACCACTGTCCTTGAATAAAATAAGTGGATAAAGTTTTAGTTACAGTTTCCAACACCTGGCCCTTTTATTAGGCTCTTACGGTTCCAATAGTTACTTGGCAGAGTCCGACTTATACTCCTCGCAGCAGCTCCCCACAGTAACTCAGCTTTCTTGAGTGGACCCAATTCTTAAAGCAAGTGCAGCTGGTTGTCTATGAATCTTCTTCCACTTAGAAGATACAATTCGTCCTATCCTCCAGGTACGTCATAGCACACACACAGCATCCCACACTTACCTAGAGTCCCCACAAGAATTTATCCTGCTCATGGATCTCAGCACTTTCAGCAGAATCCAATGGCAGTTACAGAAAGGTTGCACTGTAGACTGCTACGTTCTGTCACGTGATTTAATTATGTAAGTACGCGTGCACTTTAAGCACTCACATCTATTATGGCAGGAATAAAGAATGCATGGAAGCGAACAGTTTTAATGTAATAAAGCATGCGCGTGCCAAAAAAGAACTTAACTTCCGGGCATCTCCCATTTTAGGGAGAATAAAAACCAGGTACCCGAGTAAATGGTGATAAAATGATTTTTAAAAAATCCATTAAAAAATAATTAAGGACAAAAAAAATAGCAATACTTTATGTTGTAAACATGAAAACATAACTAATGCCAACGTCACTTTCTACATGCTTTGCAAGGCTGTCATGTTACGGCCATCGATCTGACCGCCACTCCTTTGTTTTTGTGACGCGGGTCTTCTGAGACCTATTGATCGTCCACAGTCGACAAAAAGAAGAAAAAAACAAAACACAAAACGACACAAACAAACACATAAACAAACTAGCATACTAAACAAACACACAAAACATGCACACAAAACAAACGAACACACAAAACAAACACTCAAACACAAAACAGACACGCAAAACAAACACACAAGCACAAAACAAACACACAAAGCAAGCACACAAAACAAACATATATAACAAACACTCAAGCAAATACAAAACAGACACGCAAAACAAACACAAACACAAAACAAACACACAAAGCAAGCACACAAAACAAACATATATAACAAACACTCAAGCAAACACAAAACAGACACGCAAAATAAACACACAAACACAAAACAAACACACAAAGCAAGAACACAAAACAAACATATATAACAAACACTCAAGCAAACCCAAAACAGACACGCAAAACAAACACACAAACCCAAAACAAATACGCAAAACAAACACACAAACCCAAAACAAATGGAATAAAGAGTATGATGTAAGTCATGAACTTAGTTTGTAAATTAATATTTAATAAGTGCTCAGAGGTTAGGATGTGTAAAAATCCCATTTTAAAATAAAAATTCATTGTTACAATTCATTAAATCTACTTCATGAACTCCTTTTGATAAAATGTACTTGTTTCTTTTTTGCTTTGAAATAAATCTTACAGAATTAGAAAAGAGGGTAGTAATGAAGCCACACACTACTAACATCTAATAGGGTCACCAAATCACCCTGATGAGCTAAGAAGACAATCGTTAATCCTTTAAAAAAAAAACTGCACACTTGTGGTCCGATTGTGAAATCAACTTACGCTAAAGCGAGTATTAAATTGATACGAACTAATTCTAGAGGGCAAGCAATATGAAATGCTTTTCAATTTCTAATTGTGATGCAGTAAGTCACTGTCATAATTTCAAAGATATATAATAGTCATTTTTTCAGTTCAATTGTGGTTGCATCCATCAGAATATATATATTACCAACTTGCTTTTTGTCCGCACCTTTGACTGTAAAAATATTGGTTTTCAAATATGTTGCTTAAAGAAAAGTTTTGCTTAAAGAAAAGTTATGTTACGGTACTGTGGTTTATTTTAATGGCAATGTAATGACCATATTGCATCAGGGCAAAAAAGTAGTTTTATTCATATCTGTCATGGACATCTTAAATGTTAGTGTGCCCATTTTTATGTTAAAACTGGAGCGAAGATCCACACCAGTAGTTCTCAGCGTCTGTCCTTGTGATTTATTAATTATCATCACAAAGTAGACACTCACGAGGAAATGCAGTCATTTAAACTCAAAGGAATATTTATTTGGAATAAAGGTATTCAGGGGGTGAACACCAACTTCTCTCTTAACCAAAGAGAAACTCGTAAACTGGCTCCTTGCTTGCCTTCTCCAGTTCTCCAGAATGTTGATAGAAGTTATTTCATTATAGCAGAATTCCTTATTCTTTTAACAATAAATTGAGACCTCAAATTATGGTCAGAAATTGTTTTGATTAGTACATTTTATTGCAGGACTGCAGCATGCATTTTTATTGATGTTGATATGAAAATAAAAGTGCTCTTCATGGTTGCAGTCATAATTCATTTAATGTGTATGCCATTTTTATGATATTTTGGTAAACTCGAAATGTATGGTACCTTCTGTCAAAGGGTGACTCTGAGGGGATTTTCTTAGGAAAGAATATCAGTAAGTACTGTGGGTTAAAAAGTGGAAACATGTTCATACTAACTTATGTATTGTGACCCCTGATCCCAATGGGATTTGTACCTTGGTGATCTGTTCATCAAAGTTAGGACCACTTAGTGCCTAGAGAGTTACTATCAGACTCAGTACATTTACATTTCATGCAATGACAGTATTAGGTTAGCTATTCCTGTATGATTGCATTGGACAACATCCCTTAAATTAATACCACTTCTCTTTTACTTAATTTCGTGTTACTGTTTCATAAAGTTCTTATTTTCATTTTTACTCATCTCACTGTTAAATTCTTATCATTTCATATTTATGTATTATCATTCTGTAATGTTTGTACTGTCCACATTTTGTTAATTGTTGGTGGAGACACTGAGGGTCATAATCTCGAGCCATTCATTACGCAGCCTGTGAAACCAATGTTGTTGGTGTGTCCATCATCCATTTATTTTTTTTATTACTGGGGATCTTTCGTAAACCGGCATAGGAAGTGATGGGTGCCAGGGCATGATAAAATACTAATTTCTTTTGTTTCATTATGGTAAATTACACATAGAAATTGTTTGGTGCAGATTTAGATTAATTTTGTCAGTTAAGGAAGATATGGTTAATACACATCTTTCAAGGTTGAGTATTTGAAACAAAATATTCCCCTGCTGTATGTTTCCTAACTGAATTATTAATTAGCATTTGTCAATACTTAAAATGGGTCAACTGAGAATAGCACATTTTGTAAAAGTGAATATCTAATTAAACTTGAAAACCTGTTGCAGTGTTATTATTTTGTTGTGTTGTTGTTCAGAAACAAGATCGTGGAGCAAGCCATTGATTACCGACTTTTGTAATATTTTTGTTTCCTTTGTTTCAATAGAAACGCTTCAACAGTCATGAAATATTATTAATGAAAGCATTTTGGAAACACGTGCACATTGATTTTCTGATCAACAGGATCATTCATTTAGGAACACTACACGTACATCGATTGAGAACTGTTGTGAATCGTTAGCAATCGGTATGCTTCGTCCTTACCAATAATGGCCATTGTAATACTCAAAGCGAACGAGAGAGAAAATACTGCTTGCAATGATTTTTTGTTTAACCTAAAAAAAGGACAGTGCCTTTCGTTTAGAGGTGGCAGATTGGCTGACGATTACCTCCCTTTGGTGAAGGCAGAAGTATTGTGCGGTTTGTAGCGATATAAAGCGAGTGTGACGTATCGCGCTGCGCTTTGCTAAGTCAGTAAGTGGGGTTTCGCTGAGCCGTGACGCAGCACTTCTCTCTTGATTGATTTGATCGATTTATTGATTTTGTTCTGCACGGCGCTCTCTACATTTGGTGAATTTATTAACAATACGTCACTCGGGGTTATATTTGTCACTTGGCAGCTTGACTACAGCGAATCTGAAAGACTTTAAAATATCTTAGAAACTGATGTAAAAAAAAAAAATTTATTCTCTTGTCTTTTACAAAGAACGACAGCTCTTTTGAAACGTTTATAATTGAAAAGATAAGCAAGAAATAAGTATTCAGATTTGTTTACTAGAGAACTTCGAAATAACTGTTTTAAAGATTTTTTTGTTGTTCGCCGAGAGTGGTGCAGGGTTTCCCTTTTTTTCCACTTGCCAATGAACTTATCAGTTTTAGTATCTCCTACCTGTTCGAAAGGAATTGGGTTTTATTTAAGGGAGAGAACATAACTTTTTTTTTCTTTATTTAAATATTAATTAGCTTGCTTTTTAATGAACTTGATTCCTTCTTCCTAGACAACCCTCATCTAGATGTCCACAAATGAAGAAGGAAGAAACAATTATTTATTTAACAGGTAAGCATGTGCCTTAATCACCAAAAGCGTGTATAACAGTGGTTCAAACTACACAGAACATGCAGGATAACACTGTCATATCTTCAGCTAATAGTTACTAATATTACTAGAAACTAAAACCTCTTCAGTGGCATCACATCGCAAGATTTTACGCACATGCATTCATTTTTTTTTAGCTGTTTAATTAACTTCAATGCTCTTGGATCTGCCATTGTGATAGTGCTCACTCCCAATGTCCAGTGCCTGCTCACAAGGTCCAATGCTTACTCTTAATGTCCAGTGCCTGCTGCCCTGCTCATAATGTCCAGTGCCTGCTCACAAGGTTCAATGCTCACTCACAATGTTCAAAAATGTCCTATGGTCACTCCCACAGACCAGTACTCACTCATAATATCCAGTGTTCGTTCAGTGCTCACTCACAATATCTAATGTTCACTCGAACTGCTCGCTTACAATGTCTAATGCTCACTCACAATATGCAGTGCTCGCTCACTACTCTCTCAAAATGTCCAGCAACTGCTCACTACTCATTCAAAATGGCTAGTACTCACTCACTACTCTCAATGTCCAGCAATTGTTCACGGCTCAATCACAATGTTCACTGTTTACTTATAATGTTCACCACTTGCTCTGTTTGAGTGAAAAGCCACAAATCGAGGCAAAGGTACACTCGATCGGGAAAAAAATCTCTGCCTTCGTACTGTATTTGTGCACGTGTGTGCTTAAATTGGGGGTGAAGGGAATAAATGACGAAGAAGAACTGAGGAAAGCAAGAGATAAAATGAAGAATAGCATTCTGGATTGACCAAAATATGTTTTGTTGCTTTTCAGTCTGTTGATACGAAGATTCTTGTCTAATGAGATTCAAATCTCTTTTCACAAAGAAACCTTTTCAAACAAAACCGGATGTTTAAGCGTCTTTACAGAGTGAAGGAATAGGCCTACTTGTCCTGAGATAAAAGCAAAAAGTCAAAATCCAAACAACCAAGTAAACAACTTTTGTGTCACACACACACAGAAAATTACTTTGGTCTAACTTAGAGGATATGCGAACAAGTCATCAGCTACGCTTCAACGATTAGTGGTATGACTGCAACAACATTTTTAACCTATCCAACACAGACTGTTGCCAGTTGGGACGTTTGGAGCGAAGGCCGTCAGTGGAGTCTCGTAACAACCGGCTGCCTTGACCTCTCAGAAAAGCTATCAAGATCACCGGAGCGAGCAAAGCTAGGTCAAATCAGTTTTGCAAATGTCAAGGGCAGAAAATTCCTACTCCAGCAGATAGATAAATAAACGAAAACATTTCATAAAAAATACAGTGTTGAGTCACTACTTGTAACGAGTGATATTTACTATTCAAAAGCAAGCGCCCAAAGGACAAGAAAAAATGTCTTTTACTTGTGTATGAGTGTGCGTGCATATGTGTGTGTCTGTGTATGAGATGTATGTATATATGTTCAAGTATTTTGTAGGCGTTTGTGTACGTACATATATATTATGTGTGTGTGTGTGTGTGTGTGTGTGTGTGTGTGTGTGTGTGTGTGTGTAATAGAATTATGTGCAAGCAAACAAACAATGCTCCCTAAGTAATCAATCGCTCTGATTCTGAAATATTTCCTTTTTCCTGCCAAACAGTAATTAACACTTCATTTCCAAAAGACACAATATATGTTTACCGAAATACCAGGTTGTCGTTCCTTGCTTTAAAAAAAAAAAATAGTATATAGGCATATGTTTCCCGAAAATCAAACTACAGACAGGACCACGGACGAGAACAGAGACGACGAATCCCTCTTCCCCACTCCCCCTCCCCAAGCGCGAAAGCAGCGGAAGCCGGAAGCGCCCCCTACATGTTTCCCAAAAATCAAACTAACGTACCTTGAAGGACAACATGTTTCACTAAATCGTATATGGATTACATCAAGAAAAATCCCACATCTTCGACCCTTATTGAACTACAATCAAAATATTACATTACATTTCTTTAATTAATCAGGCATGCTGGTTGTGGATATATGGACAGCAAACATTTAAATTCAGATGACATTTTTTTTTTTTAAAGGGTGGTCGAAGGAATTGGGCGCCATTCCTTACCTTTAATGTCCGCTGTGTCTTCAGCGCAAGTCTGTCAAGTCTCCGATACCCTTTGTTCAGGCTCCACTTGCCTCCGTGTGTGTGTGTGTGTGTGTGTGTGTGTGTGTGTGTGTGTGTGTGTGTGTGTGTGTGTGTGTGTGTGTGTGTGTGTGAGATGGCGGTAGATTTGGGTGAGTGGTTTAAATTAAGAGTTTGGAGAAGTGAACTAAAAAATATAAATGTCTTTCTGGACACACCTCCTCACCGCCAGACAACCACTCTTCTGTCAGACACGAGTTCCTAAGAGGTTGCACTCTGTGACGTCACTGTATTCAACAGAGAAGATGAGACAAAATCTAGTTCTTTAATTAAATTTTATAATTGATATTGTTCGGTTTGACTTAATTTACAGGTGCTGTATTTCTGGGAGAAGAGTGGAGAACAATGAACATCTGGCACACTAACAACTGGATGTTAAATCTGTTCCTCAGACGTGACACTTATTTATGTCGCACACTAACATGGGCAGTACGTGACACTTATTTATGTCGCACACTAACATGGGCAGTACGCGAAGTTCAACGTAAGTTGCAGATCGGACACGCTGAGAGAAAGGATGCAGACTGGGAGATGGGAGGGCCAGAGGAAAAGAGGGCAAGAGAGTGCGAAGAGAGAGAGAGAGCGGAGAGGGAAGAGATTAGTCACAGAAAAAGGAGATAATTCTGGAGATCTATAAATCTGACGCACGCTACCAGAACACTCCAACCCCTGTGTCTGCCGAGATAAATTTCCACTTTCAGGATCTGTCAAAGCATCCTGCTTAATTTATGATTCCACCAACTCACCTTTTCAACCCACCCAAAGCCCCCACACACACATACACACGCATACTCAACTCCATAAACCTATCGTCAATGTTTAGGAAAGCAATACAAGCCCAACGAAGTCGGCTTGAAAAGCTTGTGATAAATGTACAATAAACATATTACCTTATTTAACAAGCTACTGGGTATTGGCTGCTTGCGTTGAAATAACAACAACAAAAAATCGCACAAAGAGAGGAAAATATTATTGTTCAGAAAAATCTGCAATACTTTATGTTAAAATCTATCTGTAAAGTTTTAAAAGAAATATCGGCACCCTAACACAATGTATAAGAGTTGTTGTAAATTAAATGAAATGGAATAACTCATTTTACACTTACAACAAAATATGGGTTTGTCCACCTTGATTATGTATAGCTACCTTTCTTTTACTGGAGATTATTTTGCCGAGAATTAAAATGTTTTATGATTGAACCGCACGAACTGGAGGACCGTCACCTTTATGCTCTTGGGAGATCATAAGTGGCAGTGTATATGACTGGCAGCTTGTTCCAGCTGTCTCGCCGTTGCGCGGTTTTAAAGTTATCTCAGCAGGATCACAATGATGACATCATGCATTCAAATGACAGTAGATGTGTTGTTTTTGTTCGTTTGTTCTTTCCAAAATCCGTCTCTGTGTGTGTGTATTTTCTTGACATGCGTGCTAACCTGGCATTTTACTGATCTATTTCCATGTTTTCGTACAAGAAATTAGTAGAAAATCAATTATTTTCTAATTAAGAGAGTTCTGTATGTAACAGTTATCGTCAAATAAACAAATTTGTGCTGTCAGCCAGCGGCACTGAAAGCAGTTATCTTCTTTCAGTTTCATTGACACTTAGCTGCTTTTTAATTTCCTTCACTTGCACAGACTCTCGGCCTAGTTATTTTCTATTTCTGTGACATAATGGCATTTTGATAAAGAGATTAGAATCGTTGTTTCTCTCACATTCTTCTGAGCGATTCTATACCCCATCAATTTCACCGACGATCTTCTAAACAATTTATGTTACTTGTGTCATTGACATTGAGCGATTGCGTACCATCAGTTTCATTGACAATATTCTAAACAATTTATGTTACTTGTGTCATTGACATTGAGCGATTGCGTACCATCAGTTTCATTGACAATATTCTAAACAATTTATGTTACTTGTGTCATTGACATTGAGCGATTGCGTACCATCAGTTTCATTGACAATATTCTAAACAATTTATGTTACTTGTGTCATTGACAGTCTGCTGAGCGATTACGTACCATCAGTTTTGATAGGCATTCCAAGAAACATTTCTTGACCGTTAGACTTATTTATAAAATACTGAGCAATTACGTACTGTAAACTTGTGTTTCCTTCTGCTGAGCAATGTCACTTAGATGAGCAGTTTAAATAACATATATGCTGAGCAGTTTTTATTCAGTTTTGTTATATTTTTCCTGAGCAAATCTCCATTGTCCGAATATTTACGTTTCTCTGAGCAATTGTTTATTGTCTCTGTACTTATATTTCGCTGAGCAATTCTATATTTTCCGTATATTTTACTGAGGTACTATGCTCTGTAGGATTTATTGCCAAGTTTAAAGCATCTTTGTGCTGTAATTTTGAGTTTATTTAGACCTTTTGTATACAGTCAGTTTCAGTGACATTCTGCTGAGCAATTCGGCTCCGTCGGTTTCAATTATATTTCTACTGAGCAATCCTGAGTTTATGGTTTCTACTGAGCAATCCTGAGGTTATGGTTTCTACTGAGCAGTCCTCAGTTTATGGTTTCTACTGAGCAATCCTGAGGTTATGGTTTCTACTGAGCAGTCCTCAGTTTATGGTTTCTACCGAGCAATCCTGAGGTTATGGTTTCTACTGAGCAGTCCTCAGTTTATGGTTTCTACTGAGCAGTCCTCAGTTTATGGTTTCTACTGAGCAATCCTGAGGTTATGGTTTCCACTGAGCAGTTCTCAGGTTATTGTTTTTACTGAGCAGTCTCAGGTTATTGCTTTTACTGAGCAGTCCTCAAGTTATGGTTTTTACTGAGCAGCTCTCGGGTTTCTACTGAGCACTCCTCAGGTTATTGTTTTTACTGAGCAGTCATCAAGATATGGTTTTTACTGAGTAGTCATCAAGTTATGGTGTCTACTGAGCAGTCCTCAGGTTATGATTTTTACTGAGCAGTCATGAGGTTATAGGTTTCTGCTTAACAGTCCTAGAATATAAGTTTCATTGTTATGACCTGCCAATGAATCAGGGGTGGAAGGGGTGTCTTTGTTGCTTCGTAACATATAATGCCTTGGCCAGGAAATGTCCTACATCACGCTTGATAACAAAAAACATCAAAAGTTTTAATATAATGGCCAGCGTGCTGGCATTGCCATTATTTTTTACATATTTTATTTTACTTGGTTGTACAAATAATATATTTATTTACTTATTCATTGTTGCTGTTTAGAAAAAAAATGAAATGTATGTGTGTATGTATGAGAGAGAAAGAGACAGAGATGTGTGCATGACTGAAACATATACATTTATATGAGATCAGAAAATTAAAGGTATTTGGAATGACCCTGCTTTCATTTGGGTGATTTACTTGAGGTAGAGTGGAGGTGGAGGTAATCAAACAAACAACAATAAAACGTGCGCATTATTTTTTGTTGATATCTCACCTGTCAGAGTTGACATTCAATGTAGGACATTTATGTGAGTCATAATAGTATTTAGGAGCCTTTATTTCCCCTCAAGGCTTTTTGCCCTACATAACTCGAATCGTTAGAAGCTGTGACTCGTCAGTCAATACTAACAAGCATTATCACCCTTGACATTCGGAGTTGCGTGCCTATTAAGTCTGCAAACACTGAAAGGTCCTTTAAGTAATTACTTTCTTTCTTATTTGTGTTATTATTTTTTAAAATGTTATGTGTGAAAATAATTGAGCAGAGTGTCTTACACTGACGTCTGTTTACATGCCATGAGCAAAATAAATAAATAGTTCATAATAAATAGATGATGAATTTTACAACTAATTAGTAATATTTATAAACAGCTGTTTTCTATAGCAAACTGCTCAAAGCAAATCTTTAAAATCAGTATCTTCAAAGAGTAGTAATAATCTTAATCTTTCATCATTCGAATCAAAGCATAACTTTATTTCTGCTTAATAAAGAGAAAAAATTATTCAGAGATGCAACAAACAATGGAGGACTGATTGTTTTTGCAGCTGATAATCATGACAATAAATTACTGTCACGTCTTTGTGCAAATTAAACGGTTCTGCTACATTGTGACTGTAATACCCAGTAAATGGCGTTACACGAATTTGCTGTAACACTGAGTTCATAGCTTACAGACTTGTCGCGTGGAAAATCTGTGACTGCTTATAATAGTTATGCTGACGCTGTATTGATCTTCTGAAGACGACAGGTTACAGACGACATACACGCTATGTTTGCAAAGAATAACAGCGAACTTTGTCGACAAACCCTGAAGGCCACGAATTACCTCACCCCATCACCACCTCTCTCTCTTTCTCTCACAGATATACACGTATCTTCTTCGGACATGTGAACTCAAAGAGCAAATATTCAGAGCAAAGATACACACGTATCTTCTTCGGACACGTGAACTCAAAGAGCAAATATTCAGAGCAAAGATATACACGTATCTTCTTCGGACACGTGAACTCAAAGGGCAAATACTCAGACCTTTAAATAACCTGAATCATACTTCTGATCTGTTATACGTGTTGAAAATGCATTACCTGTGTTACGCGCAGGGTAGTTAATTAGGAAAAGAAGCTCTAGTTGGCATTTGAAAGAATAAAATGAAAATAAAATACAGACACTGCTTAATGAGATTTGTTATTCCATTACATCTTGGCGAATCAATACTAATTCTGAGTGCAATAATCTGGTCATTTCTTGTAGTTATTCAAAGTTTCTTCTTTCCTTCCTTCGGGTGAATTAGACAACCGGTCTGTCGTCAGTACAGGTTTGAATCATGGTACTGTGACAGAGACATTAAATAAGAGCCCGTATGTAACAAAGTTGACTCGATTAAAAAAAATCAAAATCGATGTTTGTTTGTTTTATAACAATATGACATTCTGGGAATATCGAAATGAAACAAAAAAATCAAACGATGATGAAAATGGACGTCCCAAATTTTTGTTTCTAAGAAATAGACTTGTAAATATTGGGATCAATCAAACTAAGAGGTACGGATCACATTATTTCATAACCAAATCAATACAAGTCCGACGTTGTTGAGGTAATGGCATCATATTTTGACCATTGATGAGTGGCAACTTCTTCTATCAAATGTAATTCGTTTCAGATCAATATATCTAACGGTATTCTAATGAATTGTTTCATGTAATTTGACCTTTCCCAACAATTAAGCTCATAGAAATTGGAAAGTCACAATGGCTGCTTTCTCCCTTTGTTTTCTAATTATGCGTACTGGGACACGTGCGCCACTTAGTTAATGAAGATAATTATTATTTTTAATTAATCTTTCATAACTAATTTCACTCTGTTTCCACTAGGTCAACAAATCTAGAATATTCTTCCTTTAGGCAGTTTACCCTGACTCGTAATAAAATAACACCATAAGGAGTGCCTAAGGTCGGGTCACTCTGACAATTTAGCAAAATTTAAATAACAATTAAAATTAAAAATAGGGAGGGGCAAATTTACTTTGTCACACATACAATATCCAAAAAGTGCAATTACTCTGTAAATGTAAAATGTAAAAAGGCAAGTCCGTTGTTCTGGTTTCCGACTTTTAGTCTGCGTACGACCCAAATATTAAAATGATTTCTGATTTTTTTGTTTGCAAACGCGCGAAATGTTAAGACGGTAAAAAAAAAACCCTCAAATCTAAGACTTTTTTCCAGGCCAGTATATTTTAAGTGATTTGCCAATCTATCATGGAATTTTAACAATTTGGACGACAGTATTACAATTTGCAGAGAGCTATAACGTCACTCCCATAACAGACTTTAACAGACTTACGACTCACACACCTCTAAGAAGCAACGACTGACGTCATAAAAATTTCTAACACCTCTCCAGTGTAAGTTTACAGTAAAGTGTGTACTGAAGAGGAGTCAGTACACAATACTTGTTCTTACAAAGACTTAGCACAATGAATAATAATATGTAATATTATTTAGTGATCTTTCAGAGAATATATATAATTAGTATATAATATTGATTAATAAGATAAAATTAAATTTTATAAATCTCTTCTATATTAGACCTAATCAACACTGAACTTAACAACGGATTTAGTTAGACCTTATTTATTATAGTATCATTAACATAGAACTTAAGAACGGATTTAGACCTTATTTAATTAATATTATATTATTATTAGGACTTATGTAATGGTTGTGTGTGTGTGTGTGTGTAGGAAAATGTTTACATACATGGCAGCAAGAACAGCTGCATTTATGAAATAAAAGTCGCTACTCATGTAAGAAAAATAATATTCCGAAGATGTCTTTGAAAAGCATTTTTTTTTTTAGACACAGCAGGCATATCATAAGCAATATTTTGTTGCTGTTGTTGGTAGTTATTAAGTTAAAATATTACAACATAATCTTTATTACAATATAATTCTAACAACTGAAGTAGAGTATAATTTTATCAGTGTTGCAGTTATATGACACATATTAATGAAAATATCAGTTCTGATTGATTGGGCAAAAACAAAGCGAAGTAATAGAATTCAACAGACAGTTAAAGAGAAAGAAAAAAAGAGAGTAGAATATCACAGTCCTGAACTCCCCTTTGCCATTCTCACACCCTCCCAACCCCCCTCTCCCTCTTTGCTAGGCGTATTTTATGGACGGCTCCTGCTGTGCGCATAAGTGAGAAATTGCAGTTGGTTGATGTGGTTCAATACAAAATACATAAATAACTATAGAGTGGTTCCTTGAACAACACAAAACAATGAGTGGAGTCAGAGAAAACATCACACACTATACTCTTGACTCACCGATAACTCACCGAATAATTAAGTGAAGGTCATGAGATAACTCTACAGCTCACAAGATAACTCTGCATGGCCCTGGAGATATTTACGTGGGTGAATGAAACAGTGAAAAAGCCGACTGTCTGTCTTTCCTCTTCTCTTGACCCACCCCTCCCCTCCTTTATGTTTTCCCTACCCCTCTGCGTTGTCAATTTCCTCTGACGAAGAGTCTAGTATTCGTATGACAGATGATATATTCAAATTAAGTCCGTAAAGGAATAACACAAGTCATAAATTTAAAATTTAAAAAACACAGAAGTGCATATTAAATATACAGCGTATATTTCAGGCGCAGAAGCGGGCTGTTGTTGAGCTTGTGCATACAGTTAATTATCATACAGCTTTCTCACATTATTTCTCCCAACACACGCACACACACCTCACCCTTCTTTGTCGCTATAGTTACGCTCAGGTTAATATCAAGCATTTAGGTCGGTCTTAAATTTGTGAAGATTGCAATCCTTGTTTGGAACAATAAATTCGTCAGTTGAACATAAATATTTCTCCCGGTTTGCATGCTATATTTATATTTCTAATGACTGCATTTCGTCATGTTGTTTATTTCGCCATATTGTTTAAGTTTGTTAGCCCTTCTTTGTGTTGTTTTGTCTATATTTCTTATTTATTTATTCGTGTTGTTTATGTTGCACTTCGTCATATTGTTTATGTCTGTGTTTTTCATCTCATGACTGAGTTGAACAGACGACACAAATGCAACACTTTAAACCAATGCAGAACTGATTTTGAGGCTAAAGTCATTCCATCATCAAATTAACTGCATACCATTTGTTTTAATATTTTGCGTAGTTCTTTGTGTGTGTATGAGAGAGAGAGAGAGAGAGAGAGAGAGAGAGAGAGAGAGAGAGAGAGAGAGAGAGTATGTGTGTGTGTTTAGCAATTCTTCTTAAAAACAATCTGTTGCTTTTATTAGCATAATCTTTCTTTCCTGCAGTAGTAGATCTAGTAATCGTAATTTATATTTATAAAAGCTGAGTTTTCCACGAAAGAGAGCGAGTGAACGACTCCAAGAACTATTTAACATTGGGCACAGTGGTCACCATTCACGACATCTGGAGTTAATCAAGTTGACCTTGCAAGAAAACAGTGCGGTATTATTTCAACTACCAGGACCTTCAAAGTTTTGGCGGTGTCTAAATTTAGCGCTGGCAACTAAATCCGAATTTCTGTGACGCATTCTGACTGATGTCTTTGTATGCCGCTGGCTCTGTAGTCGTGAAGATATTTCCGCTCTTCACACAGAAAGAATTGTGACGTACTGTCCTGTATTTCTCGGCGGGACATTGTTCCGAGACAAGCAGAAATAGCAGTTCGACACTTAGTTTAGTCATAATTTAAGAATATAATGAATGCTTTCACTTGTCAGCGACAGTCCACTTAATTTTTTAAATAAGAGATTCACATGCTAACTATCCTCAAAACTGCATTTGTTCAGCTCGCGTCCAAAGGAAAGTCACTCTGTTGACTAAACTCTTTGCGCATGCGTAGTTTTGATTTAACGGTGCCTAACGTAAGACGTTTCAGCGTGCCCTGGCGGCGACTGTAATCGATTCTTCAGGCGCGTGTCCGCTAACACGTACTGGGGTCGGCGAGGTTAAAACCTTAGACAAGATAACATAGTTTACCCTCCCGTTGCAACTACTCTCTCCCCACCTCCAACAAAAAAAAAAGAAAGAAAAAAATTATAGATATCTCGACCCGTTATAAGTACCGAATGTGTAACAGTTGTTTTTTTAATCAGTAATGATTGTTAATATAGGGAGACCCATTATAAGTACCGAATGTGTAACAGTTGTTTTTTTTTAATCAGTAATGATTGTTAATACACGGAGACCCGTTATAAGTACCAAATGTGTAACAGTTGTTTTTTTTAATCAGTAATGACTGTTAAAAGAGGGAGACCCGTTATAAGTACCGAATGTGTATCAGCTCATTACCATAGTCCATCACCTTCGATCACAAAACATTAAGCTGATTAAGTTTCGAACCAAATCTAAAATCCAGTCCACTTGACACTGGTACATTGCTGTGAATAAATCCCCAGTTTGCATTCTGAGGACCTCAGCAAAAGAAACATACCTATGGGTTTTAAGAAACACTAGTTCCAGTTTTAACTGCTGTCCAAGTTTTAAAAATATAATCTTGAACAGAATAAACGATTTGAACCGCCGAGTAAATGCAATATAGTGATACAGGGAGTATGTAATTTTGAATGTGACGATCAAGTAAATGCAATATAATGATGCAGGGAGTATGTAATTTTGAATGTGACGATCAAGTAAATGCAATATAGTGATGCAGGGAGTATGTAATTTTGAATGTGACGAACTAGTGTGGTCACGTGTAAACTGTAGAAAACGAGTATGGTATTTTAGAACTCTCAAGAGTGCAATTGGTTTCACGGATCCAGAAGACACTTTTCTTTACTGATTCAAGCTTTTAACTTTACCTTTAGTATTTGTTATGATAAAAGAACTATTTCTACTAGTACTATTACTGCAATCAGTAATGAATATTGTTTAGACCTAAAGTAAAGAAGAAAATAGGTAAGCTATAAAAGGTATATTAAGTAAATTGTATTAATTAAGTGGATAAAGTAATTGTCATTTCATGTCATATTCAATAAAATAATAAACTCTTTAAACGAAATAAGTTTTCTCTTGCAAACACTTTCGATCTTACCGATGTTAGTTGGTTGACTGATATCTGTTTAACATCCACTTCCAATGTTCGCTGATTTCACGGACAGGTACACATGCTGTTTAGGGGGATTATTTTGTTAAAGGCCAAAGGTCCTAAACTAAGGGGGAAAGAGAGAAAATTAGGAATAGAGTTTTAAGCCTCTAGTCTCCTATTCCAAATTTGTACTTTCAACCAATCATCATGTCTGTTACATGTATTTGTTGACTCATCTTTTTCCTTTCCACATCTGGGCATCTCATGCCTATTGCATGTGTCAATGCGTAAGTTGTATCTCTTGTAGCATTAGTGATGTAAGTATATTGTATCTGTGCCATCTTGACTCAAGTTAAGTTCAAATTCAAAGTGATTAGAATAGAGTACTTGTTCTCAAAAGAAACTTCCGGTCCATCCCCATTGGATGAATTTTATATGAACAAGTGTGAAACTATTAGTTAGAAAAACTACTCTCCCCTATACAGACTCCTCATTTCTAGTGTGAACTTCACATTAATTCACTAGTCAGTGTAAACATTGATTAAATCTAATAACTAGTACGAGCCCTGCACAAAATCAACAGCGATTATGTTGAAATACCCCAAACCAGCGATAAACTTCCTTAGAGAGTGATTATGTATACACGTACTGGTGTTGTTAAGGGAGGTAATTGTAGAGAGGAGACTAGTTTCCTGCCGGCTGAACTGTACTTGAGGTCTTGATAATTACCCAAGACCGCTTGAAGCATTTCCGGACGGAGGTTGAAAGTATGGGCTCAGTTGGCGTCACGATCAGAGTTAACTTTTACACCCCGCGAAGATGGGTAGGGAAAGTGTTTTTTCCATGATTATGTTCCGTGATTCAATTCCCCCCTTGAACTTGACGCAAACGTCGTCTGCATCGTCGGCTTTAGCCAAACTGACGAGAGCCTACTGAGTATAGCGAAAACTGATAAAATATTAGTGAATACTCTTCATTCCATTTCAATTCTTTTATTATTATCAGTAGTATTATTTCTTTTAATAATAATAATTATGAATTTATTAATGCATGCTGACATATCACACAAATACAACTCCTCGTGCCTCATCACCAGCATTGCTGCCCCGTTCAAAGGGCCGCTACTCAGCTGACTTGAAGACGCAATACCTAGTTGCTGGGATTGAATTTATGGGGGTAAAGAAGGATGAAAACCTATACATTTTTTTTAAAGCAAAAAGTTCCCACCAGTAGAATACTTGTGTGACAGAAGGATGATTATTTATCATGTGTGCATTTAAATAATATTATGAAATTGCCAGTTGGAAATTAGAGAAGAGTCGTCTAATTAGAGCTAGCCTGTACTAATGTGATTATTAATTATTAGAAATAACTATTGATAATAATTAATAGATAGAGGGCGCCGTCACAGTGGGCACATTTACAGAAACATTATTGAACGTGGGCACACCTAAATAAACATAATGAAAGTGGGCACATTTAAATAAACATAATGAACGTGGACACACCTAAATAAACATAATGAACGTGGACACACCTAAATAAACATAATGAACGTGGACACACCTAAATAAACATAATGAACGTGGACACACCTAAATAAACATAATGAACGTGGGCCCACCTAAATAAACATAATAAAGAATGTCAGCGGTACTTCAGTCACAGCACAATGAAACGTTTACATAAATACATTAATTTCTTTTGAGTGGATTACTTAGTAGGTGTTTGGTGTAATATGTAGACAATTTCATAAATATCTTTCTCAATAAATGTATCCGTTGTCATATTGGACTCCTTAATTGTGCGCTGAAATGCCTGCGTACCAATCAGCCTAAATGCCCCCCCCCCCCCAGCCTTTCTGCTTGTTGAAGACTAGCATGTGGTCTTTGCATTCTTGGCACTTTGTGAATGTAAATAACACCCTCCCTCAGGACAAAGTACCTTATCTGTTCTTGCTGCTTAGTAATACGCTCTCCACCTTCTTTGTCATATCTTGTGATCTGATGAATGTGTGCGTCACTTCCTGCTATTTGTGCGATGTGACACATGACACCCTTTCTTATGGTATGAGGAATGTGCGCGACACTTCTATGTTACTGTGTTCATGACACTCATTCTTGTGGTCTAATGAATGTGCGCGACAATCTATGCTACATTTTATGTAACACATGACGCCCATTCATGTGGTTTGATTAATGTGTGCGATGCATTATGCTATAGTGTACGTGACATACGACACACTCCTTGTAGTCTGATGAATGCATGTAAAAGTTCACGTTTCTGTGTACCTGACACATGACACCAGTTTCTGTGGTCTGATGAATGTATGCAAAACACCATGTTATTGACTACAAGACACATGTCCCCCCCCCCCTTCGTATGATTTGATTAACTCATGCGACGCATCATGTCACTGTGTACGTGACGCTCTTACGTCATCTTGTCCAATAAATGCAAATGACAAACACGTGATGGTAAATAGCACCCAAGCGTCTTGTCTCTTGCTGTTAACTTATGTTTATGCGACACCCACTGATATTTCCTATCACTGTGCTAGATCGGCTTGACATAAATTATGCTTGTATCATACTCGTGCAAATCCACTTTTTGTTGTTGTTGAGCTTTATGTATGATATACCACACCCATGCGTCATGTCAGTTTTTGTCGCCTTATGATTGGACAAGGCCACCTTGTGTCACTTCAGTTTGTTTTTGTTGTTTTTTTTGTTTGTTTTTTTTTGTCGCCATTATGATTATATTAATATGCAGCCCAGTGAAATGTATCAGCGAGTTCTACTTCTGTACTTGGGGTGCAGGGTTGTTACGATTACTAAAGAACAGGTGTTCACAAATCCCTGATTAACACCAGTTAGGCGAATAGCAAGTTAATTGCAGTCAAGGCCTGCACTTCTACGATAATTTTTTTTTTTTACTAAATGGGTCAGGGACTCCGTGACCATCGGTAGTTAGTAATTTTAACAATATTTCCCTCCCCCCCCCTCCCCTTACTTGGTAAGCACAAAACAGCCGATGATACAAGTTTTAACTGTTCAGCACACTACTAAGCTTGCGTGGTAGCTATTAATTGTCTTGTCAGATATTATTGCTTAATGAATACGAAAGACACGTGTCACTAATGAATCTTGTCAGACGCTATTGCCTGCATTTACAGAAATGCACGGCACCCGTATTTCTTGTAACTTCCCGTCGCCTTGTAAGGGTATAATAACTCTGCGAGTCTCGTTTCTAATGGCTGTAATGTACAAGACACTCAAAAAATTGTCTGCACATCAAGCTAACGTTGCGACAAACCCACAAATTAAAATTTACTTCATGACGTTGTAAAAAGGGGATTCACTCCGAGCTCACACGAAAGAGAGTGATCTACCTTGCTGCATTACACGTACATTCGTTTTATTGGCCCCACAGTTTGTCCGCGGCGGGTTGCCATCAGTTGAAATCAATTTCAGTACTCCCATGAAAACATTCCGATGAAGCAGACGACTGATGTTACACCCTCTTGCAGATCGAGACGGTAATTTTATTACCAGCTCACTCGCTGCGGCGCTAATGTAATAAAATGCCGTCCCGGCATCTATCTCTTTAATCTATAGCCTTCAGCAGTTCAGATATATGTATTTTTGTTTTTATTTGATTTATGTTCTTATTTACTTATTTTATGTGTGTGTGTGTGTGCAAGTGACTGAGTATGTAGTGGAAGGATTTGGTGGTGGTGGTGGTGGGAGGTTGTGTTGTGCATGCGAAATCTGCTTATTTATTTATTGCATTGTTTTTGTTCCATTGTTTACTCCCTTCAATGCAAATGTGTTAGCTTTTGTTTTGCGTTGTATTGTAGTGATGGGTTGACGTCTTTCCTGCTTGGGATACAGCTTTTTTTTTTCTATTTAAAAATTTTTTAAGTTGTTTGTTTGAGATGTTGTGTTTCACATTACTTTGTTATCTTTGTTATTTGTGTCTAAATGTGCGCCGTTGGAATTACAGTAACCATGGCATGGTTTTATTGCAAACAACAAGTTTTTAAATTGATAGACTAGTTGTCATTTATTTCTAACTTTTATTTCAATGTGCATAACCGCAGCGACCAGTAATAATGTATAACAGACGTTTATGTGGAGTTTTCTCTTGTCCAGTTTGTTTCACCGATCGAATGGTGTAGACAACACATAACGCATTCGAATGGTGTAGACGACGCATAACGCATTCGAATGGTGTAGACGACGCATAACGCATTCGAATGGTGTAGACGACACATAACGCATTCGAATGGTGTAGACGACGCACAACGGTGTGGACGACGCATAACGCATTCGAATGTGACTTATTTATTGTACAGTCCACAATGCAGTCAACGCAGTAAAGACAAATTAAACGTAATAAAGCACTGCAAACAATTTAATTACAATATATAATCAAGCAAAAGTAAAAGACCGCTGTACAGGCACTACAGTGTTCAAAGGCATTGTGATCTGTACGACAAGCCGTCAAGTCAGTGTACATTCAATATCATATATCCTTTCGCAAACATCCAACACCTGACGATCTGTGTAAGTTATTAATTTTAAGCTATGAATACGTTTAGCTGCTGGCCTTGTGAAAAGAGACAGAATAAAAGGGAATGTCAAACTGGAAGCGAAAGTTAAAGATAATCGGATCCTTGAAACAGATGAGATTTGGGAGAGATGAGGGAGGGAGGACAATAAATGAGCGAGAGAGGAGAGAGACAAAGGACAGAGAGAGAGGAAGGGAGGGAAAGAGAGAGGAGAAGGTAAGGGGGGCGAAGGGAGGGAGGGGGGTCAAAGAAAGGGAGGGAGAGAAAGAGAAGAAGAAAGATAGTGGGAGAGAGAGAAGAGCGGAAGAGATGGACGAGAAAAAGAGGGGAAAGGAGTGAGACCTAGAGGGAGAAAGAGAAAAAGGGGCAAGAGTAAAAAAGAAGAAAGAAAGAGGGAGGAAAAAAGAGAATGAGAGAGAGAGAGAGTGAGAGAGAGAGAGAGAGAGAAAGCAAGATGTGGAGAAAGAGAAGGAGAAAGAGCAAGATAGAAAGAAAAGAGAGAAGGAGAGAGAGAGAGAGAGAGAGAGAGAGCAAGATGTGGAGAAAGAGCAAGATAGAAAGAAAAGAGAAGGAGAGAGAGAGAGCGCGCACGCGAGAGAGAGAGCTAAAAAAAAAGCCTGCAACAATATTCACTAGCCTGATACACACACAGCAAAAGAAATATAGATAGCATCAATCAAAATTCAGAAGTATAATGTACAACATAATCAAAGTAGTGAATATTGAAATAATGGTTCAATGACATAAAGCATTCTCCAATTCAAATCATAGATCAAGAACAAACTTATATGAACTATTTCTAAGTCCATTCTTTCTTTATCAGTCACTTAACTCATATAAGCTAACAATTGCCTTTATGACCGGACTCGAGTTACATCAAAACCAAAGTGATTAGAATAGTGGGCTTCTTCACTAAATTAACTTTCAATTCATTCCCATTGAGTGAAATTGTTATGAGCAAGTATAAGACTATTAATCAGAAAAGAACTACTCATCCACTTGGAACTAGTTTGGATTGCGTCAGCACATTCTAGCATATTCTCTGAGTTGTTTACTCCAACTCTTGGCACTTACAAAAATACCATCATAAGCAGTGCCTAAGGTTGTCTCTTTGACATTTAACAATTTATTTAACAATTAATTAGAAATAAGGATAGGCAAATTTACTCTACCCACAATCTCCCTGTTTCCTGATGGAATATATATATATATTGACACAGTGTGACTTTTGTCCTGCAGGGTTGGAGATACTCTGATGTAATGTATCCTCATGTCCTACTGGGCTAGACACTAAGATTCCTTTTGTCCTGCTGAATTACAGCTGCTCTGGCTATATTTAGCCTTGACAGTTTAGAGATATTTTGGAACACTGCGCCCATTTGTCTGACTGGGTTAGAGCTCACCTGACATAATGTATCCGTTTGTCCTGACGGGTTAGGGAAACCTGGCCCAATTTATCTCCTTGTTCTGCTGTTTAGAGATAAAATGGCTTCATTTCAATAATGTAGGATTTGTCTCCTTGCTTCGCTGTTTAGAGATAAAATGGCTTCATTTCAATAATGTAGGATTTGTCTCCTTGCTCCGCTGTTTAGAGATAAAATGGCTTCATTTATCAATAATGTAGGATTTGTCTCCTCGCACCGCTGTTTAGAGATAAAATGGCTTCATTTATCAATAATGTAAGATTTGTCTCCTTGCTCAGTCTAATTGCACAACTGGTTCTAAGAAAAGTATAGATGTAAACTGTGCCGGGCTATTAGGATGTGGGAGGCTGGGATATAAACTCTATCAAGATGGCAGCCTTGCAGTAAATCAATTAAAAGTAAAACTGCCTAATTCTGGTAAATAGTGTTAATGCCAGTGACAGTCATTTGATATGTCCTCAGGTGCAGTAGCGACAAAAGGCAGCTCACGTCACTGATCCAGAATTTTGTCGCATTTCACCTGAATCTTTCACAAAGGGAGAGCACTAGTTTCTCTTTTAAATGTACGAGGTTCTGCTGTAGCAGAAAGGGGAAATTGGGACAGATGTAAACAGACCAACTCACATTTATGTCGGATTGCAGATGCAAACAGACCAACTCACATTTATATCGGATTGCAGATGTAAAGAAACCAACAACTCACATTTATGTCGGATTGCAGATGTAAAGAAACCAACTCACATTTATGTCGGATTGCAGATGTAAACACACCAAATCACATTTATGTCGGATTGCACATGTAAACAGACCAAATCACATTTATGTCGGATTGCAGATGTAAACAGACCAAATCACATTTATGTCGGATTGCAGATGTAAACAGACCAAATCACATTTATGTCGGATTGCAGATGTAAACAGACCAAATCACATTTATGTCGGATTGCAGATGTAAACAGACCTACTCACATTTATGTCGGATTGCAGATGTAAACAGACCAAATCACATTTATGTGGGATTGCAGATGCATTGTGCAAAGTCTAGATCAGACAATGCGTCCCACGCAACTCAGGAGAAAATGCTCTGAAAGTCAGAAGAAAGAGAATACGGGTATGTGATAATAAATATCAGTCTAGTCATGCTCCATTTACCCCGCAAGCTTCTAGGCATTTGTATAAAATAGATCTTAGACATAAGCGGTGGGAGAGGTGGGTTGCAGCAAACCGAACGCTAAAAGCCATGAAAACCATTTTTCTCTACAGTAGATTGTAATGGTACCACACACACACACACACACACACACACACACACACACACTTGTATAAATTTATAACCAGTCAAACATGCTAGCTTTCAGGAAATTTACCACAAGCAGCTGTCCAGACGTAGTTCATGATGAGTACCATGAAGTCATGAATGTCAACGATCTATATATAATTAGTTTTCTGAATTTAAGACCCATTGTTCAGTTTATGAAGTTATGAATGTCAAGGATATAATTAGTTTTCTGAATTTAAGACCATTGTTCAGTTTATGAAAAAGAACTAAAGTTAGGTACGTTGAAAGAAAAAATATTACCAAACAAACTCATTTCATTAAAGACCTTTAATAAGAGAGTACAAAACCAATCCATTCAGAGGTAGCGCGACCTGGGCTGGATTTAAGGTGATTTCATTTTTAGCACTCAGTACGACAATTGTAGACTGTAAAAGGATCCAGCTTAATGCTCTTGCACTTTTAGTGCGCTTCATTTAGTTTCGATTTCAGTATGATTACTTGTGTTTGTATGAAAACGGTCTGATTGGACTCAAGGACAGTCTGTGCATTTTGATTGCCAGTCAAAAATAGGTATCAAACTATCATCCTTTGACCTTGTGTTTGAAAGAGCCGGTCGATGATTGGATGGCCGCCGGCATGAGCAACGGACGTTCAAACACAAACTTACCACGCTCAGTAAATAGTTTGATCGGGAAACAACGTCCAAGATTTGCTGCCCGGAAAGTTGGCTTCAATAAATTACAAATAATGGCACGTGCGCAGGTCAAAGGCTATGTAGTTGTCAATAATTTTTGAGAGAGAGATTGGGGAGGGAGAGAGAGACACACAGAGAAAAAGTTATTATGTTTGTAACAGAACAGTGTTAGTTAGCCTTGAGGAACAACGATTGCTTATTACCGTCTGTGCACGTGCCGAAACTGATCAACAGACCATATTCAGCTGCAGATCACCCACTAGATGTTTGAGTATTGTGATACTAACGCCACCTAGTTGATGGTTATTATTATAATTATTATTAATTAATCATCCATTACTAATTACAAGTGATGAGAATCTTAATTTATGTTATTAATAATTCTCCAGCAGACACCGCTCGTCTCTCTCACTTGGCGGATATGCGGAAGCTGTAAACATTTCTCTTCCACATCATTAAAGACAAACATTTACAGTCACACAATATTTCCGTATATACTATATATGAGCATCTTAGTTCACAAAATTTGTAGAAATAACCATTAGATAATAGAAACTATTCATCCAGTTGGAAATGGCTTGGATTGTACTAGCAATTTCTAGCATATTCTCAACTTGAATTGTTTACTCCAACTTTTACACTTACAAAAATACCATCATAAGGAATGCCCAAGGTCGGGTCACTTTGACAATTTAACAATTTATATAACAATTAAGTCTAGAAATAAGGATAGGCAAATGTGTTCCAATGTTCACAGGTGTATTATTTCATTTCATTCAAATAATCAATGGTATTTCTGAATTCATGTATTATTTTTATTGTTGTTCCAAAGACAATGTTTCGTGTATGTGTGGGTAAATGCAACTATAGATGTCATTTTTGTGTGCTACATTCTCTCTCCACTCATGCCCATGGATAACGGGCATAGATACAGTTACAAAGTGACGTGACTGGTCAGACACCAAACATATTGATAGACAGGTATATGCTTGCCTCCAGTCACAGAAGAGTTAATAAAATAAACCAAAAAGGGGTTGATGAATGAAATGGCGACCTGTATTATGTAACAAAATGGTAGCCTGACACCACTGACTTACTTGAAGATACTGTAACAAAGAAAAGAGTTATGATTTTTTGGTCACAGTCACTGCAATCTACAAGGAACCTTACATGTGCCAAAGAGGCAGAATTCTGCCACCACACAGTTGTCTTGTCTCCAGTTGTATGCCTGATTCCTGTTCGTCCATTTTAAAACGTTCATCACGTGATCTCTAGATCTGAAGAACTGTAAAGCCTAATTAACTCTTTCTTTCAGGAAGTGGACACTGGGTCTGTATTGCTAATGTTTACGTTTTAGTGATCCCCCTTAGTTAGTATCTTTCTGTAGCCTACTATGCATTCCTTCTGCAAATATAAAACAAATTTTTAACTTTTGGTAGTATTTGTGTTCGCTCATTAATCGTTAGTACCGTCTCTTTGTTGATAAATTTGGGATTGGGGGGTCGACAGCCAATTATTAGTTAGATATTAATAAAATTATTGAATACTACGTAACACCTGACATTAATGTTGAAGTGTGATAAGGTATGATGGTCTGTCACATTAGGGTTTTAATTGCTCATTTAATTCACATAAATAAACATCTCATACCACAGGTGGGTGGGAAGGAAGACAATGAAAAATGCCTTGTAATTCCGGGTATTCGGTGTTCATATTTGAGAATTAATTCACTTTCTGTGTTATATAGAATTTAACTAACAGAAGACAGTAGTTTTATAATATACATTATTTTACAGCAGTAATGAGTCTAAGGAATATTTCTATTTCAGTGTTTAAACTTGTCTCTCTCAGCAATCTACTACCGCTACAACAACCACCACCATCATCATAATTATTATTTATAGTAGTAGGAGTGATTACTTATACAGTTATAGGGTTCCAGAAAGAAAGAACGAAATTTGTCAAATGGCAGTTGGGTGTTTTTGTAGACCACTGCTGCATAGAATCTCAAAACAGATATTTACTTAATAGTGCACAATGATTCAGTCTGAGCAGCTGTGTTTAGATGAAACATATATGGTTGATGAACTGGAAGTAATTTAGTACATTCGGAACTGAATCATAAGAATAAATTGTTTACCTAACGGCAATCATACGATTCACACAGTTCATGGGAAATAACTGCACTTAGCGCAAAATTTAAAGATAGAGTAATCCCCCTTTCATTAGCAATTGCGTTTAGAGCGTCCTACGATAAAAAACATTTCAGTCAAGAAGAAGGTTAAAACTGCGCAAACAAAAGATTTTGCATATGGTCTCATAAACTGATGTATAGCTTGCAGGAAAGGGATGAAGTGAGATGCACTGACTGAATGCCCTTCATAGTTTTTCAGCACACGTCGCGCTGTCACAAAGCTGATTTCCGTCAGGTGCAGTGAATGTCATATGTATTTTTCTGGCTATCCTCTTTCAGAACGACAGGTTTGCTCTCTCTCTCACCCCCCCCCCCCGCTTCATATTTTGCATACCCTAGATGTATGTCATCGCATAATATGATGACGTCATCGCATAATATGATGTCTTTTTCGTAGCCTCCAGATCGTTTCGCACTCGATGTTTTGCAATTCGATTTTTTATTTTAAAAGAGAATTTAGAAATCCTTTAAATATTATTCTTCACAGCTCAAATGAATTGCAAAAATATGATGAAGTTTACTTAAACTTTTATCATTAATTAAAAACTTTACGAATTTTTGTAGAAACAATGCCACATCAATTTTAATTAGGACAGCTTTTTGAATATTAAAGGTTTGATTTGGTTAACTGAGGTCACGTTTAAAACAACATTATTATCAATATTAACGCATCTGTAAGAATTATACTAAGTTGCAAGGGGGAAAAACAATGATTAGGTAACAGAAGCACGATTATAGAGCAAGGATATGTATACAAATTTACATGCAATAAATTCACACCCATTTTCATTAGTTGTAGCGTAATTATGTGATTCAGTTAATGAAACATCCATGCAACTACTTGATAACAATAATTAAACTTTGAACTACCCAGATCGACCGGTGGGCTGTTGTGCGAAAGTGGGTGGATGTGGGGGAAGAGTTTTGAACGAGGCCTTTATGTGTGCTCAAGCATGTGTAAATTATTCAGCAAACGACTGACGTGTAAGTGCAAGGAAAGCACAGTATGTGTTAGTTTTGAGGAGGACAGGATGATAGCAGGTCTTTGCGTTACTTTATGCAATAGCAAAAAATTAAAATTGACAGAATTTACAGAACCCCATTACAGTTCACAAACTAATATTCTCCCCTCCCTCCCGCCATACCTTGAATACGTGAAAACTGTGCGCACAAAATGACATCTATAATGTCAACTAAATAGTTGCTTTAATACTCCCCCCGTCTCTTTCTTTGTCCCCGTACCGCTGTCCATCTCGCGAGAGGTTGACAGAATGACAGACTTGCAGTTCCATGTAAGATTACAATTACATTAACTCCACGGTAAGACAGTGTTGACAGATTTAAGTAAGAGCTGTGCAGTTGTGTTGTTCATCACCTGGAAAACTGCTCTCTCTGGGTTCATCCCCCTGCTACCCCACCCCATCCACCCCCCAAAAAAAAATCAAGAAAAGAAATGATGTAACAGATACAATGCCCGAGCTGTTAACTCTTTTTTCTGGTCGAATGTAGCAAAGTCTTAATTTGTCTTCACGTTAAAACGTAAACATTCATTGAAACACAAGATAAAAATAAAAAGAACAATATTACTAAAAAGAAAAAGAAATTGATCATGACGATGAAAAGAAGAAAACTATATGACAGTGATGAAAATGATAAGTTCTGATAATGACGAAAACGAAAGTTATAGTAAAAAACAATTATATCTAAGGAAGAACAAGATGAACAGCGACAAATAAGAAGTAGAAACAAACAAATAAATAAAAATTAAAGAAAACAACACAAACAGAAGCAGCAACAATGAAAAATTAGGAAAGAGAAAGAACAATAACGAAAACAAGAATACAAAGCACAAGAAAAAGAAGAACAAGAGCAACAACAAAAAAAAAAAAAATAAAGCAAGAAGAACAAGGAAAAATAGCAAATAAGAATAAAAAAAAGCAAGAAAAATAAGAACAAGAAATATAAGAAAATGAGCAAGAAGAATAAGAACAAGAATGAGAAAAAGAGCTGAAGAATAAGAAAATGAGCAAGAATAAGAACAAGAGGAATAAGAGCAAAAACAAAAGAAGGCGAAAGGGACCAGCTGGAATTGTAAAAGCAAATAAAGAGCAGGAACACACAAACCAATAAGCCTATCCAAAAAAGAAAAGCGAACACAAGAAAAAGAAAATACGCATACAAACACGGACACACACAGTAACTTTTACTTCTACAGTTCTGTCACTGTTTCTCCTAACAATACACTGCTGGATCAAAAACCCATCACCAGATCAATATGACTACCAGCCTGAACTGGTTTGCTCACGTTCTGCTTAAATCCAATTCAAACATTCGCCGATTTCGAGGTCGGGGGCAACAGTGATGTACTTCTTGTCTGTCCTGCTGCATACGAACCCGACGTCATGACTTGGAGGTAACTAAGTACTGAAGAGTAATTGCCCTGTATTCAAGAACACCTTTTGTTTGTTCTTCTGTTGGTCCTTCAGGCCCTCTCTTTTTCTCTCAGTAATGAGACGAACCAGACTTCAACAATGCCAGTGACCGAGAAGGGACCAACGTCTGCATCATGTATCAGTTGTAACTTTAAATCTCATACCTCCTGCGTGGAATGTCTTTTCTTGTCTTACCTTACTGTTGCGCTGATTCCCTCCCCTCTCCTCCGCACCCCCCCCCCCAACCCCACCATGTCATCGCGTCGTCTCAACAGCATGCAACAGTTATTGCGATACCTGGGGTCTAGTGTACAAGTTTGCAGTTTCCGCTAGAGGTAAGTTTAATTTGATTAATAAATGTTGTCTCTTTGTAAACACAAACAATTTGTAAATAATAGCAGGATGGCTCGGAGTCTGTACAAACTCGTGTGGAGCGCATGAAGCGTTATGGGTGTGCCAATGTAGTCTGGCGCAATGCTACAATTGTTAATTTAGTGTGGCACAGCACCAGACGACACAACCGAGAGTAATTAAAAGACGCACCCTTGCTGACCTTTTGAAAAGAGACTAATCTGGCATGAAGCAGACTACACGGATGAGTAAACAAATACCTAAGCGGCCACATTAATTAAAGAACATGGTTTCTAGAGCGGTCCGATTAAGGGACATCGTCATAACCTAGAAGGCCAGATTTAAAAAAAACAACAAAACATAGTCATTATCTAGAAGGCCAGATTAAAGGACATACTCATTATCTAGAGTAGCCAAACTAAAGAACATAGCACTTCCTTCAGCAGCCACATTAAAGAAAATAAGTCATCACCTAGAACGGAGAAGAAAAAATTCTAGTCATTCCTTCACTATAACGTAACTTGCTATTTTCCGGATGAGAAATGATTGTGAGATTTTGCCCCACTGCACTAGATAACTAGTTAATGGCAGCCACTGAGTCATTAAAAAAAAAGAAGGAAGGATGTGATTGACTTTTATGGAAGAATGGTTTATTGATTAAAATATTGCGAAAGATGGGTCTAAAGGCAATTCACAATCACAAGCAATCAGGCAGACAGAATAGTTTGATTGCTGTGCATGTTGTCATGTCAATGACGTTTAAACAAATATGACATAGAAGACATCTGGCGCAGTGCCACACCAATATATTGACTGACCGCTTCTCTTACAAAGAACCGGATTTTTCTTCGACTGTTTACATGTATCACTGAGTGACGTCTCACAGAGAGAACTGGATCTACTTGGAGAGTATAACATACATTAGCTTCTCACATCTTTGACCTCCACATCAATTTGCGACTCTTTCCTTCTCTCATAGATGATTTCTAACGAGTATTTTGAGACACATAGTCGTTTGACAACACATTACATTTATACAAAATATTTATAAATGTACTAATATTCTGTATGTGCTGTCTAATGGGGAACGGAGTAACTTATTGATTCAGAAACAAAAAATACGTTTTCACAGAGCCTTGAATTAAATGTTGCTCTAAATGAATTGAGTTTTATTCAAGACACATGCAGAAATATACACACAAACACGCACATACAGACACGCAGGCAAGCACCTAAACAATGTGACATTGTGAATATCCATTGATAGCTTGTGGGTGTGACCTGCACACTGGGTACATATAGATGCGTTCGGCTGTCAACTCAGAATACACGTTCGTGTCTGAAACAAGCCGTCACTCTCAGCGCTAGAATGTCTACCTAGAGTCTGCAATGTAAAATACTGAATTGAAAGGAATGCTGCAAGCATGTTGTCACAATTGATTGATTTGTTTACCCCAAGCTGTGTCTGTTACAAACGGATTATTCATTTATTATGTCACACTACCGTTAATTTATCAACTGAGGTAATATTATACGTAAATCTCATACGATTACTATGATCTAGTTGTGATGGTCACTTTAACATCCACACAAATACCTCATGACATGCGGCATGAATGTGATTCAGGACGCGTGACATTATGGCTGTGACTCGTGTTGATATAAATAGCTCACTAGAGACAGCACCGAAAAAAATCGTTACACCATACAGGCAATAAGCAAACCCACTTTCCGTGTGTGAGGCAAACAACTATTTTCTTCAGGGCTTGCACACTCTGACGTCATTGAAGACTGTAGGAATTGATGAATTTTGATCCTCATGTTACTGCATAGTTTATTCACGTTATTATTATTGACGGTATAGGTATGAAGTCTTTTACCATTTACAGCCCTTCCTGTGACTAAGTTAAAAGTCTAATCATTCAGATTAAAAGCGAATAATTATTAGTGAAGTTAATACATTTAAGCACTCTCCTTCTAATTAAAGTATCACTTTTCTCTCCATCTCTGTGTGGTGTGTGGATGGATGACTGCGACTATAAATGCTAGTTTAATGTGTCGCTCCGTTTGCACATTGCAGTTTAGGTACAAACCAACCCACAATTGACGTGATTGGTTGCCAAAAAAAGATCAATAGACAGGTCAACAGACAGTAAAATGGCTCGTTCCCACACACCCAATCAAACCTTGACAGTTGTAGACTGTCGTCAAGCGAGTCTAATGAACAAACTGGTGACTTTACTAAGTAACAAAGGGATGGCCGAGACCATTGGCAGTTCTAAAAAGAATATTGCAAAGGGCAAAACAGAGTTTACAGTTAGCACAAAGGACGCACACTTTAGTTTAGGTACAATGTTTTCGGCTGTTTATAAGGATCAGTCCGGTAGAGTCCAAACCCTCAGAACACACATGCCACTGAAGACTTGCATAGCTTTCCCAGAGAGGAAGCTTATAGAACAGCCGTAGCCTTGCAGAGTTACTGACCTGAGAGTTGGGATGGGTGATGATATTGAGATAGGATGATGAGGTGGAAGTCACTTTAGTACACTATGGTGATAGACTGGAAGATAACCTAACAGCACAGAAATGTGATGAGAGCTGAGGATAGGGAGACAGAATGACTCAGAACTTCTCTGTATGCCCATGCACGAGGATCAATATATCGCTACAAGAAACTGGGGCCACTTCCCTATAAAGCACACCACTGTGACCAATTCAAAGGTTGGTTTGAGTGGTGGTGGTAGTCGGGAAGTAGGGGAGATAATTTGAGCACTTTTTGAGTTCAGCCTGAATGGAAAAACAACAACAACAAAAAAAGTTTTTTTCTTTTTGTATTCTTTTGTTTTTCTTAGGCGAGAAGGAATTCATGAGTGGGTGATATTGTGAGTGACAAGCTGCATTCCTTAAAGCACACTTCCCATCTTTGAAATTTTTTTTCTTTCTATTGTTAGCTGCTTAATGTTGTATAAGTATGTGTATATGCATTTGAATATTCATTTCTTTGATCGTATCAGTGTTTGACTGACATAGAATGTATTGTATTTTTATATTTTCACAGTCTAACTAATTAATTCGATATAATAATTCATCAAAAAGTAAGCGGACTTTTGTTTGCAAGTTGCAAGTGTGCCCAAACGGTCTTACCGATAGGCACTGTCAGTAGAGGGATCATATTTCTTTTGTTTGTAAGTGTAGATGTAATTATATATATGCTGGCTGACTATTTATCAACACTAAGGGACATTTGCTGTAGGTGTTGGGATCTATTTTGTCAGTTCATGTTTAGAGAACCAAAACAAACTACCACCACCCCTCCAAAAATCAAATTAAAAAAATTCGCTACGTCGTTTTGAGAAATACATTCTCAACCACATACATATTTTTTTATTTAATTTTTTTTTAACGAGCATATTAAAAGAAAAATTATTTATTTCACAAAGCGGCAGCAACTCCAACCCCACCAGTGTCATGCAGACTACTAGCAGATATATGCTGGCCGCGTTCGGGGTACTGCTATGTCTTCTTCCGGAAGTGACGTGCTTCTATCAAAGCGGTCTCGTGCTGAACTTCCTTTGCGACTCACGAGAGATGTCACCGTACGTGCGTGATAATCCCTGGGATTGTTCGTCCTATGTGGTGTGTCACGCTGGCCGGGCTATGCCGAACCAGTGCCCGGCGGACAAGCTGTTCGGTGGAGTTGGTCGTAACCATAAATGTCTACCTGCTTCCGTTGTGGATCACTCCCGTTGTCACTCGAAAATGTTCCGTAAGTGAAAATAACAAGTATTTTTGTTCACTCACAGGCAAGCATTAACACACGAGTAGGCGTTTTAAAGTGCTCTTTTTATAAACTTTATGAGGACAAGATGCTCTGGACACAAATGAACTTTTTTTCATATTTTGTTTTCATAAGAAGGGTTTGTGTCTGAGACAACTGCTATCTATTCTGTTAATTGATTTCTTTTCCCTCAAAATTAGTTTAGTATTGGGCACTAAATTAATAGTACCCATTAATCAATCGCTGAATGAAATGTTTTCCAGTAATTAAACAACAACAAAAACTACTTTCAAACGAATTTTGAGCAGCTTTAATTTGTAAAAGATAAGCGTTTATTTTATTTGCATTCATTGTCACAATCACTGAAATCATTTTTGTTCCCGTGCGAAATAACAGAGACGCAAGGGAATGTGAGAAAGAAACAATAAACCAACAAGAAACAGGAAGGAACAAGAAATAAATAAGGGGAGTTAAAGGGAAGTTACTCCTTGTGAACATATACTTCTATTGTACAGTAAACTTGTCTGACTACTTGACGTAGACAGATCTTGTGCACAGCTAAAAGATGAAAAGCAACGCACGACCCAAATTCTCGTTTGTTGTTTCATTAATTATTCGTCAGTTCAGTTTCATCATTTACAAGCGAGTTCATTTCATTATTTATCCACGAGTTCAGTTTCATCATTTACAAACAAGTTCATTTCATTATTTATTCTTCAGTTCAGTTTCCTAATTTACAAGCGTGTACAGTTTCATAATTTATTCCATCTTATGCATGAATTAGCAGAGCGAATTGCTAAGATAGCTTCCCTCTTAAAATGTTCTTTGTACAGATTCAAAACAAGTGAAATTTTATGCACACATTTTTATTAATTGACTACGCTATCTCAAGCTTTGACTGTCACAAGACTTGAACATGTCGTCGCTCAGGACTTGACATATTTTCCCTGTCACAAGACCACAAGATTCTCCTTCACTGAAGTTTACTGTCACAAGACTTGATCACGTGTCTTAACTGTCACAAGACTTGACACACATCTTTAATGTCACAAGACTTGACCACACATATTTAATGTCACAAGACTTGACCACATGTCTTTACTGTCACAAGACTTGACCACACATATTTAATGTCACAAGACTTGACCACACATATTTAATGTCACAAGACTTGACCACACATATTTAATGTCACAAGACTTGACCACACATATTTAATGTCATAAGACTTGACCACACATATTTAATGTCACAGGACTTGACCACACACATTTAATGTCACAAGACTTGACCACACATATTTAATGTCACAAGACTTGACCATAATATTCCCCATCATTGTAGTTTAATGTTTGTACTGTCACAAGACTTTACCACACATCTTCGTTATCACAAGCTTTGACCACAGATCTACAGTCACAAGACTTGATCTCATATCTTCATTTAAGCGTCCTGACCTCATATCTTCACTGTAACATGTCTTGACCTCATATCTTTACTGTCACGTGTCTTGACCTCATAGCTTCACTGTCACGTGACTTGACCTCATATCTTCACAGTCATAAGATTTGACCTCATATCTTCACTGTCATATGTCTTGACCTCATATCTTCACTGTCAAAAGACTTGACCTCATATCTCGCCACAAGATTTAACCTCATATCTTCACTTTCACAAGTCTTTCCACAAGATTGTTTCCTTCGTTGCAGGTTACGCGCAAGATTTGTGTCGCGCAAACCCCAAAGCACGCATTCCGAGCCCTGAGAGCTGCAGTCAGTACTTCGACTGTGCGAACACGAGTGGCCCAGAATCCGAGTTCGTCAATTATCTTCTGGAGTGCCCGTATCCGGACCTGTTTTCCCCAGAAACGAGCCAGTGCCAGTATCATGCGTTCGTCCGATGTCGGCATCGAGACGAACCAAAGGCGCCGTGTTAGTATGACAAGACACAGACTCTGTATAAATGTTTGGCGCTACAGAGAGATGCATGAAAATATCCCCCACTGATAGAGCTATGTAAAATTTATCAATCGAACATACTCGTAACGAGTTGATGCAAACAATGAATTTTGAGTAATTATTACAAAACAAAGATCAATGTAGGTACAATTATATATACTTTATTTCATGCGCCAGTGGACTGGAAGGACACGCATGGTCATTTGCGGGTTCCGCATGATTGCGTGGCTACCTTTTCTCTCTCTTTTGTTCTCTTCTCTATGCGCACATTTTGCTTTATAAAGAGACATCAATCATCCGAATGGAAAAAAAAAAAACCCTGGTAGAAAGTTGGTTTTCTGATTAATCATTCTGCCCACGCACATGCATGACGAAAGCTTGTCTGCCCTTGGCTTTACTGGGAATGTTGACGAGGACGAATTAGAATCGAGCTTGTCTGCCCTTGGCTTTACTGGGAATGGGTTGACGAGGGCGAATTAGGGTCTACATTACAAGAACTGGCGGTCTGCAAAAATTATTTTTCCTACTGGAAGTTCGGAAGGGTTGCTGTTCTAAGTACATCCTGCTCTCTAGTGCAGAAGCACGCAACTCACTTCAGGTGCAGACCGATTCCCTCACCCACCCATCCCCGAATGACGATAGTAGAGACGAAAAAGATCAGGGTTCAAATTAGGACTTGATGTGAGAGACTGTGTGTGTGTGTGTGTGTGTGTGTGTGTGTGTGTGTGTGTGTGTGTGTGTGTATGTGATTTTTGTACTTCTTAAAGCGGCAATATTAGCCAAAAGTAGGACACCCATTAAAAATATATTCAAATAAATTACCAAACAATTCGAATTTAACGGGAAAATATTCTTATGCCAGCATTAAGATAGATTGCGTGATCAAACTTTTGGATTATATCTTCAAAAGTTTCATACTGCCAAACGATAACCGTAGATTACCAAGCCCTTGAAAGAAATCTTTTTCAAATAAAAAAATATTTTTGAATGCTAGATATAATATTTGTTTTGTGTCGGATTTTACTGTAAACCAGTGGGATGACTTGAAACATATCTAGACCCCAAAAAAAAACTATCTAAAAAAAAAAAAAAGAAGAAAATTTTCGAAAAAGAAATGACGGTAAAATGTAACATCCACTTTCTATAAGGATGAGACCTTTGGAATAGCGTCACTGTAAATAGTTGATGAAGAAAAATCACTGATCTATAGTTGGAATAGCGTCACTGTAAATAGTTGATGAAGAAAAATCACTGATCTATAGTTGGAATAGCGTCACTGTAAATAGCTGATGAAGAAAAATCACTGATCTATAGTTGGAATAGCGTCACTGTAAATAGTTGATGAAGAAAAATCACTGATCTATAGTTGGAATAGCGTCACTGTAAATAGCTGATGAAGAAAAATCACTGATCTATAGTTGAAATAGCGTCACTGTAAATAGTTGATGAAGAAAAATCACTGATCTATAGAAAATGGCATTTTGATTTCAATAATAGTCTTATGAACTTGCCATCCACAGAGTGGCAATCCAGACAACCGACCTGTATAAAGATCAGTGCCATTTATGCATGTAGATCTATTTGTTAGACGTAGTTAATGCTCGGCTGAGAAGGAAACGAGTCTTTTTTAATTTTTAATTGGTCAATGAGGTATATGGGCAGAGTAAGTGACGCATTTTAATGCTTTTGACAGCGAGAGATTATGTATGGTTAATAAATTGACACACACACGCAGAGTTCACTTGTTATTTTAACAGTGCAGTGGAAAGTGTCTTCTTTTAAAAAAAAATATTCTAAAAGCCTCCTCACCCCCTCCAAAAAAAAATAAAAATAAGGGGCTATTATACTGATATATGGTGAAAAATACAATAAAAATTTGAATATTTATAAAATGTTGTCACATTGCTTTTGTCTCCAGGCGAATATCTGCAATATATGCAACTTTATGACTGTAACACCAGGAACTGCACGACATGCACACGACACCACCCGAGCTGCATCGGCCTGAGCGATGGGTCACACATGGTAGCCAACAGGACCGACATCCTTGTGGAGTGCTCCAAAGAGCGAACAATCAATATTCTCACCTGCCCTTCTGGATATTCTTTCTCTCAGGATTCTTCTCATTCATGTATCAGGAACTAGTACTTAGGAATTCGTGGATTAGGAATAAGTACTTAGGAATGTGTGCCTTCCAGAATTAGGAGGGAATGGGAACTGGTGGATCAGAAATGTGGACTTTTAGGAATTCTGTCGTTTTGTCTTCAAAGTCAAACGAAAAGAGCGTATGTTTTAGTGATTCCAATCTGACTTAAGTACTTTACTACGTAATTTAAAAAATAAAGTATTTCATATATTCTTTAAAATGTAAACTTAAATTTCTGTTATTAGCATTCATTTACTTTTAAAATGCTAGTTGTTGACAAAAAAACTAACCGATGCTACACAAAACGACTAGAAAGAAATGTAGATGGTATGTGCATCTGAAATCAGTACGCGCCCTTATAATAGAGACATGTTGCTGGTGACGACATCAATGAACGTTCAATTTACTGTCAAGCATCAGCAAATCACTTAATCGATTGAATTATATTGTGGAGTAAGCTCACTGAATGCATTTTATAGCAGAAAATCGCCAGTAACCACCCAACCAAAATATTAAAAAATAATTATACAAAAGAATACATCAATAAAAATGGATTAAAATTGCAGTCTTCGCAGTACAATATGCAAAGAGAAGTACATTAGAGAAAACCACCACCACAAATGTCTGCAGGACATTTTTATCCCCAAGAATACAAGAAAACTTGTGGAGCAATTTTCGTATATGCAAAACCAACAATAGTGAAAACTAGATACTGTTTGCCCACACGTATTCAATTTCAGTTGTGTTATTTGTTTTGTTTTGAGAGCATTTATCATATAATGTCATTCTTTGTCTTTAATAATATTTTTATGCTAACAAAATGTCTAAAGTGAAGTTAGTGTGTGCGCTTGTTGGGTGTCTCCTTTGAGGAAAGGAGGTTTTTATGAAACACTTTAGCGTCATGTCAGTTTGAGGACTAACAGTACACTACAGTGTGCATAAATTAGCAGATTCATAATAATCAGTAAATTTTGTGCGTGTGTGTGTGTGTGTGTGTGTGTGTGTGTGTGTGTGAGTGAGTGTGAGAAAGACTTTGTAGTCTATTCAGTTCTACATAAGAAATGAATGTGGATACAACTGAAAACAGACAATCCTTTGGATGATCTCACTTAAGTCATCAGTGATTGCAATATGATTGTTTTTCCCCCCTTCAACACAAAGTAGAGCATTAATCTGAATAACACTTACAAATAAAATATTTGGAAACAAACAATTGCCTTAACGATTAATAATTATAAATGAATTCACAAAGAATATTGTTACATTATGTTGTATTGAGAAAGCAGGGAGTGGTGGTGGTGGTGGGGGGTATTGCTCAGAGCAAGACGTCAGTAGCTAATTCAAAATTTTGAAACTCATTTTGCAGTTACAGTTGACGTAGCACAGAGCGAGAAAGGTGACCCCTTTGAAATCCTGCATTAAATGAACACATAACTTATCCAGGTAATAATAACTAATTAAAACGCAGTTATTACTGTGCATAAATGTAATTTTCATTACACATGCACTCAATTTGCATTCTCATAAATACATGCATGCATGGGAAAGGTTGTGTTTTTGTTTTGATTTTTTTTAAATAAAAGGGAAATACACCAAAATGACTTTATATTCACATCACAAACGTCCCTAATCAAAGAGGTCAGCATGATCTGACAGAAGTCTGTAACTCCGGACACTGAAAATATTCTAATTTGACATCACCAACATTAAAGTAAACAGTTTCAAAATGCACTCATTAATTCATTAATATGCAAGTTTTGATTAAATCAGCCAAATATTTAATTTACAAGGAAGTGCCAACAAATCATTAAACAAAGCTTTAGAGCCAGGGAATTCCATAACCAAGCCAAATTCAAGAGGAAATCATCATTGACACATATCACTAATTTGAGTATATAATCACATAAAGTACTCACTAAACAATCCAATTTTAAGTGGAAATCACCATTAATACAGGTCATTCATTCGAGTATAAATTCACTCACTAAGTAATCCAAATTCAGGTGGAAATCATCTTTTCATCAGAATGAGTATTAACACTCAAATATTGAAGCCTTGCACTGATAACATGATCAAGAACTCTATACTTTAATGAACATCACAAATGTAACAGTATAGTTCAAGATGGAAACAGCTGTCATGGCTCAGAATGGTCGGCCAGTATATACAGGCAAAAAATTATGGGTGTGATGGGCAAACAATTTTGGGCGTGAAGAACAAACAATTTTGAAACTTTCAACATAGACAGTTTTGGTGTATGGCTAATAAAGTCAACCAGGTTAGGATATGCTACTTATCATAACATCTGCTGCATTTACACTCTTCTTGTGTGTGTATGCTGGCTGTGCTGTTAGAAAATTATATATATATATATATATAAATTGAATGTAACGTTTTATGTTATCAAAACCAATTAAGATTTAAAGTGTGCACTCATATCACACCCTTTTGATGTGTCCTTGCAGGACTGCTGTAATGGGGATAGTTGGATCAAGGCCATGCCCATTCCAATAACTAAAGTTCTAAAAGAATTACCTATACAATTTGCGAATGTCTTCACATTACCCCCCCCCTCCCCAAGTAATCTGACAGACTAATTTAATACTCAAATAACCCAATCTAGACTACTATTAAAGAGGTAACCATAGTAACAGGAGTAAAAGGATACATTTTTATTTCTTCCTGGATGTGCACAGCTTTTGAAAACTAAATTTTAAAATAACTTTAAAATAACATTGAACATTATGCTAACCATTATTTTAGGATTCATTATAAAATCTACTTTTAAAAGCCTGAAAGTCATTCCATTGTCTTCAGCAGGAATAATAAAGTCAAAATATTTTAATAAACATTCATACTCTAGAAATAAAAAAATTATAGAGTGCCCTAAGCAAAAGATATAATTTCTGGAGTTTATATTTGCTTGCCCCAAAACTGATCAAACTATCATGAGTTCTAAAGCAATGCATTGTGAGCCCTGTCCTTTTGTAAAGCCTGCTTTAATAAAACATCTTCTTGTGACGTATTCGTAAGTAAGTGCTGCTCAGACAAGAGACCTTGACGACTTGTTTCTACCTGCATGGACTGTTCTGCTGCCAGCAAGAGGCTAGCAATGTCTTGGACCACTGATTCTCCAGAAACAGCGTCTGATCCCTCTGTGTGCTGAATCACATACTGAATCGTGCTTTCCCCATTCTCCACTCGCACAATGTAGGACATCTCAGAGTGTTTTGGTAATGAGTTTGCAGTATCATCTGTGATGAGATAATTTGTCTCCATTCTGTTTCCCCCTGGATCATTTCTACGCACAGTGTCATAAGGTGACACTTCATCTGATTCCGCCAGAGGTGTGTTCACAGCAATTTCAGCAACAAATTCAGTGCTGTTTGGATCTGGTATAATTCCATGAGCATGTTTTTGATGAACCACAAGAAACTGCAATTCCAGAAATCCCTGTTTGCACCTGTCACAATGGAATGGGAACGAGGAGCCATGAGCCAGGTGTATGTGCTCCACGAGCTGAGTCTTATAGAAGAAGTTCTGGCCACAGAAATTACAGTGCAGAACATCATCCTCTGACAGGTGGTATTTGAAATGGGCACGACGGCCATCTGGGGCCTTGAAGTCCAATATGGCATGCTCGCTGGCCATATGCTTTTCCAGAGTGATGGCGCGAGGAAAGCCAGCCTTACAAATACTGCAGTGGAAAGGGTATAGAGAAAAGTGAACCTTTTCTGTATGGCACATGAGCCCTTGTTTGCGATGAAAACCTTTACCACAGTATGAACAATGCCAAGACTCTTGTTGTGGACTATGAATGATTGACACGTGGCGCTGAAGGTTGTTGGCATACCAGAACTTTCGACCGCACAACTTGCATGGTATCTTTGCGTCATCGGGGCCATGGATTCTGGCATGTCGATTGAGCTGTGCTCTGCGGTAGAACTTTTTGCTGCAGATGTCACATGACACAGTTTTGATGCCATCATGAATTTCTCCAATGTGTGCCTTCAGTGTCGCAACCCATTTGAATTTAGCCGGGCAATGAGGGCAGGCATGAGCTTTGCCTTGGATGCAGTGTACAGAGCGAATGTGAGACCTCAAGCGTGGTAAGTTGATAAAGGATTTGCTGCAAATTTGGCACTGCAGTGTAACCATCTTAAAATGTTCCTTGTCTTCATGCTGTTGGCGGTGGATGCGACTTTCACAATCCACACCACAAACAGAACACTGTACCACTTCCAGTTTCTTCAGCCTTTGCAGGTACTCATCCAGATCTTTTTCATTAGTGTGGAACTTCTTTACATGCATGGAGACACCAGAATAATCACAAAACATGCGACGGCAATATTTGCAGGATGCTAGTTTCTGATTATTGCGCTTTCGCCTAGCAAACTTGGGCTGTCCTGTCAAGTCTACTTTGATTCGTTTCCTTCTACCTAAAGGCATTCCAGGGCGGCACACTTTCCTTTCCAACTCCTTCATTTTCTTGTTGTTATAAGCTACCATGTGCTCTGAAAGGGGCTTTGATTCCAAGGTCTGCTCTGCATCTATAGCTGTTGGTTGTAAAATCCCATGTATTGCTGGGTTATCAACAGTGAGTGGCTGTGCAGTTCTAATCCCTTCTTGATTGTCAACAATCTCGAGCTCTTCTTGTTTAAATTTATGCAGGCAATCCTGTTGAAAATTCAAATGGTCACTGGCTGAAGCATGTTCACACATTTGACTGCTATTTTGCTTTGCATGGTACGTGCCTCTAATCTTGTGCTGTATGTTGTTGTCTGATGGCAGATCCTCCTGCTCATCATCAAGTTCAGAATCAGAGTACCCAAAGATTGAAGCAGGTAGTTTTACACCCCGCAGACAATACCGGCTTTTGCCAAGCAGTGGAGTTACAACACTTGTTGCTGCAGTCTCAGCTGCAGCTAGAGAATTTTGAAAAAAAAATTAAGTTTTTAATATATAGACTCAACATATATTCCACTGTTTAAATAAAATAATTCTTATAAAATTAATCTGAATATATCATTTCATCATTTTGTGGCAGAGTAAATTTGCCTATCTCTATTTCTAAACTTAATTGTTGTATAAATTGTTAAATGTCAAATAGAGACCTTGGTCACTACTTATGATGGTATTTTTTGGGTCAAAGTTGGAAGTAAGCAACTCAGGTGGATAGTATACTAGAATTTGCTGATGCAATCCAAACCAGCTCCAACTGGATGAGTAATTTTTTTTTTACTAACAGTCTCACACTCGTTCATAGCAAATTCATCCAATGGGGATGGACTGAAAGTTATTTTGTTGAAGAAGTTCTCTAATTTAATCACTTTGATTTTTGAAACTTGAGTCAGATCATAAAGGTGATTGTTAACTTATGGTAAGTTAACTGACTGATAAAAAAAATAATGGACTTTGAAATATTTCGTATGTTTGCTATTGATCAATGATATGAATTGGAAAATGCTTTATGTATCTGAACCATTATTTCTATGCTCACTAATTTGACTACATTGTATATTATACTTGTAAATTTTGATTAATGCTATATTTCTTATGCTGCGTTTGTATCAAGATAATGAATACTGATGCTGGCTTTGTAAGCTCAGAATGTATGCAAGAGAGAAAGGAGGTTTTAGAAAAGAAATATGCCTGAAATATAGAGCTGCCTTAATTTGACTTTTGCAGAGAAGAGCACACCTTTTTTTCTTGGTCCCCTCAAATCAGTGACTACTATACTTTAGTGGATCATGTTGATGTGTGAATCCAGCGTTGTTGTTGTACTTATCAGTTACTGTAAGTTGATTCCTTTGAATTGTGTTCGAGAGCCAATATGGCAAAAACTGAGGCTTTAGTTTGGTCTAAAAAATTTAAGAAGATTATTTGAACATTCCTCCTAGTGTGTTGAGTAGTGCACAAGAAGATTCTAGAACACTCTGCATGATGTACTTTTGATAGTGCATGCAAAGTTCAGGACAATTCTCTTTGGTGTGCTTTGTGAGTGCATTGAAGATTCTGGAACAGTTGTGTAATGTGCCTAGAAGGGGTACACTGGACCATCATCTACATAAGAAAGACAGTGACTTGTTGCAAAAACGTGATTGTGAACATGTGCTAGTGACAGCGGCCATCAATGAAAAGGTTATGTACAGTGACTTTAATTATTTCTCTAAAACTCCACTCTCATTTCTGTGATGAATGATATCTATGAACGTAATTATATATATATGTAAAATCAACCCCTGATGTCTCTGCTACTGTGCTAGGATAAACTGAACAATTGTCCAGCGTTAATCGAACATTGATTTGAAGAGATGTAAATGTCAATGCTCTTATGATTATATTCATATTTTGTATATTTGATTGTTGATTTAATAAATTTATTGACCTTGCAGATTGATAACTAACTATATGTGTAGAGATAGTGAGTGGATGGGAGCTCGATAAATAGAGATTAAAGATGCATTTATCTTCTCCTTTGGTAAGAAGTTTTCCACTATGGGAATATTGTGTGACAATAGATGTTGGTCTTCAATGCTGTGGAAGAGAGAAAATGTCTGCATTTCTGCCAAATGAGAGGGACAAATGGTGTCTTCTGGAGAATTATTAATAACATAGATTAATAATTAATTGCATCACTTGTAATTAGTTATGGATGATTAATAATAATAAATAAATAATCTTAACCATAACTAGGGTGGTTTTGTGTCACAAATATAATGCATAGCTAATTATCCACTTGAAATTCAATGATTTGACTTATAAAGTTATACAGATCTGCCAACCCAAATCTCTAGTGAAGAGTGAGAATTTTGGAAAAAGCATTGAATTTGAATGGCAGACAGTGGTTTTTAACATAGTTTGATATAAATTCAGAAAATCTTATTTAGTTGAGAAACTTCTTTGAATTTAGCAATCCATTAATGTTAGAATGCCAAATAAAGGATACATTGTAAAAGTTTTGAATCCAATGAAGAAATTTACTGAAAAATAAAAATAGTTGTTCTATCATTCTTTAACACATTAAAATTATCTATCTATCTATCTATCTATCTATCTATCTGTCTGTCTGTCTGTCTGTCTGTCTGTCTGTCTATCTATCTATCTATATATCATCATCATCTATAAAATATGCTTGAATTTTTCAGTTTAAAATCACAGATGGGGTTTTAATGCTTACAATCATTATTTGTTTTCATTTAGTAATTAATATATTAATATTAAAATTAATATTAGCATTAATAACAAAACTATATTTGATTCATTAAAAAATATTTCTGAAGTATTTCAGTCTTTTATAAATATAAGAACAGGTGGAATTATTACTGTGTATAAACGTACATTCTAGTTTCTACTATATTAAGAAAAAACAAAAATTGAGTTCATTTTAAACAGAAACAGTTAAATCAGAATGTGGGTGGACATTATAACTATAGGAACTAGTCTATATAGATCTTAAAGATGGGTGGCCATGAAATCTAGCTACAAGTCAAGGTCTATAACTATAAGCAGGATGGCCATGAAATCGAAATCTAGGTACTAGCTTATATAGATCTATAAAATGGATGGTTGTGAGATTAGAAACTAATGTCTTTATAGATCTAGAAGATGAGTGGCTATGAAATCTAGGAACTACTACAAACTGATCTTGGAAATGGGTCACCTTAAATGATATTTGTCAGTTTAGGAACTACTACATACTGATCTTGGAAATGGGTCACCTTAAATGATATTTGTCAGTTTAGGAACTACTACATACTGATCTTGGAAATGGGTTGCCTTAAATGATATTTGTCAGTTTAGGAACTACTACATACTGATCTTGGAAATGGGTTGCCTTAAATGATATTTGTCAGTTTCAATGCCAATAGAAGAGAAAAGTATTCAAACACCATTTTAATCATTTTCAATCAACATATCCTCTCTATAATAGTATAAATGACACGTGTCAAACATGCTAGACTGATTTTAAAATACTTAAAGAATTTATTAAACATGAACAAACAAATTAACTAACTTATGATTTAGGATTATAAAACAAATGAAGGTCGTTGACCAAACTCAGCTTTAGATGCATTTTAATTTAATACAATTAAGTCAACTTCTTATATCACTTTTATCAGTGATCAGAATAGATAAGCTTATGTCTAAGTATTTGAAAGCAAAGATTTGGCATAAAATTGAAAATGTCCAAGGTTTTAGAGTTGCAAAAATATCCAAAATCACCATTACCTGCTGCTGAACCTGTTGAGTGATTGCTGATGTTGGCATTGGGGAATATCTTTGCATCAGAACAGATCTTTCTGGGCCGCCCTCTTTTCCTCTTGATAAAAGCAGGATTTTCAGAAGTTATTCCATCTCTACTAACAGTCTCCAAATTCCTACAGTAATTATTTTCTTTAGATACTAACCCCTCATGACAGACCATCTCAGGCCCTGAATTATAAATGAAGGTTAGAACTCAAAGAATAAGTATTAACAAAATTCATAAAGTATACTCATAAAAATAACGAATTTGACTTTAAATATAATTATTATTGTGATATATTTATAATGCAGCAAATGAAAAACAACAAACAATAAATAAATTAAGGAGATAGTAAAATTAGTATAACTATAAGTAAACTCAACATTTCTTTTTGTTATCAGTTTGTCCTCAAGGAAGGAAGAAATCTTTTTATCTGTTTGTCCTCAAGGAAGAAAGAAACAGTTTTATTTCTTTCTTAGTTGTGCATATCAGCAAGAAGAGTAAAATTATTGCTTTAAAAAAAACCAAACAAACTGTAAGGTCACAAAGAGAAAAAAAAAACTTTTTGTTGCTGTTGCTAGTTTAATTTGGATAAGAGATTTTAAGTTTAGCTGTTTAGGCTCTATAAGTATAACCAAAGCCTAATTTTTGGGACAGCAACATCTCATTCATATAAGTTATAAGTAAACCTGTTCTATTACTACAAATACTAGTAATGGTTCACAGGATAGGCATGTAAAAATAAATTGGTTGCACCATGAATGTAAATTTTAATTTGAGAATTAGCTTACAAAGAAAAAATAATCATAAATTCACAGGGATAAAAAACTACTATGTTATTATATATATATATATATAATGAAATTAAGTCACAATATGAATCTGGTCAAATTACCATTCTCAATTCTAATTAGTGCTAAGGTCTAAATCACCATAAGCAAGCAATGTCTTTTGATCACTCTTTTCTGTCTGTTACCTCTCTTTAACTAATTAACATTGTTTTAGTTTAATTGTGTGTCTCTTATATAACATTGATTTTGTTTTGTTATTATTATTATATTATCCTAAAACAATAATATTTTTTCCTGTCATGCTTTCCTACTATAACACTACTTTTTCTCCCAAACTATTCTAACATCTTTCTCTTACATCTTCCTACTACCTTTTCCTACTAGTACTACTATACTAGTTTTACTACCATTCCCAAACTATTCTAACATCTTTCTGTTACATCTTCCTACTACCTTTTCCTACTACCATTCCCAAACTATTCTAACATTTTTCTGTTATGTCTTCCTACTAACACTACCTTTTCTCCCTAACTATTCTGACATTTTTCTGTTATGTCTTCCTACTAACACTACCTTTTCTCCCTAACAATTCTAACATTTTTCTGTTATGTCTTCCTACTAACACTACCTTTTCTCCCTAACTATTCTAACATTTTTCTGTTATGTCTTCCTACTACCCTTTCTCCCTAACTATTCTAACATTTTTCTGTTGCGTCTTCCTACTAACACTACCTTTTCTCCCTAACTATTCTAACATTTTTCTGTTATGTCTCCCTACTAAACACTACCTTTTCTCCCTAACTATTCTAACATTTTTTGTTACGTTTTTCTATTATAAATTTTATAATCCACTGTCTTTTTCACAAGTCTCCTTAACACATGTTGTTTTTTCCTGTTATATTTCCAAAACAATAAAACAGCATTGTTTTCTTGCTGTTACAACTCTCTAACTCAGTGTTTATTTTTGTTGTATCTTCATAACACAACAGTATTTTGTTCATGCTCACATATCTCTTTAGCACGCTGCTTTTTAACCTCACCCACCCAACACTGTTTTCTATCACTGTATCAGTTATATTTTTCTAATGCAATTATGCTTGTCTTGAACACAATTGCAGTTTAAAACAATATAAAGAATAAACTTCTTATTTTCCCACCAGCATCTTCTTGGTGAATCATACTCACAGTTCTGGAAAGAAGAGGCAAAACATGTGTTTATTCTACTTCTAGTTCTACTGTTCTAGTAAGACAATCTCTACTTTGAATGAGTAAAAACATTTCAGGATGCAGTGGAAAAGTCTCTTGTCTTTTCTTGAAAGGTTTTGACATACTAACCATAAACAATTTAACATCATAAACTAAATACAGATCAAATAAATATAACTGACACATATAGAGATGCTACAATTACATCATTGCACAATGTCATGATTTGGTCACCAGTGTGGCAAACAATTGTGGTAAGCAGGCAAGTTCAAACTCATTTACTGATTTAGCATACAGCATGTTTGAGAATAGAAAGTAAAAATCATAAATCCAAACTTAGCATATATTTGTAAACCAACACATTGTGAAGCATTTCTCTACCTGGCATGAACTAAGAGCAGTACTCCTAAGATCTAGTCTTGGAAACAGTTTTATTTAAACAGCTGGATTTCTAATTTTAAAATAATCCAGATCAGCCTCCAATCACTGTTAATTATAACATATATACAATAACTTTAAAAGAAATCAGAACTGACAATACATATATAAGCTAAAACTAGTTAAAGTTGTCTAAGCATGAATATTTTCTCCATCAAACTTCAAAGTATTCAAAGTTGAATCATAGATAACTGATATGTTTTTGTGGTCATCATATAAATGGTGTTTAGCTAATACCCAATCAAAGATATAAACAATTACAGGTTAAATTGTTACTTATAGTTATACAGTTAATGGCATTCAAGACATTCATGTTAAAGTATTACTGGTGATTTATTAATTACATATACTACTATTACTAGTTTAATCAATGGTAAATTTTAAGTCTGTATTTTATTTTTTATTATATATATAAATGAGACTTGTACTAATTACTAAATTAGTGACAGGTGAGTTAACCAACCTTATGAAATAATATTTAAAAATATTCAAATCTTAGTGATTTTGTTAACACTTAACAGAGACAAGTGATATGACTGGATCAAATTTACTGTTTAATAATAACTGTTGGCTCAACAAGCAAATAGTGTTACAAATATGGGTAAAATTAATTTATGTAATCAATATTTTAACCTAAACAAAGGGATTATATTATTAGTTTTAAAAGTATGTCTGTTGCATCTTAGCTTATAAGATATATGGACTACTTTTATTCTGTCAAAAATGAAGAGATTGAAATAATCCCAGAAAATATGAGGCAGTCCAAATTATACACATACAATGATACACCTCAACTGTATACATTTTCAGTTCATCTGCAAAATGCAGACAAACAAAAACCCTGACTTGTATTTGTAAGGGAAAACAGGACATTAGAAGGCTGATGTGGCAGAACAAAGATTATTAGATAGACCCATCAGTGCAATTGGGATCTTTACTAAAATACTATTTATTGATATAATTTTACATTTTCTAATCAGTAAAAGAATTTGTTTTATAGACTGAAGATGGCATGCCACATTTACTTATATCCAAGAGCAATAAAAAAAAATTGGGGAGGCAGCAAATTATCTTGGAGGGTTTCAAGTTTCAATCAAAAGTCCTTTTCTAAATCCACTCTAAATGGATTAATTATGAATAGACAATCAGATGTAATTAAATTGTTTTTGTACAAACAAAGTTGCTTACAATTACATAGAGGTGGCCTACAGAAAATATCTCAGCCTCTGAATTAGTATTATTTGTAATAAGAGGGTCAAAAATGCTTCTTTGAAATTTGCTCTCTGAGATTGCAATACTCAGATCACACAACTAGGACTTCCTGGCAACCCCACCACCCCCTGTAAATCTGCTTCTTATTCAGTTATTGTGTGAGACAGGATAACATTATCAATATTAAAACATTAACTCTCATACTCATCTTACTGAGTTTGTAATTATTATATTTTATTTTTGTTCATCTTACCTATGTGTGAATCATGTTTAGTGATTACCACATTGATTTCTGTCTTGGCAAAATCTGCCTGGCTTGGACTACATGTGGAACTTGAAGTTACTTTGTTTACATCAAGCAGCATTACATGCAATGCACCTTCTTTCACTAAGAGGCCAACTTTGGTCAGATGAAGCAATAAGTGCACTTTACTTTGTCCGCTTTCTTGGTCTGTTATTACAGTAAAATCTGTTTCTAAACATGATGGCATTAACTCTGTCCATGGCAGTTTCTGAGATGGATCAGATAAAGATGTGATTTCATTTCCAGCAATAAGGGCGTTTCCTGCGGTGGTTGTACTGTTCAGCGGAAAAGATTTTGAGGCTCCATTAGTTTCGAATGAAATATATTCGGGTGCTTTATCAGGTGCGATGATATTCTGCGATTGTGAAGCAGCAAAGTTAGTTCTTTGGAGTAAGGTAGACAATATGGAACCAGATTCAGAGGCATTCCATGGATTTGCGACATTCGTAATCCACTGTTGCTTTGATAAATTTATCCAACTTTTAACTAATTCGAAAGGCAATGTGAGATGAAGACTAGAAATGATGGAGCTAGTAGGATCAGACTTTAAAAAGTCCGAAAATGAATTCATTCTTGCCTCTTGTGAACGAGCGCAGTAGATTTACATTACATTAACAAAAATGTTAACATTGTTAACTCCCTGTTTTACGGTCACTTCAAACACCAGTTTATTGCTTGTCTCCTGTTATTTTATTTTTAATTCGATCCGTAGGGAAATAACTCTAAATTGATCAAAAAGTAGTCTTATCATTCCCTCGCACAGTAGTCGTTTAATCGTCATGATTTTACTTAATTTCTATAAACAAAACTAATAACTGTTAAATATTTCCGTTCTCTACAAGATAGAAACTATTATTATTTATATATGATATAAACATTTAATTATTTCCAGACATGTAATGTCTCTCCACATGCTTTTTTGCGACATGTACACGTAGTGTTTACAAATTTCGGTCTTCATCTGTTGCTACACTAAGACGAGAAAATTCTCACTCGTTAAGACACCTACCTGAAATATCGATCCTTTCAAAACAGATGTAAAATGTTATAGCTTTTATAAGGTGTTTTGTATACAGCAGGTCATTTAAAACAAATTATTTGGTTTATTTTCTTGTTTGTAGGTGTACCGTAGGCATACTCTGAATTAATTCGCAAGTCGATGGCTATTGTAGTTTACCGTAAAAATACTACCCTTAAGGAGATGAGTAGGGTTTAACTTTTTTTGTTCTGATTTACTGCAGTCCATTTTCTCTAACAAGATATGATCTAAACCTCGAAGGAAGCTGAAATAATAATTAAATATAAAAATATATGCTTCATTCTTAAATCGCAACAAATCTATAGAGATATAATGCAGAGCATTTATGTTAGCATAAAGGATTGTTAACATAGTTGGTTGTTAGTTTTATAGCACTGGTGTATTCTGATTTGAAAAATTCTAAACGATCATATTTACTAGAAATTTAAAAAAGGGTTGGTGTTAGATAGAAATTAAAATGAGAAAATGTCATGACTTGACGGATAAAGATGCATACATATGGTGTGCCACATTCCTCCTCATCATTCATTTGGGTTTGTCTGAGGCGAGGACTCTTAAGGGTATAGTGTGCACAGATGTTGCTCGCCGAGAACGAGGTCAATATCTGACATCATTTACCTTTCATGGTAAGTTGTGTCAGTACTAGACATCCAGCTCTAAGTTCAATCATTTAATGAAATTCAATCTCTGTCTGCTGACCTTCAATTCATAGTGCATAATGAACAAGCATAGACATTCTTTAAATGTAAATAATACTGACCTCTAGTTTTCAAACTAAATGTGCATTTATAAGTGCTCTACTATGTTTACCCCACACTCTTAGGTTTAAACTTTAAAGAAAAAAGAAGTTAGATTGCACTTTGCAGTATCAGAATCCTGCCAGAGATTATTTATTGCTCTGATTTTTATCGACTCCTAGCACAAATATAGTGACATTCTCATAACCCAAGTATAACATACTCTTAGCTCATATATATATATACACTTACACACACTAGACTAAAGTTTAAGACTTACATTTTTCTAATTTAAAATAGTGATAGTTACATTTCTCAGATTTAAAAACAGTATAAAAAATTTAAAAAACTCTTATTAAAATGGTGAATGGTTACATTTATCAAAATTAAAAGGAATTCTTGAAATACTGAACAGCCTACAAGTAAAGCTGCATATATTATTAATAACAGTATGTCTTAATATTATTAATATGTTTGTTCTCTTTAACTGATATTTCTTATGAAAATAGACTTACAATTTGCCCTTTAATTTATCTTCAGTTATGTTAAAGGGAGAGGATGGTTGGGGCTGTTGTAAGCTATATTTTAAAGTTTGACATAGCAAGCTGTAACTTACTCACCTGTCACAGATTAATACTATAGTAGGAACTTGTAAATCTTGCTAAGTATTACTAAATACACATAACACTTAGCCCTAAAGAATAATTAGCAGTTTCTGTGTAATACCACCTTGTTGTTTTATTGAGTGCACCCTAAGAAATTATGAGAAAGAAAAGCTTTAATTGCCTGAACGAAGTTCAATTTTATCAGAAATCAGATACCATCTCAATATTATAAAGTCTTCTTTTTCTTTTCTTTTTGTCAAATTACAGAAAGAGAAATTATAATTTATATTACTTTAGTATATTATTAACTTTTAAATAGAAGAAATCTATGAAACTTATATACTAGATTTACACATTAAGAAGTTTTATTGAAATATAATTTGTTTCTATTGATTCCTAATTTGTCAGTCTACTGCATGCCACTATCTTATTGTTTCTTTTAGTTTTGAAATATGTACTTCTTTTGGTTTCAAGTTATGTCTCCATTATGTTCATTTTCCTTTTGATGAATTTTATAAGACAGTATAGGGATGTTGTATTTAACTGCTGTAAATCTGGTACATATCCACTGCAGATGACTCATTTATCAACAAGTTTCTTGGGGTATATTTTCCATAGTTGAATTATATATTTACCTTAGTTGAATTACACACATAAATCCTAGTTCAATTTCATATACCATTGTTGAATTATATACATTTGCAGAGTTGAACTCTATGCCAGTGACAATTAGTTAATGGATATGATTATTATTAATTAATCATCCAAACCAATTACAAGTGATGAGACTCTTAATTTATTTTATTAATGATCCTACAGCAGACACCACTTGTCTCTCTCACTTGGTGGATATATACGGGCGCTGTAAATGTTTTCTCTCTTCCACAACATTAAAGATAAATATTTATGGTCACACAATATTCCATAGGTAGAAAACTTGTTACTAAAGCAGAAGACAAATTCATCTTTAATCTATATTTAGTGAGCCCCCATCCACCCACTTTCTTCTCCAACATAAAGGTTATCAATATGCTTAAGAAGGTCAATAAATTTATTAAATCAACAATGAAATATACATGACAAATACAATGAAATAGATTACTTGACATCAATATTTCCACAAAACCAAGTTCAAATAATTTCCTTACTACACAGTATTATGCTAAAATACAATTCAATAATTCAATATAAGTCAAAGGATAATTCTTATCAGAGAATAGAAATGGAGAGATAAATGATAATAGTTTGTACATAACCTGGGTTATGAGCTGTCTCAATGTCTTTCATGCCTTTTTTGCAACAATGTCACAAATTATAGTTCAGTTCAGTTTCCCTCCTCATGTTGAAACAGATTTGCCACTTATCCTCTTGAAGTCAACCTAGGCTTTTTTCTGCCACACAGTTCATTCAAGCAGAACAGTAATTATAGTAATTACTAGTACTCACCTGTACTAAAAATTTTCTTGATGCTCTCAACATACTTTGCCACCAAACATCAAGTAGCGTAGTGTATTCCTTTACACTTATACACACTGCGGCAGTTGATTCCCGTATCTCCTGGTCATAGTGGTTTACAATCAGTGAACCAGTAGAATCAAATAAAAAGTGAAAGGCTGCTTACTTACTGCAAAATATAATCAGGGAGCAAACCTAAGTTTCCAGTTTATCCCTTTATAACTCCATTCTTTCTTACATTCCAGTCTCAACTTACATTTTCTTGCAATGGTATTTGTTAGCCCAATACACATACACAGCATAGTAAATACAGCATATCAAAACAATGGCAAGTATCTTGCATACTACATATGAGCAGCTTAGTTCAAACATTTGTAGAAATAATAATCTACTCATATAATACATCTTATGAGGTCCATGGAACTGTGTCTCTGTCCTGTGGATTGTTCTGTTCTGGTGTTGCTTCACAGCTCACCACTTTTCAAAACCACACTCTTACTTACAAGTTACATGGTCATCATACATTTCAATATCATAAGTGAAATATAACAATTTAAAGTATAGTTAATGTCAAGAGATAATTGTGAACATCATATTTGTTAGGAAGCAAAACCGCATACCTTTGGCAGTAATATATACAGAGGATGATTTCTTTCTGTGTTGATAACCAGCAATAAGGTTAGTAGTATGATTATACTTTGTTAACACTGGGAGCCAAAATATGTGTTGCATCGACAATCAGCTGCATTTGACTAACAATTTACAGATGTGTTTCTGGTACATTCATTCATATGGCTAGGCTGCACTTTGATTGGTTAGTGAGTTGTCTGGAACATTCAGGTGTTTCCAGCTTGGGGGATAAAGGTCAGCCTTTCTAGAAGGTAGGTTTGTGTGTAGTCTATTTTTAGAGGAGGGGTGGTGTGGGCTGCATTATGTGACAGTGTAAATACTTTTGTATTTTTTTCACAAATAGGGGAAGCAGTGATAAATGTGACTCTGAATGCAACAACTCTTGCACGTGGACGCCTGTTGCTATACCATCGAGAAGACTGGAAAGATGCTTCTGAAGATATGGATTGTGTACGTCGCCTTGGAAAAGCACGGCTTATATGTAAGTTGCATTCCTTATTTTGCTTCATTTTACTTAATATGTGAACTTTAGTCTGCTCTTATATATATGTTTTCATGTAAATTTAAATAAATTAAAAAGAAATACTTTGTGACTTACACATGACTAAATAACTTTTTCTTGAGTAAGTTCACAATTTCTACAGACATTACCTGTAAATTATTGTTAGTACATATTACTTTGAAATTTAGAGAATTATTGAATTATTTGCATCAAAGTACATTTTTATTTTTGTTTATTTGCTTAGTTATGCTTGACAGCAAAGAGAGTCAAATCAAGGTCCCCCATTCATTATATCCACGTATCTGGCACCTCATGTATGCTGATGAGTTCACTTGCTTGGATGAGAAAAGTGTGATGCCAGATCTGAAACCTTTGGAGCCAGATTACTTGGAATACACCATTCTTCTTCTAAATCCTGATTCCTTGGGAAATCCACTGGAACATTTTGGAGATGAGGAGACAGGTATGCTTTATTTAGTACTATGCAATATTAATTATTATAAACAATCTGCTCTTTTTTTTCATTTTCAATGAAAAAATGCTACTACTACTACTCTTTTGCAAAAAAATGCTACTACTACTACTCTTTTTAATAAAACAATTAAAAAATGGCGTTTTCTCACACTTATTGTTGCATTAGTCTCCCGAAATAATATATTAATACATAGTGCATAGTTGTTCTTTTGCAAATACCTGTTTTCACCATATACATGTACTGTATCTCATAAGTTATCTGATATGTCATTGAGTTCAGTTATGGTGTGTGTGTGTATGTTTGTGTGTGTGTGTGTGTGTGTGTGTGTGTGTGTGTGTGTGTGTGTGTGTGTGTGTGTGTGTGTGTGTGTGTGTGTGTGCGCGTGCGCGTGCGTGCATGCGTGCGTGTGTATGCACTTTAATTTGAATCTGCTTAATGCTTGAGAAATAATCTTATTACTCTAGCACTTTTATTTGTTAATAATTATTTGCTTCTACAATGGTACCTGTCTAAAAGGGAGAATAATAGGAAACACTTATATGTTTACAGCAGCCAGTAGGCACAAAAGACAGAGCAGCAGATGTATTTACAGTTAATCATATGTACAATAACAACAAATGACAGTACAGTAGGTGTTTACAATTATCATGCACATGAAAGAAAGAGCAACAGGTATATTAATAACTAATTATGCTTACTAAAGACAGAGCAACAGGTGTGTTTACAAGCAGTCATACAAAATACAGAGTGACAAATACAACTTGAGTCATGGTTCATATCATACTTAAAACAAGAAAATGTATTTTTAATGTGGATGTAGGATTTTTTTAGATAATAAAACTTATGTGTAACAAGTGATGTTAATATTGTTTATTGAGACTCACATTTAAGCATTGTTTTCAAATTATATAATTGTTTCTCATCATTTACTATTAAGCTTAATTTCTTATGAAGAGTACCTTATACTTGTGCTTTCATTTTCTTTGCATGCAACTTTCTTTTTATAAAACCCAATGGCCTTGTATTTTTACCATTTGAAAATTTGTAAACAGAAACTTGTCTGATCCTGCTTCGATAATAAATCATGAATAATATTGAAGTATCACATCCTTCAATTTGAACAAAAAATATTTCTATGTTAAATACTTTACATGTTCCTAAAAAAATAATTTGTAACAAAATAAATATGATTCATTCACATTTACATGTGGAAGATCAGAGACATAATTAAGTGTTTATATTATATTTTGCAGGCCTTCTGAAATTTTATCAGCTCTTGCTAGTGGTGTATTTTGTGGTGGCCTGTGCTTTTGCTCCACGGTTGCACCAGACATTGAGTAAAGGAGGGCCGATGCAGCTTGTGATTCAGCTCTTGACCATTTCCCTATTTCTGCCTGCTGTTTGTGCTCTGCTCATGGTTATTCACCTCAGCAGGTACATCTAGCATATCAACTATTTAGTTTACTATCCTTATTGATCATTACTGATTTCACCAGCTTATGGATAAATTTTTTAAAATTTTATTTAATCATTATTCAGTCATTGATCAACACAGATTCCACCTGCATATGAATAAATTAGTTTATTTTACTCATTACTCATCCATTGATCATTGAAGATACCATTAACATCTGAATCAGTTAGCTTATTGTGCTTGTTACTCAAGATCATAGTCATTGATAAGACAGGTACCACAAACTAATAAAGTTATTTAGCTTACTTCTCTTGTTATTCATAATATTGTCATTGACCATAGCAGGTACCACAGACTAATGAGTTATTTACTATTTAGCTTACTTCTCTTGTTATTCATAGTCATTGACCATAGCAGGTACCAAAGACTAATGAATCATTTAACTGTTTGTGTTCATTATTGACATTGTTCATTGCGAATAAAAGCAAAATAAACTAGTCATTTGTCTAGCTTATTTTGCTTTTATTCGCAGTAATTTTCATTGATCATAGCAAGTACCATTAACTAATGAATCATTTAGATGTTTTGTGTTCATTATTCATTTACCATAGTCATTGATCATAGCAAGTACTATTAACTAATTGAATCATTTAGATGTTTTGTGTCCATTATTCATTTTCAATAGTCATTGATCATAGCAAGTACTATTAACTAATCGAATCATTTAGATGTTTTGTGTTCATTATTCATAATCATAACTTGCTTTTCCATACTAATGAACATAGTGTTTATCTTTTTGAAAGTTGTGTGCTTTACTTGTAATTTATAAACATCTGACTGTTCTTACTAGATTTTAACATAATAATTAATACACTGAGCAGTTACAGCTAAATCCTTTGGCCCCACTTTTTCATTGCATTATTCAGTATTATTGATGCAATATAGTGTATATAACCCCTTACCCCCTCCTCTCCCCCCCCAAAAAAAAAGAATCATTTAGCTTTTCTATGTGTATTATTCAAATGTTGGTCACATAGTTACACACTATCACATTTTACTGATCAGTGTCTGCAATTGACCTTTCATTACATTCTGAACTTGCTGATTTTAATTTTAAAATATATAAATGTAAAACAGTAAGAATTGATGACTTCAAGTTTTAAATAACTGTTTTCTTTGGGATTACTTATTTGTATATATATATATTTTTTACATGACTTTTCATTGTGATTGACTTATTTATATTAGTTTTCTTTTTACATGACTTTTCATTAGGATTACTTATGTTTTTCACATGACATTCTATTGGAAAAAAAATCTCTTTGTGAATTATTGAAAGAAAAAACATAAAAGAATCCAAAGTAAATCCCAAAGCCAGCATTTTGATTTGATTTAGCTGCAAGAAAAAAAAAAATCACAAATAATAATTTAACGTTTTATTACTAAGAAAATGACACAAAATTTACTTTTAAGAAAGCAAATATTGATTAGACATTTATTCAGCTGTGTTTTGCACATGTTTGATTAACATTTTGGTAGTTTGAAAGTTGTTTATTTTAAAATATATTTTTGTGCAATTATCAAATAATGTTTTTTGCTAAATGTGAAGTGTAACTGTAAGCACCTAGCCCTGACATAATCAGTATTTAGTCTTTCAAATGTAGCATTGAAGTAGGTTTAGGAAGACAATCCATAAAAGTGTGAAATCATGTATGAATTAACAATCATTGTCTATTCTGTAACCATTTGCTTACTGTTCATTTGTATTGTTACTTTCATTTATGCTCATATATATTATATATTTACTTTGTGTGTGACATAATCACATTACTTTTTCATATTTCCTATCTTTAAAGTGAACATTTTTGTAAGCAATGCAATGTATGTTTGTATATTCATTTTATGTATAAGTATTTTAAAAAGTTAGAGAATCATGAGCACAAACAATGATTATTTAAATTCATAATAACTGTACAGTTAATTTTCCTCTCTGTGAGCATGCATCTACATGTAATGTACTTTGTAAAATAGTTATTGTTTCAGTGAAGTGTAGCTTTCTGTGAATTGCTCTATAGAGTCTTATTTGAGAGTTTTTGATACCTGGGAAGTGGACTAATGACTGGAGCAGGGGTCACCAACACGATGCCCTTGGGCACCAGGTCGCCCGCAAAGACCACATGAGTCGCCCACAGGCCTTTTCTGTCTTCACATTATTAATATTGTATAAAGGCAAACTAGAAGAGTGTTTCAAAACCCATGAAGTAGCTCTCAGTATCAAAAAGGTTGGTGGCCCCTGGACTGGAGAATGAAAATAAACATATTTGTGTCACATTAGTGTATGCAAACTGGAAAAGGGAATTGACCAGATTCCTATTATGGGCTGAATGAAGCAAGAATGAAACCTGCAAATAATCATTTTATCAGTTATTCTTTTCATGTGTCTTAAGTATAGGCTGTTTATAAATTTATTTACAGAAAGTTCTCCTGGCTTAAAATTTCAAATTAGTTCAATAAAATTGTCTTGTTCGAGTAGGGAGATTGACATTTAGTTCATGCTTGATCAGTTGATGTGAGACACTTGAATTTTTTAAAAAATGTAGTTTATTCTTATAATTTGATAATTGATTTCATACAGTGACTGAATCTAATTAACAGCAATCACAACCAACACTTTCTAATAATTTCGCACTCAGGTGCACTTATTTTGATTTACTGCAAATGTTTTGTTTTGTTGCTTCCTGTTGCTTTCCAGTAATTTTATTTATTTATTAATTTTAATATTAAAAAATGTTTTGTGAGAGTTTATAAAAGAAATGTTACAGGTATTCTAAGGATGGAGTAGGATCACCATGGTTAGAACTATTATCAGAATGTAAGTAAATGTGTACCAGTGTTTGTGTTCTACAGAATGTAAGTAAATGTGTGCCAGTATAAATTTATGGAATATAGGTAAATTGTACTACTACTAGTATGTGTTATCTGTAAGAAACTGTATACCACTGTATATTGCATATGGAATTTAATTAAGTAAATATGTATCAGTATATATTATCTATGGAATTAACGAATGTGTACCAGTATATTTAACCTGTGGAATGTTGTAACTATATGTGTACTGGTTTACATTATCTATGAAATATAAGTAAATATGTACTGATTTACATTATCTGTGAAATGTAAGAAATGTGTACCAGTATATATTATCTGTAGAATATAAGTAAATGTGTACCAGTATATATTATCTGTAGAATATAAGTAAATGTGTACCAGTATGTATTATCTATGGAATATAAGTAAATGCATACTGATGTATATTATCTATTGAATGTAAACATTGCAATGATTAGTCATTCTCTTCCCTTGACAACACTAGTGGGTGTGGTCAGAGTATGATTTTGATTCAGGAGATGATGGGCCAAGCATGGGTGATGGGGAATGAGTTGTGAACAAAGTGATTAGCTTTGGTTGAGCTTGAGAAACTGATTAAATAGGCTTATCTGCTGCTGGATGCTGTTGTCCTTCATCAGCTGTCATCACTGTTGCTCAGCTAAATGCACATGAACTCCATTGTATCTCTCATACTATTTGCTTAATTATTAATTATCTCCACTACCCAGCAAGTATCTGCACACTGAAGTTACTCTTTATTATAATCATCAGTACATATATAAATTGTAAAAAAATAAATTTGTTCTTTCAAATTAAAAAAGGTTTGTTGATAAATCATGATTCAGACAACTGCCTAAAAGGTATTTTAACACAGGACACTTGCCTATCAATCAGTTCAAGAAAACAATAGTATGTCTCTAAAGTAACTAAATCACCTTTCCACATCAGTCATCTTATACTAGTATGTCTTTAAAGTAACTAAATCATCTTTCCACATCAGTCATCTTATACTAGTATGTCTCTAAAGTAACTAAATCACCTTTCCACATCAGTCATCTTATAAACTGAAATTATTTCAGCCATCTCATTTTGCATATACCTAACTCACTGTACAGTTACATATCACCTGTGCCATAGTGACATATATATATCACAGTACAAATCTCTTGTACTGCAGTTATATATAATAATGTCACTGTACAAATACATATCTCTTGTGTGCTGTAGTTACATATATATCACTGAACAGTTAGTTATATATCTTGTGCTGCAGTTACACATATATCACTAGTTACATATATCTTTTGTTGTATTTACATATATATCACTATCTCAATATCTCTTGCTCTGAAGTTACATATATCACTGTAATTTACATATCTTTTATGCTGTAGTTAACATATCACTATACAGTTAAATATCTTTAACTTTGTATAGTTATATATCTCTCATTGTACAGTTGCATGTATCTCACAGTGTAATTCCACATTTCTCTGATTGTGCAGTTCTACATTTGTGTATTGTACTTTATTCTGAATATATATCTAAGTCTAAGTGCTTATTTACTTTTCAGTTTTTGACATGCTGTCTCAGTTTACCATGCTAATGATGCTGCTTAGCCTATCACTGGGCTGGACATTGGCTTCCGCCCACTCTGTGTGTCGCTACTCACACTTCCGCTCATTAGCTCAAAGACCAGCTGCCCATCTTGTTGGGGTGTTAGGTCTCTTACAGGTGAGGAAATAGATTACTGACGAGAAATGTATAATGCTTGATGGACTTGAATATTAACATGCATTTGTCTTTAAGTATGATCTGCCACTGTCATTAAAAAAAATATATATTCTTCAGGTATTAGTGACCTTTTTATTATTACTTTATATCGCTTTATATTTTAACAACCAATATTATTGGTGGTCATAATATTTAATTTCTTTACCTTATTTCAAGTAAGGTGAAAAGACAGCTTTCCTCACTTTTCTGTTGGCACAGGGCCTGCTGTTTCTTTGGGAACAGTTTGAGGGTGAGGACAATCGGATGTACTATGCACACCGAAGCATGCTGGGTGTTGCACTAGTTCTGTTGCGTATTTTGCTGGCAGCACTTCTTGCCTGGAATCTTTACTCTACTATTAAAGCAGAGCGAAGTGCACTCAAGCGAGAATTTTATACATCATTTATGAAGGTATGGCCAGTGAACATATATTAATCACACCTAATCAAAGTTATATATGATATAACAAGATTTATTTAATTTGTATATATTATGCAAGCCTTATGCAAAATATATTTTGGAAATATTCAGGCAGCAAGGCATTGCCTTTGTATCTCTATCATAATCATTGTTTTTGTTTTGCTATACTGAACTTTATATTGCATTTATTTATTGTTTAGAACTTATTTTATATGATTAATGCTACTGCATAAATTATAAATTGTACAAGTGTTTTAGTGTGTATACACATGTGTATATTATATTATTTAGTATTGTAAAGCACTTAAAGCTTTTTTTTTGTTGATTTTGTTTGTTTTTTTCTAAATTTTTTTAATTTTTTTTTTTAATCCTGAAATTATACTTATTATATTCTTATTTATTGTTTTGTTAATATTTTTTTATTTGATATTTTATTTTTGAGTTAACTTCAGTATAATTTATAAATATCTATAATCTAACATGAAAATAAGTATGTTTTAATAAACTGTATTGTAATAATAATCATTTTAATAAACTATGTTTTAAGTATTTAAGAGAAAATGGATTTATTGCAATATAAATTTTGATTTATTTTTAACATGTTGTTATTATTATTATTATTATTTTAGACAGTTAAATTATTGTTTTATTTTAGTCATTTTAACCCACCGGCTGCCTGCACTTAAAATATATAGCTCCCTTTGCCAGAGAATATTGTTTCTATTACACCCGTACACTTCAAATTTTCAGGAACCGATAACAGTATCACTTTCTTGGATTTATTGTATTTTCCCCTCTCTCATGCATTTTATTTTAAATGCATGTAAACAGAAATAGGAAGCTTTAAGAAAAAAGTTTTATCGATGAGGTACAGTTCTTATAAAAGTCAGAGTGTAGTAATTTGTTCCTAGTTTTTATTCTTATTTGCTTTGGTATTTAACCCTTTGGGGGATATACTTTTCCTTTTGATCATTTCCAACCTGCTGACATCAGGTTGAAGGATGAGTAATGGCAAGCATTTTGCTTGTCTTTGTGATATTTATTTTTAAAACTAATGAAATTATGAATTCTTTGTTAATGCAGTTAGACAATTTTCTTCTGCACTTTATGTTTTCCTTATCTAATTTTAGACATTTAGCAAGAAGTAATAACACTGACATCAGTTACTTATTCTTTGAATAATGAACACTCACAAAATTTGTACGTAATTTATGACCATATGCTCAACAAATTATTCCTACTTTTGGTATGAATATTGATTAAATTTGAATAAAGCACCATTTACATTAACATTTGGGTTCTTTGAAAGTGTTTCAGTTAGAAGTATTATTCATGTTCTTTCTTGCAGACTGTGATACTAGAAATATAGAAGTTTCTTGTGGCTGCATTTTGAGATGTTACATTGCATTTTTGTACAGCTAGTTTAGTTGTTTATAAACTTTCATTCATGATGAAAATATTGATGGATATTCCTATTATTTACTATTTCTGTTTTATTTTTTCAGTCTTGTATGCTGTGGTTCTTGTGTTATCCAGTCATAGTTATCGTGTCTAGAATTTTTTCAGAGTATTTACGATTCAAGGTATGCATGGTATTTATTTTAGAAATTTCTTATCATACGTTTGATGAGAAGCAGTATTGATCATTTGCTACATGTACACACTCAACCAAACACAACAAGCTTACTATCTCTCTCTCTTATATATATATTTGGATAACTGACATATGTCTTTGGTATAGCAAAAGTAAAACAAACAAACATACACCCTCACACACACAATTTTGTCATAATAATATTGTTTATAAATCTTAATAGCCCAGGTATGGCTATCGCTGTACTTACTCACCAACCATTTTTGCCCAAGTACAAGAAATGCCCGAGTATGGCTGGGCTCGGATTGCATAGCTACTAACAGGTGTAGTGTTGGCCTGCAAAGCTGGGTAGACAGCAGTTAGCAGGCTCAGCAGCACTGGAAGCTGCAGGAGTAGATAAGCAGCTGTACAGCTGGGGTAGAATGAGATAAACATGTTTCTTTTAGTTTATGTTTTGTGTTAAATTATCAGGCTCAACTTAATTGGATAAATAATTACAGGTGACTATATTATAAAGAGAAATTTGTATTAAATAGTACTGAGAATATTAAGATGTCCACATCTTTTGATTAAACTAAATTCCACCTCCTTCAGTAATGGTAATACTACAGATTAAGCAAGCACTGTTTACTTTTGCCTTTCTGTCTCAGAATATTACACTGGGTTGGCAGAAAATCTTGTTTCTTAGGTTATTACCAAAGTATTACTACTTAATTTTTATAAAAATTGCTGCTGTTGAAAGAAAAGTAATGTTCATATTTATATTTAATAATAATAGAAATTAAGTTGTTCAGTGATTTTACAGTTTTTGTAAATTGTGCACTTAGAGGAGAACTCTGCATGCAGTCAGGGCCATCTTAACACCATTATAGGCCCACAGGCAAAGCAGTGCAGTGGGGCCCCTGGTAGCAACAAAATCAGTGTTTAAACATTAAAAAACCTGTTGTGAGGCCCTGGGCAACTGCCCAGCATGCCCATGCCTTAAGACAGCATTGCATGCAGTTCTGTATTTTCAAGGTGAACTCTATGTACAGTATTGTATTTTTAAGGTGATCTCTACATACAATATTGTACTTCTGAGGTGACCCTAAATACAGTATTGTGTTCTGGAGATAAACCCTATATGCAGTATAGTGCTCTATAGATAAATCTCATGCACAAAATGTGTTCCTGAGTGAAATCCTGCACACAGAGCTGTGTTCTTGAGATAAATCTTACACACAGAACCATATTTTTGAGGTAAACCCTGCATACAATATTATATTCTTGAGGAGACCCTATGCACAGAATTGCTTCTGAAAATATTTTATGGAATACGGGTAAAACAGTTTTTTTGAAACATTGAAGGATTACAGTGATTCTTTGAAAGCACAGAAATAGAAATATTTATTATAATGTAAATGTTGTGTTGGCAAATTTAATTTTTACTCTAAGTTTTGTTTTTCAGCTTTGCTTGTTTGTCTTTTTCAGTTAATCACAATGGGAGTGTTAATCTGCCAATCTGTAGCAGGAATCTTCCTCTATCGTTTGTTTCTCTCACGCAGCCTGTACTGGGAGGTGTCCGCGCTGTCCAGCACCTTACCATTCCGTTTAGATAGAAACTTTGGACTAAAAATGTATTCTTGATGACCTCTTCATGAAATTTAAGTTGTGCATCTTTCTGTTTGGAACTGACTGTGCATGTGCATTTGTGTATGTGATGTTAAAAACTTTGGTTTGATATACATTCGTTTTGACATCCTTAACTAACAGTAACCTAGTCGACGTTCTGATATTTAAAGAACCTGCTGATGAATTAGCTCCTTCCAGAAGTGTTTGTTTATAATGATATTTCATTATTTGAAATGCATATTTTCTTTTCGTTTTTTAATAGCAAGTTTTGATTTGATCTATTGCACTATTTCCAGACTAAATATACAAACATTATTTGCACTATTTCCAAACTAAATATACAAAATTATTTGCACTATTTCCAAACTAAATAAACAAACATCTCTTGCACTATTTCCAATCTAAATATACAAACATCTATTGCAATCAGTAAATGCATAAACAGTAAACAACAATTAAAATATGTACACCTAGACAGTACCATGCACTAAGCACTGATAGTGTTTGCTACACGGCTGAAACAAAGGAGCACCTTGCTGAGGTGCTCTGTGCAGATGATACATGTCTGCTAACATAACACTCACAGAGGCAAGGAAAAAGGAAAAACATCCTGTAGTATGCTCGCCTCTTGCTGTGATGAAGGTTGGTCGGTAGCTGATAAGCATTTGTGTCTGACCTATCACACTTTGCTAAAAGCAGTTTGATGAAACAGAGTATTTAGCACTGTGTTGGTTGAGACCATTATAAAGGTTGCTGGAGTTAAGCAGATGATAAAAATATATTAATGTTTAATCCTCTGTAATTCTGATATTAAAACTTTGATTATTTTTTATTCATTTATTGGTATGCATTTGTATTTATTATTAATAGTGTATAATTTTGTCTCTTTTGAAGATAGACAGCATATTTTTAATTTTCTTTTAATCAACATATCGATTTTTGTTATTGTCTCTTTCTGAATTAAGTGCCATCAATGTTTGTTCAGATCAGCATTCTTGTGATGTGTTGATTGCGTAAAACTGCTGCAGGCACATTTCGAATTGTCACCTATTTTGTTACTTTACTTGCAGAGTGATGCTTGTATGCATGACTCAGTATAATGTTGAATTATGTTGCTGTGAGTTACATTCAACAGTTTTCATCAGTCTCTTTCATAAAGTTCTGTCATGGGGACATCACTCACTTTTATATGTTGTGACAAATATTACATTATTTTTTGCCTCGAGGTGAAAGCATCAATTGTCCCCTCCCACCTCCAATATAAACTTTAAAAAATGTTCTTTATGATCTTGGTGAATGCAGATTACTAAAATAGTGACATAAGTCAGCAAGTGCTTCTTTGGAACTGTCATGCTAATGAATAATGAGATTATGCTTTCTGTTTGATGGGTGTATCAAATGGAATTTTCTTCTGAGTTTTGTAGCAAAATGGTGTACATTTTTTTTCATTTAATTAGAAAACTTATGTCATGATCAATTGATATAAATCAGTTAGATTAAAACATGTGTAATTAGAGCCATTGTGCCTTTAACTGTTTGTATATACCTATGTTGTTGTCAGAATCATTCAATTTATTGTAATCCTCCATATTGGAAATGTGTTTATTGTTAAATTTTTTTTTTTATCAGAAGCTGGTATCAGTTTTAATCTTGTATGTTGTTCATGCCAAGAATGTCAAAAATTGATTTTGACTTTTTTTTATATCTAAATTTAAACTGTATTGTATTAACTTTTAAAAAATTAATCTCTGCAAAGAGATTAATAACCCTGCATAGAAAAAAAATAATTTATAATAGTAAATATATTGCTAAATTAAGAATTTCATAGACACATAAAAAATATTTTTAAGCAACACTTCTATACTGTTGAAATTATATATTTTAGCCATTGTAACTCGAGCTTTTAAAATGCTTAATAATTATACAAAACATTTCTCAGAGTCTGGCTAAAATAGCATTCATCATGATAATTAAGCATGTATTTTGATTTTATATTAGTACTTTCACTGCCCTATTGATGCTCAATATACCTCTCATAAAACATATAATCACTTTGCTTTCTTGAAATAAAAGGAATCAAGTGTGAAAGAACAGACCTTATAATAAACTGTTATCTTTATTAGTTTCTGAGATACATGATTAAAAATCTAAACTGTGTGCATTTTACAGCAAGATGACATATTAATTTTTCAGATACATGAATACAAATTTGAACTTCATGCCCTTTGCAGTAAATTGAAATCACTTTCTGAAATGTGAATAAAGATTGGAACTATGCATCTTGACATATTATTAAAATGACATTAATTTCTGAGATTTGTAGATCTGCCTAGGTCCATACCTTTTCTCATAAAGTAAGAAGCAAATATTCAAATAAATAAATTACTAACATTTTGTTCTCACATTGCAAGGAGAATAACCTTTCTGCCGAAACTAACAAGCACACACAAGATTGTCCTATAGTATAGATGAATTCACAGTACTGTTTAGATGACAGTAAGATTCAACTAATGGTAGCGAGGGTTCACAGCACATCCAATATCAGTCATTTGGGAAACAACAAACTGAACAATCATGCATGAATCATAAACGACAGTTAACATGCAAGCGTGCACGTGTTTGTACCAAATTTTAATGCAATTGTTGAATGAGAAGTCAACATCAGTTGCATTTGACTGAACATCTAACTATTCTTTTTCCATGATAGACCTAACCGTAGCACTATAGTTTACAGTAGTTCATAGTTTCTGAAATCATAGTCCTATGTAGGTCTTGGAAAAAAGATCTTGTGTGTACATACACACCCTTTAGTAAAGTGATATTTTTTCACTTGGTGTTGAGATGGGCATGAAGATTTGAAATGAGTATACTTTACAGTAATTGAATTGGCATATTTTATAAAAGTTTCTGAGATGTGTTTAGAGATCTGAAGTGTGTAAATACTTGAAGCACTCATTAACTAATGGAGTTATATTTTGCAAGCATCCATTGGTAATGGTTAAGGCATTATATTAAAAAAAATAATCCTCAATTCTGTAACATGATCTCTTAATTATAAGTGGGCTCCAGTAGTTTTGTACTTTAATAATTCTGTAGTAGCTATACATTTGTTGCATAGAAATACTCCAGCATGATAGAAATGCACAAGCGTTGGCCTCTTTTACATTACATTAAGATTGTTATAATTCAGGTATGGTTTTAGTTTGTAATTAAAACTTTTATAGTTAAAACATACAGCTATGCTCTATGACAGTAATAATAAAATTAAAAATTTGCTATAATTTAATGAAATGACTTTTGTTTTCCGTTTTTTTTGTTTTGTTGCCATGAATGTATGCAAATGTACATACTCCACAGGTCTGCTTTATCACTTCAAGGCATACTTTGTTTATGTACCTACTGCCTAGCTTTTCTCATTCAGACACTTACATGTATAATTATAACAACGTCAATGAAATGCCATGCATAGCACTTTGCAATGGAAGGTTATATTTCTAAAGACTTAATTCTAATGAAATGCTAAAACTCACACCAAGATTATAATTATTCAAATATTGGATTTGTAGCTGTCCTATTAGCTTCAAAAAGGTTTAATCTTAGATATAAAGAAGTTTGAGATAAATTATAATTTAGAACTACAATCTTAATCAACAGCTACTGTCTTACCTCAGTGTAGGAATTAAATATTCATGAGGAATTAGTATTATATTACTCTCAGTAGTTTTATGTTGAATCCCAATTGATTTTGCTAAGCAGCCATTGTCTAATATGTTTAGACTTGCATTCCCACCAATGAAAATAAATTATTCAAAGAATTAATCATGACATATGTATATATAAATATGCTAAAATGAATTGTGTGACAGAATGCACACTGGTAAGGTGCATAGTGAAAAGCTGTGGCTTAATTTTTCTGTATGTATGAGTTAGTTGTGCATGACAGTAATTTTTACAGACTTTATTTATGAAGACTTTAAAACATATCTAAAAATTATTTTTTTAAAATCAACAACAGTTGTGGCACCACTGAGGAAAACACAAAACTCCCAAAAACACTAAGGCCAGACAACAGCCACCACCACTGAGCAAACAACAAAACTCCCAAAAACACTAAGGCCAGACAACAGCCACCAGCACTGAGCAAACAACAAAACTCCCAAAAACACTAAGGCCAGACAACAGCCACCAGCACTGAGCAAACAACAAAACTCCCAAAAACACTAAGGCCAGACAACAGCCACCAACACTGAGCAAGCAACAACCAACCTCCTGTGCTCCCTGAATGCCCATGAGCAGAGCTGGTCCCACTGGAGCACTACAGAGAATGTCTTATTTTGAAATGATCCACGAAAGCTCCAGTGGTAATGGTTAAATGTAATAATAACCACCACCATATGCTAGATTAACAATTGAATCTTTCCTGTCATTTGATACAATTTTACAATCATTGAGAATAAACACTTTAACCTCTTACATTTAAGGCCACCTTTTAAAATTTGGTATTCAGTTGCTTTTTGAGGCTAGACAAGTTCTTTATATCAGCTGATTTAACATTTCATGTGTGTGTGTGTGTGTGTGTGTGTGTGTAGAGCTTTGAAATTTTATGCACAGTGATGCATGCATGCAAGCACACACAAACTTTCAAAATTATAGTAACCAATATTTTTATTGACATTGACAATTTAGTTGTTAAGGTATTTTTGTAAGTAGTTTTGAGTAAGTGACTATTCAATATGATTACAATTACCTCTACTCTGAGATCTCTTTACTACAGACATGGTCACCTAAAAAAACTCAGGAGTATGTATCAGTCCCTCTCAAAAGTGTGCAACTTATTATTATACCTCTTTGTGATTAGTGCAGTTATATTTTATACATCTATCTGTCATATTTTATAGTAAAAGCATTTTGCTTTTGTAAATGTAATATCAACTATCAAATAGTGTATACGTCCTTGAGGTACCCTGAGGTATAAATGCATACGAGTGACGGCAACAAAATACAGTGTTTTCCTCCCAAGTTAAATTAATATAAGCTAAAAAACTGACAGCTGGTTTGTCTTGTAGTCAATGTCAGATTAACACAGATAACACATTGTTCATATTATTCAGTAACTACCTACTCTCCATAAGCAAAATAATATTTTTTTCCTTATTTGCTCTTATATCTAGAGCTAAATTGCTTGAAGTGCGAGTGCATCTGCCTGCCTCAATTCAAGAAAATAAATTTTTTATTATTGCCATCTACTGAAACGTACTCACTATTTTTCTCAATAAAAGATTTATGTTCACTATTTTAACATGAGTGTTTGTAACATAAATGAATTTATTTTGGTAAGTGGAGTTAAATATGCTGCATTTTGGCAAAAGATTTAAACATACATGCATATCATGCAATATATGCACACAAGCAAAATGTAACATATTCTTTTACACAATCATTTCCATCTAACACCATGCATAATAAAACAGATGAAAGAAACAAAACATTTTTGCAAACACATATTTGAAACTGCACATATAAGTCGAACTTTTGAAATCTAGATTGGTGCACAAAATATAAGTTCATGGTTCATTGAAATAATTCATATTTTCATATCCACCTACTGCTGGTTTCAGATGAACACCAATAGACGATACTTCACTTGTATTAACACCCAACATTTACTATGAACTGGCACACAAAAGGACACATCAAATGCCATGTTCAAGTATCACTGAGTGAGTCTCTGCCTGTGAAACAGTAAATGGCATTTGACGTGTCCTTTTTATTGTGGAATGCCATTATGTCAATAATTTACAATTTGAAAGAAAAAGGTGAAAATCTTTATTCAACATAATATGCAGGAAGTAGTTTTACTCTTCCTGTTGATAAATACAGAAATTAAACAGTATACTATAGGTCACGATAATTATTAAAGATTTACTACAGAATTAGAATTTTAAAGTTAATATGAAATGGATGTAAAATTATTAAATCTCCATATATATATTAACTTTGTTGTTCACTATAGAATTAATTATGGCAATGCAACTCTTATTTAATAAAAAAAAAAATTCTGAAGCATTAACATATTAAATTAGTGAAATTATGTAAGAAGATAATAAAAGATTATTTTTTTTAAAATTTTGAGTATAACCTCTGTGAATAGTCAAAAATGCTAGATAAATAATCTACTATCTACCTAAAATCAATCAATCAATCAAATCAGTCAAATCTTTATTATCAATCAAATTTGAAAATGAAAAGATATCACTGATATACATTAACTCAACAGTGAAAAATATTAATTAATTAAGTTTTTAATTAAACAAAAAATATACTAAATTGTAGGCCTCATAGTTCTTAAAAGCAAAACAGTCTTTTCAAAAGTTCTCTTTATTCAATTTTCTTTAAAAAAAATGTTTTCACAGCACTTTAGCAATTTATATTATCTATCTGATTTGGGGAATGTTTATTGCTTAATTTATCAGTTTTAACCTAATTATATAAGATCTCTCCATCACACTAAATTGTTTTTTCTTACACTAAATATTTAATTATACCATCTAAAACTGATTGGTAAAATGAAAAGAATATTAATATTATTATTAGATGTAAATGTATGTCAAACATTAAAGAGGCAAAACTAAGCATGCATCAGCGTGACAGAAGAAATTAAATTTAATATTAAATTATGTGACTGAGTTAGTCTAAATTCATGTGTGTACTTACTAAAATAAATATACATAAAGGGTAAAAAGCATTAGTGGTATATTCTTTGAAATTCTTGATAATAATTTGCATTCAGTACTATAATCATTGTCTGCACCATCAAAACCATTTATGTATTTTTACAGCCCAAACTTGTGTGGTTTTCTACAGATAGACAAAAATGGTGTCCATGAATCTGGTTGTCCACGTTCTTTAAGGATAACTTTGAAGCAGAGACTGTTAACTCCCTTGATTTGAAAGAGTGCTCAAGCAGCAGAAGTGAAATAAAAGTGTAATCAGGAAAAACCAAAACATTTATTTGACATATATTAAGGTGTTTATAAAAAATGCACTCATGTGAATCGATCTATACATTTCCAAAAATTTGATACTTATTAATGTTATTTATAAATGAAAAAATGTTTATGTCTGTATTTATGTAAATAAAATGGATTTTGAATGGGTTGGAAAAAGATAAACAGAAGAAAGGACGGTTAAGCAACCAAACCAAATGCTATCTTTTACCTCGCTTATCATAATCATATTTGTCTTTCTGAAACTTATCAACTTTTTTGGAATATTGTTTGGATTCTGGAGAATTAGACATACTATCATTATCTCTGTCTCTTGAATATGTTTTATCTCCTCTCCTAGACTCATCTTTTTCAAAATAGTCTCGATATCTTTTCTGACCTCTTCTCCGGTTGAAGCTGCTCTCATTTCTTTCATCTTTGTCTCTTTCAGAGAACACTAGTCTGTCTCTATTATAATCCCCCATTTCCTGTTTCTGTCCTTGGTGTCTGTCAGAAACTCTGTGTCTGTCTCTGCTATCCGATTCCCTTTGTAAATTAGATCTGCTATGGCCATCCTGAATGACAGTTCTGTCTGAGATGCCAGAGTTCTGTTCATGTATATCCTGTGATCTGGAACCACTTTCCTTAAATCTGCCTCTTTCTCTTTCAGTCTCTTTTCTACTTCTGCTTGTATCTTTTCCTCGTTTGTCTTCAAAAGCATAACATCCTTCTTCATGGCCAAACCATGCATGGTCATAACCAGAATCGTGTTTCTCTTGTTTAATTTTTAGTGAGGAATCAGCAGAACTAGATTTCCTTTGTTTGCGGTGACCCTTTTCATCATCACTGCTACTACTGTCATCACTACTGTCATCTGAATCTGACTTGTGTTCAACTTTCACTGTCACTCTTATTTTCTTCTTCTTCTTTTTCTTCTTTTTTGATTTTTCTGCAATGTATAATGATAAAGACTTAAAACAGCTGTGATCTTTAGAAAGTTCAAAGTGAGAATATTACAATATTAATGCACTAGTATTCTTGAAAGAGAAGTGATGTTTCTTTTAAAGTCCAAGTCAATTCTATTTAGATCAGTGGAGCAAGATGTGCAAGTGAACACAGTTATGGAATTTAATGATTTTGTTTGATGTGGGACTGAACACAGACTATGGAATTCAAGTATATGATGAGCAACTGAACATAGTGTATGGAATTCAATGACTTTGTTTGATGTGGGAACTGAACACAGTCTATGAGACTCAATGATTTAGCTTGACACATAACTAACACAGCCTATGGAATTCAATGATTTAACTAAATCCTCAAATGGGTGGTTTGAATAGGAGCAGTCCTAGGAAGAGTATAATGATGAGAATATGCATAAAATAATACAATGAAAGATAACGATTTGTGCTAATACTCCACACAACTCTAAGCACTTACAATCATGACTGCTAAGTGCACAGTTCATGAGTTAGGGAATGGGTAAGGACTGAGAAAATTCCAATGATCAAGCTTTGAACCCATGATTTGTACATGTTTAGCGCTTTAACAGGGAGTCACTGAGTCAGGGAGTCTCCCCACTTATAGAGGAGACCAACCATTCCCTGAAAAAAAAAAAAAATGAAATAAAAAAATTATAAGAACAATTAAATAATGCATTTCCAGGCATTTTCACAGTGAAAATAACATCACAGTTTGTTGCAAACTCACCAGTGACAAGTGAAGGTCTATCTGGCGGTGGTTTCTTGTCTAACTCTTTGTTCGCAAGTGGTGAAGCTTTGGGTGCACAACCTTCTTCCCTGAGCATCATTGTAACTTCATCTTCATCGCCATGTTCCTTGGGCTTTTTGTAGTCTGCTACATGGTCCACTCTAATAGTACGGCCCAGGATCTGAAACAAATTCCATTTGTTAGGCTCACATCAATCAAAAATTTATTCCATACTAAAGGATCGATCTATCTGTCCATCCAAATCTAATCTAATCTATCTTTTGATAAATACAGAGAGCACATTCTCTGGACGAGTGTACCATGAAGGCTGGGTCCATTTGAAATGTGTTCTTAAAAATAAATCACTGAAATACCATATGTTTATATTTTACATAAAGAAAATTAATGTGAGAGATATATAAAACAGTTGCATGAATTCGTATTTATTTATTCTATAATTATTTGTAATACAAATTCAACTGAAAATGGCAACATTTTTGTGACACGCTTACATTTAGCTATTTTCTTAATTATCATAGCTATAAACAATTCAACAAACTTACCATATCAAGGTTTTCTTGGAAGTGATAATATATTAAAGCAACATTCCTTTTAAACAGTAAAATGAAACAGTAAATTTTACAAAGAAATAATATTTTTAAAAGACACATTTTTGGGGTCACACTTCCATTCCACATAAATCAGATCCAAAAACTTTTATTATTCTACCAAACGTTGACAGATCATACATAAATGTCATATACTATTTTATTTTTAACAATCAATGCAATTGAAATATTCATATGCTAATGTTTTTCAAATTTATTTGTTGTATTCAGAAATATTCATCTTATATATATATAAAAAAAAATAAACCAATTTGCCTTTGCTCCCACTTTAGCAAGAGAAAAAGAAAATAATAAATTTGTAAATATAAAATAATGACGATATCACAAACTACTTCTTATATTTTTGAAAGGCGCCATATTACAGAAAGATAACTCTCATGTCATTTTGTCTTTGTGTGATGAGTTTTAAGTACCACAGAAGAAAAATAACTTTTGTTTCCATTAAGATCACAAGGAATGGTGGGAAAATTTTCAGAAATATCGACTTTTCAAAACAGCTAAAATATTTCTGATAATCTTGATATATTTTGATTAAATTGATCAACATTGCAAATAGCTTACATATTTGTACAAATATCCATATGGTTTCTTTTGCATTTAAAGTTTCATATAGCTCCAGGTTTGGGCAAATTGCAGCTCATGGGTCACATGCAGCCCACCAGTTCTTTTTTATGCACCCACAAGCTACTGATAATTAATAAATTAACAAATAGCTATATGTTTTTAAAACAAAACAAAACAAAAATATCCAGAACTAAAAAGAGTGCTCTGCTGATATTACCTTTATAGTGTTAAGATTGTCAACAGCCAAAAGAGTGCTTTGCTGATATTACTTTATACTTTAAAGTCAAAACAGTCTTTGTTGTTATTACTTTTATAATGTTGTAAACAACCAAACAGTGCTATTCTGACATTAACTTTATACTGCTAAGATTGTCAACATCAAAACAGTGACATTTGACATTACCTTTATACTGCTAAGATTGTCAACACCCAAAACAGTGCTTAAATGATCTTACCTTTGTGCTGTTAAGATTGTCAACAGCCAAAACAGTACTTCGCTGATCTTCATAGCATAGAAATGCAAACCCTTTAGACTTGCCAGTACCTTTATCTCGCACTAGATTGACATTTACAACTTCTCCATATCTGCACAATAACATTTAAAAACACACAAACAGGGTCTTTAAACTCTTTTATCATACACTTGATCAAACAGATCATAATAGTTCCAATTCTGAGGGTGCTAAGCAATGTATTCTTTTAAAGGAAACTCCTTCTCAACTCTTCACATTTACACTTTGTAATTGTATACTAACAACAGGAAATGAAAGCAATGTTAACTATTACTTTAATTAAACAAAGAAACAAACAGCTTCATTACTTCTTATCAAACTAGCATAGTTGTGACCTATTGATTCTTTAACCTCTTCACTGCCATGGTCATAAAGATTCTGCCTTTTACATTCTTACTGTAATCATATTTTAGCTTCTATTAAACAATACTACATGGAAAATAAATATTTATCCATTTACAGTTCTTAAATTTAGAATGTAAATATGTTTATTTTGGGAAAGCAATATCTGAATATGGTTCTTAGTTTAATTTTTTTTTAAATTTAATTTTTTTCTTTAATATGTATAATATGTAAAATATTTAGATTTTTAAAATTATGTTTTATGTTAAAAATGATCAAATATGTAATATGTAAAACAAAAGCCTTAAATCTTTTTTTTTAAATGCATCCATAACTCAAGCTAAAAAATATTATAAACTAGTACTTAAAAATTCTGAATGTAGGAAAAGCTAATGTGACCATTAATTGAAAAGTAGATAGAAATTTAGAATTAAAGTGAAAACTCACTGTAAAAATTAAATTATTTTACATATTTTCTTAAATTTGTAGTAGAAATGATTTAAATAAAAATAAAAAAATAAAAAAATCAGGGCAAAATGTTGATAATGCCATGAGTGGAACCAGCCTGGTGCAAGATCATTCCCCTGTGCCTGATGAATTTTGTTTTAATACTCAAGGTTAATAATTTTTTTAAAGTAGATTTTTTTAACCTCATTTATATTAGCATAATTACAATGGGTTGCAGAAAAATAATTTTTATTAATAGAATCATTATGCCCATTTTCATGCACTGTTATTGCTATGATTTTCTTAGCATTGTAGTATAATTTGTCTAAGAGTAAGAGTAAGAGTAAGAGTCACATTTTTCAACAGAATATTACATAAATGACTTAACAAGTTATATGTGATCATGATACAATATATTAAAAAAATATCTAATTCTTGAAAGTGTCAAACTAACAATGTCTACTTTAGTGTTACAAGTCATTGCTACACTTCATTATTTGACTAGGCAAACCTTGTATGCCAGCTAAATGCTAAAGAAACACGTTCTGTTTCTGAATTTTTTAATCTTATTGAGCTTTGACTTAAATAAAATTGTATACCAGAAAATGTGTTTAATGCATGAGAGAAATTGTGTTTTGATCAATAGTTAGTAGTTCTGACCAAAAACTGACCACAAAAAAAAAAAAATTGATGTCAGAAAAATATGTTTCAGCATACTTTAGCAACTGATTGTTTTAACCAAGCAAATCAAGCTATTTATGTTTTGCATAAAATCTGGCCATTAGGTGGGGTGAAGGTTTCCAGTTTTTAGTCCTGAGATGACCCAAAATTAAAACAAAAATCCCCTTAAAATTAAATTGAAGACTTTTCTGACATTTTACTGATTTTTAAGATTTTCTTCACACCTGGAAAAATTCAAATCAAATACCAGACTTTTTTTTTCAGAATTCCAGACCTGTATAGGAACCCTGGTATATTTATACCAAAGTTTTTGTTATACTTTTTATAGTGTATTTTTTTCCATTGTTAATCTAATTGTAATGTCTAGCAGATACACTTAATATATGATTATAAAGCAAACTCCACAACTTTATGGATTTTACTATACAGGCAACTATTCACAGCCTTCTGTAAAACACAGGTCATGAACTTCCCTAAGTACATTAGCGTGTTTCAATCCCTTTAGCAATGCATTTTATTTTTTTACATAATAAGGAATTAATATTTATTATATTATTAATAAATATGTATATATTCAATCAACCAAAAGTTGTAATGTATATTTTTCTTTTTATTACTGCATTCTCCATAATATTTTTGATCCTGCAGTTTGATCCTGTAGTGTAGGTGTCCATAAAAACTTGTTTCTAATTATCTGGTCTGTTTCCAATGCTGGCTTCTGAGTTTGGGAGACAGTTATTTCAAACACCGGATATTTTGAACTATCTATTTGAGCGTTCCTTGTACTTTGATGTAGTGATGTTTTATTGTTTGAACTAGAGGACTTAAACAAACAAAACACACAAAGAGGGAGTACTAACTGTGAAAAAACACAAATGACATCGCCCTCGGTCAGATCAAAGGGTAGCCCACCAATGAAAACCCAGGCACTGTTTTTATATTCATCATGCCAAGATTTCTTTCCAAAATTTCCCTGCTCCAGTTCCCGCTGGTTCAGCTTCTGAATGTTTTTCACATTTCTGAAAAAAAACAAACCCAAACATTCCACTTTGTCTCTAATTTAAACATTAAAAGTAATGCCTATTTGTGTCCTTAAGCAGTAAAATATTCATTTCATACTGAATCTGCAATTTTTTAAAATATTGATTATTTTTTCTTTTGAAATTTATTTATAATGTCAATCACTAATTTTGTGTGCATGCTTGTGTCAATGTGTGTGATTGAATTAGGATGAATTAGGCATTTGGTTTCACGTACATTTAATAATATGCTAATAGAGATTATATATCTGATATTGTTTATATTTCTCCCCCTGACCCTGTTTTAGGTTAAGTTCATAGACTTGTGTCTACATAAATTACATCACTCTGTGATAAATCTGAAAGAGAGTATGTCTCTGATACTGTTCCGATTCCTCTTTAGAGCACTTTAATTTATAATTATAGGCAGGCACTTGATTATATATGATATCAAAAGCTAATGAATAAATGGCTAATTTCCTTCTAAGTTTAATGTACTAAGATAGCATTAATACCCTGAACTGTTGGATAGATCGTAAGGTTACAGAGTGAACTTTAACCAAAATTTTTGTGCTAGGATTTGTGAGATAATGTTGTGGAATTTCTTAATTTCCAAAAGAGACATAAATTAAATTAAACCATTGCATCATGTTACATGTAATTTTAGGGGTATTCTAAACACTCTACCAACTTTAATTTGACAATCGTTACATTTTATTATTTTAATTCAGTTTGAATTATATTTATATCTATCTTGCAGAGTTACTTTTAAATTTGGTGTCAGAAACTATACTGGTGATGTAAAACACCAAAGTCTGGCTAAATGATGTAATAAATAGACATTTTTGTCTCTATTGCATAAACAATAACTGAATAAGACCTCTGAATCTTACTTCAAATCCCCTTGCAATTCTATTTAGTTTTTCATTTATTATCAGTCTGATATATTCTTATAATGTTTGTCTTTGGTATTCAACAGGTGTCCACAGAGTTTGACATAATGTTGATTTTCACAATTTTAGCAGTCATCGATGTAGAACTCCTTGGAATTTGAATTATGGGATTTATTTTTATAGGATCCAAATACTTGTGAACAACTTACTCTATTTCATTAGCTTCTGAATAATGGTATACATACTTTTCTCATAGTAAGTTTATACTGATGATTGTGTATTACTGCTAATGAGTGTTATTATGAGACAATACCGGCGATTTTAGGTTTTTAATACTTTTATAATAGCAGAATACATGTGCATATAATTTATATTATATAAATAATGTTTTGCCATATTTTGTTTTCCGGAATGATTTATTAACTTAGTCTACCAAACTCTATTTCTTAAAAAGTTGAATACATTAAATATGTGACAATAAAACGCAGAATGTAGCATACTACTGGTAAATATGATTATCAGGCCTTAATTCTCGGTTAGAAATAATAATTATGACAATGAATAAGTGTCATACACTATGATAGAGTGAAAATGTACGACAGACAATTTGGCAGGTTGGTCTGTTTGAATTTCAAAGCGCTTTTATAACTAGATACTAACATAAAATGTACAAGATAATAAAATTACTGGAATATGATAATTTCCACATAAGTTTTACGTACGTTAATGGATTCATGGCGTTTGACCACCTCTCAGTCTCAGTGACCGAATCCTTGGAAGTGTCTAGAGATAAGTAACTCTGCGGTCCTAAACAGTGTATTTAGTAGAGTTACTACTAATTTCTTTTCCGGTGAGGGTATCGTGTCGTCTGCAACCCCGAACACATAGATATGAGCATTGGTTCACTTTTATATTAAATTAGATGAACATTTTAACAAATAATAATAAAAAGTAATCGAATTAACGAATGAAAACAATTCTATACAAGTTCTGATAATTCTTTCTTAATAACATTCTGTATTTTCACGTGTTTCGCTAAAAATAAACATTGAATCTTAATTAGTTTTTACTTATTTTAGTATTTATGTGTATATTAAAATAAAGATGGGATTTGTGCGGAGTATAAAGATGTTTCTATGAAGAATGGATTATATTTGGAATTTAAAGTTTCTCTCCATACATTTATTTTAAGCATTTTATTATATATATTCTGTACAGTACAAACAAAATGGTGCACGATTGTCTTTTTTCCCCCCGCGTAAAGTATTATGGGTAACTAATAACCCAAATGAGTGAAGTTGCTTCGGTTAAAAAAAATAACTGAAATTTATATGGCTCTAATTTATACAGCACTGGACCCCATAATTGTTTAACACAAAAAATTATAAACTTGAATATAAATAATACAATTCGTATTAATGTGCATATTCTCTAAAATTATCAATATAAATCAAAACAAATCACGTGAGCGTCACTAGCAACAGCCGCGAACAGTATATTTAACATGGCGGGCACTTACAGTAATCCTCATCCAGTAAGTTAAGAAATTTATATGTTATTTACAGAGATGTGTATTCTGTATGGATTTTAATAGTGCTATTTGGGATTAATTACTCTTATCGTACAAAACATCAAAATTGTTCGTCGATATTTTTTTCAAGTGATACGGTAACCAACATTACGATACTCGATCATCACTGCATCTATAGTAAGAAGTATTGTTCGTCATTAGGTATTGCAGCATATGGGAATTTCAGCTTTGAGATAGATCGACAAATTCATCACTTATTTTTTTTTTATCACTTTAAATGCATAAGTGCTAGATCTCCAGTTCGGGTAAGATAGGTACTAAAGTTAGTGCCAAAAAGATCATGCAAATGCACTTTTGTTAATTATCACGCTTGTTTTGATTTCGTTGCTTGTACGAGCATAATGTTTTGCTGTTGTTGTTGTTTTTTTTTTTTAAGAAAGAGAACAGCATATAATACTGTTTTATAGTTGGTTTACTGCTTTTTTTGTGCAACCACCTGAGAGAGAGCGCGCGGGTTAAATAGGCCTTAGGACTTCTAGTATTATAATCACTTAATTTTCACTTTCTTTTGCTGTCACTGCAGCCTAATATTTTTTCACAATCACACATTATGTCAATTTTATATATTATATTAATATAATAATATACCAAAGCTGTGTTATTAATAATTTAATAATTGTGTGTTTAATTATTTAGACTCTTTTTTTTTGCCATTTGCTCATTGTAAAAGTATTAATATATGTACAATCCAGTTTATGTTTGTCATGTCAAATTTGCATTGAAGCTCAGCTATCAAAGTGCCTTTGAACTGCAAACACTGAATGCTATTATGAGGACACATATTCAGATATTTTTTACCTCTGAGTAGTAAGTCATTCATTTTGACACAAGGTAAAAATATTGATTGGTACTCTAGCTGAACTTTTTATATTTGCACTTCTTATACACTAATAGACTAGCAAGAAATGCTAGACCATCTACATACATCTTTATCAGATATATCATCACATTTATTTTAAAAAATCCTTCATTTCAGCAGTAAAAAAATATTTGACTTTTGTTTCCATTGTTTTAACAGTTGGTTACTAAATAAAGCATTCATTTTAATGGAAATTTAACCTGCAATGTCATTTTAAAAGCTGTATAACATTGACAGTGACAGTAACATTGATAGGTTTGACACACTGCCCAGGCATATAGCAAAATTACATACATTATGCATTTACTGAGTATAGCATTGATTGTTTGATAATTTTTTAATGGAAGTTGCTTTACAGACATATAATGTTCATTTTTTTATAAGTGCAATACACTGCATTCTTCTTGCTTGTTTGTTAGTTTTGCTTGAAAATAAGTTCTGATTTAAATTTACCCCCAGTTTTGACTAGTCATTTCTTTTGAACTTTTATTTAATTTTCACTCATTGTACACTTCTTTGAATTGAACTTAATAGGCAGAGCTATTATATTAGATGGTAGTAAATAGTAAACATTAATTAAAAATACATATAATTAATGTTTATGTTGCTAATACAGTAGTCCAATTTCAGATAAAATACTCTTGCACATTTTTAGTTTCTTTGTTTTGATTATCAGTGCATTTATTATGTGAAGTTTGAGGGTTGTAATGTTTGTCTTTCTATTTATATAAAAGAATCTAGTATGCAATGCAGTTTCATACTCTGATATTTTGGCTACAAAGTCATGAGATATAGATATTAACAAGACTTTTTTTTTTTTGTAGACTTTTTGATTGGTACTTTAGCAGACACTTTTGTACTTACTCGCATTGCTCAGACACTACAAGAAATGCTAGATCATCTCAGAATCCTTATCAAATATAACAGTTTTGAAAGGAAGATTTTTCATGAATTCCAAGCTTTATAAAAGAGGTACCCATGTGCCATGAATTTTAAAACTAATGAAGTTTATAAAGAAATTTTGCCATTTTTATATGTTGACTTGATTAAGACTCTTAAAATGGACTTAGCACAGTCTTTTGGCCCATCATAACACCATATGATTCTCCTAGTTATTTAGCATACTAAGTGTCTTTCATCTCATCATAACACCATATAAGTCTAGTTATTTAGCACACTGTCTTTTGTCCCATAATAACATCACATGGTTCTCCTAGTTATTTAACACACTAAATGTCTTTCATTTCATAATAAAATCAAATGGTTCTCTGAGTTACTTGGCACACTGTCTTTAATCCCATAATAAAATCACATGATTCTCCTAGTTACTTGACACACTTTCATCCCATCGCAATATCAATTATTTCTCATTGTTACTACCCTCCTAGTTGTACTGTCCACATTATCTCTCATGCATACACTACTGTAGATTGAGAGTACATAGTCATCTAATCATAATGTCAGTCCTGAAGCATCAATTAATTTTGTTCTGTAACTAAAACAAAACTTTAAGCAATATATTAAGAATTATTTTCACAAATGTGATTGTAGCACTGACTACAGTGATTTTTGTTATTCATTAAAAGAGTTTCAATAGCTGCATATTACTAACTGTATTTTCAGTATTAAAGTTATATTATTAAATGCATTTCTCAATTTTAAAATTGTACGAATTGACATTCTTGTAGATGGCATTAAGGGACAGGAGGAGCTAACTCCACATTCCAAGAGAAATCATGTCGTCTACGAAGCTTTCACATTCTGAAAGCATGCTGAACGAGGAGAGCTCTCACGATGATGATGATGTATGGAGTTTCTTTTTTTTTTGGTTGGCAGATTATGCTGTTTCACTTTTTTGTTGTTGTTTGGTTGGCAGATTATGCTGTTTCACTTATTCTTTTTTTCAGACTTACTGTTTGTAATATGTCAGTTGTCATCATAATATTAAATCTAATTTCTATATTATAATACTGTTAATATTACTGTTAGTGACCTCTTAGTTAGAATTCATTGGATCTCTAAATACAGCAATTCACTGCAGATAATTCCGAATCAGTGAGGCTAAAAAACAGAAAATTTCATTTGATTTTAAGTTACTCATGATAAGATCTAAGATTGGGGAGGGTAAAATAAAAAATCGTAATTTTTGAGAGGTATTTTACATGTGTAACACAAGATGCTACTTATCATGAGATGAAGATTTTAAACTGCTGAAGTTCATTCTTAATATTTTGAAAGTGAAAGATGCATATATTTTTGGCAACTCTTGTTTAAGAGATTTGCATTATTTGTCAAGGCAATTTAAATGTTTTCTTCACATTTTGTAATAGTTAAGGTATAGAACTAGAAGAAATAACATTCTTGATCAGTGATTATTAATTGTTTGAAACTCTTCCTTTTTTAGGTGGAACATCATCAAAGTGATTCCGATGCTGAATATGACTTTTTCATGTCAAATGACTTTATACTACACGAAGAGCCTCAGTTGACATCATACAGTCAAGAGAATGCAGTTGAACAATCTGAGACTTTGACATCAGAATCACAGGGTTAGTTTAATTATTTCTTCCACTGAGTAGCATACACAAAAATTTAGGAACATTCCTCTTGATGTGCTTGAGAGTGCAAGGGAAATTTGGGATGATTCTCCCAATGTTGATGCTTGGAAAGTGCATCGAAAATTCTGAAACAGTTGTCTAACGTGCCTAGAAGGGGTATATGAGGCCATCCTCTAAATAAGAAGGACAGGGACGTGTTGCAAATTGCATGATTGTGAACTCGTGCTATTGCTAGTGATGGTGGCCATCTTTGAAAAGGTTATGTACATTAACTATAATTATTTCTCTAAAATTCCATTCTCATGTCTGTGATAAATTATGCCTATGAATTTTATCTTAGCATAGACATCAGCAGTCAAATGATATATATTATCATTTGACTGCTGATGTCTATGCTAAGATAAATTAAATGATTGTCTATCACTAATCAAACATTTTATTATTAAATTTATTGACCTTCTTACACATATTGATAACCATATGCTGAAGAGTTAGTGGGTGGATGGGGGCTCACAAAATATAGATTAAAAGATGGATTTATCTTCTCCTTTGGTAAGAAGTTTTCCACCTAGAGAAATATTGTGACAGTGAATGTTTGTTCTTAATGTTGTGAAAGAGAGAAAATGTTGACAGCGCCCACATATCCGCCAAGTGAGAGAGATGAGTGGTGTCTGCTGGAGAATTATTAATAGCATATATTAAGATTTTCATCCCTTGTAATTAGTTATGGCAATAATTAGGATGGCATTGTATCACATAAAGTTCTGACTGAAAAGATTTGTCATTGCTAGTGAATAGATTTTAGGTTTTCCTGATTTCTGTTTCTGACACACAAGATTTGACATGGCTAGTAATTTGATTTAGACAATCCTGATTTTGTTTCTGACACAAAGGATTTGACATGGCTAGTAAATAGATTATGTTTTCATGATTTATGATAATGACACACATGATTTGACATGGCTAGTAATTGGATTTAGACAATCTTGATTTCCATTTCTGACTCAAAAGATTTGTAATTCTGTTATTTAGTATTGAGGGCATTAATCACTTTCCCGAGTCCTTTCAATTCTCAGTGGACCTTTGTCTCATAAAGTATCCAAAAAATATTCAGTCACGCTTTCTTAGTGATCTTTGTTTTATAATTGTATTACCTAGCACTAAGGGTGTTCAATCCACTGAGTCCTTTGAGTTGTCAGTGACTACTGTCACATAAAATATCAAGGAAGTAGTTAATCATACTTTCTTTCACTCATCTGTCATAATCACAGTTTAGAATTATAATTACATTGTTATAACTTAACTCTTATTTCACAACATTCATAATTTAATAATTAAAAATAATCTGCTTTGAAACCTGAGTTTTGTGACAACCTCAAAGTTGAAAGGTACAATTAATAAATGCAAAGACAATATAGTCAAGCTTTTAAACTCCTAAAACAATAAATATTTGTTCATAAATGAAAAAAATATTTAAAGTTTGAAGGCAAGAGCTTATTTAAAGAATAGGTTTCTATGTTAAAATGAGAAATTGTGAAAATTATTATTTATGGCACTAGTATTTTGCTCAGTGAATCAATGCATAAAACATACTTTTGCAGTTTTACCATGATAAAAACAGTATGAAAACTTCACTGAACCACAACCTTTAATGTATAATTGTGTATTTCACTGGAATGCATTTAAAATTATTATTTGATGATGTAGCAATGATGTTTGGCTTAATGAATCAGAATATTTTAAAAACTCTACCATTTCACCTTTATAAAGACAGCATGAATCTATCACTGAACCACAGACTTTAATGTAACAGTGTGTATTTCATTGAAATGCATTTCAGACTCTTCACCAGAAGAAACACCTTCACCATCAAAAAATTCCAAAGACTTAAGTTCATATACAACTCCAGTTGTCCAAGGTGTCCCGGTAACATTTTCATCGTGAGTATTATTAATAATTTTTCTTATCATAAAAGTAGCAGAGATGAGTTACAGCAGATTTGACAGTATATTTGATGACTTTTAAAAATATTTTATTTTAAAACATAAAAATGTTTTGTTGAAAATGCACTGATTGCATGACGGACACAATAATAAATACAAATGTCTTTACAAGTATTTTCATTATTGTGTCTGTCATGCAATCAGTGCATTTTCAACAAAACATTTTGTTGATGTTCTGGAATCTGCACTATTGCTATTAGACTGGAGGCATTGACTTACAATCTGTGCAACTTAGAGCATGCCTGAATTTTACTGACCATTTTTTTTATCATTCAATTAGGCTGAAAGGATATATTACAGAGATTCCAAGAGTAGGTGTTATTTTAACATACAATAACATGCTCAAACTCATACAGTAAAATGTTATGTTGTTTTAACATACAATAAAATGTTTAAACTCATACAGTAAAATGTTATATTGTTTTAACATACAATAAAATGTTTAAACTCAGTTTAGAATGTTGTTTTAACAAACAGTAACATGTTTAAACTCAATTTTGATATGATAAACATTTTAAGTCAAATCAAAAATAATTTACATTATAAGAAAGTTGCATTTTCGTTTACTGGGATATATCGCATAGGTTCATTATCTGTTTACTGACTAAAATGTTGCATTAGTGCATTTTCTTTGTACATGCATGATTGAAATATTGAAATAGTGCTTGGTGCTTTTACCTGGCTGATTGAAGTGTTGCAGTAGTGCCTGATATTTGTATATGGTTAACTGAATGGCTTAATTATAGTGACTCTTATGATACTTTTGCCCCAAAATATTAACTATTGTATGTGTAATTGTTTTTATTTGAAGAGACAGGTTAGGTAGGCATCAGACTTATATCATACATAGGCATAAGAGTAATATCATACATCAGTCTCTGAGTATTGAAGTGTCTTTGATTGCTTGACAATACTGTCAGATAGGCTGTCTGTCTCATTAGTCATATTCTCTTTCACAAAGAACAACAGAATATTGTCTTGGCAGTTGAAATACCATGGTAACTAGTATTTTCTAGGACTGGAAGCAACAGACAGCTTGAATTCATTTTGATACCCTATTAATCCTAGTTGAAGAATATAAGAAATCAGGAATACTAAGCCAGCTCTAGAGATAGTATGGAAAACAATTTTTAAGTACCAGAATGCATAACAGTTTAAATCTATTAAATTATTTACAGTACAAAGACTTTTAAATGTTAAGATTATGGTGCTGTAACATATCAATAAGAAGGCACAGTTTCACTTACTACTAGTACCTTTAGTAACTAATCATGTTAAGAATTAGATTACCTTATAGCATTATCAAAAGTCAGATCATTTAACAATATTACAAGACACACAAATGTTAATTATACATAAAATCTTGAAATCAGAAATATATTTGGAACGGGAACAGCTAGTCTCAGTAACAAGCCATTCTTTTTTGTTGTTGTCAAAAGTGTATTTAAGCAGTCTGGCTAATCTTCTGTGTAATTAGTAGAATTGAGAAAACTAAATTGAACATTGGTCTCTTACAAAACTTCTTGATTTAATGTTTATCACAGAGCTTTGAGCCTTCTTGATTTAATGTTTATTACAAAACTTTTACTTTCTTGATTTAATGTTTACTTTGAACTTTTCTGATTTAACATTTATTACAAGACTTTGAGCCTTCTTGCTTAACATTTATTACAAAACTTTGAGCCTTCTTGATTTAATGTTTATTACAAAGCTTTGAATAGATAATACTAGTACAGTAGTAGAGCTTTCTTACTCTGAAGTTTATTACAAAACTTTGAGTGGGCAATAGATCCATCTTGATCTGACATATGTTACAAAACTTTGAATAGTTAATAGAGCCCATTTAAACCTATGTTTATTACAAAATTTGAATGGGTAATACCAATAAAACCTTGACCTAATGTTTATTACAAAGCTTTGAGTGGATAAAGCAGAAGAGCCTTCTTGACCTGATGTTTATAACAAAACTGAGTGGATATAGGGCCTTTATGACCCGAACCACTTCTGCATGAGAATGGAATTTGATCATCACAAATATAACTGCAAACATTCATTTTTGAGTATGTCATCACTGACTATATTATTTATATATTAAACATTCATTGTTGTTTGACACTTATGACATGTATTATTTAGCTTTTCTTCCCCATTTATACTTTTGACATATGTAATTATTTAATACTTTTTTGTCTTCATTCACTGATTTTCATGACTGATAAGTATTATTTAGTATTTTTCTGCCTTCATTCATTGAATTTCACCACTCACAATTGTATTATTTGAAATTTTTCTGACATTTTTAATTTTTTTATAATAAAATGCATATTTATTCATTTTTACAAATGACTAACATATAACATTTTCCTGCCTTCATTTATTGACTTTTACCACTGACAGATGCACTCTTTAACATTCTTCTGCCTTCATTTATTTATTTTCACCATTGACATATATATATATATATATATATATAAAACTTAACATTTGTCTGCCTTTATTCATTGACTTTCACCACTGAAGATATATAGCTTAACATTTTTCTACCTTCTTCCATTGACTTTCACCACTGACAAATGCATTATTGAACTTTTGCTGTTAAAATTTTTCTGCCTTCATTTTTTGATTTTCTTTCTTGAGTTTGCTTATTTTTGTTGTTGTTATTTTAATCATTATTTTACTTTTTAGTATTTATTTACATTAATTATAATATTTTCTGCCTTTTCAGAAGTAAAATTATGGAGAAACGAATGACTTATGATGGCCGAGTGATTAGTTTAGTGACACTTGACACCCAGACAGACTGGGACTGGTTTGAAGGAGTGCAGAAGACGGGCTCAGTCAAAGTTATTGAAGCACGTGACAGAGGTCAGAGAATCATTATCTCATTGTTCATTGTCACTTTATCATTAGAATTCATTCTGAATCTACACTTATTCTAATTGTTATGCATTCAGCAATCCAACCTTTGTGGCATTTCTTGAACATAGCTTTATTACTAATTTTTTCCTCAATCACTCTTTATTACTCATTTTTTCCTCAGTCACTGTTGTTCACCAGTTATTGTCTTTCATTTTTTTCCGTTTAAACAATTTATAATTTGTGTAGTTAGAAAATCAACAAAGAAACTTTTACAAGAAATCAGACCTTTGTGAAAGGAGGGATTTGTATTATTTTTAAAATACTTTTCTAGCAAGGAGATGCATTAGCAAGGCATGAATAAATTAAATATTGATAAACATATTTGACATAAGGTTGCCTTGTCATGTTAATTAAATTTGACATGTAGACATTGTTATGGTATCATATTAAATATTGATATATAATGTATTATACATTCATCTATCTTATCATTATGGTATAATAATTATATAATACATTTTGGCATTTAATTGCCTTATTATGCTGTTAAATAAAATTTTAGCATTTGGCAATTCTGGAGAGGTTCATCTAAGTCACACTCCTATTTTGGTAATCACTAAGTGATTAACTTAGTCTTAACATAATTCTCATAGACAAATGTATGATAAATCAAACTTGAAACAAAGTAGAATAAAAACAGTTTAATATAAAGGAAAACACATTGCGGCAGATTATATACATTTTTATTAGTGGTATAATATGATTATATTAAATAGCGATATGGTTATAAATATCTTTTTTTTTTTACTTTCCAAAATCTTTTCTTTAAATTGTAAACATGATATACTAGTTTCTCTGCTTATCTGTGGCATTGTTTATTTGACAGAGAGACAAGAAAGTTCTCCATTGAAAAAGGTTTCTTCTGGAGGTATGGAATGTAATTTAGTTTATCATTGAATGCTATTGTTTTCTGCTTAGGCATTATTTTTGAATAAAGTATGTCCAAGTTATTTACACCTTATTTTTGAATAAAGTGTGCCTAAGTTGTTGTGTACATCATATTTTTGAAGAAAGTGTGTGCCTAAGTTATGTGCATATTAATTTTGAAGAAAGTATGCACACTTTATGTGTATATTAATTTTGAAGAAAATATGCCCAAGTTATGGGTTCTGTAGCAAAAATTATTATTTATTTTTATTGTGTTAATGAAAATATCCTCAACAGAAAAAATCATCTGGTAAGGAGTGACAGCGATGATGTATTATTATTCTGGCAAAAAAGCTATATAGTTAAATAAAGAAAAAATGACATGTAGGATGTATTAGTATTATACTAAATATAATTTGGCAAAGAGCAACAAAATAAAATAAGAAATAGATATGATTAATGCTAAATATATACTCACAAATCATAGTCATGTACATTTTTACTATTTCATTCTGAGATGGATATTAATTGGATTTAAATGACAGATAGCTAGTTTTGCATGGTTACCGTTATTAGAATTGAATTTTCATTATTAATGTCTTTAGTACTTTGCTTATATTTTGTAAACATGTAGCTAAAAACAGTATTTATATTAAATTTTAATACTTGAATTTTTATACAAATCAATTGTATTGTGAATGTTTACATTTATTATTTAATAAAGTATATTAAATGTGTTATAGTTATAAATATAGAATAAATCTATCACTTGATTCTGTCATAAACATTCAAAAGTACTCCAGAGAATTTCTTGTAGAATTATTACTTAGTACCTTTAATAGTTTGCATGTAGTGGTTTTTAATTTCATAAACAAAGCTTTTATGAATATTAAAAACAACAACTGAGAAATGTTAAATTGTTTGAATAATGTTAATTATTTTAAAATTGGTTAACTACCATAGCTTCCTTAATCAGTCAGCTAGATTTGTGGTGCTTTTAAAAGATTTCAATTTCTGTAAATATGATTATTTGAAGTTTTTATTCACTGGTTAACTCTAGTGCAGTTCCTAGCATTTGAATTCTATAAATTTGTTAAGGTTTTTTTTTTTTTTTTTAAACAAAATTGAAAATACACACAGTTCAACCATTATTGGACATTGTTTTTAATTTATTAAAATAGGGCATCAGTACATTTAGTGTGAAGTAAATATTTTGGATTGTATTCTTTGGAATACTAAAAATACCCAACATTTTTACTTGTTTAGACACCTTTGTTTTTGTTTTTGATTTATTTTTGTTCCATTTCTAAATTTTTGAAAAGTATGCATTTTTAATTATTTAGAAACTTATCTTTATTTAAAATGTCTAATAATTTATTTTGTTAAGGATTTTTTCTTCAGGATTTTAAGCTACTTTTGGAATTGACATAGAATTATAACATTTAAATTCATATTTATTATGATTTGATCATAATCTTGAACATTAGTACACCATATTTTATATTCTATGATAAGAAACAATGTAAGATGGGTCATTTTGCTAAGAATTAATTTTATAAAGTTATTTATTTCTCACAATATCCAACATTTGTTACAGCAAAACCAGTTTCAAGGGAAACAATTAGCAGGCCTAAAACTCAGGACACCCCAAACTCTTCTGCAGACACTCACCAAGAGACAGATCTCACTCCATTTTCTCTTCTTCCTAATGATGAGTTTGGAATTCCACTGCTTGTTATGATCTCATCTTCTGATGAGGTACTTACTGATTCTTGTTAGAACTTTTCTGGTTCTTATTTCTATTTCCCCATCTAGATTTTACATTTTATTTTAGTATAGATCTTTATTCCCTCTCGATTTTGTCTCACTTGCAACTTTTCTCACACATGACTTTGTATAGATTTTTCTCTTATTTGAATTTTATCTTTTTTTCTGTACTTATATTTGGGGAATGGTTGAGGAGGATAATGCTAAACTTCTGTATCAGAAGGTCAGTTTGAAATATTTGACCACCTGGGAGCCAGTAATAAGTTTCTCATTCCACTTTCTGACTGCAGTGTGGAGTGTGCAAGACTTGAAAAATATACACTGCCTATTGAGGTTATGCAGAAATAAAAGGAATTTTTCCATATAAAATAAAAATACATATAACTTATTGAGGTTAGGCATAAATAACAAAGGAATTTTTCAGTATAAAATAAAAAATACATACAGTTTATATGGTTAGGCACAAATACAGAAGACTTTTTCAATGTAAAATAAAAATATGTTTATGTTAGGCACAAATACAAAGGAATTATTCTGTGTTAAATAAAATACATACAGCTTATTGAAGTTAGGCACAAATACAAAGGTAGAAGGATCTGTCTTGTGTGTGGGTATTAAGAGAGGAATGGTTGTATTTATGTGGGTGGGTGTTGGGAGAGGGATGCTGTCGTGTGTATGGGTGATTAGAGAGAGATGCTATCTATTGTGTGGATATTGGGAGAGGGATGCTGCTACTGTAATTAATATAAAAGTGCAAGTTTTTTAGTAAGTTTATTATTATTTGTGTACTTTTTATTATTTGTAAAAAATATGCACTTTTGTTCAGTAAAATTAATAAATATAACAATGTCTTACAGAGCTCAGATGAGGAATCTGTCAGAAGAAAACGGCCTGCTAAATCTTCTCTTCCTAGTGTTGGACCTCCTCAGATTTTAAAGGTAAGTTGCAATCTTTAGCTTTTATGAAAACAGTGAGAACTTAAGACAATAATTAAAAAAGTATTATGATATATTTTCAGCGTTTGAAAACATTTAATACATAGTTTATATCTCCCCATCTAAACTTTAAATAGTAGTATCAGCAAAGTGATGGTTTCACAGATACACTGTAAGAGAGGGTGTGCACAGCACTTGGTTGAAATCTGTTTTGCCCAAAGTGAATTGTATAATGAACTTGCTGACATGTTTAGAACTGTTACTTCATGACAGTTTGGAATTGTTACTTACTGATAAATTGGGAATTGCTATTTTCTGACAAGTTTGAAATTGATATTTGCTGACAAGTTTCAAATTGTTACTTGCTGACAAGTTTCAAATTGTTATTTGCTGAAAAGTTTGGAATTGTTACTTTCTGACAAATTGGGAATTGTTATTTACTGACAAATTGAGAATTGTTACATGCTGACAAGTTTAAAATTGTTACTGGCTGACAAGTTTGAGAATTGTTATTTACTGACAAATTGAGAATTGTTACTTGCTGACAAGTTTGGAATTGTTATTTGCTGACAAGTTTAAAATTGTTACTGGCTGACAAGCTTGAGATTGTTACTGACAAGTTGGGAATTGTTACTTGCTGACAAGTTTGGAATTGTTATTTGCTGACAAGTTTGGAAATATTACTTACTGACAAATTGCAATTTGTTACTTACTGACAAATTTGGAATTGTTATTGCTGACAAGTTTGGAATTCGACATTTTGCAGTATGTTAGGGAGTCAGACAAGAAAGAACTGGAGCCAAAGCTCAGTCAGAAGTTGTCATTTGACACAGAACAGTCTTCTGATGCAGAGGAGATTCCACTTGGAATTTTGTCAGGAAGTTGTGAGTTTTGCAGCAATCCCATCTTGCCTCTGCCAACCATAGAGATGCAACAGACCATGGTGAGTGAAAGGACGATTGCTATAGCTTAGATTGCTTGAATGTCAGAACAGACAGATATGAAAGTATGATTGCTATGGCTTGGGTTGATTGTCAAAACAGACTATGGTAAGTGAAAGAATGATTACTATGGCTTGTGTTGATTGTCAAAACAGACTATGGTGAGTGAAAGAATGATTACTATGGCTTGTGTTGATTGTCAAAGCAGACTATGGTGAATAAAAGGATAATTGCTATGGCTTCGGTTGATTGATTGTCACAACTGGTGGTGCTGCTTGTTTGCTTGCAGGATTTGAATCTTCTTCCAGAATCCACCTGTGATAAGCAATAGTAGATGTGATATATATATATTGATGTTATTAGTAGAAGTGATATATATTGATCTTATTAGTAGAAGTGTTATATTTTGTTATTAGTAGAAGTGACACATTTTAATTTTATTAGAAGTGGTATATTTTATGTTATTAGTAATAGTGATATATTTTGAAGTGATATATTTTAAAGTTGTTTGTAGAAGTGATATATTTTGATGTTATTAGCAGAAGTAATATATTTTGATGTTAATAGCAGAAGTAATATATTTTGATGTTAATAGCAGAAGTAATATATTTTGATGTTAATAGCAGAAATAATATATTTTGATGTTAATAGCAGAAGCAATATATTTTGATGTTAATAGCAGAAGTAATATATTTTGATGTTAATAGCAGAAGTAATATATTTTGATGTTATTCTTATAGTAAATGAAGAGAGCTAACTATATTTATAAAATCTCTGCTGATCATTTTTCATTTCATAATTAAAGACTACGTACATGTTAAACCATAATCGTAACTTACAACTATCATTTTTCTTCCCATTGGAGACAGTACAATATATTCCATATACATGTATTTTCTAGAAATCAATCATCCTTATGTTACGTTCTCAGGAACTGATCTAATAAGCAATCATCCTTTGCTGTATACACTCTTGAAAACCGTGTTGTTGAAAACTGTGATCATTGTATTATATATTCTTTTGAATTGTTCTAGAAAATAATAACCATTATATTATATATTCTTTATACTCTTGAATTGTTTTAGAAAAAAGGTCATTTATGAAACAAACATTTTTATGTACTGTTTTTAATCTTGAATTGTTTTAGGAAGCAAACATTTGTATGGTGTTTACACTCTTGAATTGTTCAAGAAGACAGTCATTTAAGAAAACAAACATTTTCATGCTGTTTTCACTCTTGCATTGTCCTCTAGGACCCAGAAGATTTGTTTTGCTGTGAGGAGTACAAAGAGTTCATCCAGTTTGCATCTGACACAGCACTGAAAATGGAAGAGGAGGCTCAAGAGGCTTCCAGGAAGATCAACATCAAGGTGCATGATCACCATGGCTCTAAAGAAGAACGCAAGGTTGCCAAGGAGCAGGCTGTGGAAAGGTATGCCATATTTTTTTTTTTTATTAGGCTATTCTGGCTTTGTTCTGGAGAAGTCTCAGAAAGAGGGAGATTTTGCATGTTGATGTAGTATATATGACAATGTCTTTGTTATGTGAGTGGTTACAAAGTAGAGATATTTGAAACTCATTATTTTCTAACGTTCCACATTTCTTCTCCTTTCTATATTATTATCATACTCTGTTTACAACATATTGACATAAGTTTATATTGTACTTTGTATTTTATTGATTCAAACACACACAGTAGGTGTTTGGTATTTGCAGGGGTTATTTTTATAGAAATTGCTTTGAATATGAAAATTGTTCATCTCTCTCTCTATATATATATAGTTTTCCAGCTCTGACTAATCCATTATTTTATGGGTATGAATCCTTTACTTATGTCTCTATCACAGACTTGTGGTGAATGAAGTTTGATGGCTGGCTTTGTATTTGAAGTGGACAGTCAGTTGAAATACTGTTTGCTCATGTATTCTTAGGCATTCACCTGCATAGAATAGTAAGAGAGTAACTGTTGAAATTTTTTTTATAAATTAATAGTGACATTCTAATAAGTTGAAACCTACTGATTATTTAAAGTGAAGTGTCATTTGACCTTTTGTTGTGTGTTTGTGTGTGTGCGTGACTGTGCATATATATATACACACGCACACATATATTACTGTTTACTGTTCACTCGTTTGTTTAGCAAATATAGTCAAAGAACTTTGGGTTAATATTCTAATAAAGAAATATTGTTCTTCTCTCTTTGCTTCATTCTAGAATGCGTCAAAGAGAACTGCAACGCAGACAGCAAGAGACTACAGGATCCCAGACCACTGTTTTATTATGTAAGTTTCTAGAAACAATTTTAAAGCATTTACTTTCTGTATTTATTATTGCTTTATTTGATAAAGTATGGAAATTTAATTTACAGCAATAACACATTAACAGTGAAAAGAAAGTAAACAGATCTGTTTTTGGAACATTTTATTGAATTTACTGTTATGGTAAATCAGTATATATAAAGAATGTTATAGATATTTAACTCAGCCTGTTTTTGCCAGTTGTATATTGACATTCAAGATTACCTTAATAAATTAAAACAAATTTGGTTCTGTAATGCTAACATAAATAACATTGCATATTGTTGAATTAAGAAACATACATATCACCACACAATTTTGACTAGTATCATTATGAATAAAGATGACTTTAAAATCAGGTTTAAGGTTTAACTATATGCACACATATCATACTCATTCATGATTCAAATCATTTCTTTCTTTCTTTTCACTTATTGGTATATGTGTGTGTGTGATGATTTTAAAACTAGGTTTAACTATATGCATACATTTCATGCTAATTCATGATTCAAATCATTTCTTTCTTTCTTTTCACTTATTGGTATATGTGTGTTTGTGATGACTTTAAAACTAGGTTTCAGTCTATTTATATTGGTCAACATTTTCTTTATGCTTTTTTCATTTGCTTTACTTTATTGGGATGTGTGTGTGTGTGTGTGTGTGTGTGTGTGTGTGTGTGTGTGTGTGTGTGTGTGTGTGTGTGTGTGTGTGTGTGTGTGTGTGTGTGTGTGTTTGCATGCGTGCATATGTGTGATGATTTTAAAACCAGGTTTCACTCTATTTATACTGGTAAATACTACTTTTTTGCTTCATTTGCTTTACTTTATTGGGATATATGAGTGCATGTGTGTGAAATATATGCTACTGAAATTATTGTACTGTACAACTACTTTGGAAGTTTGGAAATGGAAAGGAATTTTTCTCTCTTTTAAATTAGTTTTCCTTAATAATTATCAATTAAATATACTGTCAAAATGTAGAGAGTTAATTTCTTCATACAAGTTAGAATGATGGGCCCACCCTTCCTAAGGTGAGATAAATAAAAAAAAAAATAGAACTCAGCAGCAGCAAATCCCTTGGGATGGGGATTCCCTTAAATACTCTAATACCTTTAAAAAGGGTGAGGTAATAGATGAAAATGCTATGTGGGACTGTGTTTATATTCATCTGGTAAATATTCAGGAAAAATAGAAAATGTCATTTAGCCATCATGCAACCAGATGTATATATAATAGGAGAATAATGAATTGGAGAAAGGAATTTCTTGATAAAATAAATGAACATTTATCTGCAAAGCTGTTTCAAGTCAAAGAAGACTGCGATGATACTGTACTGTAGAAGGGGTGGAGGCCATCTTGGACACTATCTTGTAATAGAAACTACAAAAAAGTAGATGTCCAACCCACTTCTACTCCAACCTCCTTCAAAGCCACATTTCTTTTGCCAAAGTGATTAAATACAATTAACTCTGATTTCATGGACTAAAGGAAGTTGTGCTGCTTGTAAAGTGTGTTTATATGCATTTTAATAACTTGCTTCAGTCATGATAATGAAGTTTAAAGCAGATGTCTCTAACTTTAGGAAAGATGTTGAGAAATCTAATAATCTAGATATTTCTAGGAGAGATGTGGAGAAATATTAGATGTCTCTAATTCGAGGATTTATGTGGAGAAACAGTCTACGTCTCTAACTCTTGGAGAGATGTTGAGAAATAGTCTGGATATTTCTAACTCTAGGAGAGAGAAGAGAAACAGTTTAGATATATCTAACTCTATGTGAGATGTGGAGAAACAGTTTAGAGTCTCTAACTCTAGGAGAGATGTTGAGAAATAGTTTAGTATTTCTATCTCTAGGAAAGAGAAGAGAAACAGTTTAGATATTTTTAACTCTAGGAGGTATGAAGATGTCTAGATGTCTCTAGGAGAGATGTTGATAAATAGTTTAGTATTTCTATCTCTAGGAAAGAGAAGAGAAACAGTTTAGATATTTTTAACTCTAGGAGGTATGAAGATGTCTAGATGTCTCTAGGAGAGATGTTGATAAATAGTTTAGATATTTCTAACTCTAGAAGTGATGTAGAGAAACAATCTGGATGTCTCTCACTCTAGGAGAGAAATATGGAAAAACAGTCTAGATATCTCTCTAGGGAAGGGGTGCACAAACCTTTTAGGCCAGAGGGCCAAATTTCCAATTGATAAAGCCACAAGTCAGATTGCACATGAATGGATCAGTAGGAAAAAACAACACAAATAATGAAATAAAGTCCTCCGGGGGCCATGGTTTGTGCACCCCTGCTCTATGGTCTAGATATCTCTAATTCTAGGAGAGATGTGGAGAAATAGTCCAGATGTCTCTAACTCTAGGAGACAGTACAAGTATAGATTTCTCTAACTCTAGGAGACAGTACAAGTATAGATTTCTCTAACTCTAGGAGACAGTACAAGTATAGATTTCTCTAACTCTAGGAGACAGTACAAGTATAGATTTCTCTAACTCTAAGAGAAGAAACAGTCTAGATGTCTCCAGATGTGAAGGAGATGTGAAGAAACAATAGATTTGTAACTGATCTGAGTGAACCATGATGCGAAGTAATTCTTGCAGAAACATCAGAAGACATACACTTATTGTTCCTGGATACTAAGGCTCTTGTGTTTTATGCTTCACTGACCTTTAATGATTGGCTTAGGCCTCTGAATTCTTTCATTTTCACCCATTGTTCTCATTTGAGTAGTGCCAGAATTGCTCACATGATGAGATGTTCACATTATGACAGTGTGTGGGAACTGATCCACCTGAGTGAACAGCAGATTCACAACTTTCATCACTGACTCCTTTGTCCCCCTCCCCATTTGTGTATAGATGAATTTGCTAAAGGTTACATACATATAAACTGTGACTGTGACATCACTTTACTCAGAACAGCTTAGGTGTCAGCTGTTAGAAAGAAATATGAAAAGTATATCTTACTGTAATCTCAGAGACAGATGAAAGGATGACAGGAATGACAACCAAAGCATCCAATGTGGGAGAAAAACTGATGCTTTAAAGAAATATATGCAGCCCAGCCTTGACAAATGTCTACCCATATCGAAAATGAGGAGTATTTGAGGGTAGCTGCTTATGGGTTCTGCTCTTTTCATTTTTCTCCCCCTTGGGAGAATTTGGTGGTGGGGCTGAATGGATCCTTAATTCAGGTTCATTAATTCAGTAATTCCTTACTTTTCTGTTCTATACTCATCAGGTTGCATGATTAGAAGAAAATCTTTTTGTGTGTTTTTTTGTAAGATTTAATTAAGCTCTTAATTAAGATCATATCTATTTTTTTTCTTTTTGATGTATAGAGGAAGCACCTGCCATCTTTGTGAAATATCAATGTTGCAGATTTTATAGAGACATTTTATATTTGCATAATTTGTTTGCCTAGATCTAGACACTTTTACACTCTACATTTTCCTTCTGTATGGACAGCAGTTTAGAGTAAATAAAATGTCAGTGAAAAGATTAGTTAAAGTAAATTCAGTGTATAAATAAGCTTCTTAATCTCTAAGTTTAAAGCATTTTTTCCTTGATTAGAAAGTGTGGGAAAATAAAATGAGGAATTAAACCTCAATTTTTTTCTTGGAATTGTGTTCAAATACAACTAAAGATGTAAAAATATTAGATATTTTTTAGTTACTTATAATGAGTACTAAAAATATAAAATTTGAAAAGTGATTAATGTATCATATGTAACATATTTGAATCTAATTTATAATACATTATAATGCTGCTGGATGTTTGGGGTGAATTCAGACCATGTGTTTAAAAAAAAATGCAATGAAGCAATGGCATGCACGCACACACACGTACACACACACAAAGACATGCATGCATGCACTCACACCCACCTTTCAAAGGAGCACCAGTATTGAATATCTAAAATTTTCATTTCAGTGAATATGTAAATAATGCACAATTATATGCAAAGAATTATTTCTCACTGAAAATTATTGTTGACAATGCAAAGTTCAGCTGTGAAGGATTAGTTCTTGCTATAAATATCCAGTTATATTATAGTCACTGGGCTATCACCTCAAAGTCATTTCTTTTTTAGGTGCCAGGGAGGCTGTTAATCAAGTAATTTAAAATTTTATTTAGAAAATTAAAATACTTAGGGTATTGTTATGATCTTTAAAGAATAAGAATGCAAACACCAATATCTTCATGAAAAGGGAGATCAGCAGTTGTTGAAATGTTGTAACCTTTATGCCTTTATGCCCTATGCTCTGTATCCTGTGCTCGGTGCTCTTTATCCAGTGTCCTGTGCTCCGAATCCCATGCTGTGTATCTGTTGCTCTGTGCTGTGTATCTGTTGCTCTGTGCTGTGTATCTGTTGCTCTGTGCTGTGTATCTGTTGCTCTGTACTGTATATCTTTTGTTCTGTGCTGATGTTCAGCCCTCTGTATCCTGTGCTCTGTTCTATATCCTATGCTCTGTGCCCCGACCAGAGATTGTCAGCACAGTTTATTCATGAAAAGTTGTTTTGCCACCATTTAATAAGATTTACCAACTTATTAGTGTCACATAATATGTAACACGTTTTTAAGATAACAAATTCTCAGCTCATTGTGTTTGACTGAACAAAAGTGTAGTATGGCCCTGATATATCTTAAGACTCTATTACTAAAAGGTTCATTCGCACAAACCAAGATTTTATGATAGGACAAAAGCTAGATATTTTTGCCTGAGAGAAGCACTCTAATTAGAAGAATTTGTGGGGGAGATGGACATCCAAAAAGTTGGATGTCATTGTGTAAGATGTGATCTGATGTATTTTAGTTTCTTTTTCCTTTATATAAAAAGACTATTCCAATATATTCTACATGCCTATTTTACATTAAATACAAAAAGACATTGCTGGCAAAAGTTTTCATGTTTACACATTTTTTTTTAATCATGAAAATGCCCCATATGGACTAAGAAATATATATCAGTGTCAAAAGATATTAAATTTAGTATGAATGAAAACAAAGTCTGCAGAACTTGTTTTAAAGAGTGCAGAGCTGGTACAGTTTAGCAGACTCATAGTGGTTTGTTGTTTATAGAGTTGATGCCCATTAAATTCAAGTTATCAGGCTGTGGACTGTGGGCCATACAATTTTCTGATTTTGATTCTCTGACCATCTCTTTTCTGCCTTCTATTTTTCAGCAATCTTATTTGTTTGTACTGGTTGTTTTGTTATTTATTTCCTGTTGATATAGTGTTTGCATCATTTGATTTAGTCAAACAGCCACATAACATAACTTGGTCAGTCAACAGCTACATAACATTTCTTGGTCAGTCAACAGCTACATAACATTTCTTGGTCAGTCAACACCTACATAACATTTCTTGGTCAGTCAACAGCTACATAACATAACTTGGTCAGTCAACAGCTACATAGCATTTCTTGGTCAGTCAACAGCCACATAACATTTCTTGGTCAGTCAACAGCTATATAACATTTCTTGGTCAGTCAACAGCTATGCAATTTAGTCATCAACAGTTACATAACTTGGTTAGTCAACATCTACTTAATTTAGTTAGTCAACATTATATAATTTAGTCAGTCAATTGCTACATAATTTGGTCAGTCAGTAGCTACATACCTTGGTTAGTTAACAACTACTTAATTTAGTTAGTCAACAGCTACATAATTTAATTCGTCAACAGTTTCATAATTATTTTAAGGATTTCCTTCTAAAGGAATCCAGTTATAAATGGGATAAATCTTTCTAGAATTTCTATGCTCCAGGAACATTGGCAACTGCCACCATTTGAAATGTGCTTGTAAGCACCACCAAGCATGTACAAACACTCTTCTTGGAACCCTAACATAAATTAATATTTGGGTTTATTGTCTTTTTTGTTTGTTTTTGTTTTTTTGTGTGCATATATGATATGTTTTTTGTAACTATTTTGTTTGCCTCTATCCATGCAGTGGGGACAAGTAATGGGACGGTGGCCTCAGGTCTGTCTGCCCGCCCCACTCAAACATCCCACAGACCACCCAATACTAAGGGTGCTGCTGCTGGGACAGGTGGTGGGGCTGGCACTTTGAAAGATTTTGGTACGTTTGGTACCGAGAGTGTGCTATACTAACTCCATAATACACATGTTCCCTGTGCTGCACCATGCTTATGTAGGGCTCAAAATATTTGCACAACTTCTCACAGCTCCAGAGTACTCTTTCCCCAAAAATCTCATTTAGGGCTGAAAATTATTTTTGAACCCAATGTCTTTTTCATGGATCAAGCAGTCTTTTTCTCTCCACTCCAAATCAGAATAAATATTTTACCAAGCCTGTTTGTGAACTCCAAATTCAATTGATTATTAATCTGATCAGGGTTAAAAAGTCTTTCTTATCCTGTCTCAAGTATTTTGCTATAAGTCACTCTGGGATCAAAATTCATATTAGTGCCAGGTTTGATGAAGGTTGAAAGTCCTTTAAAAGCCTCTGGAAGAGCAGAGTTAATTTATTTTTTTTCCTCAAGTCACATTCAAAGCTGGGATTTAATAGAGAAATGTACTAAGTCTTTTTCAATGCTCAGATTTAAAAATCTTCCTTTACCTAACTCAGGACCCACAAACTCCCCCTCTCTGATAAGTCTGATAGGAATAGAAGTTGAAAATTCTCTTTGATCCCAAGTCAAGCTGGACTGTGCACTACATTTGAAATGATAGCAATGAGATTGTTATAGGTCAATAGAGGCACAATGCATGTTATTTTCTGAGTGCATCACCTAATTTAAAATATTCTGAATCCATAGGCAAGCAAAGTCTCAGATTTATTAAAGTTTACATCATACTATTGACAGTAAGGAGAAGACTGTCTTTCCTTATAAAATTAAACTACAATTTAGACCTATAAATTATAATAGCATTTATAAAACAGTTTTGAGTCCTGCTTTAATATTGCTATGATAACAAATTTTGTTGTCATGCATGCATGTGTTTGCATAAGTGTGTCAGCATATTTGTGTATGTTTGATGAATGTTCATTGACATATGGTTGAGTTATGCTTTCACAAGGCTTCTGTTTGTATGTGCCATACATCTTAAAGAAGCAAAAGAATAAATATTCATTGTGAGAGATGTGAAATTATCAGTGATTTGCTGCCAGAGTTTGAAATTATATCTCATGTGTTGAAATAAATTTAATTTGTTTAAGAATTACAATAATATGTATATTTTACATATGGCATAATAATACCGACAGTTACACTTTTGCTTCTTGTTAAAAAGTGAGCTTACATAATGTTAAAAAGAAATATATTGATGGGTTCTTATTCAGATATGTTCTAAAATCAAGCAAAGCTTTCCAGAAAACTAACATTTTTCAATTTTATATTTTTCTAATTTTTTTAAAAACATGGTGTGATTATGTTTATACTAATGTAAGTGACTATTTTCTAACACAGTTTGCTTTAAGTCATTTTTGAGATCCTCTCACTCTCTGCCAGCAGGAAGAAACCTTGTGTTTATTGTCTTGATTGTTAGTTTTTGTTTTTGTGTTTGCAAATATGATTGTTTTATGTTTTTTATTTTTGTGTTTGTAATGTGATTGTTAGTTGCATGTTGGTGTGTTTGTAAATATTTTTAGTTGTATGTTGTGTATTTGTAAATTGTCAGTTATGTCTTTGCTCTGTTTTGACATTTTGTCCTCATGCTTTGTGCTTCTTTTTGACATTTGCTGTGTTTGGTGATGGGTCAATAGATATTAATTTTTGAAAGTTATTTTATGTGATTTAAACATGTAGAATCTATTATTAGCTGTTGTTTTGTGCAACATCTGCATTGTATTTTATGACAGTTATTTCCAATATGCATGCACATTTATTTGACAGTTATTTTATGAATGTTTATTCACATAATTGTGCATATGTATTTACAACACATACTTCTTATTTATGACGGTTATTTCAAATATTAATGTACATATTTATTTTTTTGACACTGCAAATATACACACACATATATTTAAGTATGCCAGTTATTTCAGATATGTATTCATGCTTATTTATGCTGGTGTCTCAAATAAGCATGCACATTTATTTATGATAATCGATCAATTAATTATGCATGGGGTGAGCATTAAACATATAGAGTCTGATGATAGCATTTGTTTTGTGCAGCAAATGATTTGTCTTTTTATGACATTTCAAATCTGCATGCACATGTTTCTGTATGACAACTATTACAAATAAATGTGCAGATGTTTATTTATTTATTTGATATATCCTTACAAGTATCATGTATGATTTTTTTTATTCTAAGGGTGTTTGTATATGTCCTTTTTGCACATATTTGCAAGTTTATTTTACAGTGTTAGTTATTTTGTAGTTCATGTTTAATTCTTTTTTATGAAAGACATAAGAGGTATGGATAAATTATGATTATTGCCATTTATTACAATATATAAAATTATTTAAAGCAAATCTTCACATCTTTTTATTCCAGCAGTAGATAGCTTGATTTTCTGCAACAAGTGATAGATCATAAGGGTACCCAAGAATTCAGTTTAGGTTTTCTGATAAAGAGATACAGTCAGTAAGTTCAAAAGCATCTAATGATTTGCAAGGTGTCATTCAGATAATGAAAGTGATTTAAGCTGAACTAAGAAGTTCTTGTGATTGTAGAAGAAACTGCACTACCAATAAGGAAATCAATTTTTTTTTAAAGGAGAGGTTAGGTAGAGTGGTGAATAGTACCGCCAATATTTTAAAATATTTTATTTAGACATGTGTGTGTCTCTGGGTTGGCCATAAAGATTAGCAAAGTGCACCACCAATACAAAAATGAATGTGTTTTTTTTATTTATTTGGGCATATGTGTGTCTGGATTGGCCAGAAAAGTTAGCACATCATGACATTTGAAAATGGACAGATAATTATATCTGACAGCCAAAAGGTTTCATTTTTTTTCTATACTAAAACTTTATCATATTGTGACTTATTGTGTCATTGATATAAATATCTGACATTTTAATATGTTTAAAATGTAATCTAATGTAAATATTATTGTAGAATAAGTTGTTTAATGATTTATAGGAACAGTTTTTATTATTTTGGTAGTTAAATATTTATTAATACAATAATACTTAATTTCTAATTTTGTTTGTCATATATATGTATTAAAAATATATATATATTCTATTTTGATATTTTAATTACATCATCTCTGATTTTTTTTTTTTAATTAAAAATTTCTAATCAACCAAAATGTTTTCATACATTTATAAATCTAAAAAAAGATATTTTAAAAATTAATTCATTAACCCTAAAGTAATGCAGTACATATAATTAAATCTGCTTAGTTATGATAAAAGCAATTGGAAAAAAACCCACCTTATTGAAACCTGTTTATTTAATTTGCAACAGAGCATACTATTATCAAAGAGACTATTTGCATTAATGTAATGTTAAGTATTAAACCATAAATAAAAACTAAGCTACAATCTATTAAGTATGAATTATTTATATCTTCCAGGACAGTTGCATTTTATTTCCTGTTGTTTTAAAATTATTGTTATTATAGATCACTTTGATTGAAAAATTAGTATTGTGTTAATTCATTATTGAAGTAGATGGAGATCCAGAGTGGTAGTATCCGGGTCATAAACATAGAGACAATACTGACGAACGACGATGATGGACGGCAGTCACGATAACAGATTTGACAACGCCTGGTTGCTGTTACATTGTCTTTATTTGCAGATAGACAAACTCTCTCACTCAAACCACACACGCTCTTTATATCCTATGGGAGCGGCCTTCCCTGAAACCCACGGTTCCAGAAAACAGAAATCTAGTGTGGAAAGGCTTCTAAAAATAACTTTTGTGTTTCTTTACTTACTTTCAACTATCAATTATAGCTATATGCCTAAAAAATACATAATAATTCAAATATACAGTGAAACTACTATAATTATACTTTAATATACAAATCTTTTCATATATATAATCTGAAGAATTAAACCCTTAATAAAATAAAATCTGTGTTGGCAGGCTTTAGGAAAAGCATTCACACACACATAAATTGCAAAATACACAAATACAATAACATTATTCATCACATAAAATACATCAATTAAAAATATAAACTATCTCCTTTCTAAATATATAAATATCAACTTCAATTACTAACTACCTAAAACAGTATATAACAATAAAAGCACACACTCTAACACAGCTAGCGCCAATATAGCGCGCGATTTGAAAAACAAAGGGAGTGGTCATAACCCATTTTACAACAGACAGCCGTGATCCTACTTGTAAAAGAAAAAGAAGCATGGGGATGCGGCTGTACACATACACACATGATGCTGACACACAAAAATACCAAAACTAACAGGGGCTACATTATAATAACTGGTTAAACTGATCACTGATCTAAAATATTACTTAGTTATTCATTTTAATAAATGTAATTAGGATAAGACAGTGGCATTTAATACAGTTCATATATCAAGTGAACTCTGAATTAATATGTGATTATTCATTTTGATAGGAACAAATCTGTTCACATTATTATTTAAATTAAATAGTTGCTCAGTATTTATACACTTAGATAGGAGTATTTATACACTTAGAAGTAAAATGATTGAATGTAACTAATTCAGTATGATAGATACTACTTTCAGAGGAATATTAATTCCCCATAAACTGTTTGTAATTTATGATGATAATAAACAAAATAATTAAATTTTATGACATCAGTTTATTACTGCAGTATATTCAGATTTTATTGACAGCATTTTCAGCATCAGATGCTAACAATTTATTATTTTTTCCCTCTTCATCTTTTCCTCACCTTTTCAGTGATCACTTAGAAATGAAAGAGATTATTCAATTTCAGAGAGATTCACAGAATATGATTTAGAAATAGAAAGTACAACAAAACACCCCAAATCCTATTATGGCTTAGCAAGTTGTATTCATTATTAATTTAGCTGCATTAAATTGGGACAAATTGTTATATGGTAAGAAACCTCTTCTGCTTTAAAATTGAATGTCTCCAATAATATAATTATTTGCTAAATCATATGCTGTTTTAGTTCAGATAAATATTATTTCACACATTCATAATTTTAAAATGAATTCACATGTTAATTCCTTGTGATGGTAATTCCCATACAGCATTTGCTAATCCTCACATGCGTGGGGTAGGTGGAATTCCAGGGCCAGGGTCAGGGCCAGGACAGTTAGGGCAAGGTGCACTTCAAGAAGGTTGGCAAGAATTATCCCTTCCCATGTATTTATCACCCTTTGGCTTCAAAACCTTTGTATTTACTCATGTGTGAAGCTTTTTCCCTTATACATTAACTTTAGAAAAGTATAACCAGCTTTTTGTTTTGAATAACTACTTGCTTTGTAAGAAACCTGCTGGATTATGGACATGAAGCTTTGATGATATTTAGCATACTTTGAAAACAGTGTGTAGTTTTTTTCAACTTTACACTTTGGTTGGTGGGGATTTTTTGTTTTCATTCTTGTAAAGTGTTCTTCAAAACAGTAACAGCACTGTATTCTGTTAGTGTTGTATTTCACATTTTGAAATTAACCATGCTTCTTGTCTAACACCTAATATTGGGTTTGTATTTATTTTTGGTGGCTGAAGGAGTTAAGTTAGTTTTGTAGATTTTTGCTTTTATATTTCATTGTTGCTGGCTGTAGGTGTCTTTTCCCCTTTGTCAGTATCTAGACTTTTATTGACACTTTTGTAGTTTTGCACTTTATTATTGGTGATGGTGGGACTTTTCCTTCACGTGTTTGGTCCAGCATTTGAACTTGTTTGTGGTGAGTTTTGAAATCCAGTCTTGTACTGTAGGTTTGACTGTATTTTTGTATTGGATTTGTCTTTTATTTACATGTAAACACTTGTTGTTTGCTTCCCTCTGTTTTTTTTAATTTAATCAAAATATTTTATCTTCTTGTTCTGATGAACACAATTTTATTGATATTGTTAATTTATGTTCTTCTTCAGTCTTCCAGCAAGGTTTAATATATTCAATGCTAATTTTATTTCAGAGCAGAATGAAACATTTGAAGAGCACATCACTGTGTTATTGTCTTAAATTCACCTAGTATTATGGTATTTGCATTGTATTTGGGCAAGCACCAAATCATGTACTAAGCCATCATAAGATAGACAAATAACAGAAATATAAATCCTTTAAGAAATGGATGGAGACTGTTATTTCATGCAAATTCATTCTGACTTGTATGCATGTCAGTTTTTGTCATTTTGTATTTTCTGCTTGATCTTTGAACTCTTTGATTAACAAGTTTCAATTTTGAATAATTCTACTACTGTGAATTCTCATATTTTTTAATTCTGATAACGTAAATTCTCATCCTCTGCATTCCTAAATATGATAAAATGGCATTATACTGGGCACTTTGATAAAATTATTTTTTAACATTGTATCATCACTCATTGGCTGTGATAGTGGTGCTGAAGTACATATACTGTTACATACACTATTGCATTAGTGTTTACAGATTAATTGACTGTAACAGAATTAGTAGATTATGCAGTACTATAGCCCAAATTATTTATTTACTTATTTCTTCCATATTAGGCACTAGTCAACATTTTCATAATGAGTGATATATATTGTGCTAATTTCAATACTTCATATTATGTTAGGAACTGTTATTGCTTCAATCTATGAAATGTTGGTTTATACCCTTTTTCTTTCTTTCTTTTTAATTTGTAAATCATGCTGATAATGTTGTCTGTTTCATGAATATTTACTATTCTGTAGATGTGTATCTTGTTATTGATAATTTAACAATGGTTCAGTGTAAATTTAATGAACCTAAAGTGAAAGGATTATCTGTATATATAATAAAATTGTTCTGTCTTTGTGTTTGAGTGGGATTAACTAAAAAACTACAGGATTGATTTTGATTGAACTGTTACTGTTATATGCCTTAGTGCCCTAGAATCAAGAGAGACTATACTTCATCATAGGGGAGCACACTAGTAGACCTAAAACAATGAAAATAGTCAAGTGCATAAAGAAGCTTACAAGTTCAAGTGAAGTGCTTAATTGCAGGCCATAGCTTTTTACATCATTCTGTGAAAGTGACTCTGCTGCCCAGGAAAACCAATTTCATAGAGGGTGAGGCACAGTGGGCTAAAAATAGCAATGTGCTCTGTAGGGGCTGCTTTCTCTTTTTCTCTCTTTTTCCCCTCATTCTCTCTCACTCTTTTCTTTATTTATCTGTTTTCTGTTTCTTTCTCACTCTCTCTCTTTTCTGTCTGTTTCTCTCTACAAACATGCCAACTCCCGTGAGCACAGAGAGTGGTAGTCTAGTCTGCTGGCCTTATGCCTGTGGTTTTAAAAAAATGCTACTGTACCTGACCACAATGGAAGCTAGCAGAAGAAAGCCAGATAATGTGCACATTAAATTTGAAACCAAATTTCAATCTGCCTTTAAAATAAAAATTGGCATATTAACACATAAGATTTCCATGATACTTATATCTATATAAAATACGTCTTTAGCATACTGTTTATGGTTCTTACCGTGTTTATAAAAGAGGTACTATAAAATAATTTGACTTTAAGAAGCAGATTTTGAAAACTAACATTTACATGAGCAAAGCTGGAGCAAATATCTAGATGTACATAAATTTATACTAATTTATTCTACTCTTATTGATGCAGATTTAATCCCAAGATGATTTCTTACCTTTTTTTTATCACTAAAAATGACCTGATCATTCCTTAACTTACATGTATGCTTGTATGCATTCACACACATGCACACATCACACACAGTTTACTGTTAGTTATATTGTGATAGATATGAATTCATTAGAAATAAGATCACATAATTTTTAATGATATACGTATACAACAAATCAGAATTAAATCTGTCATGAAATAAAGAGATAGATCTTTCTTTCTTTCTTTCTTTCTTTCTTTCTTTCTTTCTCTCTTTCTTTCTTTCTTTCTTTCTTTCTTTCTTTCTTTCTTTCTTTCTTTCTTTCTTTCTTTCTTTCTTTCTTTCTTTCTTTCTTTCTTTCTTTCTTTCTTTCTTTCTTTCTTTCTTTCTACATTCTTTCTACATTGTGAAGACAACAAACATTGTATTTAATCATTTTGAAAGCATCCGACGAGGAAGATGATTCTGGAAGTATACCAATATTGATGATTAATAATAGTTCAAGGAATACTTCTGCTGTAGAATCGTCTCAAGACAGTGAAGGTTTGCCAGAGTTGCCCTTAAGGCATCGCAAGAGTTATCTTTATTCCAAGTTCTGCATTTAATCTTTGCATGACAGAATGTACAATATGAAGTTTACTTTATCTGGATTATTTGAGGCATGTATTATTACAGTTAACATTCAGAATGGTATATTGCTTTGATCAACTTAAAGATAGTTTTGTAATCAAAATTTAAATTAAAAATTAAAATTTAAATTAACTGGTATGAGTAAATTTTCAGAATTTTTTTCCAACCACAACCAGTTCTTTAGTTCCCAGTTTCCCAGGCACTTTACACTATATCTTGAGACCAAACATACTCCTAAGAATGGTGGAGAGAAATAAAGAACTTTCCAGTGGTAATCTGTCTTTTGCCTTTTACTAGCCAGTCAAGTTTAGTATCATTGTTAGTTTTTTATATGAGTTATTCATTTTACTTGCTACAAAAAATAAAAAATAAAAAATTAAAGGCATTTGGCATTGTTTCCTTGTTTGTGGGTATTTCTGATGTTTATATTGTCCTGTCATCTAGTTCCAGTCATCTGGTCTGATAAGAGTTTTTAAATTTTGTTGGGCTAATGCCCAGCTATCTGTCTTTTGGTATGTTTTTATGACATAAAGCCACATAAGTTATTGGCTATAATAATTATTATTATTTAATCATCCATAACTAATTAGAGAGATAATTAAGGTCAATGTACATAACCTTTTCAATATGGCAGCTGTTGCTGGTACATATTCACAATCAAGCAGTTTGCAAAAAGTCACTCTCTTTCTTATTTAGGTGTTGGTCCAATGTATCCCTTCTAGGCATATTACACAACTGTATGTTAATAGTTTGAATAAATGCTATCAGTTAATGGACTACATTGGTTAGACTGGTAAATAATTCCTGTAGATTTTATTCATTTGAATTTATTTTCTTGAATTGCATTTTTTGAACAGATGCTTTATATTTTCCACAGAGACAACACTTTGAGTGCAGTGATGAACATATATGAAAATATAATAACTGCTTAGCAGTTGTTAGTTGTTAGAAAGTCCCTGAATTCGGCTGCAAATTTGATTGCACTAGCAAACTTTAAGGCAAGTTCAGTTTTTCCACGAAGGCTCATAGGAAGTAGAAAATCAGAGCTACTTCAGACTGTCTAGCTTTGGATGGACAGACTGATAAGAAGCAGTCATGTCTCTCCTTCAAAACTTGTCTTTGTCAATCAGATGTGCACACCAGTTTTAATCTAGCCCCAGGTTTGCTTTGGTTTCTTGCTTTTCTAATTGGTTGTGTGCAGTTTGTCTATCAGTCGGACTCTAAATCTATATCTAATAGTGCATTAGGTTTGGTCCATTTCAGATGTCTGTGTCCTAGTTTTGGTGGATTTGTAAGCCGTTTAGTTTGTTTGGAATAACAACATAGTCACTGCTATTAAGGAATGCAGATAGTTGTTATTAGTTATTACAGTTAGATGTGTAATATTTGTCCTCAGACGTGGATATTTTTTGCTTATTTTAAACCCATAGAAAGACTCATAATACTTTACTAGCCAACAGTCCTCAACAGTTCTGCCATTGCTTTAGCTTCGTGATGAGGAATACTTGGTTTTAGACTTATGGTTGTGTGTTATGTCCTCCTAGCTCAATGACACATAGAAGCTAGCTTTATAGCTATGAATACATCACATTGTAACACAGTCACTATGTGATTTTGTTTCCTTTTGGACTCTTATGGTTACATTTTACACCCAGATGGTTTACTGATACTTAGGCATAATCTCCCTGCTGCATAACTACATATTTACTTAAAATAGTCAGTCAATCTATATTTTAGCCCCTTTAACTCAGTCAAATCAGAATCAGTTAATTATCAGGACATTTTCTTGGATCCTTAACATATTGACCCAAACAGAACTAAGAGCATCTAAGTACAATAGGTCCAGTGTGCCTCTTTCTGTTTTTAAACTGTTGAATATATTTCCTGGTTATGATTAGCCATCAGTAATTCCTATAAATATACTCAAATATCTGTGCCTTGTCTCAGCGAGGACTCGTGAGATCAAAGCCTATCTTAACCAGCTCAGCATTGTGAAGGAATGTAGTTTTAAAGGACATTATTCAGTCTGTAGTTTGGGATTACCCTTCTACATTTGTTAAATTCTATTTTTGAGGCACATATTTATAACTTCAGGGCTCATCACATTTGCTCACATCCTCCATATCTCCATGTTTTACAAGGTGGTTACATCTCCCACTGCCTTCCAGCAATTGGAAGGATGCATTGTACTCTTAACTGTCGTTAGGATGATTACATCATTTATCAGTTGTGAGAACTCAAAGCAGTAACATTCCCACCAGTAGTTGTATGAGTGAAAAAATTAGTTTGTGAGTTTTCTGGTATAGTACCAGATGTCTGCTCATATAGAACTTTCCAGTTTCTGCATCAATTTAATTTGCATCAATACCTCTATAAGCACCCACCACCCATGCTCATTTTATTTGCTTCTTAATTTACTAATTCTAAAAGACTGGTTTCACTCAGAATTCCTGTTCATTGGAAAGTTCTGTACTTTTGTTTGTGTCTCCAAGAGGTATTGTGTAACCCTTAAGGTGCAGAGGCCAGACAGGGACTCCATCTGTTTATGGTCATCTGGTAAGAACTGCAGAATGAAAATAAAAATAAAAATAATTAAACTAATTTTACAGAAGAAAACCACACTTTTTATTGTGTGGTTGAAGAATGGTTTTTTTCCCTTCTAAAATTTAGATAAACTTTTATATAATTACTTGTTTTTTTTTCTTCTAAATATTGTGTTTAAGAGACTTTTTAGCTTTGTGTACTTTTGTTTGCTTTTTGTGTGTGTGTTTTCTTTCTATGATTTTTTAGTTGCTTGGTTTTCTTAAATTTTTTTATTCAGTTGTCTTTGCATTTAGTTATTTTAAACTATATTTTATCTAATATATTTTACTCTAAATGATTTTCATAATTTTTATTTCCTTGTTTATATGTACATAACTTTTCTGTTGTTTTGTAACATGCATAAGTAGGCACTTGTGTGAATTTAGTTTTGTTTGTTGTTTTTCTTCTCTTCTTATGCATTTGTTTTCAATAGATCATTTAATCATACTGTTGATTAGATTACAGTCATTCCTTTTATTAAAATTCCATTGAACTTGATTTATATTTTTAATTATTATTTTTAAACAAATTTTCATGTATATTATTATAAAATTTAAAGAGTGTGTATTATGTGTGTGTGTGTGTGTGTGTGTGTGTGTGTGTGTGTGTGTGTGTGTGTGTGTGTGTGCATTATCAATAGTAAATGGAATATTATTAATTAATATAAAAGTTTTTGTCCTGACTTTGATTTTGGATTTTTATAATAAAATAAATTATATATTTAAATTGGCATATAATATTGCTTGAATTTTTGTTTTAATTTTCAATTTATTAAGCATTTTTGTATATCAATAACCAGACTTGGTTTTTCAAAAGCATTTTACATTGTATTAAACATTTGCAAAACCCCCTTACCAGAAGAAACAGATGTAGAAAATTCTGAAGATGAACCAAGCACCTCAAAAGCACAACCGACTAGCGTTAAGAAAAAACCAAAGATATCACATCAGGAAGTGAAAGGCAAGAGTTATCTTTCAACCAGTTTTCTTCATTAAGTCATAGATTGCAACATGTGGAAATACAAATATTGAAGGCAGAGTCTTCTTCATTATTAAAGCATGCCTTGATCTGTTTGCTTGAAAATGGTTCTTTGCTAAGGAAATCTTTATGATTGTTCATCAGAGCTGGCAACACAGTTCGTTTAATCTTTTTATTTCCCTTTCCTTTGACATGATTATATAGATTACTTTATTCTCCTCAAAAGTATTTTGTTTTTATTTGAAATTTTTTGTGAGGATTGTTGTTCTATTACCAGAATTTAGGCATTGTTGTTTGAATGTTAGGATTTGTTTTATGTTGGTCATATTTGGTTGGGTTTTGTTTTCTTGTTATTCAGACTTAATTTGCATTTTTTTAAAAATACAAATTGTTTGTGATGTACTATACTAGAAATAGTTTTCATTCTTTTTATTTCCTTATCTTTTCTTTAATTTAAACATTTTTGTTTGTGTTTTTTTGTTTTCTTTGATTCTCTTTGCATAGCTATAGATTCATGCACCACACTCACACACACACACATCTGTAGATGTACAGATAAACATTAATTTATGTAGAATGAATCACACTGATTATTTTATCATAGATTCATTTAAAAAAAATAATTTCTTGTTAAAATTATTTTGTATTATCAAAAATGTAATTATTTTTTTTTAAATTTTAAATTTTGTTTTAGTAAAAAATATGTAAAAGAAGTTATTTTCTTGACAAAAAGCCTTGTGTCATTGATTACTTTTTGAAAGCATAATATACTGGTTTGTTAATTTTTTAAATAAAATATATAAATATATATATATATATATTAAGCCATTGCGTTAATTTTGAAAGAAATTAAAATATGAAAATTGTCTTAATACCTTCATTCTCTGCCATTTTGTTCAGAATAATGATGGGGAAGATATTATCTTCATGATTAAATTTATATAAATTACCCTGAACTTGCTTTGTTCAAGTATAGCGTTATTCAATTATTTATATTTGTGACATCTCTGTGGGCACCCTTCACTTGTTATGATTATTATTTATTTATTAATAACACATAACTAATTACAAGTGATTGAGAATCTTAACTTATTAATAATTCTCCCACAAGATCATACTGTCTCTCACTTGACGGATTATAAGGGTGTCATAAAACTCTACTCTTTACACAATAATAAGATAGACATGTTACTGTTACATAATGTTCTGCAGGTGGACACTTCTTACTAAAGGAGTAATAAAAATCTGTCTTTTATTTTATAATTAATGAGCCCCCATCCACCCACTATTAATCCAACATAATTTTTAACATATGTGCAAGAAGGTTAATAAATTTAACAATAAATTTATAAAAGTTAACAATCAAATATACAACATATATAGCATCAGAAGAGTGGTGACATTTACATCACTTCACAGCAATGTTCGATTAACGCTAGACATCATTCAGTTTATCATAGCATAGACATCAGTAGTCAAAATAACATATATATATAATCAAATTCATGGATATAATTCATCACAGAAATGAGAGTGGACTTCTAGAGAGATAATTAAAGTCGATGTACATAAACTTTACAATGATGGCCACTGTCACTAGCATGTGTCACAAGCATGCAGTTTGCAACAAGTCACTGTCTTTCTTATTTAGAGGACAATCTCTTCTAGGCACATTACACAACTGTTCCAGAATCTTTGAAGTGCTCACAAAGCACACCATAGAGAATCGTCCAGAACTTTGCATGCACTATCAAAAGCACATCATGTGGAGTGTTCTAGAATCTTCATGTGCACTACTGAACACACCATGAGAAATGTTCAAAATAATCTTCATGAATTCTTGAGACCAAACTAAAGCCTAAATTGTTGCCATATTGGCTCTTGAATGGAAATCACAAGAATCAACTTACAGCAACATGTATACTGATAAGTACGATGATAACATTTGCATACACACACCAACGTGATCTGGTAGAGTACAGTAGTCACTGTGGTTTGAAGCAGATCAAAAGCATCAAAGAAAAAAAGGTGCACTCCACTCTGCAAAAGTCAAATTAAGGGCGGTGCTAAATTTCAGGCATATTTAATCTCTAAACTCTTTTCTCCTTTACAAATATTCTCATCTTACAAATCCTGCAACAATATTCATTAGCCCAAATTACACACCACATAAGAAATATAGCATCAATAAAAATTCACAAATATAATGTACAACATAATCGAATTAGTGAAAATAGGAGTAACAGTTCAATTACATAAAACATTCTCCAATTCAAATCATAGACCAATAGCTAACATGTAAATATTTCTAAGCCCATTCTTTCTTTATCAGTCAGTTAACTTACCTTAAGCTAACGGGACTCGAGATATGTCAAAATCAAATGGTTAGAAAGTAGACTTTCTTCTTCTTCAAAGAAACAACCTTTTGATCTGTTCCTATTGGTTGAAGTTGTTATGAACAAGTGTGAGACTATTAGTCAGAAAAACTCATCCAATTGGAACTGGTTTGGATTGCATCAGCAAGTTCTAGCATATTCTCCACCTGAGTTGTTTACTCCAACTCTGACACTTAAAAATATCATCATAAGCAGTGCACAAGGTCATATTAATTTGTCATTTAACAATTTATATAACAATTAAGTTTAGAAATAGGGATAGACAAATTACCTTACCCACAATATTTTATCAGTTTATGTTTAAAACAGTATATATTAAAATGCTGAAAAAGTCTCCAAAAGTAAGAAAATAAAATGGATTAATATTTTAGTTTCAAAACATTGTAGTGAGTGAGAAATTGTACTTTTGCATGGGCATTTAAGACTTTGATTTTAATATTTGTACACTACCAGAGTTAGGCCGACTAGTTCTAAGTAAAAACTCAAAGAAATCAAGTCAAGAAGATTAAGGTTTGCAATCATGCTGGTTAATTTATTTAAAGCATTCCACCCCCCACCCCCAACCCCTCACCCCACCCACCCAAGAAAATAGTGATATTTTGGTAAAATATTTTATTATTAATTAGCTTATGTTTTATTGTTACCTTAGTAATTTCAAAGTGAAAAAAAAAGTTAAATAAGTTTTTCTATAAAATCAAATAACCTTTGTCATTGATTATATTTTGAAAGCATAAAATATTTTGTTATTTACTGCTTTAATTTTTAAAAAACTGAACATGTGAACATTGCCTTAATTCCATCAAAATTAATGATGGGAAAGATATGGTCATGTTGAGGGTTTGTAAGATTTATCATGACTCTTTTATAGTTATAAGTTTATTTTTGTTAAAAACCAATAATACTAAATGGATATAAAATACTGAAAAATGTCTAAAACATAAAAATATAATGTTTTAATAACATCAAACTGAAGAGGGTAACATTAAAGATAAGAAACACTGTAGTGAATCTGAAACTGTACCTTTATTTGTGTTTGAAAGACTTTTAATATTGTATTTAATATTTGTGCACTACCAGGACTTCAGGAGTCTAAAGAATTACCAGACACTTCTAAGCAAAGACTTGGAGTTAGGCCATCTAGTTCTAGGACAAACACTAACAAATCAAGTAAAGATGATGAAGGTTTGCAAACATGCTGGTTAATTTATTCAAAGCATCCCCCTCCAAAACCCCAGAAAAAATAATAATATGTTGGTAGAATTATCTTTTATTATTAATTAGCTTTATATTTAGCAAGATGTTTTATTGTTATCTTAGTAATTTTATTGAAAATATTTCTTTGTTTCTGTTTCAGTAAAAAAAAATGTTAAATATGTTTTTCTATAAAATCAAATAACCTTTGTCATTGATTATATTTTGAAAGCATAAAATATTTTGTTAAACTTTACTGCTTTAATTTTTAAAAACTGTACATATGAACATTACCTTAATTCCATCACTGCCATGAACATAACATTCTTGTTCATCAAAATTAATGATGGGAGAGATATATGTGGTCATGTTGAGGATGTAGGATTTATCATGACTTATTTATAGTCTATGAATTTATTTATGTTAAAATCCAATAATATTAAATGGATATAAAATACTTGAAAAAAATCTTTAAAAATGAAAAAAAAGTGTTTTAATAGCATCAAACTGAAGAGAGTAACATTAAAGATAAGAAACACTGTAGTGAATCTCAAACTGTACCTTTGTTTGAGCTTGAAAAGACTTTTAATATTGTATTTAATATTTGTGCACTACTACAAGACAAGGAATCTGATGATGCACAAGACAAGGAATCTGATGATGCACAAGGCCATTCTAAGCACAAACTTGGTGTTAAACTATCTAAGAAATCAAGACAAGAAGATAAAGGTTTGCAGTCATGCTGATTTTTATTCAAAGTGTAGTTTCCACCACCACCACCCCAATCCCCTCCAAAATATTTCTGAGTAAAATTATTTTGTATTATTAATAAGTTTTATCATTATCATGATTTTTTAAATTATTGCATTGTATTAATTTTTGTTTGTTTGCTTCAGTAAATTATAGTTAAAGAAGTAAGAAGTTATTCTATAAATATATATGTTACTGGTTAAACATGTATTTTGAAAACATAAAGTATTATTGTTAGGGAGGGTTTTTTTTTTTTATAACTATGTATGTGTAATCATTGTTTTAATTTTTAAAAAATAATCCTGAACAAGTGAATATCACCTTAATACCTTAATTGCATTGAACATGTTCATCAGATAATCATGGTGAAATTTAAGACTACATAATTCATCATTATATAATTTGTTCAGTTATTTATGTTTATAAGGTAATTTCTATTTTCAACAAATATCAGTATAAAATGCAAAAAGAAAATCTCTAAAATGTAAGAAAAAAGAATGTTTTAATAGCCTCAACAGAAGATTTGAAACAGTGTAGTAAATCTGACAATAGTCTTGCATGTATTTTAAAGTCTTGCAATCTTGTAAAATTTGCAATATGGGTTTTAAAGTCTTGTAATTTTGTATTTAACATTTGCACACTACCTTTTTAAAGTCTTGTAATTTTGTATTTAACATTTGCACACTGCCAGAAAATGAGCCTGATGAATCACATATAAAGCACAGACTTATGCCCTCTATGGCTAGGACCAAAAAGCTGTCATGTCCAGAAAAACAAGGTTGGCAAGAGTTGTCCTTTAAACATCATTGATTCATTTTCCCTCGTTTTGCATCAAGTTTTTTTGGAAACTGGCATGTCAGAATGTTAATTGTTTGATTTATCTTATTTATTTAATGAATATCTTGCTACACTTTGCATGTAGAATGTTGCTTTACTTTGACCATCTCCAGGAATGCTCCACAGAGTTTTACAAGTGCAGCATTTACTTGATGTAAATTATGTTATTGCATGTCTGACTTTCAAAATGAAAAAAATGTATAATCTCCCCCCCCCCCCCCCCCCCCCCCCCCCGTAAAAATATTTAAAAAAATTTAATCAGTTAATTTTTGAATTACATTATGTTAGCACTAGTTGTTTGTTATGGTTTTGTCATTGTAGTTTATTAATTTTATTAATTTGCATTTTTCACTTTTGTGATGCATAGTTCAGTTTTGAAGGGGCTGTGCTTCTGGTTTTTCTCTGCTGAAATCTAGTAGATATGAATTTTAAGATATAAATGGTTCATCCCCTTCTGTGTTTTTTTGCTTCTTTAAAAATTGAAAATTGTAAATTCTTTTGTTTTCACTAGATATCTATAGATTCGTTGAAGAATTCTTATGCATTTAGTCATGTATTTTCTTTCATTCTGAGCATTATGATTATACTTTTCAATTTCATATTATTTTACATCTTTCATTAATTATATCTTTCCATAGTTAATTATATTTTTACCTGAATTTTAAAATTTGTTTTGGTTGTAATAATCACAGTTACATGCATTTATTTAGTGAAATAAAATTTTTGAAGTTATATTCTTTTGGAAAATCATACAATGCATATTTGTTTTTAAGGAGTATATATATATTTGTTGTCTCAAATTTGAAGATGTTAAAGATTGCATTTAAATCTACAGTCATTGCTCAGAATTTGAAAATATTAAAATGTGTTAAATATATGAGTCTTTACAAAAGTTCCCCCCCCCCCCCACCAAACCTAAGTTTTGTACTAAACTTTTACCTTTGATGATCAGATGAAAAGGTTGATCCTGGCATCAGGCCATCCAGCGCTCGGATAGCTTCACTGGAACAGAGAGGTTGGCAAGAATTGTGTTTAAGTCATTTAAAGAGTTATTGTTTATCTCATGCCCTTCATTCTGTCCCTGGGCAATATCATGTGAAGTGAATATAGTTTGTGATGTCTGATTCTGCATAATTATTAATGTAATAATGAAGTTGAGATATAGAATGATGTTAAGTTTTAATCATTATTGTTTGTTAATCAAGTTGTATGATATCTGAACAACTTTTGCTTGTTTTTGTTTTAATTTCTCTTTTTGTTGTTGACTTTAGAAATTAAATCTCTCAACCTCGTGATCTTTTAAAAAAGGCATGTTAATTTAACAGCTTTTAAAAGTTAATATTGTGTTTAATGTACCTAATGACACACAAGTCAGTAATTAATTTCTTGCATTTTCAATCTTTTGGGTTTTCTATTGAAAATGTTTGATTTTCTTTGGATATGCATATAATGTGTGTGTGTGTGTGTGTGTGTGTGTGCATGCATTCGTTATGTCATTTTTATTTTTATTAAAACAATATGCTTACATATAAGGTCTTCATATTTGTTTTTTTATTCTTAACAACTATTTATTCCTGTTCAATTTATATATTAAGTGATTCATAATGTACAGTATATTTATAATAATTTTTTATGTTAATTCCATTCAGATCCTCACTCTTCTTGTGAATTATTTTAAATATTAATTATGTTTTTCCTAAAAATCTATTTTGATTTTAACTTGCTAATGAAATTGAAAGATATTATATTACTTAAAAAGTATATTGTTACATTTTAAAATGTTTCCTAAACACTAGAACATCCCATCAGTTGGGGTTCTTAATTTTTTTATTATTTGCAAGTTGCATGATGTTTTCTTTATTTAGTCTCTATTTTATTTCTCTCTTTTTGTCTCTTTTCTCTTTTTTGTCTCTTTTTTTTTTTGTCTATATTTTTATCTCTTTTCTTTTTGTCTCTTTTTTGTCTCTTTTTTTTGTCTGTGTTTTAAATAACTGGATGGAAATTTCTATTTTTACTAATTAAAGTTCTTGAGAAATATAGTTAACAGACTGATTTTAGTTTCATCATGTTCCAAATGTTATTTTTGAACATGTAATCATTGGTTTGAATTTAGAAGTCTTATGCAGAGTTCATACAATGTATACACAACATTAAATATTATATGTAACATTCACAAACCATTATTAGATGAGTCAGCAGATCTGCAATCCAGTGTTAAGCAGAACTTTGGACTTAAAAAATCTTCTAGTACTTCCAGGAAATCTTCTAAACTTTTGTATCAAGATTTGGCAAGAGTTATTTTATGTACTTTTGTGTAAAATATACCACAAGTTTTATATTAAGTTTTTGAGAAACTAGCATATTAAAATATACTATAGGAAGTATGAAGTTTAATTCATTTTGTGCATGTAATATATAAATATAAATGCAACTTATTGTATGTTTTGGGTATTGTCATTGTTGTTAATCAAGGGTTATAATAGCTTTTAATAGTTACCCTTTTAATAGTTATTTATTTACTTTATGTTGGAACAAAATTATTTTCAATTGCATTTCGTTAAAATTTTTCCATCATTGTAGTGAGATGATATCTCACTATTTATGTTAATACTTTTAAAATTTCATTCAAATGAAATATTTTGTTTTGCTGTATTGAGATATTTCTTAATGCTTAGGGTATTGTCATTGTTGTTACTCAATGATAGTGAATTTAAATTTTTTTTTAATATTGCAACACAATTGTTTTATTTGTACATGTGTTTTGTTGAGATTTTCCCTTCATTAGTCAGATGGTATCTTATATCACTAGTTATGTTAATATTTTTAAAACTGCATTTGTTGTTTTGCAAAATCTTTGTTGTTTTGCATGTAGATATTACTGGTTGTTGCTATTTGTTTAATAATCAGTATTTGTAAGTAGGTGGTACAGTATTATTTGTATCAATTGCCTCACAACCTTTGTTGAACTACATAGCTGACTTACATCCCTTAGGGAGCAATTTCTAAATGAAATGTTGCTAAAGAAACAAGGGAGAGTAATGCTGTATTGATCATTGTTTAATTATCTTTTCATTTCAAAGATTTTGTAGTTTTCATTTCACCATTTATCTACACTCTCTTCTTTAATTATTTAATTTGTGAAAAATATATTGACAGTGTGTACTTTAGTGATAGGATTATTAAATTTTTATATTTATTTTAAAATCATTAATTGTTTTGTAGTTGATGTGATTCTCAGAGTCCTTTTATTATTTGCTTTTAATTTCTGTTGTAATTATATTATATAATATGAATTAATTATATTAACTCCACGACGATATCTTTTTCTCATAATATATAAATTTTGTTTTTGCGTTTTTTTCTTAGTAATAAATTGTGTAGTATCTCTTTTTACATTAATAAAACATTTGTAACATTTAAAATTATTTTTTATTTTAATGTATTACTGATAAACAAATATGGGATGCCCATTTATGGAGTAACTATTTAAGTGCTGTAATTTTGCAAACAGGATTGTTGAATTTAATATTTAAAAATGTTCACTTCTTTTTTTAATTGAAACTTGCAGTTCATACTTTATTTCTGAAGACATTAAAATAAAAGTAAGTTATTTTTAACATTTGTAAATTAGCAGATAAAGAGTTTGAAGATATGGCACAATCAACAACTAGAAAAAAAAGTTCCAGGACATTTAAGAAGTTAAGCCAGGAACTAGGTTGGCAATTTATCTTTTAGACTTTTGCAAAAGTTAACCCTTCATTTGGTTAAATTCTACCTTCAGGTTATTTTAAACTTTTCCAAATATAGCACTATATAAAATCTGAAGGTTTTTCCTTTTTTTTTTTTTTTTTTTTTTTGCATGTTGCATGAAGAAGAATATTATTTTATTTGACTTTTATTGATCAATTTTTATATAGTAGTAATTACAGGTTGCATATAAGTGGTTACTGTTTATTGTTTACTCTTACTCTGCATGTTTGTTGGATTTTATTTGGAATTGCATTTGTTGCATTTCATGTAGAAATTAATACTGATGCAAATTTTTTTAAAAATCATATTTAATTTCAATTATTACCCATGCATTTAATTATTTTTATGTATTTTATAAAGTTTTCATGTGTGCACTATCTATAATTATATATATATATATATATTTTAACATCACTTGAATTTTTCAACTGCTTTTGACTGTGTTTATTGCTTTAATTAATTCCATGAAAGTTAACAGTTAGACACCTTTTTAAATGATGAAAAAATAGATAATACATGTACTTGGAAATATTGCCTGGCCAATTGTAAATGAAAGTCAGTCATACTATAATGCTTTTTTGATTAAAAACACATAAATATAAATCACTTATTTTAACCTTTCTTTAAATTTATATGAAATCAGTTGCTCATTTTGTTAGAATTCCACTTCTGTAAAAAATAAATGAGCTTACTTAAGCCTCTTCCTTGATTACCCTTTCTTATTCTTTATTTTATTTCTTAAAAATTCCATTATATGTACTAAATCAAACAAAATAGAAGTTGTTGTATTGAAACACAAAAGAAACTTTTGTATATGCTAAATATGAATTTAAAATGAACAACACATTTTTAAAGATTTTGATATATTTGGTATATGCATTCACAGCAGTAAGATTTTGTTATAATGGATATATTCTTTCATATCAGTAAGATTTTGTAATAATAGGTATATTCACTCACATTAATAAAATCTTTATATGTTGTAACTCTTGGAAAACTAACTCACATTTGTTTCTCCCTTAGTGATTATCACTTAGATTATTAGCCGAAGCCTGTTTTCTTTCACACTCAGTATTCTTCTTGAAAATGAGCTTGCTTATATTGAAGAAAATTATTCACATTTTTCACAAAAGTATTCACATTTCTCCTTCAAGTTGGGTGCCTGTTATATTGTTGGTTGACAGTTCATAATTAGTTTACAATTTTCAGAAAGCAGGAGTACTACCTTAGTATATGGGGTTTTCAACATTAGAACTGCACAGTGTCAGTAGTTCTCTTCCTACACTACTTAGGAAACTGAAATATATTTAATTTGATTGCAACAGATCCATGTTGAATGTTTTTAACAAAGTCATCTCTTACTTTGTTTTCATTGATTGTAAGCACAAGTTTAAATTTGTGTCTTAGTTTTCAAAGTAATATCCAGTCTGGAATGTACTTTGTTGTCTTTCTGAGTAAAATTTAAATTAAACAATTTCTGATTAGCCATTGAGAAATTCATATAAAATCTATCTGCAAATAATGTGTTCATTTAAAAATAAAGTTAACTTTTTGTAGAGTGAGTATATAATCTATTGGCATAAAGATAAAGAACACTTTTTGTATACATATTAAGTTAAATTAAGAAAACATCTTGTATAGACATTAAGTTAAATTAAGAAAACTTCTTGTATAGACTCTAAGTTAAATTAAGAAAACTTCTTGTATAGACATTAAGTTAATTTAATAAAACTTCTTGTATAGACATTAAGTTAAATTAAGAAAACTTCTTGTATAGAAATTAAGTTAAATTAAGAAAAGTTCTTGTACAGATGTTAATTAAAAGAAAGCTTCTTGTACAGATATTAAGTTAGAAAAAAGAAAACTTCATGTAATCAGGACACAAACCTTAACCATAAAGTGAAGTTCTCACAGAATCTCACAGAATGCATTTCATATATATTAGAATGAATTTAATCCATAGAAATTCTTGTACAGTCATAAAGTGAGCCATCCAGAGAAAAAGCCTTAAACATGTATGTTAAATGTTATTTTTTTTCCCTTCTGATCACTATTATTATTAAGCTTAAGTATTATGTGTTTAATACTATTGAAAAATACTACTTATGTATTGCACAAGTAAAAAAAAATATACATACTTTGCTGGGTACAAATAATTAACAAAATATTATACTAGGAACAAACAATAGGCAAATTGTTTTGCCTGATACAATAACATATATTCTTAGTTTCAGTTGAATAAACTTCTATATAAAAATGCTATCCAATCACACATTTCTTTTATTATTTATGCCTAGTAAAATATTGTTTGCTATTTGTGCCTAGCACAACATTGTTTATTTATATCTCACTAAGCATTGTGTTTATTATTTGTACTTTGTGTTTATTATTTATGCCTAGTAAAATACTGTGTTTATTATTTGTACCTTGCTAATAACTGAGTTTGTTATTTGTACCTTGCTAAACAGTGTGTTTATTATTTGTACCTCACTAAATATTGTTTTTATTAGTTGTACCTCACTTAACATTGTGTTTATTAGTTGTACCTCACTAAATATTGTGTTTATTTTTTTGTATCTTGCTAAACAATGTTTATTATTTGTAAGTTGCTAAACATTGTTTTTAATATTTGTTACTTGCTAAACATTGTGTTTTTTATTTGTGCCTCACTAAATATTGTGTTTATTAGTTGTACCTCATTTAACATTGTGTTTATCATTGGTGAGAAGAACCAGGATCTTCTAGTTCGGAAAGTCCTCGTTTCCGAGTCAGCATCAGATTCATGGACAGTAAAAAGTCTCTCACTGATCAAGGTTATCAATAATTATTGTTAAAATGAAAAGTTAATGTTGGAAAATGTTTTTGTTATGTATTAAAATGACTGAGCTCATTGTTCTTTGCCCTTAGAGATTTTATACTTTTTGCTTCAGACATTTTTGTTATTTTTAATGCAAGTTACAAGAATGATTTTCATTTTTCTTTGTTTATTTTTGAATTTCTTTTAAAACGTGAGACAAAAATATTTGAAGTAGATATTTAAAATTAATTGTGAGGGAAGAAAAAGATTTTGTGCATAAGATTTCATTTTTTCTTGTGTTGGTTTATTACTTTTGGAGGGAATTTGTTCTCTAGTCTAAACATTTTAATAACTATTTATAATTTCCATTTGTTGAATAATTAATTATTTTTTAAAATATTCTTTTGCATATAAATAAAATAGGTGGTTAAGGTGATGGTGGTACATATGGCTGTTTGTTTGGGTAGGATTGTTTAATTTTTGTAGTTAGTATAGTGTGTATTTTGTACTGCTAAATGGATGTAATTTCTACAGATCTACCAAAAATTGTGTACTTCTAATTGTCTTTATTTTTCAACACAGTTCACATACATTAATTGATTAGGTGTCTTTTGATGCCCAAGATTTGAGAATTTGAAATCTATGTAAGAACATTTTCATGTGCATCCTGTGTCTTTAATGACTGCTGGGTTATTGTTTAAACATTGATGAAATGAACAATAAAAGACAATGCACTTATCATTGTCAACCTCAAGTTAGTGCCCAATGACACTGAATTTTGTAGAGAACCATTGTTAGGTCTTCTTGAATAATGTTGAAAGTGATGATATATTAAATGATGTTGTTGGGACAACCATTTTACAGATCTGTCTGATTATCCATAATTGATTCATAATTGATACACAGCTGTATTTTCAGGCGTATAAAGGACTTAGGTCAGTCATCAATTGCATTCTTTAGTTCTTAGCACAGGACCTTCTTCTTTTCACCACCAGTCATGGTGGACCTTGTCAGCAGTCAGATTTCATTCTGAACTTAAAAGTTGCACCAGAGCAGTGGTACTAGTTTAATAAAAATGTTTCACATAAAATACCCACTATTCAGTAGTGTACACCACATTTGCCTGTAAAGTCTTATCACCTCTGTTACTTGTAATGGCATAATGCAAACCCATAACTCAGGCATTGTATTATTGCTACCAAATTCATCATATAAGTGAAATGTGTCAACAAAAAAAATACTCTATGCTTTGAAGTCCATATATAGTTATCATTTCTGTAGATATAATTTACCAAGGCTTAACTATTTCTGGTTGCCCAAAGATTTTATCTTGGTGCATTTCCCAAATCAATTACCAGGGTTGTTGAAGTAGGTTTTTGGTGCCTGAGTTTGGAAAATGGTACCTTAATTTGGTATCAGTTTAACTACATATTACCTATGAATTATAATACCTTGTCAGCTGCTTGCAACACTTTGTCTCTCCACAAATCTACTTTCAACAGATTCATTATAGAAAATGTGTGGTCCAGAGAAAACTCATAATTATATATATTTTTTTAACTATATAAATAATTGACTGTAAAAAGAAGCAGGATATACAGCAGTATCATTTATAAAGCATCAGAATACATCTTTGTGCATGTAATACTGTTACGAGTCTGATAAAATCTGTGTCATGACTTCTTAACCCACTTGCTGTTTTTCAAAAATCAAATTTTGAAAATTCCTTTGTTAAAGTTCTCCCATGATACATCAGTATCGAGAAGCTTCTAGCAAAGAGTTCAGGACGTTATGTAACTTTAGGCCATTGTCCAGCTTCTCGAACCGACTACATACCACGTGACCCGTCACGTGACACGTTCTATGCGTTTTGATAAATACAGTATCGCGCGCCAAATTCTTCACTCCGAAATCCAGAATGGCAACAGTCATACCGTCTACCTGTACAGCCGCATATTCGTCGAGTCGATAGAGGAAAAAGCCCGCCGTTATTTGTTTGAAGGTAACACGTCCGCTTCCCGCAAATGTATTGCATTTATTAATTGTATCTTGCATTTTGAACCATGTATGTAATTTTGTGCTATTTGTTGCTACTTTAGCCTAAGCACGTGTTCGCTTGTAAATGACAAAACCTATAAGTTATTTATATAAATCATTGTAACTCTTTTTCATTGTAACTTTAATTTATATAACTTTAAATTCACTAGTGCCAGGAGCGTCTGTGCATGACATGAATTTCCTTTGTAATTCAAATTATTGCGTGTAATTTTAATGTTAAATTGTGAAGCGCTTTGCTTGATTTGAATTGTTCCTTTGTATGAATTCTAAATTTTAATGTTGTAAATATTTGGTAATTCGTACGTCATGTACTGTTAAATGTAACATACGTGAGATCATTTATATCTTCAAATATAAATTGTAAACGACGCGTTAGTCGAATTTCTAACTCAGTGCATTTAAATACGAATCGTGCTTAGGTTGGCGAACGTAAAACGCAGAACGATCATGGAAACATTCTTTGTCTTCAGGTCAGGCTTTTGAGTTTGAACTTTGAGCTTTGAGCTTTGAACTTTTAGTTCTACACCGATTTCAGTGGAGCTTGCTTCTACTACCTCTTATTCCTACCGTCATTATCTGGGTCATATGTCGACAAGCAGGTCTACATATCCCTTTGTCTACACTCATATTCGTCGTCTGGCGTGATAACTGAGAGACAGTTTCTACGTATGCTATGTGCATTGGCTGGCGATGATTGACGTGAGGTGGACTGGTTTGGACCGGATTTGGAAACCACGAGGCACCGTTTGTGAAGCTAAGTAAATCCAACTGATTGAAAATCACAAAGACTATTGTGGCAAATTTCTCATGAAATTCAGAATGATTAACTTGGACACTGATAAGCACATATTTATCTGTCACGAGTAGAATTAGACTTCGCGCTCGTATATTGATTATCTTGTTAATTGTTAAATCTTATTAAATCTTATTTTTAATTGTTAAACCTCTTCGTAGTAAATTTTTTATGCATAATAGACATAACTTAACGTGGTTTGGATGGGGGCTGACTGAGCTGAATGACGTAATGAATGCATATTAATTAAGAGGAATTTAACGACTCCAAGCCAGCTTTTGTACACAAGTTGTCAGTTCGTAAATCTGTTGTCTTCACTACAAAGACACATTTTTAATGTTTAGTCGAATGATAATTTGGGCAACCAGTCTGTATAGGATGAAGAGAAGGAGTTAATTTAATCTAATCATTTTAAAGTCCTTAAAATCCTAGGCAGGGTCTATAAAGAAATACTGGAAACGTAACAAATACATACATATAAATGCAACTTATTGTATGTTTTGGGTATTGTCATTCAAGGGTTATAATAGTTTTTAATAGTTACCCTTTTAATAGTTGTTTATTTACTTTATGTTGGAGCAAAATTATTTTCAATTGCATTTTGTTAAAATTTTTCCATCATTGTAGTGAGATGATATCTCACTATTTATGTTAATACTTTTAAAATTTCAATCAAATGAAATATTTTGTTTTGCTGCATTGAGATATTTTTTAATGCTTAGGGTATTATCATTGTTGTTACTCAATGATTGTGAATTTAAATTTTTTTTTAAATATTGCAACACAATTGTTTTTATTTGTACATGTGTTTTGTTGAGATTTTCCCTTCATTAGTCAGATGCATCTTATATCACTAGTTATGTTAATATTTTTAAAACTGCATTTAATTAAAAATCTTTGTTGTGTTGCATTTAGATATTACTGGTTGTTGCTATTTGTTTAATAATTAGTATTTGTAAGTAGGTGGTACAGTATTATTTGTATCAATTGCCTCACAACATTTGTTGAACTACATAACTGACTTACATCCCTTAGGGAGCAATTTCTAAATGAAATGTTGCTAAAGAAACAAGTGAGAGTAATGCTGTATTGATCATTGTTTAATTATCTTTTCATTTAAATTAAAAGATTTTGTGGTTTTCATTTCACCATTTATCTACACTCTATTCTTTAATTTAATTTGTGAAAAATATATTGACAGTGTGTACTTTAGTGATAGGATTATTAAATTTTTATATTTATTTTAAAATCATTAATTGTTTTGTAGTTGATGTGATTCTCAGAGTCCTTTTATTATTTGCTTTTAATTTCTGTTGTAATTATATTATATAATATGAATTAATTATATTAACTCCATGACGATATCTTTTTCTCATAATATATAAATTTTGTTTTTGCGTTTTTTTCTTAGTAATAAATTGTGTAGTATCTCTTTTTACACTTATAAAGCATTTATGACATTTAAAATTATTTTTTATTTTAATGTATTACTCATAAATAAATATGGGATGCCCATTTATGGAGTACCTATTTCAGTGCTGTAATTTTGCAAACAGGATTGTTGAATTTAATATTTAAAAATGTTCACTTCGTATTTTAATTGAAACTTACAGTTCATACTTTATTTCTGAAGACATTAAAATAAAAGTAAGTTATTTTTAACATTTGTAAATTAGCAGATAAAGAGTTTGAAGATATGGCACAATCAACAACTAGAAAAAAAAGTTCCAGGACATATAAGAAAAGCCAGAAACTAGGTTGGCAATTTATCTTTAGAATTTTGCAAAAGTTAACACTTCACTTGCTTAAATTCTACCTTCAGGTTATTTTAAACTTTTCCAAATATAGCACTATATAAAATCTGAAGGTTTTTCCTTTTTCCTTTTTTTTTTTTTTTGCATGTTGCATGAAGAAGAATATTATTTTATTTGACTTTTATTGATCAGTTTTTATATAGTAGTAATTACAGGTTGCACATGAGTGGTTACTCTTTATTGTTTACTCTTACTCTGCATGTTTGTTGGATTTTATTTGGAATTGCATTTGTTGCATTTCATGTAGAAATTAATACTGATGCAAATTTATTTTTAAAAGTCATATTTAATTTCAATTATTACCCATGCATTTAATTATTTGTATGTATTTTATAAAGTTTTCATGTGTGCACTATTTATAATTATATATATATTTTTTTTAACATCACTTGAATTTTTCTACTGCTTTTGACTGTGTTTATTGCTTTAATTAATTCCAATTAGGTAATTAGGTAACAATTAGACACCTAATAACTTTTTAAATGATGAAGAAATAGATAATACATGTACTTGGAAATATTTCCTGGCCAAGTCAGTCATACTATAATGCTTTTTTGATAATACACATAAATATAAATCACTTATTTTAATCTTTCTTTACATTTATATGAAATGCATTTTGTTATACTTCCACTTCTGTAAAATATAAATGAGCTTACTTAAGCCTCTTCCTTGATTACCCTTTCTTATTCTTTATTTTATTTTTTAAAAATTCCATTATATGTACTAAATCAAACAAAATAGAAGTTGTTGTATTGAAACACAAAAGAAACTTTTGTATATGCTAAATATGAATTTAAAATGAACAACACATTTCTTAAGATTTTTAAGATTGGTATATGCATTCATAGCAGTAAGATTTTGTTATAGTGGATTTATTCTTTCATATCAGTAAGTTTTTGTAATAATAGGTATATTGTTTTAAGATTTTGATATATTTGGTATATGCATTAGGAGCAGTAAGATTTTGTTATAATGGATATATTCTTTCATATCAGTAAGATATTGTAATAATAGGTATATTCACTCACATTAATAAAATCTTTATGTGTTGCAATGCTTGGAAAACTAACTCACATTTGTTTCTCCCTTAATGATTATCACTTAGATTATTAGCCGAAGCCTGTTTACTTTCTCACTCAGTATTCTTCTTGAAAATGAGCTTGCTTATATTGAAGAAAATTTTCAAAGTATTCACATTTCTCCTTCAAGTTGGGTACCTGTTATATTGTTGGTTGACAGTTCATAATTAGTTTACAATTTTCAGAAAGCAGGAGTACTACCTTAGTATATGGGGTTTTCAACATCAGAACTGCACAGTGTCAGTAGTTCTCTTCCTACACTACTTAGGAAACTGAAATATATTTAATTTGATTGCAACAGATCCATGTTGAATGTTTTTAACAAAGTCATCTCTTACTTTGTTTTCATTGATTGTAAGCACAAGTTTAAATTTGTGTCTTAGTTTTCAAAGTAATATCCAGTCTGGAATGTACTTTGTTGTCTTTCTGAGTAAAATTTAAATTAAACAATTTCTGATTAGCCATTGAGAAATTCATATAAAATCTATCTGCAAACAATGTGTTCATTTAAAAATAAAGTTAACTTTTTGTAGAGTGAGTATATAATCTATTGGCATAAAGATAAAGAACACTTTTTGTGTACATATTAAGTTAAATTAAGAAAACTTCTTGTATAGACTCTAAGTTAAATTAAGAAAACTTCTTGTATAGACATTAAGTTAATTTAATAAAACTTCTTGTATAGACATTAAGTTAAATTAATAAAACTTCTCGTATAGACATTAAGTTAAATTAAGAAAAGTTCTTGTACAGATGTTAATTAAAAGAAAGCTTCTTTTACAGATATTAATTTAGAAAAAAGAAAACTTCATGTAATCAGGACACAAACCTTAACCATAAAGTGAAGTTCTCACAGAATCTAAATTCATTTCATATGTACAGAATGAATTTAATCCATAGAAATTCTTGTACAGTCATAAAGTGAGCCATCCAGAGAAAAAGCCATAAACATGTATGTTAAATGTTGTTATTTTTTTTCTTCTGATCACTATTATTATTAAGCTTAAGTATTCTGTGTTTAATACTATTGAAAAATACTACTTATGTAATGCAAAAGTAAAAAAAAAATATACATACTTTGCTGGGTACAAATAGTAAACAAAATATTTTACTAGGAACAAACAATAGACAAATTGTTTTGCCAGATACAATAACATATATTCTTAGTTTCAGGTGAATAAACTTCTATATAAAAATGCTATCCAATCAAACATTTCTTTTATTATTTATGCCTAGTAAAATATTGTTCTTTATTTGTGCCTAGCAAAACATTGTTTATTAATTATATCTCACTAAGCATTGTGTTTATTATTTGTACTTTGTGTTTATTATTTATGCCTAGTAAAATACTGTGTTTATTATTTGTACCTTGCTAATAACTGAGTTTGTTATTTGTACCTTGCTAAACAGTGTGTTTATTATTTGTACCTCACTAAATATTGTTTTTATTAGTTGTACCTCACTAAATACCTTTATTAGTTGTACCTCACTAAATATTGTTTTTATTAGTTGTACCTCACTTAACATTGTGTTTATTAGTTGTACCTCACTAAATATTGTATTTATTTTTTGTATCTCGCTTATTTATCTTGTTTATTATTTGTAACTTGCTAAACATTTTGTTTAATATTTGTTACTTGTATAACATTTTGTTTATTATTTGTGCTTCACTTAACATTGTGTTTATCATTGCTGAGAAGAACCAGAATATTTTGGTTTCGAAAGGCCTCGTTCCCGAGTCAGCATCAGATTCAAGGAAAGTAAAAAGTCTCTCGCTGATCAAGGTTATCAATAATTATTGTTAAAATGAAAAGTTAATGTTGGAAAATGTTTTTATGTATTAAAATAACTGGGCTCGTTGTTCTTTGCCATTAGAGATTTTATAATTTTTTCTTCAGACATTTCAGTTAATTTACTGCAAGTTACAAGAATGTTTTTCATTTTTCTTTGTTTATTTTTGAATTTCTTTTAAAACTTGAGAAATAATATTTGAAGTAGATATTTAAAATTAATTGGGAGGGAAGAAATAATTTTGTGAATAAGATTTAATTTTTTTTTGTGTTGGTTTTTTTTTTTTTGAGGGAATTTGTTCTCTAGTCTAAACATTTTAATAACTATTTATAATTTCCCTTTGTTGAATAATTAGTTTTTAAAATATTTTTTGGGTAGGATTGTTTAATTTTTGTAGTTAGTATAGTGTGAATTTTGTACTGCTAAATGGATGTAATTTCTACAGATCTACCAAAAATTGTGTACTTCTAATTGTCCTAATTTTTCAACACAGTTTACATACATTAATTGATTAGGTGTCTTTTGATGCCCAAGATTTGAGAATTTGAAATCTATGTAAGAACATTTTCATGTGCATCCTGTGTCTTTAATGACTGCTGGGTTATTGTTTAAACATTGATGAAATGAACAATAAAAGACAATGCACTTATCATTGTCAACATCAAGTTAGTGCCCAATGACACTGAATTTTGTAGAGAACCATTGTTAAGTCTTCTTGAATAATGTTGAAAGTGATGATATATTAAATGATGTTGTTGGGACAACCATTTTGCATTTCTGTCTGTTTATCCATAATTGATTCACGTACACAGCTGTATTTTCAGGCGTATAAAGGACTTAGGTCAGTCAACAATTGCATTCTTTAGTTCTTAGCACAGGACCTTCTTCTTTTCACCACCAGTCATGGTGGACCTTGTCAGCAGTCAGATTTCACTCTGAACTTAAAAGTTGCACCAGAGCAGTGGTACCAGTTTAATAAAAATGTTTCACATAAAATACCCACTATTCAGTAGTGTACACCACATTTGCCTGTAAAGTCTTATCACCTCTGTTACTTGTAATGGCATAATGCAAACCCATAACTCAGGCATTGTATTATTGCTACCAAATTCATCATATAAGTGAAATGTGTCAACAACAAAAAATTGGCATTACAAATACTCTATGCTTTGAAGTCCCATATATATAGTTATCATTTCAGTAGATATAATTTACCAGGGCTTAACTAATCCTGGTTGCCCAAAGATTTTATCTTGGTGCATTTCCCAAATCAGTTACCAGGGTTGTTGGAGTAGGTTTTTGGTGCCTGAGTTTTGAAAATGGCACCTTAATTTGGTATCAGTTTAACTACATATTACCTATGAATTATAATACCTTGTCAGCTGCTTGCAACACTTTGTCTCTCCACAAATCTGCTTTCAACAGATTCATTATAGAACAAAATGAGTGGTCCAGAGAAAACTAATAATTATATATTTTTTTAACTATATAAATAATTGACTGTAAAAAGAAGCAGGATATACAGCAGTATCATTTATAAAGCATCGGAATACATCTTTGTGAATGTAATACATACATATAAATGCAACTTATTGTATGTTTTGGGAATTGTCATTCAAGGGTTATAATAGTTTTTAATAGTTACCATTTTAATAGTTGTTTATTTACTTTATGTTGGAGCAAAATTATTTTCAATTGCATTTCGTTAAAATTTTTCCATCATTGTAGTGAGATGAAAACTGCATTTAATTAAAAATCTTTGTTGTGTTGCATTTAGATATTACTGGTTGTTGCTATTTGTTTAAGAATCAGTATTTGTAAGTAGGTGGTACAGTATTATTTGTATCAAATGCCTCACAACATTTGTTGAACTACATAGCTGACTTACATCCTTTAGGGAGCAATTTCTAAATGAAATGTTGCTAAAGAAACAAGGGAGAGTAATGCTGTATTGATCATTGTTTAATTATCTTTTCATTTCAAAGATTTTGTGGTTTTCATTTCACCATTTATCTACACTCTCTTCTTTAATTATTTAATTTGTTAAAAATATATTGACAGTGTGTACTTTAGTGATAGGATTATTAAATTTTTATATTTATTTTAAAATCATTAATTGTGTTGTAGTTGATGTGATTCTCAGAGTCCTTTTATTATTTGCTTTTAATTTCTGTTGTAATTATATTATATAATATGAATTAATTATATTAACTCCATGACGATATCTTTTTCTCATAATATATAAATTTTGTTTTAGTATTTTTTTCTTAGTAATAAATTGTGTAGTATCTCTTTTTACATTTATAAAGCATTTGTGACATTTAAAATTATTTTTTTATTTTAATGTATTACTAATAAATAAATATGGGATGCCCATTTATGGAGTACCTATTTCAGTGCTGTAATTTTGCAACAGGATTGTTGAATTTAATAATTAAAAATGTTCACTTCTTTTTTTAATTGAAACTTGCAGTTCATACTTTATTTCTGAAGACATTAAAATAAAAGTAAGTTATTTTTAACATTTGTAAATTAGCAGATAAAGAGTTTGAAGATATGGCACAATCAACAACTAGAAAAAAAAGTTCCAGGACATTTAAGAAGTTAAGCCAGGAACTAGGTTGGCAATTTATCTGTTACTTTTGCAAAAGTTAACACTTCACTTGCTTAAATTCTACCTTCAGGTTATTTTAAACTTTTCCAAATATAGCACTATATAAAATCTGAAGGTTTTTCCTTTTTCCTTTTTTTTTTTTTGCATGTTGCATGAAGAAGAATATTATTTTATTTGACTTTTATTGATCAGTTTTTATATAGTAGTAATTACAGGTTGCACATGAGTGGTTACTCTTTATTGTTTACTCTTACTCTGCATGTTTGTTGGATTTTATTTGGAATTGCATTTGTTGCATTTCATGTAGAAATTAATACTGATGCAAATTTATTTTTAAAAGTCATATTTAATTTCAATTATTACCCATGCATTCAATTATTTGTATGTATTTTATAAAGTTTTCATGTGTGCACTATTTATAATTATATATATATTTTTTTTAACATCACTTGAATTTTTCTACTGCTTTTGACTGTGTTTATTGCTTTAATTAATTCTAATTAGGTAATTAGGTAACAATTAGACACCTAATAACTTTTTAAATGATGAAGAAATAGATAATACATGTACTTGGAAATATTTCCTGGCCAAGTCAGTCATACTATAATGCTTTTTTGATAATACACATAAATATAAATCACTTATTTTAATCTTTCTTTACATTTATATGAAATGCATTTTGTTATACTTCCACTTCTGTAAAATATAAATGAGCTTACTTAAGCCTCTTCCTTGATTACCCATTCTTATTCTATATTTTATTTTTTAAAAATTCCATTATATGTACTAAATCAAACAAAATAGAAGTTGTTGTATTGAAACACAAAAGAAACTTTTGTATATGCTAAATATGAATTTAAAATGAACAACACATATTTTAAGATTTTGATATATTTGGTATATGCAGTCATAGCAGTAAGATTTTGTTATAGTGGATTTATTCTTTCATATCATTAAGTTTTTGTAATAATAGGTATATTGTTTTAAGATTTTGATAGGTATATGCATTCAGAGCAGGAAGATTTTGTTATAATGGATATATTCTTTCATATCAGTAAGTTTTTGTAAGAATAGGTATATTGACTCACATTAATAAAATCTTTATGTGTTGCAACACTTGGAAAACTAACTCACATTTGTTTCTACCTTAGTTATTATCACTTAGATTATTAGCTGAAGCCTGTTTACTTTCTCACTCAGTATTCTTCTTGAAAAAGAGCTTGCTTATACTGAAGAAAATTTTTAAAATATTCACATTTCTCCTTCAAGTTGGGTACCTGTTATATTGTTGGTTGACAGTTCATAATTAGTTTACAATTTTCAGAAAGCAGGAGTACTACCTTAGTATATGGGGTTTTCAACATCAGAACTGCACAGTGTCAGTAGTTCTCTTCCTACACAACTTAGGAAACTGAAATATATTTAATTTGAATGCAACAGATCCATGTTGAATGTTTTTAACAAGTCATCTCTTACTTTGTTTTCATTGATTGTAAGCACAAGTTTAAATTTGTGTCTTAGTTTTCAAAGTAATATCCAGTCTGGAATGTACTTTGTTGTCTTTCTGAGTAAAATTTAAATTAAACAATTTCTGATTAGCCATTGAGAAATTCATATAAAATCTATCTGCAAATAATGTGTTCATTTAAAAATAAAGTTAACTTTTTGTAGAGTGAGTATATAATCTATTGGCATAAAGATAAAGAACACTTTTTGTGTACATATTAAGTTAAATTAAGAAAACATCTTGTATAGACATTAAGTTAAATTAAGAAAACTTCTTGTATAGACTTTAAGCTAAATTAAGAAAACTTCCTGTATAGACAATAAGTTAAATTAAGAAAACTTCTTGTATAGACAATAAGTTAAATTAAGAAAACTTCTTGTATAGACATTAAGTTAAATTAAGAAAAGTTCTTGTACAGATGTTAATTAAAAGAAAGCTTCTTTTACAGATATTAATTTAGAAAAAAGAAAACTTCATGTAATCATGACACAAATCTTAACCATAAAGTGAAGTTCTCACAGAATCTAAATTCATTTCATATATACAGAATGAATTTAATCCATAGAAATTCTTGTACAGTCATAACGTGAGCCATCCAGAGAAAAAGCCTTAAACATGTATGTTAAATGTTGTTATTTGTTTTTCTTCTGATCACTATTATTATTAAGCTTAAGTATTCTGTGTTTAATACTATTGAAAAATACTACTTATGTAATGTACAAGTAAAAAAAAATATACATATTTTGCTGGGTACAAATAGTAAACAAAATATTTTACTAGGAACAAACAATAGACAAATTGTTTTGCCAGATACAATAAAATATATTCTTAGTTTCAGGTGAATAAACTTCTATATAAAAATGCTATCCAATAAAATATTTCTTTTATTATTTATACCTAGTAAAATATTGTTCATTATTTGTGCCTAGCAAAACATTGTTTATTAATTATATCTCACTAAGCATTGTGTTTATTATTTGTACTTTGTGTTTATTATTTATGCCTAGTAAAATACTGTGTTTATTATTTATGCCTAGTAAAATACTGTCTTTATTATTTGTACCTAGCAAGGCATTATTTTTGTTATTTGTACCTTGCTAAACAGTGTGTTTATTATTTGTACCTTACTAAATATTGTTTTTATTAGTTGTACCTCACTAAATATTATATTTATTTTTGTATCTCACTTATTTATCTGTTTATTATTTGTAACTTGCTAAACATTGTGTTTAATATTTGTTACTTGCATAACATTGTGTTTATTATTTGTGACTCACTTAACATTGTGTTTATCATTGCTGAGAAGAACCAGAATCTTTTAGTTTGGAAAGTCCTCGTTCCCGAGTCAGCATCAAATTGAAGGAAAGTAGAAAGTCTCTCGCTGATCAAGGTTATCAATATTTATTGTTAAAATGAAAAGTTAATGTTGGAAAATGTTTTTGTTTATGTATTAAAATAACTGGGCTCATTGTTCTTTGCCATTAGAGATTTTATACTTTTTTCTTCAGGCATTTCTGTTAATTTAATGCAAGTTACAAGAATGGTTTTCATTTTTCTTTGTTTATTTTTGAATTTCTTTTAAAACCTGAGACAAAAATATTTGAAGTAGATATTTAAAATTAATTGGGAGGAAGAAATAATTTTGTAAATAAGATTTAATTTTTTTTGTGTTTTTTTGTGTTTTTGTTTTTTTGTTGAGGGAATTTGTTCTCTAGTCTAAACATTTTAATAACTATTTATAATTTCCATTTGTTGAATAATTAGTTTTTAAAATATTTTTTTGGCATATAAATAAAATAGGTGGTTAAGGTGATGGTGGTACATATGGCAGTTTGTTTGGGTAGGATTGTTTAATTTGTGTTGTTAGTATGAAATGCATTTTGTTATACTTCCACTTCTGTAAAAAATAAATGAGCTTACTTAAGCCTCTTCCTTGATTACCCTTTCTTATTCTTTATTTTATTTTTAAAAATTCCATTATATGTACTAAATCAAACAAAATAGAAGTTGTTGTATTGAACCACAAAATAAACTTTTGTATATGAATTTAACATGAAAAATGAAGATGTTTCACTAATGCCTGTACTCTTGCAAGGTATGACTAGATCGAGTTCAGCTCTAAAAATCGAGAAGATATAATTAGCTCTAAGCTCTTTTCACACTTTCCAGGTTTGCTGACTATATCTTCTGACCTTTCCCTTATTGGTCTCATTGCTTGCAAACTAAATGCAGTGAACTATTGATTAATTATTTTTTATAAAAAAAATCTTTTGACTACCATTTGACCATTTATATGTAGTTTTGTTTTACATATCTTTTTTTGTTGTTGGTAATAAGTCTAATTAAACAAACACGAGGAATTTTTTTGCTTTAAAAGAAACTAAAACATGATTGAGGGAATTTAGCTGAATAAAAATGACACATGCAATAATTTAAAATATATATGCTAACTGCAGGGAATTGTCCAAGCTACTTTTCATTCAACGAATGTATTGTTTAACTGTATTATAGCAAAGTATTCATTTGCTTAAAAAAGGCTGTTATAACAGTTTTCATGTAATTTTAAAAAAACACCCATATAATTGTATTCATTTGCTTTTAAAAGGCCCACAAAACTGCGTTCATTTGATTTAAAAAGATGAACACAATAGAATTGATTTGCTTTTGATAAGGCTACAGAAATAGCTCGAAACTGTCTACAGGGTTGTTAACTTTAGTCTCATCTTAAAGCATTATATAACCTGATATGTAGGTGATAATCAGATGTGTAAGAATTCTGTAATTTCAAATGTTAGCATAGACAAAGGACAATGAACTATAATATATGGCATGAAAATATTGGAAGCAAAGAAGTTTAAGTTAGAATAAGACAACAAAAGTCGGGCCAGATCATAAGGTCCAGATTAGAACTACTTGTGATTGCTCAGTTAGATTCTTGATGCTGAGGTATATCCATTCTCATTCTTGACGCTCTTATATGTCCTTTCTGATTCTTTAAGCTGACATGTAACTAACTATTCTAAATGCTGAGGTTGCCCATTTGTATGAGTAAGAGTTTTGATGTTGAGGTTTATCCATTCACATTACATGTAGTAAGATTCTTGCTGCTGAGGTGTACTTATTCCAGTTACATGTAGTAAGATTCTTGCTGCTGAGGTGTACTTATTCAAATTAGTAAGATTCTTGCTTTTGAGGTGCATTAATTCCAATTAGTAAAATTCTTGCTGCTGAGGCATACTCATTCCAGTTAGTAAGATTCTTGCTGTTGAGAAATACTCATTCCAGTTAGTAAGATTCTTGCTTCTGTGATGTTCCATTTTGATTTCTAATACTAATTTATGTCATGTCCAATTTTATTCATTTAAATCTGTAAACTTTTCAGGCCTGTGTTAATTTTTTCATAACAGTAAGATTTTGATATATTTGGTATATGCAGTCATAGCAGTAAGATTTTGTTAAAGTGGATATATTCTTTCATATCAGTAAGTTGTTGTAATTATAGGTATATTTACTCATATTTGTAAAAACTTTATGTGTTGCAATGATTGGAAAACTAACTGACCTTTGTTTCTTCTTCAGTGATTATCACTTAGATTAGACCAAGCCTGTTTTCTTTCACACTCAGTATTCTTCTTGAAAATGAGCTTGCTTTTACTGAAGAAATTTTCAAAGAATTCACATATCTCTTGTGATATTGTTGGTTGACAGTTCATAATTAGTTTACAATTTTCAGAAAGCAGGAGTACTACCTTAGTTTATGGGGTTTTCAACAACAGAACTGCACAGTGTCAGTAGTTCTCTTCCTACACGACTTAGGAAACTGAAATATATTTAATTTGATTGCAACAGATCCATGTTGAATGTTTTTAACAAGTCATCCCTTACTTTGTTTTCATTGATTGTTAGCACAAGTTTAAATTTTCAAAGTAATATCCAGTCTGGAATGTACTTTGTTGTCTTTTCACTATCTGAGTAAAATTTAAATTAAACAATTCCTGATTAGCCATTGAGAAATTCATATAAAATCTATCTGCAAATAATGTGTTCATATAAAAAATAAAGTTAACTTTATGTACAGTGAGTATATAATCTATTGGCATAAAGATAAAGAAAACTTCTTGTGTACACATTAAGTTAAATTAAGAAAACTTCTTGTACAGATGTTAATTAAAAGAAAGCTTCTTGTACAGACATTAAGTTAAATTAAGAAAACTTCTTGTATAGACAATAAGTTAAATTAAGGAAACTTCTTGTACAGACGTTAATTAAAAGAAAGCTTCTTGTACAGACATTAAGTTAAATTAAGAAAACTTTTTGTATAGACATTAAGTTAAATTAAAAAAACTTCTTGTATAGATGTTAATTAAAAGAAAGCTTCTTGTACAGATATTAAGTTAGAAAAAAGAAAACTTCATGTAATCAGGACACAAACCTTAACCATCAAGTGAAGTTTGCACAGAATCAGAATGCTTTTCATATATACAGAATGAATATAACCCATAGAAATTCTTGTACAGTCATAAAGTGAGCCATCCAGAGAAAAAGCCTTAAACATGTATGTTAAATGTAGTTATTTTTTTTTCTTCTGATCACTATTATTATTAAGCTTAAGTACTAATTTTTCTTCTCTTCATTATTGTGTTTAATTGAAAAGTACTATTTATGTATTGCTCAAGTAAAAAAAAATACATACGTTGCTGGGTACAAATAATAAACAAAATATTTTACTAGGAACAAACAACAGACAAATTGTTTTGCCAGATACAATAACATATATTCTTAGTTTCAGGTGAATAAACTTCTATATAAAAATGCTATCCAATCAAACATTTCTTTTATTATTTATGCCTAGTAAAATATTGTTCGTTATTTGTGCCTAGCCAAACATTGTTTATTAATTATATCTCACTAAGCATTGTGTTTATTATTTGTACTTTGTGTTTATTATATATGCTTAGTAAAATATTGTTTATTACTTGTACCTAGCAAGGCATTAGGTTTGTTATTTGTACTTTGCTAAACATTGTGTTTATTATTTGCACCTTGCTAAACATTGTCTTTATTATTTGTACCTCACTAAATATTGTGTTATTATTTGTACCTCACTAAATATTGTGTTTATTATTTATACCTCACTAAACAGTGCTTATTATTTGTAACTTGCTAAACATTGTGTTTAATATTTGTTACTTGCTAAATATTGTGTTTAATATTTGTTACTTGCTAAATATTGTGTTTATTAGTTGTACCTCACTTAACATTGTGTTTATCATTTGCTGAGAAGAACCAGGATATTTTAGTCCTGAAACTAGTCGTTCCAGAAAATTCAGCATCGACCTCATGGAAAATGGAAAGTCTCTCGATGAAGGTTATTAATAATTATTGTTAAAATGAAAAGTTCATGTTATGTTGAAAAATGTTTTTGTTTATGTATTAAAATGACTGAGTTCATTGTTCTTTGCCATTAGAGATTTTATACTTTTTGCTTCAGACATTTCTGTTATTTTTTTATGCAAGTTACAAAAATGGTTTTCATTTTTCTTTGTTTATTTTTGAATTTCTTTTAAAACTTGAGACAAAAATATTTGAAGTAGATATTTAAAATTAATTGTGAGGGAAGAAAAAGATTTTGTGCATAAGATTTCATTTTTTCTTGTGTTGGTTTATTACTTTTGGAGGGAATTTGTTCTCTAGTCTAAACATTTTAATAACTATTTATAATTTCCATTTGTTGAATAATTAATTATTTTTTAAAATATTCTTTTGCATATAAATAAAATAGGTGGTTAAGGTGATGGTGGTGCATATGGCTGTTTGGGTAGGATTGTTTAATTTTTGTAGTTAGTATAGTGTGAATTTTGTACTGCTAAATGGATGTAATTTCTACAGATCTACTAAAAATTGTGTATTTCTAATTGTCTTTATTTTTCAACACAGTTCACTTACATTAATTGATTAGGTGTCTTTTGATGCCCAAGATTTGAGAATTTGAAATCTATGTAAGAACATTTTCATGTGCATCCTGTGTCATTAATGACTGCTGGGTTATTGTTTAAACACTGATGAAATGAACAACAAAAGACAATGCACTTATCATTGTCAACATCAAGTTACTGCCCAATGACACTGAATTTTGTAGAGAACCATTGTTAAGTCTTCTTGAATAATGTTGAAAGTGATGATATATTAAATGATGTTGTTGGGACAACCATTTTACAGATCTGTCTGTTTATCCATAATTGATTCACGTACACAGCTGTATTTTCAGGCGTATAAAGGACTTAGGTCAGTCATCAATTGCATTCTTTCGTTCTTAGCACAGGACCTTCTTCTTTTCACCACCAGTCATGGTGGACCTTGTCAGCAGTCAGATTTCACTCTGAACTTAAAAGTTGCACCAGAGCAGTGGTAATAAAATACCCACTATTCAATAGTGTATACCACATTTGCCTGTAAAGTCTTATCACCCATGTTACTTGTAATGGTACAATGCAATCCCAGAACTTAGGCATTGTATGCTTTCTACCAAATTCATCATAAAAGTGAAATATTTCACAACAAAAATAGGCATTTAAAAATACTGTGTTTTTTGAAGTCTATTTATACTTATCATTTCTATAGATATAATTCACCAGGGCTTAACTAATCCTGGTTGCCCAAAGATTTTATGTTGGTGCATTTCCAAATCAGTTACCAGGGTTGTGGGAATATGGTTTTGGTGTCTGAGTTTTGAAAATGGCACCTTAATTTGGTATCAGCTTAACTACATATTACCTATGAATTATAATACCTTGTCAGCTGCTTGCAACACTTTGTCTCTCCACAAATCTGCTTTCAACAGATTCATTATAGAGCAAAATGTGTAGTCCAGAGAAAACAAATAATTATAATTTTGTGGTATCAGTGGTATATATATATATATATATATATATATATTAACTGTAAAACTAAGCAGGATATACATTAATACAAAATTAACTGCAGTATCATTTATAAAGCCTCAAACTTCATTCATTTCAGATAAACTACAGAAAGATTTATAGAGAATCAGATTTCAACAGAGCATAGCACCTAAAAGAAAATGTGAATTGTGACAATATAATATTTTTAATAACCAGACCAGTTGATAAACAGATTGCAGGGAAGACTACTCTTATTCGACTTGGAAACAATACAGGCAGGAGCATGATTAGAGGACAAAAGTTGTCAATTCAAAATCCACCAACTAATTATCAGCTTGAGTTGTGTTTGAACTTGAATTTTATTTCTTTCCTGTTTAAGCCTGCATTTCTCATTGGCCATGCTAGTCTTCATTTAGATTGTGATATTTGTTTGAATCTTGTTTTGTTGAAATAGTTTTTGAAAATGGGAGAGAATTAGACAGCATGGATTGGAGTAGTTTTTGGTCTGGGAAGTGGATGAGCATGGAATGTGGTTTTTGAGGTTTGGAGAGTGGGAGGGAAGTTGTGTTTTAAGGTTAGGAGAGTGCAGATGGAGGTGGGTGAGCATGGAGCATAGTGTTTTAAGGTTTGTTGAGTGGGAAAGAGGTGGGTGAGCATGGAATATGGTGTTTTCAGGTTTGGAGAGTGGGAGAAAAGTGGGCCAGCATGAAATTGTGGGAAATAAGGAGTTATGTTTTTTGTACTTGAACATACCTATTCACCTAAGAACTATATTGCATGGCTAGTGAAAAGCTGGATAAGTTTCCAGTTATTTATCCATTCACCTAAGAACTAGATTGTGTGGCTAGTGAAAAGCTGGATAAGTTTCCAGTTATTTATCCATTCACCTAAGAACTAGATTGTGTGGCTAGTGAAAAGCTGTATAGTTTCCAGTTATTTATCCATTCACCTAAGAACTAGATTGTGTGGCTAGTGAAAAGCTGTATAGTTTCCAGTTATTTATCCATTCACCTAAGAACTAGCTTGTGTGGCTAGTGAATAGTTTTTACCTATATGCATGATGATGAAAATGCCACATTATCCTCTTTAAGAGAGAGTTTGGTGAAAGAGTAAAAGTGTTTATGGGAATAGTTTTATGACCCAGTTTGAACATTTACAGTTTTACATATTATGTACAAATTCTTCTTCCTTGTCACCCAGTGACATTTTGTTTCTAAAGGAAATCTCTATCTGTGTTCATGATTAGAGTAAATATAATTTAAAATACTTATTTCATTAATGCATGAATGCACTCCTTACAAGTGACTATGTTTTAAAAGAAATATTTTGTCCTTGTTTGACAGTTGTTAGCTTTTTTTTTTTAAATTTTTTTTTATAGATATTTTAATATTTTATTGAATTAATTTTGCTATCTTTTTTTAAAAAAAATATTTTAAGGAAGGAATCAAAGTTGGTTACATTTATTTTCCTCTCAAATGTTTTGAAATTTTTATTGTTGTAAAACTTGCAATACTTTGAAATCTTCAGTATATAAATTGTTACCTGCAAAATATTACTATTGTAAATATGTGCACTTTTGAAAAGTTTAACACTTTATTGACTGCCCAAATTAATCTGATTTATATTGATATTAATAGAGTTTTTAAATTTTCATTTGAAAATTTAGTTTAATGGGAAATACATTTTAATTGCAATATGTACAGTTAATTTTTGAGTTAATATAATTTGTTTGGAGGGAAGTATGATTCCTCCCCCCTCCTCCTCTTTGTTATTTAAAATGAAAATGATATTTTATTAGTGAACAAAGATTATAAATGATTTTTCAATTAAAAAAAACAAGAAAAATTTGTATTCTGAATGATCTTTCTTAAAGAGAAAAACAAGAAAAATTTGTATTCTGAATGATCTTTCTTAAAGAGAAAAACAAGAAAAATTTGTATTCTGAATGATCTTTCTTAAAGAGAAAAACAAGAAAAAATTGTATTCTGAATGATCTTTCTTAAAGAGAAAAACAAGAAAAATTTGTATTCTGAATGATCTTACAAAACAATGTGAAATGTATTGAAAAATAAAACTAGAAATACATGCTTTTGTGTAGATCATGCAGAATTTACATTCATTTAGCTGAAAAATTCACATTATTCTAACTTGTGTGTAAATCATGCAGAATTTACATTCATTTAGCTGAAAAATTCACATTATTCTAACTTGTGTGTAGATCATGCAGAATTTACATTCATTTAGCTGAAAAATTCACATTATTCTAACTTTTGTGTAGATCATGCAGAATTTACATTCATTTAGCTGAAAAATTCACATTATTCTAACTTTTGTGTAGATCATGCAGAATTTACATTCATTTAGCTGAAAAATTCACATTATTCTAACTATGCAAATAAAACAATCCTGGCCACATACATGTCCACATTCTGAACGAACAGAAAAACAAGACACATTTATATTTTGAATGATCTTTTGATGTATTCTAAATGATCTTATTAAGTGGAGAAAAATAAGACAGATGTTTAGGATTTTGAGTATAGATTTTTTTAAATCCACTTCTTAAGCACTTAATTTATGTCAAATAACATCCTTTAGATAAATGGCATGCAGTGGTGAATACAACATATGATAATATTTATATGTCAGATCTGCTTGGTTTTTTTTTACTTACAGATTCATAATATATCTTATTTTGTTTTTTGCTAGAGGAGACCATTCCTATTCCTTATTTTAGCAATAATGATCAGGAATCAGTTTTCTCAGATGCAATTTATAATTGATAGTTATATTGTTTAGCCAGTGACTGATAATTTATTTTAAACTCCTAGGCAATGTTTTAATCAGTTAGTGTTTGATTTGTTGCTGCTTGTTACAGGTTATAATTTATAATTGTTAATTTAATGTTTGACTTATTCTATCAGTTCCTATTTACTGTTTGAACCTGCTGTTTGACTTTTATTGTTGTTTTATTTTCTTGACTTACTGTTATTGATTGAAGGTTAATTTTGATTCACTGTCAATAATTTACTTATGTCATATTTTGATATATGCATTCATGTTTGGCTCTCTGTTGTAATATATTACTTTTACTGTGTACAATGTTATATTTGACCCATTGTTAATATTTTACTTATTGCAAGCATTGTTGCTATTTGACACTTTATTGCTATTTGGCTGTACTCAGATGGTGGTAGATATATAGGGAATAATAAACTAAGCATTTACTGTCATATTCTAATGACTCTAGATATATTAGAGCTTATTAATCTGTGAATATACTTCTGTTTACTATACTGATTGCATATTCGTGAAATCTGATTAAACTCGGCATTTATTATATACTTTGTTGGTATTTCTCGCACAGTCATCAGTCTTCCTATGATGAATCTAATGCTATCACCAAAAGAAGGTCACCCATAAGTTTTTTTTAAATATTATTTTTTTAATTCATCAGATTTTACTTTTGCTTGCAATATTCTTGTGTTCAGTAATTTCATATTTTCAGATCGTCAGATATGTTTTTTGTTGTTTGAATGGAATTTCAATAATTTTACAAAAAAGTGTTGGCCTTTTTTAAATATATTTTTTACATATCTTCACTCAAAATATGTACTCCAAATATTTTACCTTTTGTGTTATCTCTTATCGAAGCATGTTTACAATGAGTATTTAACATTATTTATATTTGTTAGTTTATCAGGAGGGTGGTGTTTTATATACAATGTGTGCCCTCTTTATGCATGTTTAAGTTTGAAAATGTTTCTTTATATGACTATAAATATAGTTAATTTTTACTGGCAAACTGTATTATGAACAGATGATGATACTGTTAATGAACCTATATTTTATATATATATGTTATTTTTTGATTGTTTAGTACATGATAGAGACTTATTTTTATTTCTTATTGTATAACCTTACTGTGTCACTATATTCATTATTATTTTTTAAATTAGAAAATGAGTGTTAACTGCAGTAGAAAGATTAATAATATCATCAATTGTAAAATCAAACTTCAGCTATTAGCCTTTAAATCTTATGCTGATATATTTTGGTTTCTTTTTTCTCTCACTAATTATCACTATTAAGATTATTTTATTTTACGTATTAAATCCAAGTATGTATGACTCTATGTATTTGTGATGTGGGGGTTGGTATTTCTTTATTAAAAAGAATTGTATTATCATGTGGAATGGTATATTGTAATCTTTGTGATTTTGTTTGTCAGTTACATGAACATTACTAGACTGTGTACAAGTACAAGTCATGTTCTTAGTGTAATTACCTTATTTTTATGCAGTCTCCACCATCCTGCATTGACCCTCTACAAGTTTTTGTAGTGTCTGCCATCTTGCAGTGATCCTGTACATGTTTTAATCTTGCTTTACAGTCTCTGCCACCCTACAGTGACCCTGTACATGTAGTAAGCTTGTTTTGCAGTTTCTGCCATCCTGCAGTGATGCTGTACATGTTTTAAACTTGTCTCCACTATCCTGCAGTGACCCTGTACATGTTTTAAACTTGTGGTCTCCACTATCCTACAGTGACCCTATACATGTTTTAAACTTGTCTCCACTATCCTGCAATGACCCTGTACATGTTTTAAACTTGTGGTCTCCACTATCCTACAGTGACCCTGTACATGTTTTAAACTTGTGGTCTCCACTATCCTGCAGTGACCCTGTACATGTTTTAAACTTGTGGTCTCCACTATCCTGCAGTGACCCTGTACATGTTTTAAACTTGTGGTGTAGTCTCTACTACACTGCAGTGGCCCTGTATGTGTAGTGTGTTGTCTTCACCATACTGCAGTGACTCGTTCTGACTGAAACATCATGCACAAGCCACACTTGCAGCTCTTCACAATTCTGCATTAACAAATTAATTCCTTCCATCTAAATTCATAGATGATGAAAAGTGCATCAAGCATATATCATTTGAGAGTGGGGATTGTTTGATTAAAATAAATCACAAATAATGTATTTCAAGCTAGGAGTTAGTTTGATATTAAAAGTAATCATCACTATTTGCCATAAATAATTTGTGTTTTGTAGGACTTTTATTTACATTTACTAAAAGTTTGTTTGTTGCTTTCTGTGACCAATTTACACCTACTAATTAACCTTTTTAATACATACAGTTTTTAAACAATATAAGTGAAATTATAACAGAAATTAAATTGAAATAGATGCTTTGGTTTCTTCACTCTTATCTTTCTAATTTTCATATTTGGTTTTAGGTTCTAATAATTTTGTCACAATATTATTATTATTTATAACTTTTATGCTTTAGGCTGATAAATTGAACATTTATACAAATCAGATTTAATCATAATTTTTTCTTATATTTTGTGTAATGTCAAATACTTGATCTATCATATGGTTAGGAGCAATCCTTAATAATCTCTAAATAGTCTGTGGAGGAGTTTAAAACTGGTTATGCTCCACTTCATCTTTTAGTCTTTTGCAATAAGAGTGATCTATTAGTCCTTTCATAACAAATACATGCAATATTATTCTTTTCTACAGGTGTAAGAATTTAAAACTTTAGTTTTGAACAGATGATTCCTTCATGTTGTTGTGAATACAAATTATTTATAGTATAACATTATTTATTATTTATAGCAGTTTCATTATACAGCACCATGTAGCCTTTAAGAGAAAGCAGACGTTTCCCTTTCTCATCCAAACCCTACTGTGTGTATATGTGGTTATTTGTTGTAAATATATCTACCATAAGAGCATGCAATAACATCATGTTCTTATTACAGTTCGTCAGATGAGAACAATAAACTACCAGCTGTCTTCACAGAAGTGCTTGGAGGAAGGGTGGACTGTGTTACCCCCCTCATTACTTACTGACGATGAAAATGATTTAGAGATTTTCATTCCAGAGCCTCTTCATCCTTCTGTTATAGCTTCAGGGAATGTAAGTCAGCCTTTAGAGGAAGAGTGTGAACTAATTCTGTCATAGCTTCAAAAATTTGTAAGTTAGTCTTTAGAGGAAGAGTGTGAGCTGATTTTATCATACCTTCAGGAATTGTAAGTCACTATAGAAGAAAAGTGTGAGCTGATTCTGTCATAGCTTAGGGAATGTCAGTCTTTAGAGGAAGAGTGTGAGCTGATTCTGTCATAGCTTCAGAATATGTATGGTAGAAAAAAGTGTGGTATAATTTTGTCATACATTAGGGAATGTAATTGATGTTTAGAGAAAGAGTGTGAACTGATTCTAATGATGAGGTTCACATTTGTTCGGTAGCAAATGTGTCATCAGATAATTTGCAAATTTTATGGAAGCTGAAGTACAAATGTTTACTGTAATTCAATTGATAATAGATAAGGTTGTATTCTAGGAGAGATAACTTAAACAAGCATTCTTAGTTTCTTTTTGATCAATTTGTTTCCTACACATATAAGTATGCACACGCACACACACACATATACAGTGTGTGTATTATAGCAAACTATAACACAGTAACACACAATAAACATGTAGAGTAAAATATAACAGCAAAATAAATATGTATAACACACACACAAAGTGAACATTTTAGATATACCATAGATTACATTGAGTTATCAGTCAATATAAAATTAGAACAAATAAATATGTATAACACACACACATAGATTACATTGAGTTGTCAGTCAAATATAAAATTAGAACAAATAAATATGTATAACACACACACAAAGTGAAAATTTTAGATACACCATAGATTACATTGAGTTGTCAGTCAAATATAAAATTAGAACAAATAAATGAGAAGATCGTGAAAGTATCAACAGATGTTGATTGTGAAAAATTATGTTTCCAGAGCTTTTTGAAAGATGTAATGTGTGGCTTTGACAAGTATTAAGGCAGTTCTGAGAAATAACACTATCATTATGCTTTTGTGATGTGGTGTGTGGCTTTGACAAGTATTAAAGGTAGTTCTGAGAAATAACACCAACATTATGCTTTTGTGATGTGGTGGTGGGTGTAGTAGCTAGTGTAATGGGTGCACAACAGGATGCATGACAGCAACAATGATGATGGAGAATAGTGAAATGCCTGACAACAGCCACAAGAGATGACAACACACAACACCATTTATACATGAGAGGCTTTATTTCATGTCGACACAACTGCATCAGCCCACCAACTCATTCTCTCCTCTTTTATGCTACATAGTTCTCTGTTCCACTACAAATAGGCAGGCACACACACACACACACACACACACACACACACACACACACACACACACACACACACACACACACACACATCTTAGTAATGCCTGTATACCATGAATGCAGGCTACCTAGAAAGCTCCTTTAATTGCAAAGCCATTGTCCCTAGAACCAGACTTACATTTTGTGTGTTTTTTGTCTTTCATTTATATATAATTTACTTCTAAGTCCTTAAGAGTTATCTGGTGATTTTGCAATCTCTAGAAACTACATTAATTGCTCTTTGTGCTTTGTGACAGAGCAAAGTTGCCTGCACATATTTTTGAAATAATTATTATATTTATGCTGCTAATATTTAATGTAGCAAGAGTGAAAACAAACTTGTACACCACATGTTAAGATAATATGTAAGGGAGTCAGTTCTCCAGAACCATAACTAAATGAGAGACTGGAGCAAGGTTACCATGCCATCCTTTGTGGAATTTTTCATGGTCGAAGTTTCTTGAATAAACATCTCACCCAGTGACGCTAACCAGTTCTAGGTGGCTGACTAGTTATAAGTGACCATCGATCTGATACTGGTCAATAACAAATCTAACCAATAAGATCAGACAGAAAGTGACCTGTTAGAAAAATCCCTTGTTCGTATCACTTTGATTTTGTCTATGGTCAGGTCCAGTCATTAAAGGCTAATCATGCGCTGAAAAGAACACGCCATTTTATGTTATCCACTTCAGACCACACTGACCAATTGCATGTTACTGAGTTACATCAGTAGATGTGTCTGACACTATTTGCTACACTTGCTGGCAACAGAGTTGCTGGAAATTGGTTACATGAATCTCCGATCCATAACCATATGGCAGAAGTTGGTTCTGGCTTTGGTCTGGAGAGATTGTTTACAGAATTCTTGGAACAGTTCAGGTAGCATGCCTAGAGATGCACTTTAGATCCATTATCCAATGCAGGCAAAGTCAGCCTGTGACTTTGTTGTGAAAACTGCGCCAGTGACAGCTTACGTCACATGAAGGTCATGTAAAATTCACTATTGTTCTTTTCACTCCTACTCTGATTCTGGGATGAAAAATAGAGATAATTTGATTATTGACTAATTTGACTATTTTATTGTTAGGATAGAATGGTGGATATTATGTGAACATTTATCTTCAGTAGTATAAGTATCTGTGTTCTTTTTAACTGTATTCGTTTGTATGTTTTGATTGTTGATTTAATAAATTTATTGTTGTTTCTAATTTATCCTTCTTATGCATATTATCTAAATTATATATTTGGAATAATAGTGGGTGGATGGGGACTCATTAAAATAACTTAAACGATAGATCTACAATTGTGGGATATAATAATCAAAGGTACCAATTAAATTTATTTCTAATAGCTAACTGGTCGGTCATTGATTGAAAAATTCTACCCATCAAGAAACAAATTTCTCACCATTTTTCCTGATGGCACAGGAAATATTTTGTATCCTTTAATCTGTCTGTTAGTGAGGATTTATATCAGGCTTACTTTTATTTAAAGTAGATACACATCTGATTTTTATTTAGTCCTTAAGAGCCCTTATTTATTGTTGGGATATATTCTTTTCATAATTGTAGATTTTCTTTAAAACATTTCATGCTCATGTCTTCTTTTATTGAAAAAGAAAATGTCAATGGATATAATTTTACTTTATATATTCATTTTAATTTTAGATTTAAGTCTTTGAATGTATACTCTTTATCTTAAATATTCAAAATATCAATTTAAGTATTTCTTTTTTTGTAGACTTTCCTCACATTTTTTAAAATAAGAAATATTGCTATGAAAGACCAGTCAACAGACAAGATTATATAAATAAAATATTTATATATTTATATATTATGTTCATATATTGTTAATAGAAAGAATATGTGTATAGCTCTTAGGTAAATATATTCACAAGATGGTGAAATCTTACTATTAATGTGAAAATAAAACAGTTTGTGAACACTAATTTATAAGCTGCATGTCAGTCTTTTAAAGTAAGGTCATGACACTTGTGTCAGTTCTGGAGATGAATTTGAAAATGTTACTGTTGATATAAACATGTTTTATAGAACACTATAGGCATTTATTTAGTAAAATATGATAATATCCTATCAATTAATGACCAATTAATTAAAAAGTTTAATAAATTCATTCCATTTTATATTTATGCACTTTAAAAAAAAGCAAATTGTTTGTTTTGTTATTTCATTGAAATACTAGTTCTTAGTTTATTAAAACTGAAAGCATCTAAAATAATAAATATACACAAGACTTTTGCTAATTTCTACTGTAAATGTAATAACAGACTTTCCACATTCTGAAAGAGAGGTAACTCTTTATATTGTAACTTATCGTCAGTTGATTCCTTAATTGGTAACCAGTTACCCGTCAGGCAACCTAGCCATCATGATCTCAAGTGTGAAATTGGGACATTTCTTCTATATTGTTCTCGATGACACCTCCATAGCTCCTGTGCTTGCCATCTTTGACCCACATGGATGTGGCTGTGTGTACTATTCTAATGGCAATGTGAGGTAAACATAAAACACCACATTTGAAAATTTAAACATACAATTAGTTCATCAATGGGACTAATACTTATGTTGTTTCACATATATCAATGATTATAGAGAGATTTTTGAAACTTTGATTTAGACAAGTAGGATTTAGGATTTGCTTTAATGGGGTTTGGTAAATATATAGACATGAAACTTTGTATAGTTATGTAGTATAATAGTAGTGGGAATTGAAAGACCTACAATTTTATGTAGGCATATATGGATTGTAGCAATGGGATCAGAGATATTACACTAGTGAGTTTGATAGAATACATAGATATAAACTTTATATGCAGACATATAGGGATTGTAGCAGTGGGGTTTGATAGATATATTGACACTTTATCACTATGCGTACTATTTTAAAATTAGAAATATACTTTGGAATGATTCCCTTGAGTGTCAGCATATTAGTGTTAAGTAGTGTGTTCATTCAGATACCAGTACTTCCATACTCACACATACATGCATGCACATACACACACATGCATACATACACAAATGCACCTACACACACACACACATGCATACACAGACAATCATACCACCCCATCCATTTTTATCTTTATTTCTCCTGGCTGAGAACAGATCATATATTTGCTAATATTCTTCAGATTTATAAAAATATTTGGTTTTGTTGTTTCACATTTCATGATTCAATGTAATAATTAAGATAAAGAAAGGTGTTTATTTTTAATAGCTTTCTGACATTTTTGTATTTTATTTGCCATATTTTAATGTTGTATTTTATTTACTGTATTTTAATGTTGTATTTTATTTGTTGTATTTGAATGTTATTTTTATTTGCTCCATTTGAATGTTTATTTTATTTGTTATATTTTAATGTTGTACGACCATTTTACAACACTTCATTGGAAATAAAATTAGCATTCCATGGTAAAATAATTATACGAACCAAATATTGCATTATGCGGCTGTTCTTACCAGTTAAATTGTAGCAAGTTTTGTGATGGTGTAGTGTTGTTATGATAAAGTAGTAGTTTTTATTGTTGTGGCGATATAATTGTGTTTTTTACCTAATGTTGTGGCGATATAATTGTGTTTTTTACCTAATGTTGTGGCGATATAATTGTGGTTTTTACATAATGTTGTGGTGTTATATTTGTGGATTTTACATAGTGTTGTGGTGTTATATTTTTTTTATGCATTTATCCAAGTGAAATGATCCAACGTGAAAATTAAGAAGCTGACTGATGTCTGTATTTGAATTTTGTATTTTATTTGCTATGTTATAATGATGTATTTTATTTGCTGTATTTTAATGTTGTATTTAATTTGTTGTATTTTAATGTTGTATTTTATTTGTTGTATTTTAATGTTGTATTTTGTAATTGTATTTTATTTGCTGTATTTTAATGTTGTATTTTATTTGCTGTGTTTTAATGTTGTAAAACAATGAATCATGTCAACTTCCTGTCCACCTAGTTCATCATCGGTACTTCATTATTTGGAGAGATCTCTTTATCTTTTTTTTTTTAAACTGTACACCTTTTAGAACTGAAAGGCTTATGAGATTATCTTCTTAAACAACAACCATTTGCTATGACCCACCAACTGAGGGTGGTTGAGGGGTGCAAACTGATGCAACCTTTCCACCCCCTTCCACCAACCCTCCTGTCCTCCACCTTGGGACACAATAGAAGGCGTGGGGTCCCACTGGAGCACTCCAGATCAGATGATATCATTTGATGAAATGATCAACGCAAGCTCCAGTGGTGACATTAAAATGATAGCGTAACCAACATCACCAAAACCACCATTTACTATGATGTTTTTTTGTTTTGTTTATTAATATACACCTTTTAGAATTGAGATACTTGTTATAGGATCTTCTTAAATGACAGCTGTTTACTATATTTCCTGTTGTTTTGTTTTTAACATACACCTTTAATTATTTAGATGTTTTCGATAGGATCTTCTTGAACAACAGTTATTTACGAAGATGTTTCTGGTGAGAAAGAGCCTGTTTTATTAATTTGTCAATGTAGTGTGCACTTTTTTCCTCAGTAGATTAATAATTATTTAAAAATCCTCAATGTCCTATTTATTGTGAGGGCGTAGGTTATAGCACTCTAAATTTGTTTTGAAACATTTATTTTTTTGTCAATTGCCCAGAGAGATAGATCCCATGTTCCTTTACACTATAGTCTAGATGTCTGGTTTCCTTTGTGTAATGCAATGTATATTGTTAACATGACTGCTTTGTTTCCTTTGTATAATGCATTGTAGATTGTTAACAGGACTATCTGGTTTCCTTTGTATAATGCTATGTAGATTGTTCTTTAGTTAACAAGACTGTTTTGTTTCCTTTGTATAATGCTATGTAGATTGTTCTTTAGTTAACAGGACTGTTTTGTTTCCTTTGTATAATGCTATGTAGATTGTTCTTTAGTTAACAGGACTGTTTTGTTTCCTTCATGTGATGTAGACTGTTTTGTTTTCTTTGTATAATGCATTGTAGATTGCACTACATTCAAGATGTCTGTTTTGTTTCCGTTGTGTAATGTAATGTAGATTGTACTATAGTCAAGATGCCTATTTTGTTTATGTAATATACTGTACATTGTACTATAGCCACTTATTATATGTAGATTGTACTATAGTCAAGATGTCTTTACTGTTTGTGTGATATAGATTGTACTTTGATGCAATGGGTGGTATGGAGGTAGATATAAGTGGAACAAAGCGGAGACGCTGGACATGGAAAGACCCTTTAGTGCATGTGCATGCCCCGCCATTTCAGCCAATGTGTATCAGACTCAACGTGAATATCAGCATTCGACTCATGACTCAGGAAAATATTGCTTTGACCTTTATGACAACCAGGCGCAGCTGTCGGCTCAGCGTAGGGACCCGGTTAAAGGTGAGGTGGAGACCAGAGGATCAAATAATTTAGAATTTATATAAACTGGAATTGACAGCATATTACACATTTTTATCATCATGTGTGTATGCATGTGCATATTTGTGCATGCATGAAACTGTATGTGTACTTTACAATGAAAAAATTCACAGTAATTAGGAGTTTATTTTTGCACTTTTTAAATATCAGTATCCACATTGCAATATCATGGATGCATATTCACTACTCATCAGTTCAATAAATTCCTTTCTTTATGTCTGTATTTGTGTAAATGTGAATATATATATTCAAAGCTTAACTTTCAAATGTATGTAGAGCATGATTCCAGACAGTGCATTATGTTACAAGGATTTCCTTCTGTTAACTGTTCAGAACCTGTCAGATCCAATGCTTTGGAGGGGACTGACAGTAAAAATATCAAACAGTAATATTTGATTAATCACTGACCAGTAGATACATCAAACAATGATATTTGATCATTTGCTGACCAGTAGGAACATCACATATTAATTGGTAGGGACAGTACACACAATATTTGCTCAGTCACTGACCATGGAAACATCATGCATAATAATATCTGATCAATTGCTGACCAGTGCAAACATCAGACATATTAATACCTGATCAATCACTGACCAGTGGAAACACCACACACAATAATATCTGACAATCACTGACAAGTGGCAACATAACACACAATAATATCTGCTCAAGCACTGACCAGTGCAAACATAAAACACAATAATATCTGCTCAATCACTGACAAGTGGAAACATCACACACAGTAATATTTGATCAATCTCTGACAAGTGTAAACACCACACATACACTAATATTTGATCAGTTACTGACAGTACAATTATCACACTCTAATGTTTGTTCAGCTACCGACAAATAGAGAATTTAAGCTTTAAATTTAAAAGAAAAGTTCATATTTAACATTGATATCCCACCTCCACCAAGGAAAAAAATGAGCATAAAAACAGAACATCCTGTTTTTACCATTCATTCTGAAAAATAATTTCTATATAATGAATCAGCTGAACTAAATAAACATTTTGTGTATACATACTTTGATACGTTTGCTGAACATAAGCCATGTGGTTTCATTTTAGTCCATACTGACATTTATTAGTATTTTAGTTTAAAAATGTTATTTATTTTTTTGCACCCACTTTATAGAAAGATTGTAACATAATTATTCATTTACCAGTCATCATGTCCAGAGGGCTCTTTAAATTTTCTGGACATTTCAAATCAACATTTAACATCAAGCAAAGTCTGTCACTAATAAATGTCAACCTTCTGACAACAAGCAAAGTCTGTCACTAATAAATGTCAACTTTCTGACATCAAGCAAAGTCTGTCACTAAGAAATGTCATGCTAAAAAAAGGTATGATGAGCTACTACCTTATAGCCAGATGGTGAAGAGGATTGGTTAAATAAAGCTACATATAAATATAAGCACAATCATTAATTCACTCACTGTCTCACAGGTTGACCACATATTCACAGATTCTAATGCATGAATGCACATGTTCACACAGATGAGTATTATATGGTATGTGGATGTTTGCAAAATTGTGTTTGAGCATATGAGTATTGTTTCCAGTTGTGCCTCATGGTTGCTTAATTTTTGTTTTTCACTTAATTCAAAAATGTAACCTTTTTGCCCCTCAGTTGTGCCTCTGTGTGATAGTTATTATAGTTAAAATCTGTATGTTTTTCACTTAACTGAAAAATATCACTTTTCACATCTCAGTTGGTATCTCCTGCACTTCTTCCACACAAGACCATTGATGAAAATCAGTTGTTTATAGACGAACAGAGAGCACACATTGAGTGAGTTTTCTCTTTCTTCATATTTTTGTTTTGCTCTTTTTGTTTTAATTGGCAAGTTCGATACACATTCTGATTATTATTTAAATCACGGTCTTATTGTTTAAAATTTGATTTATTAAAGTGATTTTTTGGTGATAAGTTAGAAAATAAATATGCATTCTTATTCATAAAATCACTGAAAGACCAAGTGAACAGGAATAAACTTCAAACATAAATATTTATAAACCAGACATTTCAGTAATGCCAGTATTTCTAAAACGTCCTGGCAAAGTTTAAGTAGCAGCAACCTTTATAAATGTTATTATTTTCGGGTTAAAAGTGGAATAGCTCTTGATCATGCATGGGATCGTGACATGATGATATAAGGTGGCTAACATGCTCTGGTCAAGGCTGTTGCTTTGTTCTGTATGCAGTTAAGTTCTACAATGGCATGAGACATTTATGCAGAACTCAGTTTCCTTTTCTCAAGTGTCATCCCTTCAGTATGAAAGAGTGATTTTGTGATCCTGTTTGTCATCATTAAGCTCATTTGTATATGTTGATAACATTGGAAATCGTACAGAAACATGTTCTTTGGATCACATACCTTGCACTATCTTTTGGGACATTGATATTGAAATTTTATACATGTTATCAGAACACCTAAATCTGAAAATCGAGCTCATTTGTATGGTTGACCTAATTTCCACTTCACTTGGTCTTTAAACTTTACCTAAAAAAATATAATAATAATGATAATTAAGTTATATGCAATGAAGCAAACAGTAATTAAGTTACACGCAATTTAAAAAAAACTAAATTGTTACATATAATGAAATCAAAATAGAATTGTGTTTAATGCAGTAAAATCAAATTAATCCAAGCATAAGTTGCAGTGCCTGAAAATCTGCCATAATTAAGTTTTGTGTAATTGAAACAGGCTACATATCAATTTATCTTTTGTTTACTAAGCTGCAGTTCAGAATAAAAACCTAATTACATGTTCTTGGTTTAAAAGAAAATTATCTGGCAGTACTTTTGTATTGATACATCAATGAACTATTGCAGTAGCAGCTGTGGGCATCAGATCATAGTTTGTTACTATCATTGTCACCATTATTAGTAATACCAGTTTATGAACCCTCTGTACTCATGAAAGAGACCAACAGAGGGAAGTGAAACAAAACACTAAATATACTTTTGCATTTTCATTAGCAATAGTTTTACATTGTAGTTCTTTCTAGACATCATTAACTGATATATGATAATTATTTAGTGATATTGTGTATTGCGTAACTTAGCAAGAAAAATTATTTCCATATAAAAATGTTTGACTTACTGAGAACTAGCTTCTCCAACATTGATTCTATTGATAAGTCAACATAAAGTGATGTAGAAAATTCAAAGAAAATTGAAATTTTAGAGGAATTAAGAAGTTTGTCTTATTAAGGTTTGTTTATGCACATACGCCACAAATATTCTGGAGAAGACATGGTTAGTAAGGTTTTCGTTCTTAATTTCCTAATTTTCATTACATTGACTTGTCAATTTTCTGGAAGGACAGAAAAACACTCTTTTGTTTGAAACTGTGTGTGGTCAGTTTGGCGTGTTTGTTTATTTATAAATGAAGGTCTTGATATTTCTCTCTGCTCATTTCTTTTCTTGGTATATTTAATTGTAATTTTTGCCTGTTTACTCATTTCTTTTCTCAATAGATTTAATTGTAATTTTTGTATATCTGCTTATTTCTTCTGTTTCCCTTTAAGCAAATGTTTTGCAAAATAATATGGTTGTAGTAACTCAGTTCATGTCATTAAATCAAAACATTTGTTGAGCAAGATTTAAACATGTGTATACTTTATACTATTATTGTTCTTCTTAACCTATAAAAATTTAGGTATATTTTATATATAACAACATTAAATCTCTATTAATATCTCCACCAGTAATAATTATATGAGTATTGTTCTATCTGTCTGTCTGCCTACCTGCCTCTCATCTTTCTGTCTGTCTTTCTTTCTACATCTCTGTCCTCTATTGGAGCTCGTCTCTGTACATGATACATAGATAGTGCACCTTTATATAATAATGCTCACATCTTAAAATATATAGTTTCTTCATTTCTTTCAGTATTAATATATTTGAAATTTGACAACACACACTTGATATCATCTCATATAGTTTTCTTTTATCATTGTGCACATAATTACTAGTTTAATTAGGTGTTCATATTATTTCATTTGTCCTTAATAGTGGATTTTAAAATCATGACTGCAAACAAGAATAAATGGAACATTTATGTTTCAAAGTTAAGAGCTGTCTTGCAAGAGTTGTCTAATGGTACCCTTGACTGTCATCTTTAGGTGTAACATTTAGTAATCTACATTTTGCTTGGGAATGATGATGTGTTTATTACTTGTCATTAGCAGAAGGTATCAATCTATGTCATTTATTTTCATTCTTTTTTTTTATTTTTATTGAATTTGAACAGTTCTATTTTGAGCAAAGTGTCTCTTCTACTCAAGTTTCCCAAGTCGCCCAAGGTGGATAAGATTTTACCCCCTCTCAGCATCACCACCAGACTTAACCGCACAGAAAAAATGCGCAAAGAATTGAATGCATCTAGTAGACGACGACCTAAAGAGTCAATTAACAATCAAACAATTAGTATGTCTGCAAACTGAAATGCTGTGATCAGATAGTCTGTATGTGTTATAATTTGGAATAAAGTCTATTAGTATTCATACTATATGAAATAGATAGCTTTAAGTAGGAAAATGTCTGAAAATTCATCAAACTTGTAGCATTAAAAGCATTAGTGAACTGTGAGCATAACATTGAAGATCAGTGTGTAAATGGTTTCAAATGCCATTACATTTCAGAATATATTTCTTAGCATACTGGTAAAGAATTAACACATAATATTGTGAAGATTCTGACCACAGTAATTTTTTCAGTAAACCATACAGAGCCTTAGATTATTCAGTGTCTCTCAGTAATCCATTAATAGTACATTACAGAGCTTAGGACTGTACTTTGTCAATAAACTACATGTACTACAGTAGTTTATAGAGCTTACAACTACATATTGTCAGTAAACTATTAGAGTTTGCTACAGAGCTTAGGACTACACATTGTCACTAAATCATTACAGTACATTACAGAGCTTAGGACTACACATTGTCAGTAAACTATTACAGTTTGTTACAGAGCTTAAGACTACACATTGTCAGTAAACCATTACGGTACATTACAGAGCTTAAGACTACATATTGACAGTAGACCTTTACAGTACATTACAGAGCTTAAGACTACACATTGACAGTAAACCTTCATAGTACATTACAGAGATTAAGACTACACATTGACAGTAGACCTTTACAGTACATTACAGAGCTTAAGACTACACATTGTCAGTAAACCATTACGGTACATTACAGAGCTTAAGACTACACATTGACAGTAGACCTTTACAGTACATTATAAAGCTTAAGACTACACATTGTCAGTAAACCTTTACAGTATATTACAGAGATTAAGACTACACATTGACAGTAGACCTTTACAGTACATTACAGAGCTTAAGACTACACATCGACAGTAAACCATTACAGTACATTACAGAGCTTAAGACTACACATTGTCAGTAAATCATTACAATACATTACAGAGCTTTAGACAATACAGTGATTGTAAGTAAACCATTACAGTCCGTTACAGAGCTTAGGACTTCACATTGACAGAAAACTATTACATACATTACAGAACTTAGGACTATACAGTGTTTCTCAGTAAACCATTACAGTACATTACAGAGCTCAGGACTACATAGTGTTTGTCAGTAAACCATTACTGTACATCAGGGGTCTCCAAACTTTTCAGTCTGAGGGCCACATTAACTATCAAACAGCAGTTCAGGGGCCAGCTACACACTCAAGGTCCAAATAAAAAAGAATCAAAACATAGATGTTGTTTTTAATTATAATTATTTATTTAATATTATTTTATTCATTTATTATTTAATAACACATTGATACACTACACATGAACACCTGTATTAGTGGGAATGGTGAAATTGTTTCCTGGATGCCAAAATAGCAGACATTTCTGGCTTTAGATTTGATGTCCCTAACATCAACAGTGACCTGAGATTATCATCGGACAAGCTTATTCTCAAATTGTTCTTCACGTATTTTCATTCTTGAAAATGTTTGTTCACACAGGTATGTTGTTCCAAAGATTGAAAGGTACCTTGATGCAAAGGTTTTGACATTAGGAAAGTCTTCCTTGGGCAAAAACTGGTAAAAACCCATCAGTCCTTCTTTGAACTTGTCCCTAAGGAGGTCATTTGCTTGCAACTCAATGGCTTTGTCTAATAGTCACGGTTGACTAATCGTATACTGTAGACTGGGTGGACTGGATACTAAGAATATATCCGACTTATGTAACAATCAGTGACCCATATCAATAACGCTCCTTTATTCCGAATCTGGGTCAGAGTTGTTTGTTCCCTCTCAACTCTCAGAGATTAGAGATAGAAACATTTAGCGGCAGCTGATCTTGGCAGGATACATGTAAATTTCCGTAATTTCTTTCCATAGACAAAAAGGTCTCCATGGGCCACATGAGAGGGTCTTGCGGGCCGTAGTTTGGAGACCCCAGCTGTACTTTATAGAACATTTAACTTAAAATATATTACAGTATACCATTAAGCTACATGATAGAGCTTTAAACTACAGTATTATTTACATTAGACCATTACACTTTAGTATAGAGCTATGGACTTCAGTAACTTTGCAATAATATTTTAAACAGTTTTGAATTACAAGGACGCCTACAACACTCTCAGTTCAAGACAACTTTGAAAATTATCTTCATGTTTAACTCTACTTTAAATGTTTGATGATTCTAGCTCAGCATTAATTTAACATCAGGTTGTTTTTCATTTGCCAAAACAGAATCTTTTTTTTTTTTTTTTTTAAAGAAAAAAGAAGATAAAACCAACAAAAAGAAATATTTTTACTTTTATATATGTATGATACTTATTGTATATCTTGATGTGAGTGCATTATGATGTACATACATATCAGTGTATATATTTTATTCATTATTTTATGATGAAAATACATTTTTATAGTAAAATTATTTTTATATGTATGTACATTAATTTTTTAAGCAGGATTTTTGTTGTACTTTCTGTGTTTTGATCTGGTTGCACATCTTTATTTTTGTCTCACTTTTTTTTAACAAAACAATACAATATTAAAGCATTTATAAGTATTTTTTAAATTAAACAATTAAAGGAGAACTGAATGTAAAATAAACTTAATTTCAACACCTAATATTTTTGAAAAATACTTACTAATAGATATTCACTTATAAACCTTTTATAACTGAATGTCATATAGTTTAAGTATTCTTGTGCAGATCATGTGACCAAGGTTCAAGATCTGCTCCCATTGATGTGATTTTTTCCATCTGACACTTCCTTTCCCTAATTTGCCAACCTTGTCGCTCTAATTATGAATTGTACTTCATTTTGAAGAACTAAATAATTCTGAATGAATCAGACATATTTAACTTTGCTAATTGGGTTCTTTCATTTGCTCAAATTTTACAGCTAAGATTTAATTTTTTCTTTTGGGTGGTGGGTAGGTGGATGAGGGACAACTTTATGAAGTTTTTCATTGGTTCATGGATATGGTCATTAAAAGCTTTAGCTTAGTGAGAAAACTACGAGGTGACTTTTTGAAAAATGTATTCCTGTTATAGTTTTAACTTATCATTTGTGTACATGTTACTTAAATTGTGACATTTATTGCCTGACATTTAAATCACAATTTGTTATGTGTCTGAATGGGCATGAATTTGTATAGGTTTAGACTTGTTTCTAAGTATTAGTGTCTGTTACTAAATGTCAGTATCTGTATAGGTTTAGACTTGTTACTAAGTATTAGTGTCTGTTACTAAATGTCAGTGTCTGTATAGGTTTAGACTTGTTACTAAGTATTAGTGTCTGTTACTAAATGTCAGTGTCTGTATAGGTTTAGACTTGTTACTAAATGTCAGTATCTGTATAGGTTTAGACTTGTTACTAAATGTCAGTATCTGTATAGGTTTAGACTTGTTACTATGTGTCAGTGTCTGTATAGGTTTAGACTTGTTACTAAGTGTCAGTGTCTATATAGGTTTAGACTTGTTACTAACTGTTAGTTTCTGTATAGGTAATGGGCATATTGTACCCTTGTACACCAAATAAATCTTGATGTACATAGTGAAAAACAATTACTTAAGCCTTGTATAGAGGCTTTTCAGATGTTACTCATACTGCTGCTAAGTTTATTTACCTGTAATATCTGAATATCATTATACACTCAATTTTGAGCATCATTACTGTTTGTATGCTGCTGTTTTTTTCATATAGATTTTATATATATACATTCTTTTGCCAGCATTAAGATTGTCTCTTTTTGTCCATAGTTTTGAAAAGATGACTGTACTTTCTACAGCATATTTATACAAAATTTTACTTAAAGCATTGTTAGCTAAACATTGGACTTGTTACTTCCTTTGCAAATAGCAAGGGAGAGATGTTTTTGAACTTTACATGACATCCATTTTACCGACCTTGAACCTGCCCTTTTTTGCAGATACCTTTGGGAGATATTTTTACTTTATAAGTTTATTTGAACCCTTCATGACTTTCATGTGTATATTAACCTTTAAGACTTTTCATGTAAAGTCAGTTTCAAAGTAGAAAATGTTTTCTTGGTATCAGCAGTTGTTTGCTGTTTTTATGTTTTAAATGTACATAACTGTACGATTCCTCTTAATGTGCAAGTTATCTGTTTGAGCGTTGATGTTGTCAGAACAAAACTTTAGTTTTTTTTTAAAAAAAAGAAAAGGGGTTTACATTAAAGAGGCAGTGTTCCTGACATACTTGAATTCATAATTTTATGTTTCATTTGTTCTGTATGTCCGATTGAGTGTGTGTGACACTTATATTAGTATGTAATTATAGGCAGCAGTGCACGACGGCACAAAGTGGCAAGCCACTTTGGACTATATCCGGTCAAGGATGTGTCTTTATTTCGCGCAGGTATTGTGCGCAGTTACAACAGCACGAGACGTTAGCACAGTTACGGCCCACAATAGCGGAAGACCTTAGCGCAGTTATGACCCACAATAACACGAATCCTTAGCGCAGTTATGGCCCGCGCAGTAGAGCACGAGATCTCAGGGCGAGCACGAATCGCATGTGAAGCGCCCGCCCTACCTTCAGTAGGCCTATACAAGTTGCGTGACCCTCTGTGTCGTCAAGATCGGTTCTGTACTTTGGCAACGTAGATAATATTGCAGAACCACATTCTCTCAGTCATTTATTTGACACTACCCATTGAGACTATGACTTTGACATTTGACAGTATGTTACTAGAATACCCAATGCTTTGACCTTTAGTGATCTAGCATTTTTTGCTCGGACAACCTAAATTTCTGTTTTTACATGATTTTTAAATTTTAAAGCCTGCATTTAGCTAAAAGTTTTTTCTGGGTTATAAATATTCGTGTGATGAAAACATGCGTCTTTTGTTAGCTGATATTTCTAGAGTACTTATTAAAACTGTACGAGTTTTTTGAGAGAGGAGTCATGCAGGAATCGTAACCTGGTAATAACATCAATCTCCAGTCCTTCTTTCTAGTTTTCATATCATTTTATATATTAATAAATGCAGGTGCTAGATTAGCTTCTGTTGCAACCAGTGAGAATTGCAGCCTCTTAAGGCAGTGTCGAAAGCGGTCAGGATTGTTTCTGTCAATTGGAAAATAAGCTTCCGGTTCCATGCTATTTAATTTTCTTATCACCTCAAAGTATTAGTGTATATTCATGAAGTAAGTTTATAGAAAAATGTTAACAATTCTTATTAAGAATAACATGTTTCTAGGAAGCGGGGAAGGAAACGGTTTTAAGTGTACATGAGAGTTGTCTGTAATTTTTCTCAGCAATGAGTGACTGTTCAAGAAATAATATTATAAGGGTAATGAATAATTACTTTATGAGTGAAGGACTGCATTATAATAATTTATTAAATAAGTATAATAATTAAATGTAAAATTTATTTTATTTTTGGTACGCATACCGAAATACATAACAGATTATTTGTTAAATGTGAATATAACTCATCCCATTCAATTATACATATTTGTGACACTGGAGACTCATGGCTCGAGCTTTTCTTTACTGGAAAAATTAATCAGAAAATGCTGGGCACCGTAAACGACAAATTGTCAGTCGAAACCTGCCATTATCTGTCTTGCGACTGTCAGGGTGGCATCCGTTCGCTGATTGAATTGCCTGTACATACCATCATGGGCACGCCATCCACTGGAATCTAATGCCGTTGATAACGGTGTGATTCCACTGCGCCACAGTGAAGTCAAATCCATCTGGCGAAACTTGACTCACATATCCGGCAACACCTATATTAGCATTTTCAGCAGCATCCAGGTAGGACATACCAAAGGTGACCACGGGTGGTTCGTAGAATCCGATAGGGCTGAAGTCAATGTGTTTCGTTTGGGTGTGGTTTTTGCCCAGTTGTTGAAAATTTACCTCGCCAGATTTACCTGTTTGCAAAAGACAAAGTACTACTTAATTTCAAAGCAAAATAAACGGGCAAAATCGTAATATAAGCAAATAAACAAACGGTTTTCAAAAAGTGGCCACATCTCTGTGCTGTTTAATTTGTCTGTATTACGACTTTTCCTTTCACGCGACAGTTTTCTTGTTAATTTATGAATATTAGACTTTTTTCTTCACACGACAATTTTCCTGTCAGTCTGTGAATATTACGACTTTTCCCTTACATGACAGCGAGAGGAACTGAAAGACGCCGAGAACTGATTCCGTAAAATTATCTTTCACGTTTCTGTTGTTTTGTTTCTCTCTCTCCTTTTTTTTTTCTGTCCCGCCAGGATGCTCTTAAAGAAGATTTCCGGACTACTCTGTCCCAAACCAAAAACTGAAAGAAGTGGAGATAGGATCGGACCAGCACAGTTAAAACATTTTTAACTCCCTACTTGGTCGTCGGAGCACGACATGCCGGCTCCTTGTTCTCAGACCGTACAACAAATGCAGATGTTACCCGAGATGATGTAAAACTAGACTTTATGATTTGTAATTGTTAAGTAAAGGAAATGTAGGGACCGTTCTTGTACGAGTATGCACCACCCTCACCAAGCCACCCCACACCTCCCTCCACACCATTACCATTACTTTTTTCTTCACCATAACTGCCACCCCCCCCCCCCAAACCAGTGCAATGCATAGTAATACAAACCCCATTGCGCAATTTAAAAAAATAATATAGAAAGTGTATATTTTATATATATATATATTTTTTTTTTTTGTTACACTCCAGAGTTTTACAAGTATATAAATATATTTATAACATTTTTCCACTCTTTTTGCAAACTGTACATATTTTCTCATATCTATCTATACTTTTGTTTAATTTATGTGCGTATGTACTGCTTGGTCTTACCCCTTCATCATTCCCACCCCAGTCCTTGCGCGCATGCTCTAATTCGCCTTACCTTTTTCACTTAGCCTATGCAGGTCTTAACCTACTGTATATTACTAGAATGTCCTATGCTCATATGAAATAAAGTCCATGTGCCAGTCTATAACTATTGCTGACTCCAATATTTAATAACAAGATAATTTTACGCACTAAAAAAAAAAAATACGTGTAAATTGTCTGGCCGACATATCATCACGCATTTGATAAATAGATACATGTCAGAACCAGATTTAAGCGTGAAGTGGTGAAATGCAGGGGGGAAAGTTATATTATACAATTCATAAACTAGCATTAAATAAAATCACCAGATCTGTGAAATGTTTGAGCTATGTTCCTGGCCGTTGTAATAGTCTGAATTTGAGGGACACAACGATTGACAAGCGAGTGAATGTGAGAATATGTATGTGGGATGAAGCAAGTGCTAAGCTACATATCTAACAGTAATTTACAGGATTTTATAAAATATCATCAAACGGTAACTAATTACTTTTATCAGCCCCAGTGCTCTTTTTAGGAGCGATTTGTATTTGGCAAACCAGACATTGCAAAACATTAAGGCTCGGGTCACACTGTGTTCCAATCAAAGCTCCAGAAAAACCAGCATACCTCTCTCAAATTGATGGAGGGTCCCCCCACCCATCCTCGAAAAAACCAAAACCAAAAACACGTTACAAATAACCTGAATTAATAAAGGGGATCACTGATCAAATAAAGAATTAAGTAAATATAGTGGCATTCAAATCAAATTCATATTTAATAATTCAGTTAGTTAAAAATAACCACACATGTGACTATGTGTGTGTGTGTGTGTGTGTGTGTGTGTGTGTGTGTGTGTTTGAGAAAGAGAAGGACTCACAATGTACTACAAGCTCAAACGGTGTAACTCTCTTGGATGGGCTATTTCCTTGAGTGCAGCACTCCGGAGTTTCTTAATCAAACAATTAAAATAAAAAATTATTATAAAAATAAGAATGAAGATTTGCATGAACGTTTCAGTGCTTTGTTGTATTAAATAAATACACAGTAATGCACAACAGACAATAACACCAGTAATACTGAACATACAACATACAGTAATACACAACATACAATAAGCATACAGTAATACGCAACACAATATAACACACAGTAATACGTAACATACAATAAATATACAGTAATACGCAACATACAATAAATGTATTATTAGTTGCAGAGTAGCACACAGCAATGAACAGGCATTTAATCAATCAATCAATCAGTCTATCTTACAAAAGCATACAATAATAAGCATATATAAAAACACATAACACAAAAAACATTCGAGGCGCATTTAATTCGTGTAGCATAGAACTGTCTTAAACACAAACAAACAAACCAAATGTGAACATTGAAACAGAAACAAATAAATTCATGGTGCAGTAGCTGAAAAAGATGTACTGTAAATACTTTGCTGAAAGCTGCAATGGAGCGATTTTGTCTTGAGTTTTACAGCAGTTCATTCCAAGTAGCACGCCCGATATGAGAATGAATGCAGACCATATATATATTTTTACTTCCCCTTGATGGGTACAGTAAGGACGCTAGAGTCCAGATTGTAAGATCGTACAGGGTCTTTGGGCTGGAGTCATTGAAACTTTGCAGAGAAAATCACCGTGCTTATATTATTTACTAAGATTTTTTTTTTTTACATATAACCCACCCACCCTTTCCTTTCTGGCCAGCATTAGAAAAATACAATGTTACTTTCATCATGCATTTATATCTTACGTAGGAACTAAGGGTCTGTATACCATGTGACTTTCGACCTGAAACTGAGAATTTGATACACATTATTATTAAAGTAATAAATCTGATTTAATGTCTATAGTAACACCCCCACCCAACCCCGAAAAAATCTGTTAACTGTGTGCTTTATGTTTGAAGTGTGTTTTCAGAAAGTCGGGAGAGTATAGTCAGCAAAGGAGATTTTGGTAGCTGGCTTGTGTGTGAATGTGTGCTGGCTTGTGTGTGAATGTGTGCTGGCTTATGTGTGAATGTGTGCTGGCTTGTGTGTGAATGTGTGCTGGCTTATGCGTGTGCATTGTGTGGGCGATGGTTACTGGTGTGTGCAATGTGTAATTGTGCGTGTGTGCCGTAGCAAAATTTATCACTACAATACAATTTTCGTCAGCTCAAAAATTATTATATTTTGGTTGTGGCAAGGTCAGCCAATAAGTCAAACGCACGTGCAGCAAAATGCAGGCTATCCAGTCGATCGCGTAACTCCTGCATCTGGTCTTGCAAAGCTGGAACAGGAAGAGATCAGCGATGAACTGGATATTTAAAACGACCACAAATCGGGATAAATTATATAAAGAACAGTACCTCTTAACGAGACAATATCAAGATCTTCAGTTCTAGTTTAACTTTAATTATAAACAAAGTCAAAGTCAAATAAAGCGGTTTATTTAAAATAAAAAAAAGTAAATTATTGAATATTTATATTTTGTTATTTAATTATTAAAACAAAGTGAAACTGCACTTCTTTGAATGGTTTAACTAAATCAAACTAGAAAGAGGTTCCTGCAGAATTTTCACATCCAATCTACGGAACAGTATTGATGACGTCATTTGATTTGTAAGCGCACAGGTTTCGACAGGTTTTGGCGGTGTTGGAGAATGATGTGAAAGTTGATTTGGTGTTGGTGTACATGTCTAGAACATACTCACACTATTTTTTTTATCTTTCTTCATTTCTATCTGTCTCTCTCCCTATCACTCGGCTTTTTGTTTGTTTATTTATTTCTTCTCTCTCATTATTATGTCGGTCTCTCTCTCTCTCTCTCTCTCTCTCTCTCTCTCTCTCTCTCTCTCTCTCTCTCTCTCACACGTTTATTTTTGTTTCTTTTACTTTCTGTGTCACATTTTCTTATCTCACCCTATTTCTTAGACTGTCTCTTAGTCTCCTGTCTTTACTCAATTTCTCTCTTCCTCTGTCACCTCTTCTGTCTCTGTCTCTGTCGTTATTAAATATATCTCTGGCTCTTCTATCACTTTTTGCCTCTCTCTTTATCCCGTTGCGTTTATCTGTCTCTGTCTCTCTCAGCGTCTGTCTTTACTGAATGACTCCTTCTTTAATTATCTTTGTTCTCTCTTTATCTCGTTATGTGTGTCTATCTTTCTCTGACTTTATTGAAGGTCTCTCGGGCTCCTTCTCTACCACTTTTTGTCTCTCTCACTTTTTATCTCTCACTTTTCTTGTAACTTTTTAAGAACTCTTCCGGCATTTATAACCCTATCGTGTCTCCCCCCTCTCAATCTCACATGCACACCCACACAAATGTATAATGATTCTGCCATATATAAGGATAACATCATAAATATAAGAGAGTCGGTCTGTTGTTGAGTAGAAGAGTGACTTGTTGCAGAATTTACATTAGTCAATAGTCTGTACACACCGCTGGAATGGCCTGACCACTTTAGACAGCATATGACATCGAATAAGCTGAAATTGTGCGAAACGTAAATTTGTCAAGCAATGTTTGAACAATTTTTATTGGACAGAGGAAAATCCACCCTAATCAAACAAACAGAACCACGAATGTACCCATTTATAATCCATACATCTTCAAAGTATCTTCGTAATTATGTTAATGCTTGCAATTCATACGTCATAAAGTGCATGTATGATTCTGTTAATGAATGAAATCTGTATATCTTCGAAGTACATGTTAATGGATATAAATCATACTTCTTCAGAGTGCTTGAATAATAATTGTAATGAATGTAATCCATACACCTTCAAAGTGCATATATAAATATGTTAATGCGTGCAATCCACACCACTTCAATGTGTTTGTTAATGCGTGCAATCCACACCACGTCAATGTGTATGTTAATGCGTGCACTCCACTTCAAAGTACATGTCTAAGTATGTTATTGGGTGTAGTTACCCATCACACTGCCTCTTAAGTCTGTGACTTCCCAGGACAGCTGCTCCACTACGTTTTGCCAAATGACGTCATCACCTCGCTTTCCTGTTAAAGATATTCAGTTTCTGATAAATACGTCAATCATTTGTAGTGTCACTTCTTCAGGAAATTTGTTGGTTGTTAGGGAATCATGGTCAAGGAAACAATGACACAAGCGGCTTCGCAATATACAATGCAAAGAAAAGAAAGAACACGATAAGAAAAGTAACACCCTTTTTTTTTGTTTGTTTGTTTCCAGTGAACAAGTGTGCTGTTAAAATCATTCATATATCATAACAAATATACATGTGTATGGTTGAGAAAAAAATCAGTGGTCAGTTGAAAACACAAGAAAGGCCCAAACCCATTTTTATAACATGGGCAAACATGATATTGTTGAATTAATTATACTGGGCTACATGATCGTTGTTACGTAAAATAAACTCCTACTTGTAGCAATTCGCGAAGCTAACCAGACTACACAATTTTTCTTCGGAAAAAAACAAAAATTGGTTTAGATAACAATTTCAGTTATCTGTAGAAATCACGTCCGCAGCAATATTTAAGCTCATTCATGTCGGTAAGCTACTGTGTTGCCTTATCTATTTAATAGCGTCAATTAAAAAAAAAAGCTGAAGGAATGAACGAAGGAAGGAATAAAAAAGAGTGAAAGAAAGTCAGGGGGAAAAAGAAAGAAACAAAAGAAAAAGGAAAAAAAGATAGGAAGGAACGAAAGCAAGAAAGAAAATGAAATAAGAAAGGAAGAGAAATGGAAGGATAAAGAAAGAAAGAGTACCTGCTAGGACTTTTTTAACGCCACAAATTAGAGTGAAAGCAGCAAGCAACACGCTGAACACGGGTATGCTTTTGAGGAGCATTCGAACAAGCCAGTCCTTACCCCGCTTCAAGTATAGGACGATACAAAGAAATATAAAATGAAAGATATTGAAACTGATAAGACAAGCGTGACATACTTGTGTCAGTGTACACAAGCCCTTGAGTAAAAGACTCACTTTTCTAGATTGGAAAAAGAATTTGGAAACCACAAACAGTCGACTTTTCTTTCCCGAAGCTTTTAAATTCACAGTGTTTAGCATTGCCTCTACTAGTGCTATTTGCCTTTAAGCAGATACAGTTTATGTGACGTATGGATGGATGTAGCGATGTACTGGTGCGGTCCAGTCATAGTAGTAGTAGTAGTGCCGCTAACAATGCTCCCACAGGGATTGCATTAGAACTTTTCATCTTGCCGATGTTTTCGGTCCTTGGAGGACCCCTGTGGGGCCTTCCTCCTATCTCTTGTATTCAGGGAGGGTGGAGAGTGGTGTTTGCGTTGTGTTATATCTTCCTGTTTGGCCGTGTGATTGTGGGGGTTTTTTTTGTTTTTTTTTAATTATTGTTTTCCTCTTAGGCTTTATTCGGAGTCACCTTGTGTGTGTGTATTTGCATGCCGCTTGCATTTTGTGCCAGCGAGTTTGAGATTTGTGTTTGTGCGTGTTAAATGGGTGGGGTTTTTTTAAATTTTATTTTTAAAGTAAGTGCAGTGTGTGTGTTTCTAGTAGAAATGTGATAAGCGCCAGGTGAACGTGGCTTTGATTGTGTTCTTTGGGGTATAGGAGTGCTTGGGTGGTGAATGGTAGGTTTAATAGGTCTGTTGTGTATTTGAGGAATTTCCTTTCTTCCGTGTATTTGTTGCATTGGAGTAGGAAATGTTCGATTGTGTTGTCCGCTATGCAATGTGTGCATGTTTTTGTTTCGTTGTTTATTTTGTGTGTATATCTTGTGTTATTGTATCTCAATCTGTATATCGCTCTGTTATGGTTGTCCAGTCACTTCTTTCACACTTTATAACTTATGTGTGAGCCAAGTCTACAAAATGGCGTGATTGTACGCACATCAGACGGATTTTAAAATGGTCAGTCATGCTTATAAAGTAAAGGCGCGAGTATAAAAGTATAAACATGTATTTAAAAGTATAGGCGTTAAGTATGCATACTAAGTATAAACATGTATTTAAAAGTATAGGCGTTAAGTATGCATACTAAGTATAAACATGTATTTAAAAGTATAGGCGTTAAGTATGCATACTAAGTATAAAAACATATTTGACAGAACAGGCAGTCTGATGAATGAACTGGTAACTTTAACCCCTTGGGCATGCATTACATTTCTTTTGAAATTCTCCACAGGTGTAGACTCAATTTCAGTGATTATAATTATTCTAAAAGCTAAGTCGATAAATAATAAGCTTTTCGGTAGACATTAAATATATAAGACCAGAATGTACAGAAAACAAATACACTATGAAGAAGAAAAAATAATGTAAACTGCACCAACACATACTAAATAACTATTCAATGTGATATATAAACAATTAAGCATGGTACAAGACAAAGAGGATTGCATATCACAGGAAGAGATACCACAAAGGGAGATTACTGTCATGTTATTTTCATAGAAGGTTGTTCAAACCGTAACACCCTTTGTGATGGAAATTTACTATGAAGAATAAAACAGCCTCCATCTAACAAGCAAATGCTTAACACATTCATAACATGAGTTAACTCAGGGTTTATGTTATTTAGATCTGTGATGCACATGAGTTTGTTCTGAGATTACATGTACTGAAGGTTTATTATTAAACTAGTGTAGACTGAGACCACTGCAGTAAAAAAGTGATTACAAAAGAATCAGCATTGTTAGTACAGTCGACACCACAGACAGGCACTTAAAGTACATAAATAATATTTAAATTAATAGATGACGTTTTGACGTAACGTTAAATTTATAAGCAGTACTGGACTGTGACTTAAATAGCATGCAGCAGTCATTATAATTTTACCCTTTAAATTTACTAACACGTCAGTTGTTTTCTAAATAAAATATAACCAGTTAAAGTTGTTCATAACTGCAGCGTTGAAATCCTTTGTGCTACTGATTAAGAGGAGTATAATTCGTGTTTCTTGTGATAGAATTTCCGACAAAGTGCGTACAGAAAACTAATTCACGAAATGCAAACACAAGGAAAGAAAACGGAGATGTTCTTTATAAAGGCCAAGCGTTATTTTAAAGTTACTTCTGCAGCGTGCACTTCACTGTGAAGGTCAGGTGGGTACTCCTTTGTCTATTAGATTTTGCATTTATTTGAGAGTATGAGATTCACACACATACACACCATGCACGCACACACGCACACATATTTACACACAAGTACACACATTTACAAACCCCACACATATCAACAGAATAAGTGGCGAAGCAAGATTTTAAGGGGCCCTTGTGTAAAGCGTCGGTGGTGGGCCCCTTCGATTTCAAACGAAAAAAAAAATCCTACTGTTGCGTACAACATAAATCAGGCAGCCAAATGAAACAAGTGTCTACGATAGACTAAAACAGTCGTCTGCGCGCCATCTCTTGCGCAAAAATATCCACTACTTTTGAAGTGTCAAAATGTTAATACACAACAACTGCTGTAGAACACGACAATTTCACATAAACCTTTGACAAAAGTGGGCCCTTATTATATGTCAATATTAATGCTCTGCCCAGATATTGAACTGCATTTTTCAGATTCTCACAAACAAATGGAGATTAAATTAATGTAAATTGAAGCTTACTTCATCTAGCAGACGACCTAGGCCGAGTGACAAGTCAAGATATGTCAGTCAGCGCATCAACTGCATTAGTAGATTCATGGCAGGCAAAAAAATCCAATTTCAGAATATTTATATTTTCAGGAGTGGTTTACAAAATAAAAATAAAATGTAAGGTCCACTACACAACGCCACTCTCCCGATTATTTTGAAGAACGGTTGATTTCGAGTTCTGGGAAGCAGAAGCACAGTGCAGTACTTGTTGTTGTGTATTTACTTCGTAAATAAAACTGCACTACTTATATCAGTTATTTCCGGATATGGAATGTCCTTGTGACCTGACATATATTTATTAATGTCATCTTTCTCCCCCCCTCCCCCCCGATATGAAACCTATACTTTTCTGTGTGAGGAGCCCTAAACTAGTGGTAAGCACTAGCCCCACCCGAGAGGTAAGGATTTAGAGATATGAAATTAATTATTATATTTATAAACAATATCATTACCCCCCCACACACACACACACACTTATAGGTTTGCCACTCTTCTAGGGGAACAGATCCTTTTGTCTGTCTACTTATTAACCACACGTGGCTCAGCCCCTCCCCCTTTTGAATAGTTATAACACGTGACAAGGAAGATTTAAAATGGATAATAAGATATTAGAGTCTGAGTGCAATGAGATTGTGATGCAAAAATATTTATAAGTATCACGATAGCTCAATCTCCACTTGATCTTCAGTCACATTTCCACATACACCACACACACACACACACACACACGCACACACGCACACACGCACACACACACACACACACACAAACACACACAAATAACGGTTATGACATATATGTCCCATCCAAAGAAAATCAATGGTTTATAACCTGACACTAACGCCCACTTAATACCTAGTGAGTGGCTGAGCGATGGCAGATTGTCAGCACGAGTTTAGTGGGGATGGGGACTTAGGAATACATTACAAAGCAAGGATTTGGGCTACAGGTTTCGCACTGGAACCAAGGCACCATTCTAGACTTCATTGTGAACTGTGTTTCCGAGGTATCCATTGCAAGACATCTAATGTTAATGGATATTTATTAATGGATAATAAAATAATGGTTATAATACATCTCAGAACTATGCCTCACAAAGCATTTATTGTCTAAGACCAACACCCTCGTAATACATTCTTTGATTTGTATGGTTTGGTTGGGGTTGTGGCCTTGCATGGTTAAGGGGAGGTTTGCACATCATATTTGCCGCATTGGGTGGGGGTCTGATGGGGCCCACCAGATCCTTTATATATGGGAATTGTTTTGGGCTGGTTTGCTTCAGCATTGACCTAGAAAGATAATAATGCGCAGTACAACATATGTCGATCACGTGATACTGTCAGCGGTCCGTGTATCTTTCTAGGCCTATAGTTTCAGCATAGGCTAATCATACAAATATTTATATAAAGTATGGTTTCAGCCAGCCCCAGACTGAACAATGCGCTTGGCAATTGTACCGCGTAACAATTCGTTAGCGGAAATGACGTAATTGGATTAGGAAAGAATGAAAGAGGCCACGAGCGTCTCTATGGCAATATTTTTCACCACCTAAAACATTTACATCACGAGTTAACAAACGAGGTTTTTTTTTTTTTTTTTTGTTGTTGTTGAAAAAAATGTCTTTACATGGACCGAGAAATTTAAGAGGATGGGTTGGGCATGAATAAGCTTTGCTTTGTGACCGCGAGTGAGTGATCCGTGGTAACTACGTTATTCCGGAATGAAGGCATTAATTAAAGCGATAAGCACGTTGTTGAAAGAGTTTGATCTATCTATCTATCTATCTATAATATTCATCAGTATAGACAAGTCATGTTTCGGCTGGCTATATTAAAGTCCGATAACTGCACACTGTTTACACATTCCTACTTAGTTGACAAAGCGGGTGGTTTGCTGGCTGATAAGGGCGATGCCGTAATAAAGGTTGAAAGATGGAGGTGCAAACTGTTTTCTAAGTTCTCCTGCAGCTGCTGCTCCTCCTGAAAGAAACGACACCGTAGTCTAAGACCTACACGACACAAAGCGTGTAGAAAATGCCAGACCAAAATTCCAGAGCTCTCCGACAAGATGTTTTTTTCACTGCCGTCTGCTTAAATAGATTCCACACTCTTTGTACAGAGGGTATTTTATAATTTAGTATAAATTTAGTATTTTTATTTTCTTTGGTCATTTTGCGAGATGTCTATGAACATTTAGAAAATTGATCTAAGGAAAATATGATTTATCTCAAGAAAACTCATATACACAAACATTTCTTGCCCGCATGAAAAGATTTCACTATATTTTCAAAAAGTATAATTCATGAACATTCTATTTCCACATAGTGCTCAACACCTCTTTCGAATGTTTTACGAAATTTGCAATGTAACAAACTAAATATGCTAGACTATTTTAAAGCCACACCGATGTCTAGCAGTGCTAATTAAAATGGTACATAAGTATTCTAGATTGTTCTAAAGACCTATCTTATCTAGCGTTTGAATTGCCAACAATAACAGCACAAACAAACGCACACACAAGCGCGCGCACACACACACACACTGACCGCACGCACGCACACACACGATAGCTTAAAGTCTTAAACCCTTCTTTTCCAGTTTTCCGTTATCAATTAACAAGACACATGCATACTATAGATTTGTTCTAAAAACCTATCTTTTCCATGTGTATAAAGTACACACACACACACACACACACACACACACACACACACACACACACACACACACACACACACACACACACACACACACACACAAACACATACACACAAACACGCACACAGACAACACACACACAAACACATACACATACACACACACACACACACGCTATAGATTGTTCTAGAGACCGTTCCTTTCTAGCTGTGTGAATTAACAACAAAGTCCTTTAATTGTCTGTCGAACTCAGATGACTGAACCAGATAATGAGGGCTTTAGTTGTTCGTTTTTGTTTACAAACCTCGCTTCATGTAGTAGTGGGATTTATTAACCCAGCTATCTTTACAATTCTTTTTATTTTTTTTTAGAGACATTTTTAATAGGTGCTTTTTGTGCATTCAGTTCGCGCATGGCTCTGGTATTAACTGCAACTAAATGATTTCAGCTGAGATGCCTTCATAGGGTAAGGGGTACTGTAAAATCGCCATTATTATAATTATTATTATTTCATTACTTAGCTTCCCGAGTGTCCACTTTTTAAAACATCACAAATAATGTGCTCGTACGAAAATGCCATAGGTGGGACTCCGAAGGACGATTTCAAAACACGCCAGATAACATTTGCTGGTTCCTAACAAGCTGGGATCAGAGGTACTGGCAGACGTCATTCACCGAATCAGCACCGTCATCATGGTGTTATCATGTTCAGGGAGAAAGGCACTCGTAACTGCCACCATTCTGATGTCAATGGTGACGAGGTGTTGGTGTTGTCCAGGGGATGGAGCTACGGCGGAGTTACGGCCTTTTCTGTACGGTCGTTGTCTGGAATACTCCACATTTGTCAATCCCGGCGCAGTTTGTAGAAACAGCACAGGGTAAGAACTTGTGTTTATGGAACAGGGTAAGAATTTGTGTGTATGGAGCAGTGTAAGAATTTGTGTGTATGGAACAGGTTAGGAACTTGTGTGTATGGAACAGGGTAAGAACTTGTGTGTATGGAACAAGGTAAGAACTTGTGTGTATGGAACAGGGTAAGAACTTGTGTGTATGGAACAGGGTAAGAACTTGTGTGTATGGAACACATTAAGAACAACAAACATCAAAACCCATCTGAAGCTCTGGTGGTTTTTTACAGACCAAATTGTACCCGAATTGTCGACTTGTTCGTCACAGCAATTGAAAGTGAAGGCGTCTGCAACGTCAGCATGAATCGCTTTGATGACTTTCTGAGCTCTACACGTCAAGACGTACCTCCAAACAGGGTATGTACCTCCAGACAGGATAGTAATCATTAGAAGGTAATACCCTAGACAGATTATGTACTTCCAGACAGGGCATGTACCTATAGACACGACACCTTGGCATGTCCAAATAGCTCTGAAAGTAAGCAATCAAGAGTAAAGACTACACCAGATACTAAATAAATGATTTGAGTAGATCAAGGGATTTGACAGGCTTGGTAAAGCGAATGAGGTCTATTTCACTCTATGAGCAAACGAAAAAGAAAGAGTAAACAATCTTAGTCAATAAGCTTGTTCTAAAAGCATACGTGATTTAATTGATTAGCATTTACAACTAAATGTATTTGGGCGTTAGCCGAAATATATATTCTTCCATCCAATTTATTCATCTATACATCTGTGCAATAATCACTCACTTATAAACTCATCCATCACCCCTCACACACATAGCCATTAATCCACCTATTCGCCCTCCCACCAAGAACTCATCCACCAACTCGCCCCTCTCAACAAGTATTCATTCATCCACTCACCAATCCAAACCCTCTCACGCACCTCCAATTTATCCTTTCCCGCCACCCGGTCATGTAGCCATCCATCTCACATGCTCTGGGAGGCCTGTTCTGTCTGTATCTGATTGCCCGAATACAAATGAAAAGAGCTATTCTACATCTATTTACCCCAAAACAAATGAAAAGACCCGTTCTTTATCTATTTACCCGGATATAAATGACATTATATAAGACCGATTATCAGTTTATTTTCTCAAATGCAAGTGAATCACACAAGGCTGTTTATCTATTTTCTCATAGGAAATGTCACTAGACAGGCCCTATTATCTATTTATTTACTCCAGTACACTTTACACACCACAAGTTCTGTTATCGATCTATTTATTGAAATGCAGAAAATAACATGTCACAGGATCTATTAGGCTGTATATCTATTTACAGGGCAAATTACACCACTCAAGACCTGTGTCATCTGTTGGTTTAAGTACGTTGGTTATTTCGTAAGAAATATCTTCTTTTCATCTTTCTCTAGAATTTTCGTCAGCATCCGGTTCGAAAGTGTAAATATGTCCTTAATATCATAATCGTTTACTTTACTTTGATTTAATTCTGCCAATGTCTGTTGATTTTGCGGACTGCATCTGCTTCTGCTGCTCTCAGGCCAGCATCACAAGTCTTAGTTCTTGCAAGATTTCTTCCAATATGCTCTTGTTAGAATTTCGAAACCTATTGACAGCCATTTTTCTGTCCAGATCATTTATTATTATGACTATTATCATTATTCAATGGCGTAATAATGGAGTGGATGTGCAATGCACAAGAGCCTCGGCGGTCGAGGTACGGGGGTGGGGTTTGCCCTAGCAGCGTGAGTTCTAATGATAATCATGATTTGTTGTCGGACGGACGTTTTGGGATAACCCAATACATTACACACATAAATGGTGACTTTGTTTTATTCCGACAGACATAATCTCCACAGACTGTATGTTGCCAATGCTAGGATGTAGAGAGCTTTATGTAGATTTTTGCACTTAGCAAATTCATTGGACGCATACTGGCTAGAGGAAAGGTCATGCGTGACATTTCAGTTAGTCCAGTTTTATGTTTAGCATCACTGCTCGTAATGTAATCGTCCACTCTCCCCTTGCCGTGAAACATGTATGAAATATGTATATTGCTATTTCGTGAAACCATACGTATGTATATTTCAGAACAACCACCACCACCATCATCATAATCTTCATCATTATTATTTTTTTACACAGAATATGTTTTGGGAAGGAGTATATGAATTCGTGCTTCGATACAGCGAGAAAGGCAAGAGGGCAATTTTAATTTCTGACACGTTAACAGGTATTTCATTAACAATTCATTATTAATTATTTGTTCTTAATAAAGAAAACATAACAAAATATATAAATGGACTAATATGAATTTATGATATGAAATAATAACATTGTCGCATGAATAAAACAAAATTATACAATGCCTCCACCCAACCACTCTTCTCCCAAAACGATGACCAATAATTGGAATATTACAACATATATTAAGGATAGGATATATTCAGGTACTTAACATTCATTTGTATAAGTTAGAAAGAAAAAATATAATAAAAAGTAAATAAATGAATAAACAAATAAAGACTATTTTCAATCTAACTTTTTCTTCCAGGTTACCTGCTGGATGGGCTGAAATTCTGCGCAGGAAAAGAATCGCAATGTCCTGGTTTTGAAGACTCTGGTTGTGAGTGGAATGCAGAATATAGCTTCTGGGCCTCAGCTTCCAAGAACGTGAGTAAGCGTTTGGTATCATATCATATCATATAATATCGTATCGTATCGTATTGTATCGTATCGTATAGTATCATATCAGATATCGTATACTGTCACATTAAAAAGTAAGGTAAGCTAAGGGCAAGAAAGCGAAGCCAGGCGAACCAATGGCTTGCTACCTTTTTGTCGAGTTGTCAATATAAACGTCGGAACTGTTAGGATGACCGTCACAGAGTTCCACATGCACACCCCCATTGATGTCTGTTTGGCTCTTTTTGTTGCACATGCAAGGGTTACGTTTTATTGACGTGTCTGCAGTGAGAGTGCATATGAAATTAAAGGAAAATCTAAACAATACAGGACGAAAAACAAACACAAACAACCGCACCCACCCCTTCTCAAAATGATAGCAGACGTGACGTTTATTTTCTGATGAGTGTGAATAAAATTTATTATCTTCTCTCTCTCTCTCTCTCTCTCTCTCTCTCTCTCTCTCTCTCTCTCTCTCTCTCTCTCATTCTCTCTCTCTCATACAGAGACTACAAATCACCCATCATAAACAGGGATAACTTCTAAACAATGAATGACGATTAAAACAACGATTTCAGAATACCTGACAATGCAATAACTTCCGCTATCAACTGCTTCTCTCAGTAAATGCAAGATTACTTAATAAATGTCAATAAAAGTCCCGGAGCTCACTAGCTCCTCCATAGTTGAGTGAGAATGAATAATTAATTAAATTACAAATCTTTAACTAGTTTTGCATATTTATATTCAAATTAAATGCCATCAAGTTTTTCTTTTGTTTTCTTTTCTTTTTCTAATATTTTGAATTAACTTATAATTTTTATTTCTATACCCGTCAAAATTTCAAGTAGGATGAGTTCAATGACAATGCAAAGTGGTGATATGAACGGTAGCAAGAACGATGATATGAATGTTCATGTAGAAAAATGGAAGAAAACACAAGTGAAGTAGAGATGTGGTTGAAACAAGTCTCCTCTCATGGGTCGGTCGTATCTGGCCTCCCACCCCACCCACCCCGGACATCCTCCTGGTGTCATATGATCAGCACTCACTGTGATCCAAAGGTCGACTGCCTGTCCATAGGTTAAGTCGTTATCAGCAACAAAATCGTCATCACTCTCACCATCAGTGGTGTGTCCTCGCGCCATGTCGTCACACCTCCACCAATACGTCTGCGTGGATTGTGACCGAACATCTGTGATATAGGTCTGGGTCGAAACATGCCTGGACGACTGTCCTTGCAACTGGTTCATCTCTCGCCATAATTGGGCCACATGGCTTGCCCAAAAAGTGGTGGGAGTTCGAATCCCAGTGAACTTCACTGCATTGAGCTGCCCCAGTAACGTCGTGGGGTACTCAAGAAGGCAACAAAAAAGACAAGGAAATAAATTCAGTTTACTCCCTTCTCTAACTGTTTCTTCTGGTCTCTCCAACTGTCTGTTTCCCCTCTGGAGTTGAAAAAACAAACTTCATTCTCCCAAAGAATACATTCACAACATAGTCTGTTTCTTTCTATAAGTAAAGTCTCCACTGTCAAAATCTCCATTGCTTCTTTCAGAGACAAATCCTCGACTGTCTTACTGAACTATATTTCTTAAAAGTAAATTCTCAACTCAACTGTCTTCTCAAAGCAAACTCTGAACTGTGTGCTGTAAATTCTCAAGTCTTTGTTTTCTCAAACCCAATTATGAACTGTTTTCTGTTTCAAAGGTAAAATATCAACTGTCTTTCTTTCTATATTCCTTCTATCTCTGCTTCAAGTTCATAGTACTTTTACCTGTTGTCTGAGTACCATTTGAGAATCTGCAAGCTGGCAATAATGCCACACCACAAAACTCCTTCTATGCAGAGCACGCAATTCTCAAAAATGTTCCTTTGTTCTCATTCTCTCGTGCACAATACCAGCTAGTTCCCAAACAATGCACACAATATCAGCTAGTTCCCAAACAATGCACACAATATCAGCTAGTTCCCAAACAATGCACACAATATCAGCTAGTTCCCAAACAATGCACACAATATCAGCTAGTTCCCAAACAATGCACACAATATCAGCTAGTTCCCAAACAATGCACACAATATCAGCTAGTTCCCAAACAATGCATACAACCACAAAATATTCTCAGCAAAAAACATTGTCACGCTGAACCCATGCAAAGATTTGAGTGTGCTTCACAATTTACACGTTTAGAAAGTATTTCAAAAAGTCATATCACCATATCAGCATTTCCAAATGACACAGCTCTCTGCATTAATAAATTGTTAAAAAATATATTACAGAAGCAAAACAGTACGGGTGAAATTGCACACAAGCACACACGCGCACGAACCAACAATTTGAACCTTGTTTTTTTTTTAATGCATATTAATAAAAAATAGATTGTTTAATAATTGTTATGAACTAACTCCATTCCCCTTTTCCGTGACATATATCATATCACATCACATCGTATCGTACATTATCACATCACATCACATCACAAAAACATATCAGATATGAAAATATTAGATATGTGAAAAATATCAGATGTGTGAAATCTTGTAAATTTGAAACGTTTTAACTTTAGTGAGAAAATTTGCCACACCGTACCCTCACAGTTTATCAACATTCTGAATGCATACATTCTCTATTTCGTCGTTGTTATGCTGCTGTTGTTAATGCCACTGATAATTTACATGTCTAACCAAGATTTATTTTTAAATTTTAAAGTAAACTATATCTCATATTTTACAATTGTTTGTAAGTGGAATCGTTTTGTTTGAACGGTAATCATAATTTCTCTCCACTAAAACAGAAAAGAATATGTATATACTTTTCCAGAGTCTGATTATAATTATCCAACCATCTATCTATCTATCTATCTATCTATCTATCTATCTATCTATCTATCTATCTATCTATCTATCTATCTATCTATCTATCTATCTATCTATCTATCTATCTATCTATCTATCTATCTATCTATCTATCTATCTATCTATCTATCTATCTATCTATCTATCTATCTATCTATCTTTCTATCTATCTGTCTGTCTGTCTGTCTCTCTGTCTGTCTATCTATCTATTACACCTCGTTATTGCCTAAGTTTGCTGTATAAGCATCTCACAAAACCTTGAAATGGAATGGTAGTTTCAAACGTCAGGAAGGAGACACTTTGAGTTAAAAACGCGTACTAAACTGGATAAATGGATATACATAAAAGAATTCCATAAACAGTATTAAGTACTGCAGCCTTCTATTGCTATGTTTTGAATACATGCCGGTAAGTCGATGCAATGCTGGTCAGTGTGCATGCGTAATGCTTGTCGGTATAGGCTGTAGATCCTTCTTTTGTCTCGACTAACAGCTCTAAAGTTTCGTGTTCTCTTTTAGTTTGCATCCTTGGCCTCGGGAGTCATAACCATAATGCTGAACGCCAGCACTGGAGATGCCTCCAAGAATAACACGTAAGCGTTAAAAGAAGACAACTGTAACGATAACCTATTGCTTACAATATCATTACAGTAATGCTATTTCCACTTCTTTTATTTTCCATTAAGAAAGATAAAAGGAAAGAAAAATGAAAGAAAGAAAAAAGAAAAAAGAACGAAAGAAAGAAAGAAACAAAAGAAAAAAAGAAAAGAAAGAAAAAAGAAAGAAAGAAAAGAAAGAAACAAACAAACAAAAGAAAGAAAGAAATGAAAAGAAAGAAAGAAATCAAGCAAGAAAGAAAGAAAGAAAGGAAAGAAAAGAAAGAAAGAAACAAACAAACAAACAAACAAAAGAAGGAAAGAAATCAATCAGTCAAGCAAGCAAGCAAGAAAGAAAGAAAGAAAGAATTCTAACAGATGAGAGACATGTTGCACGCTTTGTTGCATTCCGCATTTTTGAAGTTCGTGTTTGTTTTATTTGTCTCTTTATACTTTGTAGTTATTATCAACATCCTCAGAATGAAAATTGAGCCAAAGGCATTGTCTTTGTAGATGGTATGAAGATGGTATGAAAACAGTATTTGCTTGTGATACTTATAATTATTAGCTCCTTAACATATTTTATTATTCATACGCCAATGTGTGGGTTATGAAAACAGTAAAATTTCTGACGTCAGTGTGTGGGTTATGAAAATAGTAAAATTTCTGACACCAATATGTGGGCTATGAAAATAGTAAAATTTCTGACGCCAATATGTGGGCTATGAAAATAGTAAAATTTCTGACGCCAATATGTGGGCTATGAAAATAGTAACATTTTTGACGCCAATTTGTGGGCTATCAAAATAGTAAAATTTCTGACGCCAATGTGTGGATTATGATAAGAGTAAATGACGCCAATGTAGTTGTGACCTATCTGAAATAGAGTGCCATATATTTTCTTTCTCACCTGAGAAGTAACTACTAAAGCCATAATCTAAACAGGCCTACATTAGCTGCATGAAATGACACTGCCGTTTATACATTTCGATTGGCTTGTTTGACAGTTTGATATTGAGGACACTTTAGAATATTACTCAAGCCTCAACAGAAATAATTTTGCCCTTATCCTGACTGTTTAGTCACTTTAGTGGTTCTTAACTTTTTTTAGTCACGGACCCCTTTGAAATTTATTTTGTTTGTCACGGACCCCTTTGAAAATCTTGTGAAAGCTATGGACCCCCTCCTTAGAAAAATGCACATAAGCAGAACATAAAATATAGTGAATATTTGACTTTCATGGACCCACTGAAACCCAACCATGGACCCCAGGTTAAGAACCCCTGGTTTAGAAAAATATGCTATTTGGCAGACATGACATTTACAAGTTAAGATGTTATTTTGCAAATGAATCGTATTATATTACTTTCTCCCCCCCCCCCCTTAAAAAAAGGAATAAAATCGTTCATACACGGTATGAATATAACCACAAGAGGAATGTTTCTTATAGGTTAGTGTTGAATAAACGGTAACATCTGAACTAATGTTTCATTTGATGTCTGATAGGTTAGTGTTGAATAAACTGTGACATCTGAACCACACTAATGTCTCCTCAATAACATGTCTACCTTTATCTAGCCTTGCGTGAGAGGATGGGGTGTGGGTAAGGGTGGAGAAGAAGTTACAGGCTGAATAAAACTTCGTAAAATATATAGACTACTTCACCTTCGATTACCTTATCTGTTTGGAAAAATGAAAAATATTTGTAAAAATACAATTCAAAAGTGTTAATAGGGTAATAGGTAAGAGGTAATAGGTAAGAGGTAAGAGGTAATAGGTAATAGGTAATAGGTAAGAGGTAAGAGGTAATAGGTAAGAGGTAATAGGGCATTATTTTAGCCGTGCAACTCATTTTTACTCTGCTGTTTTTTTTAAATCTGCACAAAACTGTGGTGATATTTTTGATAGGTGAACAATTGTTCTCTCCATAATTTAGTTATTAAATGCTATTATTATTGTCAGATATTACTTTAATTAAGGCGGTTTGGAATACATATCATGCAAAATACAAATTAGGAAGTGTTTGGTTTCCGACTTTAAGTTGGCACTGTCCCTAACAATCACAACAATCACATGAACGGTTATCAGTAATTCAATGCATCACTTTGTATTAAGTGCTTTGTTTATTCTTCTTTTGGTTACCAGATTTTTTGCACTCTGGGAATTGCCCAACCTCAGACCTGGTTTTGTGACGCATGCGAACATATGGCTAGTACATAATCCCGGTCACCGTGCCATGTAAGTTACTGACAGCGTTTGCTTGTCTCCCTTTGCAGTACTCCAATTTAATTATCTCCCAGCCGTTTCCATTCGATTTATCAGCGAAGTCGTTGTAAAAGATGATAATACATTACTTTAAAAAAAAAAACTGTAAATGGCTGAGTGAATTATGCTAGATGACGATGCATTAGTATACAAGAAACTGTCAATGACTGAGTAAATTATGAAGGATGTCGATGCATTAGTATACAAGAAACTGTCAATGACTGAGTAAATTATGAAGGATGTCGATGCATTAGTATACAAGAAACTGTCAATGACTGAGTAAATTATGAAGGATGTCGATGCATTAGTATACAAGAAACTGTCAATGACTGAGTAAATTATGAAGGATGTCGATGCATTAGTATACAAGAGACTGTAAATGACTGAGTGAAATATGCTAGATGCAAAATAGTTGTATTACACTATTAGATTAAATTAGTTTACACACTATTATAACAGATTTGCACAACTGTAAGAGATATTTTTCTTCTTTTAAGTCTACACTTTTGCAAAGGAATAAAACTGAACAACAATAGGTTTATACCATACTGAAATGTTATTTTACTATATATAAAGTTCTAATAATTACCGAACATTACATTCTAGCGGATTATGTATTCACACTACTCTATCACAGTGTGACAGTGCACAACGTACATGTACTTTCTCATTTAAGAGATGAGATTAACACTGCATTGTAATAAGATTACAAAAGATGAACAATTTACTCTAGTATATTCGCACTGTAACAAGATAAAACTGAACTAGAGATAATTAATCTTTAGAAGATTTACAAGAGGTTATATAGTCTTCTCTAATAGGCTTAAGCATAACTATTAATTATTTACACTTAGCTCTAGAGTAAAAAAAAACAACTATTAACAATAAAAGATTTACACATCTTGAAAGATTTCTATATTACAAAACGTCAAAACATATTTTTGTATGTGTGTTTAGGGACACATGGGAGAGTTTGGTAGCAAAACATGTTCTTTGTGTAGAGAAATATGGGAGAGTTTGGTAGCAAAACATGTTCTTTGTGTAGAGAAATATGGGAGAGTTTGGTAGCAAAACATGTTCTTTGTGTAGAGAAATATGGGAGAGTTTAGTAGCAAAACATGTTCTTTGTGTAGAGAAATATGGGAGAGTTTGGTAGCAAAATATATTTTTTATTGTGCAGAGAAACTTCTGAGAGCTCTATTATCAAAACAATCTTTCTTGCAGAGCATCATGTGATAATTCTTGGTATTAAAACATATCCAGAGAACACGTGAGAATTTTCGTTGTAAAACATTTTCTTTGTGCAGAGAAACGTGTGAGAGTTCTGGTATTTTGTAAAACATGTTCTTTGTGCAGAGAAACGTGTGAGAGTTCTGGTATTAAAACATGTTCTTTGTGCAGAGAAACGTGTGAGAGTTCTGGTATTTTGTAAAACATGTTCTTTGTGCAGAGAAACGTGTGAGAGTTCTGGTATTAAAACATGTTCTTTGTGCAGAGAAACGTGTGAGAGTTCTGGTATTTTGCACATGTTCTTTGTGCAGAGAAACGTGTGAGAGTTCTGGTATTAAAACATGTTCTTTGTGCAGAGAAACGTGTGAGAGTTCTGGTATTTTGTAAAACATGTTCTTTGTGCAGAGAAACGTGTGAGAGTTCTGGTATTTTGCAGCTGAAAAGCCACCTTGCAGCAAAAAACATTTCTTGGACCTGTTCAACAAACCCTGAGTAAGTCAGAGAGCATGACTCATTTATGCAGAGTCCACTAAAACTCAGTATAGTCTCCAAGATAAATACTGAGTTCAGTATAGTCTCCAAGATAAATACCGAGTTACTATAGTCTCCAAGATAAATACTGAGTTCAGTGTAGTCTCCAAGATAAATACTGAGTTACTATTGTCTCCAAGATAAATACTAAGTTCAGTATATATAATTTAATTGAATACATATAACATTATGTATAATAAACATAATAATAATTAATCTGTCCCTAAAGTAATCTTTTTCAAAGAAGCATTTTAATCTGATCAAACGATTGTGAAAAATAATAAAACCACGTGTTTCGTTATTTGCAGAGATGTTTTGTGGTTGCTCTGTTGGGATGATAGACAAGCAGCAGAGTGTCAGGGGCTGTTACCCATAAGCGGAAGTGTCGATTTGTCTTTGTCCAGTTACTTCCATTCGATTTTAATAACCCTTTTCGTCTGTTGTACTATTGACCTATAATGTGTCTGCCTTCATGGTATGTCATGTAAGTCAGTGGTCTGCACCAGCGAGGGTAGTCGACAAAACATTGGATGGACAAGGAAATTGGCACATTCATTATGTTTACTACATTCGTCGTTGTGTCAGGAAAATGTGATAATTGGACAAGCTGATTATGTAGCAAATATTGTGAGCGAGAAACAGTTCAAAAATAACCAGACAAATTATTTGTGAAGAACATGTTTAAGAACAGGAAAAAATACTACACTTATGTAACTGCACTTATGAAAATAATTTAATAAGTAGTCAGTTGAATGCACATCATTTGGAATTTGATCCGGGTAGGATTGTGATTTATAACACGGGGAATGGTAATGCATGATTGTAATTATATAAAATAGTATATTGAGATAATTAATTAAATCCATTATTATTTCACTTATAATAAATTGTAGTCCTTAATAATATATTGTACAACTAATACTATTTTAATTATTCTTCTTATTAGTGTTCATGCTTATTAGTATTATTATTCATGATTCTTCTTCTTCTTCTTCTTCTTAGTCTTTCCACGACTTCTGTTTGACTGTCGGTTGTGATCCAAGGTCTCGGAATTGTTTGTTGAATAATTGAATAGTGTATTTAAGGGTTGTCGTCATGCAATGTAAAGTCAGCTTAACTGGAAAAATAAAACATAATAAAAAATAAAAAAAACATTGTGCACAGGCAACTGTCGCAAGTGATGTTAATGCAGGGCTATGCAAGTGCAAACGTATTAAGTGATGTTAACTGTGACAAACAAGATTGTTGCTCTGTTTTTTTTTGGTCTGCCAACGACCAAGTTAGATGTCAAATGTCACTCACACAGCCCTTTTGAATCCCGGTTACCTGCGTCAAACTAAAATCCGCAACACTGGTTAATTTGATGAAAAAAAACAAAACAAAAACACTTCATAATGTTTAAATAGACAAGAAAAATAAAACAATCTGGTGAATAACGTTGAAATAGACAAGAAAAATAAAATAATCCTATTCATAATATTGAAATATACAAGGAAGATAAAACAACCCACTTCATAATATTGAAATAGACAAACAGATGACACGAACCACTTCATAATGTTGAAATAGACAAAACGATGACACGAACCACTTCATAATGTTGAAACAGGCAAAAAAGATGACACGAACCACTTCATAATGTTGAAATAGGCAAAAGAGATGACACGAACCACTTCATAATGTTGAAATAGGCAAAAGAGATGACACGAACCACTTCATAATGTTGAAATAGGCAAAAGAGATGACACGAACCACTTCATAATGTTGAAACAGACAACTAGACGTTCAGTAGTAACATCGACAAACAATCCACACGAAAATGCCTACACACATCCACAACAAATAATTATCACACAAGCATATACCCCCCCCCCACCACCAACACATATCTATATACATCCACTCATAATTCATTCACACCCGTACACGGACATATCCTCGCTAATATACATCACACACAAACAAACAACTGACATGTCTCCTTATTTAGGGGATAATATAATCTTGCCTTTCATCAGACTAAATTTAAAACCGGATCCTCAGCGTAGGAAGCACAAACATTTTCGGCTATACCAACTCGTTTCAACAGTTTGACCACTGCTTGCAGAGACTAAAGTCCAAGACACACAGTTGACAAGTGGACACATTCAGTGAGTAGAATGAGTGAAAGAAAAGTGATTTGTGTCTTTTGACATTTTTTGTTGCTGAAATAAACATTCCTATCTTAATCGACAAATTCTTGTTCTTATTGCCGAATTGAATCAAATGAGTTTTCAAACAAAAAAAAAAAAAAAGAAAAAAAGAAGTTATTCATTGTAGCTGTAACAGCTGATTAAAAAAGAAAGTTTCATTTCGAATGATTTAGGATACAAGGCCTAGGACAAAATTTAGTTCAAGTGCTGCTCTAACGTTCACTGAAAATGTTGAGCGTGGACCATGTGACCCGCCCGTTAGAAACAGGAAGTCATGAATTGAAACCAGAGAGAGGGAGAGAGAGTGCATCATCACTTTGTTCTCTGCTGTTCAGCGTTACAGTCACATGTATTCCACCTACCGCGTGTAAACTTCGCTTTGGGGAAAAAGGGTGCTACTTAAACGACGACTGTAAGTGGCCTCCATTGCAAGCGAACACGTGCACACAAAGGTAAGTCCTTTGTTACCCACGCTTAGTCATCACGAAAGATGCATAACCACTGATGGTGTTTTCTTCGTTATCCGAGTTTTGCCCAACCAGTAACAAAAGGCGCAGGCTACTGATTTGTCTCAGTAATTTGCATTAAATTTTGCCCAACCAGTAACAAAAGGCGTAGGCTACTGATTTGTCTCAGTAATTTGCATTAAATTTTGCCCAACCAGTAACAAAAGGCGTAGGCTACTGATTTGTCTCAGTAATTTGTATTATGTTTTGCCCAACCAGTAACAAAAGGCGTAGGCTACTGATTTGTCTCAGTAATTTGTATTATGTTTTGCCGCCATGAACAAAAAGGTCACATTGCTCGTGAAGTCAGAAAACTATGTAGCTACAAACAGATGGAATCTTTTTTTTATATTTTTTTTTTTATCTCTGAGTCACTCTTTACACATTTCGTTGGATTCAATCTAACGATTAACTGAGTGTCATCACGACAAAGCAAGGATAAGTCATTATGTGGTAACCCCCACAGAGTGAGGTGTTTACAACAAAACCTTTGACAATCAATTGCACGTATTGTTAAGTCAAAATATAGCTTTGCACTATACTAGGAACTAAACATTTTCTTCCGTTCCTCTCAGCCACACTCTTCCCAAATCTTTCTGGAATGCATACATTCTTTCCGAATTCTGCAAGAATGAATGTCATGAGACTTTACTCGGTCGGTTGTCAAAATTTAAAATAAAATGCTGCGTGAGATGGTTTAGTGCAGTGGATTTCAACCCTTTTACACCTGTGCACTGGTGAAAATTGGAAAAATATTTTGCGGACCGCTCAGAAATACAAACCATTATTTATATAGTATTTTGTGCATTCGTTTTTAAATCTAATATTATAAAATGAAAATCTTATAGTTATTTAAAATAACTTGAAACCGAGCAGTAACAAAAATACTAATAATAGTACATCTTGAAATTTTGAGAAAGCAATATTTAATCAAATAAAGGTAGTGTGAAATCTGTTGCTGCTGCTTCTTTGTTAGAATATTTGATAACCATGATTGTAGCAGTGTATCTGAGAGACAAAACCTGCATGGAAATCCACTCAGTCTCTCTGTTTGGTTTTTATGACTGACAGGGCTGAAAAAGTCTTCTCACACAAATAGGTGGTCGAAAATAGGACCAACAATTTAATAGCTCTGTACCTGAGAGATGGATATTATTTTTCCCAGTGATATGCACAATTGAGACAATAATTGCATTACAATGATTGCATTTTATGTTTGGACACCAGAGTGACATCAGGTTTTCTTTTTCAAGAGGATTAGGATTAAGTGCGCATGAGTTGACAACTTCCATTAAAGGGATTATTAATCCAGAGATTACATTTACGAGGATCCTCATTTTCAGGGTAATAATGAATAAAGTTTTGAACTAATGCCCTTAAATATTGATTTATTATAATGAATATAACTTTTGGGTTGATGTCAGCAGCAATGAAAAAATTCTTGCAAAAGTGGAAACATTTCTATATCTTCCTCTTGTACGCGACTCTCTGAAAGAGCCAGCTTCTTTTTGAATGCATCGGTCTTATTTCTCTGTAGTAAAAATATTTGTGCAAAACTCCCGAAGAGAAATATTAAGTTTGTTGAGAAGGTTAAACATGTCCGCCATATACTCAAGTTTAGCCATCCATTCCTCATCCAACAAAGGCTCTACTAGGGCAGAGTTTAGCCATCCATTCCTCATCCAACAAAGGCTCTACTAGGTCAGAGTTTAGCCATCCATTCCTCATCCAACAAAGGCTGTACTAAAGCAGAGTTTCGCTCTCGTATAAACTGCTTTACTTCTTCCCTCAGTTCCAAAAGGCGTGAAAGAGCCCTTCCTCTCGATGGCTATTTCACTTACGCAAGGAGAAATGTTGGTGTTGCGAGTCCATACTCTCACACAGTGTCGAGAATAGCTCGGAGTTCATAGTTCGATTACGAATTTCATTTATGATCTTCACTGCGTCATTAATCAGTGTTTAGTTCATGGACCGGCAGTTGAAAATCACTGGTTTAGTGTGAAGTAGCACTGCATAGATTGAGATTTGCTTAATTATACTCAGGAATTAACTACTTCCCTTTGTTGTCACATTTTGAAAAAATGATGCTTGAGACGGTTTAATGAAGCCAAAGATTGCATACAATGAGATTTATCTTACTCTGAATTTTTCCTCCTTTACTGCGTATATGTACATTTCGGTTTTTAATTACTTTAAAAAAAAAAAAGTATTCTCGTTTTCACTGTGGTGTTATTCTACACTAAATCTGACCCATAGTGAATATTAATTAAAACTATGTGTTTTTCTATTTATAAGTGCAGATTAAATAAAAATGTCTGGAGATATTTATTAAAATGTATATTAGTGATACATATTTGAGCAAATGAAAGAATTATAGAAACAACTCTTGAATTTTCCTATCTCACAACGGTATGTACATGTTCAACTTATTCGAGCAAAGGGACTGTACTCTGCCGTAGAGATAGCAAAACTTAGTCGAGTTATCTGTCTTGTATGGACAACTATACAGAGCTTTATTATGATCTTCATTTCATTGTGTCGAATCTAATCGCGAGGTAGGTATTAAGACATAGTAAGTTTTGAAAAAAAAGAGATTTATTTATCTTTTATTTTAAGACCGAGTATGTATACGACCCATATTTTAAAAAAAAGTTTTAATCTGACAAATAAAAGAGGACCACCTGTCATATAAAAATGACTTAGAACTTGTACACACTAAACAACCCCCACAAACCTCCCAAATAATGATAATAATAAATTAGAGTATTGACTTACAACCTCTCTCTGTCTGTCTGTCTGTCTCTCTCTCTCTCTCTGTGTGTGAAGAAAAAATACTGTTAATTAAGCATAACTCTTGACCCTAACCTAAGTTGAAGTAAAAATATTGAATGGTCAACTTAATTATATCTATTACTTTAAAGACACAGTAGTCTTCCCTTATAATGCTTATACTATAATTATCGTGTTTTGCTTTATATGAAATGTTTGTTTCGCAACAACACCTCTCAATAAATAAAACAAAACAAAATCTTTGTTATGAGAAGCATTCTGCATTTTATAACCAACCATTTGTTTGTCAAGACAGAATGTGCTGATGAAATGACTATGTCATGACAGACTGTGCTGATGAAATGATTATGTCAAGACAGACTGTGCTGATGAAATGACAGATTGTGTTGATGAAATGATTATCGTCAAGACAGACTGTGCTGATGAAATGACTATGTCAAGACAGACTGTGCTGATGAGATGACTATGTCATGACAGACTGTGCTGATGAAATGACTATGTCAGGACAGACTGTGCTGATGAAATTTCTTGGTAAATAGAGACTGGTGATGAAATGTTTTTGTAAAGACAGACTATGCTGATGAAATTCCATTCCATTTGGATTGCACTAAAATACTGAAGAGGTGGATTAACACAAGTATAGAAAGGCATATATCAACAGGACGATCTAGACTTTGCTCCCGGAATTTTGAAAATACCTGTGTCTGATAATAGGATGGGGTGTAAGGAAGCATAACAGAAAGTCTAGTATTGTCTTCTGGTGTAAACAGGTAGTCAATAAAAGGTCTTGGAAAAACACGGGCATGATGATTTAAAAATAAAAAATAAACTTCAATACAGTATTTTGCCTTCATCACAGACTAGTGATACATTGTTTTGCCTTCATCACAGACTAGTGATACATCCACACACAGAGCAGAAATATCCTCCTAATTCCAGACTGGTGATTTACAGTGATATCCTCAATTCAGATCACCACTGGTGGTACAATGATATCCTATTCACAGGGTACCAATACAGTGATAGTTTATTCACAGGCTAGGAATAGAGTAATATATTCAATGGCTAGCGATACAGTGATATCCTATTCATAGGCTAGTAATAATGTGATATCCTATTTATAGGCTAGTAATACAGTGACATATTATTTACAGGCTAGTAATCGAGTGACATTCCACAGGCTAGTAATACAGTGACAGCTCATTCAAATGCTAGTTATACAGTGGCATATTATTCACAGGATGGTAATAGAGTGACAGCTTATTCACAGGCTAGCAACATAGAGACCTCTTATCCACAGGCTAGCAATACAGTGGCATCTTATTCGCAGGCTAATCATACAGTGACTTCCTATTTACAGGCTAATCATACAGTGACTTCCTATTTACAGGCTAATCATACAGTGACTTCCTATTTACAGGCTAATCAAACAGTGACTTCCTATTTACAGGCTAATCATACAATGACTTCCTATTCACAGGCTAATCATACAGTGACTTCCTATTCACAGGCTAATCATACAGTGACTTCATATTCCACAGGCTAGTAACACAGTGATATCTTATTCAAAGACTACTAATACAATGATATTATTCAGAGACTAGTGTTACAGTGATATCACATTCACAGGCTAGTGATATCCTAATCATAGATTAGTTACCAATAGTAACATCTTACCATTCACTAGTATTAATGACTAAATTCTGATCACAAACCTCTTAATGTGCTGACGGAATTGCCTTGACCCCTAGCTAATGCTAATGGTGATGAATTCGGCAAAGACTGTTGCTAAAATTTGGGCCATTATTAAAGATTTGGAATGGCTTGCATAGACAAGTGCTGATTGGAATATTTTGGTCAAAGATAATAGTAGTGTCTTGATCATAGACAAACATTGTGTTATTATGGATTACTTCTAAAAGATATCTGCTGTTTACAAATTAGTACTAACAGTGTGTTTTGTTACTGCAGAAATAACGTACTGCCGAGGCGTCATCATTCTCTCCAGCGATGCCGTTGTCTCGACTTTTGAAGCAATGCTGTCATGCTCCGGCTGCCCAACAGGAAAAGGAACCACATCAGATTTGCGTCCCTTGCTTGTTGGACGTTGTATCGAGTATACTACATTCGTCAACCCTGATGTTCTGTGCAAGAATAAAACAAAGTGAGAAGAAACTTTTATAATTTCCTCTAGAGCAAAACTAACAGAAATGACAATAATGATGATGAAGATATAATGATGATATATATTGTGGCAGTAGTGAAAAAATGGTCGAAATAGAAATACGAATGGCAACATCTGTTTATTTTTTGTTCTCTATTAATAGTAACTGATACTCTCCAACACAGAAAGATTACATACTGTTGATGCAGAATATCTGCTTGGCGATGGCAGCAATGCAGATTTTTTTTTTGTTTTTGTTCATTTCAGTCCAGATTGTTCAGCCATAGCAGACTCTTTCCTGTCTGCATTTGCGTATCAGCCCGTTTGCAATGTAAATACCAGTCGTTATGATGAGTTCTTAAAATCCACGCTCCAGGTTTTTCCTGAAAACAAGGTCAGTAGGCAGAGCTGTGTTTCTCTGGCACTAATGTGACACTGAGTCTTTAATGTTAAGTCTAAGACCGTGCTTGACACTGTGCACATCTACTGCCACCTACAGCTGTACATGTCTCATTGGTTGGAGTGACATCTCAAGGTGTTGCTCACTTCGGTCTAATAACTTGCCACCTGTATCTAGCTGTTGATGCTTGAAGACCACACTCAAGAACAGCATAAAATGGAGTGCTCACATGCCCTCCCTCCAAATCTATACTAGAGATAGACAAACCGATAGATAGAAAGACAGACACGAAAAATACAGAAAGACAGAGAGATGGATAGAGATAGAGAGGTACCGTGATTCTTTAAGTTTAGACTGCTATTTTATTGGCCCATTGTTTATTATTTTAAAAAAATATATTTCTCAGTAATATAAATGTGATATTTGTGCGTCTGTATATTTAAAATTTAATTTCCATATTTACTTAGATAAGGTGAGTCAATTAGTATTTCTAGGCGGGATTAATCACTAGAAGAGTAAACCTCAGAACTGTAACAGGAAGTTTGTTGTCAGATATAAGATGGCCTTCTACTGAATGCAGAAGAAACACTGTATGCAATCGCCGGAATGAAGTGTAAAAGATGACCCATCAGAAATGGAACCTATTAGCAGTTGGACAGGCAGCAAAGATGTGTCAAGTTGTTTGTTACCACCCAGAAGCTATGTTTATATTGATTTGGGAGTTGCCTTGATTTTAGTAAGGAAAGGACAGAACAGATGACATTGTATGTATATTGATCATTAACCGAATGGGTTTTAGTTATTTGCATCGGGTTATTTGAAGTCAAAGTCACGACAAGGTTTCTAAGTCTTTTAGGTGTGGCAACTTCTCATTTTGAAATCAGATCAGAACTCTATATGATAAAATGAAGGTAGATATATATATATATATATATAAACATAAGACGGAATTATTCCTGTACTCTCATGGTCATGAATTAATAAGTTATGTTTTCTCTTTTAAAATCCATAGTGCTAAGTTATTAAATTGTCGAACTTTTATTCATCTTATTTGAGATTTGCAGTTTGGAAAAATGAAGCCGGATGTATGGTTGGACTTAAGTAAATATATAGATATGTTCAAGGTGTATTTATGTTCCTGAATGTTCAAATATTACTTATAAGGGGTTTGATTAATAGGATCAATTGATAGAAATAGATAGATAGATAGAGATAGATAGATAGATAAAGAGAGAGAGAGAGAGAGAGAGAGAGAGAGAGAGAGAGAGAGAGAGAGAGAGGTGGTTCAACAGATAACAAGAAAGATAAGAAAGATTAGGAATGAAAAACACAAGTGAGAAAGCAATTTGTTTTATCGTAACTTCGTGTCTGAGACCATCGTTGAGATGATCGTGAGATAGAAGTCGTTGCCTGAATCAAAAATTAAATTAATATTTTATTCTTTAAAATGTTTTATAGATGATATTTTTTTCTGGCGTCCACGACTTTGTCCTCCAATACAGTCAGAAGGGCCAGAGGGCAATGACACTTTCTGACACACTTCCAGGTAATTCATTAAAATGTTCAAATATTTTCTTGAAAGATAAATATAAGAGAATGCGAAACCATTCCGCTATTAGTCCCTCTGACTGTCTTTCAGATGAATATTTTATTTTTCTTGAAATGTTTTGACCAGTATTCAAAGTGAACGAAACACTTTCAAATGTTTTTATTTAAAAGAACATTTGTGATCTTTAAGATTAATTCGTACAATGGCTACCTAAATCCAAAATTCATGTGTTTCTTTTTAAAAAAAATGGTAATCTCTTTGATGCGTAATATATGCATTAGCCAATGGCAGTTTAATTCATATAAGCTGAGTAAAAAATATAAGAGACCGACAAAAATTATAATGAAATTAATATGTAAAATTTAGAAGAGTCGTCTTTCTTCCCACTGGAAAGCTCTTTTCTCTAAAGAAATCCAATCCTATTAATCCTATGGTCCTGCTGAAAAAAAAACTAGCGAAAAAATTGGATGGGGCTATCGAACAAGGACACCATAAGAGGTCTCAGAGAAACTGAGTACAGTTTGAATGAGTGTGAGTTATAGTTTGAGTTTAGCAATAATGATCTATGCCTTCCTTAGGATACATGCTAGACCAGCTCCACTTCTGCGAGGCACAAGACCAGCCTGGAGGTATTGGAATTTCGGGTTTGAACTGTCAGGGTATTGATGACACGGAGCACTGTGAATGGAATGCAGAGAATTCCTTCTGGGTGGCGGCATCTATCAAGGTCAGAATTTGAATAAGTTGTTTGTGTGCGTGTGTGTGTACGTTCGGATGTTTTGTATGATGTATGTATATGTGTATGTGTGTTTTTGTGTATAATTGTGTATGTGTGCGTATGTTTGTGTATGTTACGGCGGGTGTGAATTTTAATGTTTTGTGAAAGTATTTGTATCTCTTTGCATGTAATTGTGCATGTGTATATATATATGTGTGTGTGTATATGTGTATATATATATGTGTGTGTATGAGTGTGTATATGTGTTTGTATATATATATATGTGTGTGTGTGTGTGTGTGTGTGTGTGTGTTTCAGGATTTTTCAGTGTGAGAATGCGTATCTTTTATGTCAATATCTACCTCCTATCTGTCTGTCTGTGTTCATCCGTACGCCAGTCTCTTCATCTTGGGCGATAATGTAGAAATTCACTTGGGTGGGTAAGTTGTGTATTCACTGACAACAGTGTTTTTTAAAAATTGAAAGTATGAACGTTTAAAACTGCATGAGTGTTTCTATCTGAGTATGTATAAATATAATCTCTTCGTGTGTCTCTCTGTGTGTATACATATATCTCTTTGTGTATCTCTCTGCATAAGTGTTTCTATCTGTGTATGTATAAATATACCTCTTTGGGTGTCTCTCTGCATGAGTGTCTCTGTTTATTTGAGTGTCTCTGTGTATGTCTCTGTGTGAGTGTCTCTGGGTATGTGTCTGTGAGTGTCTCTATATCTGCATAAACCTGTCCCTGTGTGTGTGTGTGTGTGTGTGTGTGTGCGCGCACATGGTCTCTCTCTCTACTTCTCTTTCTCTGTCTTTGTATTTGTATTTTTGCTGTCTGACTTTGGTTCACTCTAGTTCTTTTTTCTGGATTTTTTCAGAGTCAATGTCTGTCTGTCTGCCTGCCTGTTTGTTTGTCTGCATGTCTGTCTGCCTGCCTGCCTGCCTGTCTGTCTGTCTGCCTGCCTGCCTGTCTGTCTGCCTGTCTGTCTGTCTGCCTGTCTGCCTGACTTTCTCTATGGGTTTCACCGATCTCGCCAATGACATTCCACAGAAATCTCTAAGTGAGACATTTTTGTTCACGACAGTACGCATCTTTAGCCCGAGGCCGAATAACTATCATGCTCAATGCCAGTAAGGAGATGGCGTTCTACAACAAAACGTGAGATTAACATTTTCAAAGTTACTTCGTCATTACGCTTGTGATACGAGTTTGTTAAATGTGTGCTGCATAATGGAACAATCATTTTTATTATTGCATAATGGGGCGATCACATTTATTATTACATAATGGAACAATCATTTTTACTATTGCAGAATGGAACAATCAAATTTATTATTGCATAATGTAAAAATCAAATTTATTATTGCATAATGGAACGATCAAATTTATTATTGCATAATGGAACGATCAAATTTATTATTGCATAATGGGGCGATCACATTTATTATTACATAATGGAACAATCATTTTTACTATTGCATAATGGTTGCATAAACTACATAATAGCAAATCAGATAATTATTACAATTTGGCCACGTGTGTTTCTCATAACATTATCTAGTTTGTATGTGGGTACAGAAAATATACTTCTGTACCCGTTACTCTTGAGAAAACTCCCTTAGAAAACGCAGACTGGAATTTTCATAACATCTACCTTTAGACAGTTAAAATACCTTGCCAATATTAATTCGCCTCTTGCCATACAGTCAGATTTTTCATTCATTACTTTCTATAAAATGTATTTTAAATTAGCAATCCCTTCATATAGCTATGTGTACGGAACGTTAAATTAAATGCAACTTTTGAATAAATTTCAGAATTTTTTATCAGTGGGAAGTTCCAAACCTGTCCAATCAGGGTGACGTAAAGCTAGCAGATATTTGGCTCATCCATCGTCTGAATCAAACAGTGCTGTAAGTCTTCTGAAATTGCTTTTATTGTGGGAAAATACTTTAGCGTCATGTTTTCTTTTACCCAAATATTATTTTTTAATAAATGGTCCCTGAACGCGTTCTGCAAATGTATGCTGTATACATGACTGAATAAAAATTCATGAGATGTAACATTTCTTGATATTCTGACGAAGTTTAGAATTTGTTTTTGTCCCGTTTAACATTTTTATATATTTGTATTTAAAAAGAAGTAAATTAAAGCAAACTTATTTTATTCGTTACGATAATATATTTATAGACAGCTCGGTATGATATTAATGCTTGAACTTGTTATAGCTCAAATAATAATCGCACTTTTATTGTTGATTGGTGGACATGAAATGACATTTTTTTTTGGAATAACGAACGGCTAGAATCTCGAGAAGATACATCAATACATCTTGGTGACAGAGATGAACGGTGAAAATTGATGATATACAAGCATGAATAGATGATTGGGCTCTAAAGATTTGCAGTTGTAGATTTGATGACAGGCAACAAATAGAAGACAAAGATTTGATGACAGGCAACGGATAGAAGACCGAGTTTTGATGACTAGCAACGGATAAAAGTCAGATTTGATGACCGGTAAAGGATAATAGACAGAGATTTGATGACCGGTAATGACTAATAGACAGACATTTGATGACCGGTGAAGGATAAAAGACAGAGATTTGATGACAACAAACGATAGAAGACCGAGATTTGATGACAGGTAAAGGATAAAGGAAGACCGAGATTTAATGATAAAGGATAGAAGACCGATAAAATTTCGTGACAGGCAACGGATAGAAGTCCGAGATTTTATGACCGATAAAGGATAGAAGACCAAGATTTAATGACAGGAAAGATAGATGACCCAGCCTGGATGACAGGCAAAGGGTAGATGATCGAGCTTGGATTACCGGAGAAATATAGATGACGGAGCTACTGAAGTGATGCTAATAACGCAAATGTAGAAGACGCTAAGTCCGAGGTCAGACTTATAAACGTTTACTTTGGCAATGTTGCACTCAGTATATGTAAATTATTTCCTGCGTGCAGGGATACTTGTGATGGTCCCAGCATTTTAGAGCTCAAACGTCGCCTGAAAGAGAAATCCATTCCTTGGACCTGCTCCGAAAACCCGACGTAAGTTTACAAGTGTTTTAGTACGTATTCTGCTGTTCTTAACTAACGAATGAAGAAATTAATTTCAGTAAGAACTGAAGCTCAACCTTTAACGTGTATAGGGACTACGAGTTAAACATGTACACTACTAACACCAATGTATGGGTAGACTACGAGTTAAACATATACACTGCTAACACCAGTGTATGGGTAGACTACGAGTTAAACGTGTACACTACTAACACCAGTGTATGGGTAGACTACGAGTTAAACGTGTACACTACTAACACCAATGTATGGGTAGACTACGAGTTAAACGTGTACACTACTAACACCAATGTATGGGTAGACTACTAGTTAAACGAGTACTAGTAGCGTTAATACCGAACAGCTTGATCCAATCTGTAATTCTTAAGTTATAATTCAACAATACATTTATATTTAGAAACAAGGAACACGTGCAGCATAGATAAATTACGAGAGGCAGACAAACAAACTCATTGTATTGTGGTAAAGTACATCGAATAGGCCTGTTCAAAACCTTTCATAATTTAAAAATGAATGATAACTACATGACTTTGCTTCCAGCGATGTGCTGTGGCTCCTGTGCATGGACACTCCCCAAGATGCCGTGTGCCGGGGGTTGGTGGGAAAGGGCGTAGTGGTTTCAGCCAGCTTGTTTCTCCCGTTCCTGTTAGGAGCTGGAGTTGCTTTGCTGATGACGAAATGACTTTGATGTCAATGCGTGACCTCGTACCGGGAGGTGTCGAGTACTGTCTGTGGGATGTTTTCGTGTTTTTATAATGACCTTGCTTGCGACCTGCGTGTGTGTGAGTGTGTGCATGTGTGTGTCGTATGTGCACTATGTTGATGAAAAATCGAATCAGCTTTGAAAGAGCAAGACAGTTCTGCATTTGAACATTCCATTACGTACCAGTTGTGTTTGAGTTGTTTTTATGAGAAGAATAAATTCGGGCGCGGTAAACAATTGTTGTCAGTTGTGCCTGGTGACATAAAGACTGTGTTGTGTACATGTGTGTGTGTGTGTGTGTGTGTGTGTGTGTGTGTGTGTGTGAATGAATATAATTTGACTACTAGTAAAGTAGTATTCCAAACGTGAATTGATCCATTCTAAAAGCAAAGTAAGTTTCTGTAAATAAAAAATAGCGTATATAATATATTAATCACACACACACACACACACACACACACACACGCACGCACGCACGCACGCACGCACGCACTCAAACGGTCAAAAATAATTTCAAGTATGCCTAAACTTGTATGCAGTATTATTTATTAAATAAAGAACCACACGTGTTCTGAGGGCAGATGACTTTGGTTGTTCAAGTAAGGGTTCGTTTCCCGAGGTCTAGAATGGTTAAATTACTAGTCAGCTAAAGTAGCCAATAAAGTTGTATATGCTTTGATTGTTTAACAGTAGTCCAAGTTTAAATGCTTCATTTATACATTATTCTGTCCAGAGAAAGCACTTAAAGGACTTTCATTTAACTACTGGCTCAGTGAAATGCTCCCCGAGCACAAATGTAGGTAAGCCCTGACTACATGAGTATATATAAATCACATTAAATACCTATTGAACATTACAGTTAACAGTTTAAATGTAGGTAAGCCCTGACTACATGATTATATATAAATCACATTAAATACCTATTGAACATTACAGTTAACAGTTTAAATGTAGGTAAGCCCTGACTACATGACTATATATAAATCACATTAAATACCTATTGAACTTTACAGTTAACAGTTTAAATGTAGGTAAGCCCTGACTACATGACTATATATAAATCACATTAAATACCTATTGAACATTACAGTTAACAGTTTAAATGTAGGTAAGCCCTGACTACATGACTATATATAAATCACATTAAATACCTATTGAACATTACAGTTAACAGTTTAAATGTAGGTAAGCCCTGACTACATGACTATATATAAATCACATTAAATACCTATTGAACATTACAGTTAACAGTTTAAATGTAGGTAAGCCCTGACTACATGAGTATATATAAATCACATTAAATACCTATTGAACATTACAGTTAACAGTTTAAATGTAGGTAAGCCCTGACTACATGAGTATATATAAATCACATTAAATACCTATTGAACATTACAGTTAACAGTTTAAATGTAGGTAAGCCCTGACTACATATAAATCACATTAAATACCTATTGAACATTACAGTTAACAGTTTAAATGTAGGTAAGCCCTGACTACATGAGTATATATAAATCACACATTGAATACCTATTGAACAATACAGTTAAAAAGTTTATATCATCTTGTTACGTGAATGAGTATTAATATTTGAATATTAATTAATACTTTGCATCGAGAACAAGTTTGAGAGTTGTGTACCCTTATCCGCACCAGACCCAATGTAAAATCAACAACGAAGACCGAATTAGGTGTCACTGTATGTTAATGGTGTATCGACACAGTATGGGGGAGAAAAAAAAAACAGATTTAAAACTTTCGACTGCGATAGCTTAGCGTATGAATAATAAATATTCAAGGTAAGCGTGCGGTAATTTATTTATTTACTTATTTATTAAAGAATAAAATTTGCCCTCTGAATTTATTTACTGTCTTTCAATAGTGGAAGTACCTCTTTTCTGCCTTCATCTTCAAAGGGCGCAATTTGGGAATGGATGGAAAGTCATTAGTCTGTTTTCACCTCGAATTACCCATCACGGTCTTGGCTCTGATAGCATAGTGTAATGAAGAGAAGTATAGTATAATCAACTAATGCATAACGTAATGAAGTACAGCATAGCGTTCTTAACTGTTGCATAGTATAATTAACTGTGGCATACTGTAATGAACTGAACTGTTACATAGTATAATGTACTATTGCATGGTATAATGTACTGAAGCATAGTGTAATGAGCTGTTGCATAATATAATGAACAGAAGTATAGAGCAATTAACTGTAGCCTAGTATAATGAACTGATGCAGTATGTGTAGCATAGTGTAATGATTGGTATCAGAAAAAGGAAATTGTCAGTTATTTGAGCGTGAAATCACTAACAGCCGAACTATAGGAATGGTCAGTTAATTGACAGTGAAATCACTAACACCGAGTTATATAAATGAATAACTATATCAGGCTTGAATGAGTTTTAAAAAGATATAAAATGTACATTTGTCCTTTATTCTACGCACGTTCCTCCTCATTTCAAACAAACAAATAAGGTGACAGAATAAAAACAGCAACGAAATAAATTTATTGACCTTCTTATACATATTGATAAACTTATGTTGGAAAAGAAAGTGGGTGAATGGGGGCTCACTAACTATAGATTAAAGACGGATTTGTCTTCCCCTTTAGTAAGACGTTTTCCACCCACAGAAACATTGTGTGACGGTAAATTAATGTTGTCTTAATGATGTGTAAGATATAAAACGTTTACAGCGTCCGCATATCCGCCAAGTGAGAGAGACGAGTGGTGTCTGCTGGAGAATTATTAATAGAATAAATTAAGATTCTCACCACCTGTAATTAGTGATGAATGATTAATTAAATATTAATAATATAGTCATTAACTAAGTCCCTACAGACCTATTGTCGTATACCACAACGTAGTCTTAAATCTTAATTCCCCTACAGACCTATTGTCGTATACAAGAAGTACGTAGTCTCAAAGTATTGTATCCCCTATAGACTTGTTCTCATACAAGTACATAGTCTTAAAGTCTTATTTCCCCTTTCTCATATACATACAAGTAAGTCTGAGGTGACGTGGTTACTGCACCAAATAGCGTGCCTCTGCAAGAAGCTTAAAACATCAGTCCGAAGAGACTCGTCATTAATATACATCACGGTCAAAGCCGTACTTGTACAAGACGCAACGTCAGTCCGAAGAGATTCGTCATTAATATACATACACTGTCAAAGCCGTACGTTTTAGAACTCAGGGACTTGATTATTCTTGGTTTAACGGCGATATATGGATAGATAGATGAATGATAGATAGATGATAGGTAGATAAAGGGAAGATAAATTAAGAACCTGCTGAACTTTCAACTTTCGCTGAAGTACTGTCGCATGGAGATAGGTGTCGTCGTGTGTTTAAAATAATTACAATGTATGTGTACTCCTGCAAATTCCTTAATGATCAAAGAAATACTTTTTGCAAAACACACATACACACACACACACACACACACACACACACGCACGCACGCACGCACACACACACACACACACACAAACACACACATTCTTCCTGTCTCACACACGAGTCGCATATACACACACGTGAGTAACATTCACAGATACACATGTATCTTGAAACCACTCTTGATACCGTAACATAATCACTCTGGAAACATTAGAAACGCCCCAATGTTCAAAGGACATGTTCAATAATCAAAGGGCAGATAATAATGTTGTAGATAATATCTCGTAAAATAATGATGCAACGGAAACAATATGCAGCGAATATTAAACAATTTACCTTTCCCCCCCCCCTCTTAAACTCTCTTGAAACTACCGTTATGATGAAACAAAGTGAAAGCGATTCAGAGGAATAGTCTACATTCGGATACATTTCAATGGAAGCAGACGATAGATTTATTAGTCCAGCAACAATCACGATTCACCTCTCTGATTAAACACTAATTTGAATGCTTGGCAAATAAAATTATTACTTAGAGTACTGTAAATCTAGGTAGTTCAGCCTATCGTATAAGTACTAAATTTCACTATATAAACATTTTTAAAAAAAGAAGCAATGTTTGGATTTTTATCATAATTATAATATATGCCTATTATCAATTACTTACATGCTAATTTGTATATAAATTAAGCATTATACACAGATTTATTTTCTTTTCAGTCATTTATAAAAAACCAATCATATCAACAAAAGCAAGTTATGCTCAAGTTTCTTGTTATATTCTCTCAAGGTAATAAAAATTCATTTGACTTTTGTCTGGCTTTAAAGTTCAATATAAATAATAAAATTAATATGCAAAACCAATATCTGTAGTGTTTATAAATCTCCCTGTTTAGAGTGAAAATCAGAAATATAGAAATAACTCATTCTACTAGAACTAGATAGTGTTAAGTAATACTGTACATATACTGCTGATTTCTACTATTAAAAGTCTTCCTAGAACTTTTCATTATGTAGAGTAGATAATTTTAATTTGTTATGTAAATCAATGACAGTGTATTTTAGTTTACTTGTTGAACAGATTACTATTAGTAGTAAACTACTAGAAACAATTTTAATTTTAATTTTAATTTATGCTTGAGGTATGTTTAGTTCATAGTTTAGTTTATACTTGAAGTATGTTTAGTTCATAGTTTAGTTTATACTTGAGGTAATTTTAGTTCATAGTTTAGTTTATACTTGAGGTATGTTTAGTTTATAGTTATTTTATACTTGATGTTTATTTAGTTTATAGTTGAGATATGTTTAGTTGTATGCTACAGCTATTGTTAATATTTATTATTAAATCTGTGTGAATACTAATTAAAGTACTTAGAAATACTAATAACTCAATTTATTGTGATCATATATGGGAATTTCATGTTAATGCATAAACATTTTTAATATTTTAAAAATGAATACAGATAAAACATAAATCAAAACTCATTAATGATTATTAAACATCTTGCTGGATACTATTTTTAGGTGAGCCCTCAATTTTAAACATAGCTTAAAAAAATGAAAATGTACAGATTAAATGTTGTACAATTGAAATGTTGCAATTATGTAACTAGTATAGATTGCACTTCTTTTTCTTCTTCTTATTGTTACTGATCAGTTCAATTGATATGTAAATTGAGTATACTTTCTTGATTGACTTGATTAAAGACATGAAACAAATCAATGTATTTATGACATAAAAGTTTGATTTAAATATAATATTGAAAACATTATATCGTATAGTTAGGTGTAAATAGTTCTAAAACCTAGCATTAAAAAAAAAAAGAAAGGCAAACACTTTATATCGGAATTAAGGAGTAGGTTTAGTTTACCTAGGACATATTTTAAGTATTAAAATGCATTATTTATATTGTCAGCCATTCTAGTAAAACCCGGTCGATTCAGCTGACACATTTAAACACAGTAATTTAAATGATCCAAGACTAACTCGTGTTAGTGACGTCATTTATCAACAGTCACGCCACACTACTGGACATTTTACGTATAGACCAAGTCTGCTGGCACCAGCCACATGTTAGGGTTGTCGGCGATCTGGTGCGTGAAAGTTTTCTGCCGCTGATACATCTCCAAAGTGTTGTTCCTACTTCCGCTGTGACGTTTGTTCCACTTCCGTCGAAATTCGTGCCATGTCGGGTAGGGTCCCGGGTCGTTGAAGATAGCGATAAGGACGGCAGAGACAACACACATGATGCTCCCTGCAAGGTCTACCCAGAATGCCCAAGCAAAGTAGACCGGGTCTGTGGTGTCGGGTGGCACTCCGAGTCGGGCGACGAAGTGAGTGACGCTAAATAATGCGAAGATTCCTGAAAATCGCCGGTCAAAGATTTTATTAAAACTGGAAAAAGTTGTGAACTGTAAAATGTTAGCGTACAAATGATGAAGCGAACAAACAAGCCAAGAAATAAATTAACAGAGACAAGGAAACAAATCAAGCAAACGTGTGAAAGAACTAGTAAACAAACAAATGAACGAACCTAATTAGACGAAAGAAGGAACACAGCATCAAACAAAGAAAGGAATACTTGAAATAATAAAGAAACAAAAGAACGAACAAGCTCAATCAATAAATGATATTAAAAGATCTAAAGACCAAAACAAACGAAAATAAAATAAACGAACGAACACAACCCAAACAAAACAACAAACACATGAACAAGAAAAGAAACAAACGATCATACATTCAAACTAACAACCTATGGTGAAATTGTCAAGCTCTATGCCATCTCGTTCTCTTTATTTGCACATGACAGTTCCTGCGACTTAAGTACACGTGGCAATTGAAAATGAAAAGAATGGGACAATTTTTTTTTATCAAAGCAAATGATTGATTTTAATAATTCTTCAAATTATGACTAGCGATTCATCAAAATAATTATTCCGTTTGATTCCAGTGAAGATGAATTAAGGCGACCCACATCGGAAGGCGTATAATTAATTGTTCGAGTGTGCAGTAACTCTAAAAGCCATACTTGTTCTGGGCGTTTTAATACAATATAAATTATTTGCCATAGTGTGCAGTAAGTCTAAAAGCCATACTTGTTCTGGGCGTTTTAATACAATATAAATTATTTGCCATAGTGTGCAGTAACTCTAAAAGCCATACTTGGTCTGGGCGTTTTAATACAATATAAATTATTTGCCATAGTGTGCAGTAACTCTAAAAGCCATACTTGGTCTGGGCGTTTTAATACAATATAAATTATTTGCCATAGGAGAGGGAGATGACGTCATAGAGGGCCTCCCATATATGCACTCTATTGGCTATTGCTGATAATATCTCCCAGTCCTGGCAGCAGGCATCTATTCATTTGTCTGTCTGTCTGTCTGTCTGTCTATCTATCCTACACATATACATTTATATAAAACCATGGTGTATAAAATATACGTCCACACATACAAAAAAGCGAGAAATACTTACATCTCACACGTCATACTTAGAGTACTAACTGGAATAATTCGTAAAGATTTCTCTTGGAAATGTTTGTGAATTATGTAAGGAAAACGACTCAGCAACAGTAAAATGCATACGAAAACAAACAAATAAACATTTAAACACAAAAACTATTATAAGAATAAACTCATAGTAATGATTGTATTTCAGAATAAAAAGTAATTTTACTCATCAGTTAAGAGAAGTTTCCATTGATTTAAAAAGAAAATATAGTTTACTATTCATCTAAGTGAACGACAGACAACTAAGTGAACGACAGACTAGTAAGTGAACGACAGACTACTAAGTGAACGACAGACTAGTAAGTGAACGACAGATTACTATTGAACAACAGACTAGTAAGTGAACGACAGACTACTAAGTGAACGACAGACTACTAGGTGAACAACAGACTACTAAGTGAACGACAGACTAGTAAGTGAACGACAGACTAGTATTGAACGACAGACTAGTAAGTGAACGACAGACTACTAAGTGAACGACAGACTAGTAAGTGAACGACAGACTAGTAAGTGCCTAATGAATATGAGATAAAACAGTTTGACTGTATCGCTAAATAACGTAACAGTACAAGTTGAAATAAAAACTTAAAGACATAACCTGACATTTAATACTAAATAACTATAACAATTAAAAGTACATATATGAACTTAGTTTGACACTTAATACTAAATAACGATTACAGGTAGAAATAAAAAAACTAACGACATTTTATACCTGCGCATCCTGACAGCAGTTCCAGAAGTCGAGATCTCAGAGGCTTCAGCCTGTAATTGAAGATTCCTGCGCATGCGCAGGCGGCAACCATCAACAAAAGGGCCATAATTTGCATGAACTGAACTCCTCGAAGCCATCCTAGAAAATTTGAAATGTGAGTCAAGAGTTGTTAATTCAAGAGTGATAATTTGTGTATTAATTAATGCATGCATTACACAATTAAGTCATTTTGGACACAGGCACGACACAGGTAATGTATGTTTAACACATTATATATGCGACACGTTTAAAGCATTCATAAAAATCAATACATGCATGATACAGTTAATGCATGCATGACACTAATACATTTATGACTAGGTTAATGTACACATGATATTGCTGACACATACATGACAGAGTAAATGCATAACTTAGTTATTGCATACATGACAAAATGCGTGTATGATTAGGTTAATGCGTACATGTCGTAGCTGATGCATGACAGAGAACATGTATGACTGGGCTAATGTATGTATGACAGTATATATATATATGACTAGGTTAATGTATACAGTGTATATACGACTAGGTTACTGTATGCAGGACACGGTACATGAATGACTACGTTAATGTATGCAGGACACAGTACATTCATGAATAGGGTAATACATACATAACACAATACATGTATGACTAGGTTGATGCATGTATGACACATGAATGACTAGCTAATGTATGTAAGACACAGTACATGTATGACTAGATTAATGCATACATAACACAGTACATACATAATTAGGTTACTGCATACTTAACACAAATACATGCATGACTTGGATAATGCTTAGATGAAACAATATATGTATGGCTAGGTTAATGTATACATGACACAATGCATATTGACTAGATTAATTAGATTAATGCCAAAATGACACAGTATATGTAATACTTGGATAATGCATATATAACACAAACAAATGTATAACTAGGCTAATGCATACATAGCACAGTACATATATGACTAGATTAATGCACACATGACAATACATGTATGACTAGGTTGATGCATATATAGCATAGAACATGTATGTCTAGGTTAATGCACACTTAAAACGGTACATGTATATTTAGGTTAATGCTTACATGACACAATTATATGTATGCAATCTGGTATATAATCTGTTGTGGACATGCCAAATTTTATGCAACACATGTTTATTCATAATAACAAAATAATAAAATAAAATTATATATAAAAATTATGCTTTCCAAAATGGATTCGTTGATTATTAGAGCCTTGTCATTTACACACATAAATGCACAATTATACTATAAAGCAGTAAAGATGTTGCCAAGTATAAAATAGTTTATTTAAAGCTGATGTCTACGTCAGTTCTACATTATTACGCTCTAATATCGCTATGTAATAAATAACTAAACATATATACACATGAAACACACACATTCCTGTACACATATAATAAATAACTAAACATATATACACATGAAATACACACATTCATGTACACATGCACGCACGTGCTAGCAAACATCATCAACAACAGTAACTTACGGTTTATATTAAGAGACAAACTTGGTTATTAAGCCAAATTCCCATTGGCTAAATGACCAAAACATGTTTATGAAACACACAACTCTTTCATTTACCTGCTGCATTGATCACTGTTTCTCGACATCCGGTCAGCATGGTTCCCTGGTCACAAAGCAGCCAAAGTCCACCTCCCTGCGCCCTGCCATCCAGGGTGACGGTCGTGTACCAGTACGGACACACGAACCCGATCAGGAACACGACAGTGCCTGTCAGTAAAACAGCCACACCAACTAAATAACCGTAGAATCGAAAATTGTGCTCCAATAATCGCTTTTTTCGGTTGGAAGTGTGCCTCATATCTTTTGCTTGTTGAAAATGTCCAAAAGAGAAAGAATTATGCTTAAAGTCGAAACCAAGGCTGACAAGGTCGAACGGAATTATTACTTTTCTTTAGTTGTTGCGAGAGTTCAAAAATATGCTGTAAACTGGTTTTCGACACGGCTACTTGATTGCTGAATAAAACGTGCAACTGAATTGCTCACTGTGTTCACTCAAGCGTCAGAAAAATCTGAAGCTGAGAAGTCTTTTCTTCTACACCAACAATGACGCGTCAGAGTGCACATCGATGCTCTCCCTTGTTTATGAATGTATTACTAATTCTTTTTCTCCCTCCCTCCCCCGACTAGTAAACTATTAATATAGAAAAGGTAGGAGTCGTGTACCCAAGCCTTGCGTGTCTTAGCGATTGATTAGTGTAGGCATTACGGTTATGGTTGATTGAAGCCAAACTGTTTAGTGTTGATACCACAGCCTTGAGTAGTGGAATATTTAATAATGACGACAATGGCACTAACAGAATAAGTCCTCGCTTGAGAACTCGGTATCTGTGTTAGAAGATGTCGTTTTGGAACACTTGGTTATACCTAGAAGGCAGATGCTTACTTATATGCATAAATTTACACAGTATAGCCTATGTTACAATTTAGAAATCAATAATTTATGGAATGTATAATTTTCCAACATTTTGCCAAACTGGCTGCAAGATTGATTCTATCAGGATTATTGGAATGAATTATTTATTTGCTGTTTGAGCTTAGGTAGACAACAAACATGCGCACATGCACACACATACACTCTATCGTACAGACACACATACTAACACACACGTACTCTCGCTTACAGAGGCACACACATAACAATCCCCCTTCACACATTCTCTTTCTTACATGCAGACACATAGACGGCCTGATTAAAATGAGAGCTAACAATACAAGAACAGGTACAACAACGTATTTAGCGTCAGTGTAGGTCTCAGAATATTTTGCAACCTAGTCTGATTTGAAGACTTCAATACAACACAATATTTTGCAACACAGTCTGATTTGAAGACTTAGATACAAAACAATATTTTGCAACCCAGTCTGATTTGAAGACTTAGATACAAAACAATATTTTGCAACCTAGTATGATTTGAAGACTTTGATACAACTCAGTATTTGCGACCCAATCTGGCCTGAAGACTTCAATACAACACAATATTTTGTGACCTAGTCTAATTTGAAGACTTTGATACAACAGAATATTTTCGACCCAATCTGGCTTGAATACGTATACATCACAATATTTGCAACTGAATCTAGCCTGAAGAGACTTTGATACAACACAATATGTGCGATCCAATTTAGCCTGAAGACTTTAATACCAAACAATATTTGCCTGAAGACGTCAACATAACAAAATTCTTAATGTTGAGGTGCGATGCACAACAGCGACGGTAACAGTGCACTGAAAGAACAGCTGATGCCGACAATGACAGTGACAGAGATGATGACTATGGTAAGGATAAAAGTATTGAATTTGTTGCTGGTGAAGACGAAGACAATGATAATGATAGTGGAGGAGGTTATGATGTTAATGCTGCTGCTGCTGATAATTAATGGCAGTGATGATGATTGATGAAGATGCTGATGGTGCTAACTGAGAGCAGTAGGCACCTGAGCCATCATGATAGGGCATGGAAGATGGTGACACATCGGACTTAGCATAAATGCAAAGGTGAATGAAGTCAGACGTCAGAAGTCAGTTGAGCTTTGCAGCCAGCCATTAATAATTAGACAGATTTTAAAATTTGCGTACGGCTTTTTACTGAGGTCATCCCTGATGAAGACGTGTCTTTGGGAAACTGATTCAAAACACCGATATCATGCTGACATGTTCTGTTCAACGGAAATGTATTGGCCTATAATGGTGCTGATCTCCAAGTCCGATGATAGATATGATCTTGATGACCTTTGATCCACGACCTAGTTACAACTAATATCGCTGTTTTGAAATAATACTGCTTGTGTTATGAATAAGTGTTTGTGATCTCTTATCCCTGATCCAGTCTGAGGTACACAACAGATGGCAAAAGGCTCACTCTATGACTTTACAAAACATTCTTGCTTTTAGGATATATAGAGGGGTGAAAATATTTACTGCGCATGGCAAGGGGTTTAACGATCAACACTTGTATAGAGACTTTAGGTGTACGGCAGAATTCACCAGGAACTGAACTCGAGTCATAAGACAGAAATGTAAACAAGGTCTACAGCAATGCCGTCACATTCAGTCGTCACCCAGTGTATATATGATGCAGGATTTACACTAAAGGAATCCTATTTACATTCAGTCGTCACCCAATAAAAATAATTCATCAGTTCGTCCAAGTATTCATAAACATTTATATTTGCACGCTCGCAGACACAGCCAATAAGACGTTCCTTTGCATGACAGAATAAATTCGGCCCTCAGCCAAACAACAATGGTGTATCTGTCTTGTGGTTTTTGTAACATCTAAAAATCCAACATATTCCTGGCACACGTCACGCGCTACAGCACCCCTCGCAAGAGAGACACCGGAGCGGCTAAACAAGACCCCCCACGCCACATTCGCTCTTGTTTAACTGGCATGATACTTATCGAAAAGGGGCATAATTATAATTTTTCAAAATCAGTTTACACATGCATAGTCTCATTTGTGTGCTGTACTTTTTTTGGACAGAAACATAAGTTATTAATATCCATATGCGAAATGCTATCTGGACACATACTAAAGTTTGTTACAGCAATTGGTTATGTCTACTTATCTAGGCAAAAACTCAGGGTACATACGAAAGTTGCTTATATTAATTAAGTTTAACATACAGGAATACTGTCTGTACACATACACAAGCATTACTGTTGGGACATATATAACACTCACTCACTCACTCACTCACTCACTCACTCACTCACTCACTCACTCACTCACTCACTCACTCACTCACTCACTCACTTACATAAGTAATACATATTCGAATACAAATTTAAATGATTGTTGATGCACATGTTTAAGTTATATGTGTATCAAACGCCATACAAGAGCATTATTGGCACACATACATAAATTAATAATAGGTAGGTGTGTGTGTGTGTGTGTGTGTGTGTGTGTGTGTGTGTGTGTGTGTGTGTGTGTGTGTGTGTGTATTCACATATGCACAAAAGCAAAACTGGTGCAGCTAAAAAAAAATAAAATTCAAACGCTATCTAATGACACTTACTAACGTGACCTGTAAACTTACACTCGAAAGAATGTAAACGACCTCTCCAGTTTTATGACGGACTATGCCCTTGTCTCGTCTCAAGAAGTTGTCAAACTCTCAAACATTGTGCGGGTATGCGAGCCTGGTGGGTGTGACGCTTATAGTCATACGTGCAATCTTTGCTTTGTACTAAACAAAGTAACTGGAGCGTGACGATGGCATTGTGGGCGTTCTGTGTTCTATGCAACCGAGTATTAGGGGTACGGTATAATTATCCTTCTTCTTATCTCTCCATTTTTATAAATGAAACAAAAAAAAAATGGAAATGTTGACTTAATGTGTGCTCGGAGAATTACGGTACAACCTCCGTTCTGTTACACACTGTTGTCCTGGGTTTAAATCCAACAGTTCTAGATACTTTGGCGTTTGGAAGGTTATTGATAATAAATGCAGTTAGCATTTTCAAATCCGCTAACTATATGTTAACACACGGAATGGGAAAGTATACTATTCTTGCTTGTTTCTCAGCAGAGTGAAATGATAAGCACGTGTTACATTTCTTACATATATTTCAAGACTTAGTGTATGTAAAACTATAAAGACATGGAATAGTCTTAAATATCTACACCAAAGCAAATTTCTAAATTAAAATGCAAGCATTCAATATGCTATAATTTAAAAGATCTGAATTGTTTTCCTTACCCAAAACCAGAATATCTGATTCGTTTCCATTATCCAAAGTAAAAAGACTTGAATTGTTTTCTTTACTCAAACCCAAAATATCTGAATGGTTTCCCTTATCAAAAATCAAAGATCTGAATTGTCTCCCTTACACAAAACCAGAAAATCTGAATAGTTTCCCTTAGCCAAAAATCAAAGGTCTGAATTGTCTCCCTTAGTAAATCCCAAGACACAAGTTGTTGCCGAGTAAATTTGCCTATTCCTATTTTAAAACTTAATTGTTATATAAATTGTTAAATGTCAAAATAACCAGACCTTTGGCACTGCCTATGCTGATACTTTTAATTTTAAAGTTGGAAGTAAACAACTCGAGTTCAGAATATGCTAGAAAATTGCTGATGCAATCCAAACCAGTTCCAAGTGGATGAGTAGTTTTCTGACTAATAGTCTCACAAAATCATCCAATGGGGATTGACCGGAAGATTCTTTGTTGTAGAAGTACACTATTCTAATCACTTTGAATTTGAACTTGAGTCTGGTCATAAAGGTGATCGTTAGCTTATAGCCAATTAACTGACTGATTGAGTAAAGAATGAACTTAGAAATATTTTGTGTATTTTGCTATTGATATGTTTTACTTGTGTTTTACATAGAGATTTATTATGTGAGTAGAATATTATTTCTATACATTTTGAACTAAGATGCTTGTATATAGTATGATAAACACTTGACATTTTTTCTAGTGAATGAGCTCGTAAAATTGATATGTTGTATTTATTATGCTGTGTGCATGTATTGGGCTAATAAATGCTGTTGCAGGAAACTGTAAGTTGAGACTTCAATGTAACAGAGAATGGAGTTAAAGATGAATAAACTGGAAACTTAGTGTTTGTTCCCTGATTATATTTTACAGGGAATAAGTAGCCTTTCTTTCTTTTACCTGATTTTCCTGATCAACCACTATGACCATGGTAGATGTCAGAAGTATCTACCACAGTGTGTAAGTGTAAGGAATACACTGCACTCAGTTGATGTATAGTGGCAAAGTATGCTAACTTCATCGAACAATTTCTGGTACAATGAAGTTACTGGAAATTACTATAATTGTTCTTCTGCCTGAGCACCAGATGGCCTCAAGAGAATAGTGTTCTACAATATGAGAAGGGAAACAAGTGGAATTGACAGTGGTAAAGTGAACAATAAACTTGTGACTTTGTTATGAAAAGAGTGTGAAAAGACTGTTGCAGCTTCACCCAGACAAAGTTATGTAGAAACTAACATTGCTTATCTCTAGTAACTCCTTTTCTGTTCTCTGATAAGAATTATCATGTGATGTTTATTGACACTAATCTGTTGAATTGAGTTTTAGATTATAAGACGGAAAAGGTATTAAAATTATTAGAATGTTGTTTCATGGAAATATTTATGTCAAGTAATATTTTTCATTGTATATGTTATGTATGCATATGTTTGTTGATTTAATAAATTTATTGACCTTCTTATGCATATTGATAACCTTATATTGGAAAAGAAAGTGGGTGGATGGGGGCTCGCCAAATATAGAATAAAGACGGATTTATCTTCTCCTTTGGGAAGACGTGTTCCACCTATGGAAATAGTGTGTGATGGTAAATGTTTGTCTTTAATGTTGTTGAAGGGAGAAAACAGTTACAGCACCCGCATAACGGCTAAGTGAGAGAGACGAATGGTGTCATCTGGAGAATTATTATTAACATAAATTAAGATTCTCATCACTTGTAATTAGTTATGTATGATTAATTAATAATAATAATGTCAGGAAATCTTAGGCAAATTATGCCAAATTATGGAAACATTATTTTTTACATTATTAATCGTTTCTTAACTATCTATTTAATTTATGAGAAGACACTTCCGCTAGGCAACTTGCATTCAGATGGTGTAATAACCTGTTTACGAGTTGAGAGTATATAGGTCACTCTAGAGGTGAGGGAAAGGCCGTTAACGGGATATGCCCATATTTGGTCACTTGCATTCAGTATCGTGAGGTAGCGTTAATCCGCCAGCTGACCTAGAGTCATTCATTTATACACGTGAATGAATCAAAATTCTTTAGACACTCATTATTCATCCACAGTGCCCATTGTCCAGGGGTAGAGAATCGCGTCCACCATTTTGACCGTGCATGACTTTACATAGTAGTAAATATAGTTGACTTCTCTAAATTGTTGTATTTCTCATTTATAGAATATTGTTTAAAATATTTATGTGATTGTTAAATGATTGATGTATTTTTCTCACAGAAGCTAAGTGGCGTTAGTGATTGATATACATTTTGTAGAATGATCAAGATAGAATAACCAAGTGTGTATTGCTATATTTCCGCTGTTAAAATCATTATAATGGGAAAGTGCTAACAGTGAATAAACAATCAATAACAAACATCATGTGAACCACAGGCTAGAATATATTGTATTGAGAAGCTATACATTTGTAAAGCTAAATAATTTGTTCATTCAGATATTTTTATTGATTTGGAATTGTGAATTAGCTGTAGCTAATTAGTGGAGATTGTAAAGAGTAATCTATCATTGTTGCCACAAAGCCCATATAATCGCTTATTGTAACATGATAGAATGTAACATTGTAACATGATGTAGAATGATGTTGTTCATTTCAGCCAGTTTGGGATTCTTGGAGATGAGACTCGAATCTTATAGTCTAGAAGTTGAGACTCGGATCCAGAGGTTAGACTAGGAGTCTTCAACCTGGAATCTTCAGAGTCTGTGGCCAACTGTTTGAGGACTACGCCAGGTGCCATACCCCACGTTGGAGGGACCAGACAGAAGACAACTGCCGCGTGATGTCAGAACCACGCCGGTCGAATAGACAACAGCAACAGTTCAACTACTTCATGAACTATTAAGCTAAGTGGGAGATGTCCCAGTGGTAGACTGAACAGGTCTTATAAAGCATATATATAGCCATTCGGAATTCAGGCTAAACAGGATAGATTGTGTCTAATAATCCGTGCATTATTAATGTTCATTTTTCTATTATTATGAGTTGTTATTAATTTTGATGTTATCTTACCCATTGTTATATAACTGTTTGTAGCAAGACTGGATTAGCTAGCTGGGGGCGAGCCGACAGAAAGAATCATCATTCTTAATTTATAAATAAAGGGGAAGATTACGTTGCTAGCTTGGGCAAGTCAACTGACTTACTTGCGATGTGTCAGTGAGTAATAGCCTGAATAATCTGGCATTTCGTATTCGATAAGTCCGGCCGTCCGGCTGTCGCTATTGTTAGAGATTAATCAATAAACAATATTGATACCTGAGATTCTAAAATAGGTCAGAGTCGTTAAACCTAAACCGGACACGTGACAATAATCATAACATTAACTAGCTTGCGTTATTGTCACGCAGGTATTATGAATCTGTGAGTAAAAGCCATCCATAAGGGTTTAACACTAATTCATTGACCATAAGAATAAGTACACCCACAATAGTAAGAGTGTTGCAGATCCAACATTTAAGCATAACATACAACAAAGTACTCCAAAATCAAAAAGCAGTAATACAGTCTCGTCGCCATTCTAGAGAATCTGACATAATCTCATCGGTCATAATACAAGACTGTTCCTGCATTAAGTACCCCACCTCACCTACCTATACACAAAGGTTTACAAGGTTTATTGGATATAAGCTATTCAAATGCTGACTAAAATGTGACATAAATATCAACATTTATTACCGTTACTGGCAAGACTAAAATTAAACTTTCTGTTGGCTTTATGCATTGCTGCTTTAAAAGTGAGAATACACGAACAACCATTCCAGAGATCATTAAAACGATTTACTAAATATTTCCGAATCACCTTGCGGCCATAGGCGTGCTAACAGTCAGCGTCTGTTAAAGTATGTAAATTAATTTTGAGACTGCAAAGAGGATTGACTGAAAGCATTTCTATGTGACAATAGATGTGAGTGCCGTGTGCCAACTGATAAGGTGTTCCAAAGTTTGGGACTCTTGGCTCATGAGATAGTGTGTACTACGTTACGAGGAGAGAAAATAGTTTCGAGTAGAATCGTGGCTGACCTCGTTATATAGGGCCGTGGATTTGCTTGTTTTATATATTTCTCTTGCATTTTGTTTATTTTCTTGCTGCTCTTAGTGTACAAAACGAATATTTTCTGTTGGTTAAAGAACTGTTAGCTGAAGTACCCGAAGAACAGGTGTATATAAACATATTATACCGTCTTTAAAAACATATAAGTCATTTATATATTACGCGTCTTCACTGGTGTGTTTTTAAGTCTGAGGTCATATGCTTGATTGACATTTACAGAAATTATATTACAAATACTAAGACATAACAAACAACCCCTATCCCCATTTAAACAAGACTGTTAATGAAAGTACTGTTCCTCACGTTCAGAATACATTAAGTAACACGTCCTATGACATAAAACAAAATATAAAATGAGCCTGCAAACATGATTGTGAATGCTAAAATATATGCTATGCCAGGAATAAAGGAGAAAAGAAATCTAAACGTTGATAAGGAATTTGGAATATCCCCCCCCCCCCAGTTAATTTCTACCTGGATAAAAAGCAAAAAAAAAAACCCAAACACGTCAACGCATTCTTTCGTGATTCACTAAATTTTAAAAAAAACCTCAACTACAAATTTCATTAAATATTAACAAACACGAACTAGATACAGCTATGACGAACTGACATTATGTAGTAAAGTTCTTGTTTTTATTTATTGATTTATTTTGGTAAAACCCACACTAGAAGTAAAACAATTAAAATAAATATTATTAAGTATTCCATTTCTCCCTATTGTTGACCTATTCTCTAATACAAAGTACAAGTACTTGAATTACGAATTGTGTTGTTCAGAGAGGACATTTCCTGCACTCAAAGGTACTAAACTCGCTGTACTTAGAAAAAAATGAAAAAGACTAGTGAAGTCGATTACTTCCCTTGAAATGTTCAGCTGTATTACCTAATAATGAGGAACTTTTGTTGTGCGTATTAAATTAATATTTACCACCACCACCACCACAACAACAACCACATGAATAATAACTATGATATCTGACGTGTACTTTATTTTTTCGTGTTCCCAGTTTTCAAGTTAGTGCAAAAAGGTCATATTCTGCAAGTCTTGTATAACTAACCAAGCTTCACGGAACACACTAATAATGAAACGCCATTATAGAATACATTAATTCTGAATTAATTTCTCTCTTTATGACAAAGGAATTCAGCAAAACATTAGTTACTGCTGCTAGTAAAAATTTAAAAACCATTTGATCTTGAAAACTTCTTGTTTTAAGACTCATCACTTACTTTAGATATAAGTTGAAAATCATAGGTCGGCATTCGAATTTTTGTGACTATTCCCATTGCTTTAACTCACACGCACTAAACATTTTCACTAAAAGCATTATTAATAAACTGACTTTAATAGAAAAAAATCGTAGCGTTGACTCTCGTAAATTAGAAAGAAAAAAATTATTTTAAAACTAATTTTAAATATTTTTATTTATTTGTTCCCTGTTAAGGGGCCATAATAAGGATTATGTGCTATTTGTTGTCTGTTTGGAAGTCATTACATGATTATGAGCTATTTGTTGTCTGTTTGGAAGTCATTACATGATTATGAGCTATTTGTTGTCTGTTTGGAAGTCATTACATGATTATCAGCTATTTGTTGTCTGTTTGGAAGTCATTACATGATTATGAGCTATTTGTTGTCTGTTTGGAAGTCATTACATGATTATGAGCTATTTGTTGTCTGTTTGGAAGTCATTACATGATTATGATTTGTTATCTGATAGAGAGGTCGTCACATAATTAAGTAGGCTACTAGTTGCATAAGTTACGGTCATACCTGTACAGTGGTCATCAGAGCAATCTATTCTACTTGTAGACTTGACTATATCTGTAGACTGTAGAGCGATCACAACAAGTTGTTTGTTATTTGTTTTGGCGATATATTTAGAGATCGTCATAGGATTATGTTCAAGTAATAACCTTGACCATATTTAGATAGTGGTCATAACAATATAAATATCTGTTTAGAGCCCAAATTATGTTCTATTTGTCCGATTTGACAGAACATGTAGAGATCGTCACAACATTATGTTCTAATTTAAATCCATAACCATAATATACAAAGGTCAGTCGCCATAGGACTATGTATGAGCTGTAAGCTTTAACAATATCTGTATGAAAGTCATCACCGGATAATGTATTAATTTAAGTCTTGACCATATCTGTATAAATGTTATTATCAGATTATGTGCTAGTTGTAAGACCTGACTATATGTCTGTATACATGTGCTATTTTTGTCTATAGCTTAACATGTACTGGTGTTGTCATAGGTACTATGTTTAGGTAAACCCATTTCTGTAGTCGTCCAGAAGTCGTCACAGTAAACCATGCTGGTTGAAAACCTCTGTATAAATGACTTCACAGTACAATACTCCTGTAATTGTAAACAATTCTCTTCAGTTAAAATGATGTCACAAAATTGAGCTAGTTGTAATTCATATCAGCGCCTTTACAGATGCTACAGTTAATGATGTAGTTTTAGTCTTTTTCATTTAGCCGTATAACTGTCATCATAGCGTGATAATTTTTGTATTTTGTTTTTAGTTGTACCACTCTTACCCAATGATTATGCACTGGTTGTAAGCCCTTTGTTTTATTTGTATATGGTCGTCACTTAGTGTTGGCCGTAAGCTCGTTTTTATATTCGTATATATTGTTACGTAGTGCTTTATGAAAGAGAGTTTTTAATTTAGTATAAAGTTGTTACAAGTGCTTTATGTAGGTTAGTTTATATATTGTATAGAGTTGTTATGTGGTGCCTTACGTAAGTCAGTTTTTATATTTGTATAGTCACGTAGTGCTTTATGTAAGACAGCTTTTATATTTGTATAGTCATGTAGTGCTTTATGTAAGACAGCTTTTATATTAGTATAGTCATGTAGTGCTTTATGTAAGACAGCTTTTATTTAGTATAGAGTTGTCACTTAGTGCTGGTTTACATCCATTCAAAGGTTTTTCTTGATGAAACTATTTTGCATGAAAAGACCGAACAGGACTTAATATACCTACAACCAACACATGAAACACCCATACACACTTTCACACACCCACATCCAATACGTCACACACATACATCTCACACTTCCCACACCTACTCTCGGCACATAAAGTCGTCCGTTTGTACCCAGCACATCACATCACTACATCCAATGCAAAACACATAACAGCACATCACAAAACTACATCCAATGCATCACACATCACAGCACATCACATCACTACATCCAATGCATCACACATAACAGCACATCACAAAACTACATCCAACGCATCACACATCACAGCACATCACATCACTACATCCAATGCATCACACATCACAGCACATCACATCACTAAATCCAATGCATCACACATAACAGCACATCACATCACTACATCCAATGCATCACACACCACAGCACATCACATCCCTACATCCAATGCATCACATAGCACATCACATAACTATATCCAATGCGACACAAATACCAAGAATTGTTAACCAACAACTAGCACATCACATCTACACTCAGCATATCACACACCCACACCTAGCACATCTCCCCTCACACCCACATCCAGCACATCGCATACCTACTCCCACCAGATCACACACTCGATTCTCAACCTGAAGGCAGTGTCCCTTCCATTAGACTAGTGAGTCATACTTAGGAAAGTAGTGTAGAGTTATTTATACAATTTAATATCGCTGCTTCGTGTTATTAAGGCGTTCATTTAAATTAGAAAACAAAAGAAAACTGGATGAAATCCTTAAGAATATATAATTGATAGGCTCATTAACAAACTTTGTCAGTTCATCCTAGTTGAGGGAATAACTGCATCTCTTGCAAAGCAATACACCAGGGCGTGGACAGACATTAACTGTCCTATCATTCAGAGTATGTCATAAGGCCTACTTTGTGAAGACTGGTAATGTCTCCTTTATGTATGCTAAAATCTGTTGTCATAAGGTCTACTTTATGAAGACTTGTACTGTCTTCTTTAAGTAAGCTAAAGTCCCTTGTCATAAGGTCTACTTTGTCAAGACTTGTACTGTCTTCTTTAAGTAAGCTAAAGTCCCTTGTCATAAGGTCTACTTTGTCAAGACTTGTACTGTCTTCTTTAAGTAAGCTAAAGTCCCTTGTGAAAAGGTCTAATTTAGACTACATAGTCTCCTTTAAAATCTAAGTTCAAAATCAATATCTGTCTTCGAGACGTTTTAATATAAAAATGAAACAATTATAGAATATAGACTCACCAGAAGGCGCTGAAAAATGAAATTATTGTGAATAAAAAGTGAATGTGATTTATTTAAAAATAATGATGTTTACACTTTAATAAAATTTGTACAAAACATCTTCCTTCAGTGATAAACGAAATGATTAATTTAGCGTGAATTGCACCACCACCAGCCATTACCAATAAATAACATCTTTTCTTTCTTTCCTTATTTATTTTAAATGTGTACACGCATTACAACAACGTTTTATTAATTGGACAAAAAAGAATTGCCTATTGAATATGAGGATGCGTTTTCCGTTTTCGCTGCAAACTTACTGACTATCAGTTTTAACAAGGACATCCCGGGTTGAATTTGTTGGCTTTCATTTCATTTCATTTTAAAAAAATATTTCTGCTTAAGCAAATAAATCATTCCAAGTCGAATTATGAATTGACTGTTTTTAAATGTAAGCGTTTAGCACGACACTAATGCACACAATAATACTGAGGATCGTGAAAGAGAAAAACGATCAGGCTAGCACCCATTACTTCACAAAATCTCTTGTTACTTCATATATTCATCTACCTAAGCCAAGATTTGGAATCCTTCCCCCCCCAACAAACTTCTGAACAATACTAAGGAAATCTATGTGGCGACAACAAACACCGACGACCCAGCTTAATAGTTAAGCACTCGATCAATTTTCATTTTAATCGATTGGAACGGGGACACCGTGTTTATTAGGCCATGGAGATCTGCGCCTCTTATGCAAACTTAAAACACCGTGTTTATTAGGCCATGGAGATCTGCGCCTCTTATGCAAACTTAAAACACCGTGTTTATTAAGCCATGGAAATCTGCGCCCGAATGTAAACTTAAAACACCGTGTTTATTAGTACATGCAGATCTGCGCCCGAAATGTAAATTTAAGCACCCTGTTTAGTAGTCCACACAGATCTGCGCCCAAATGTAAACGTAAACACCGTGTTTATTAGGCCATACAGATTTACGCCTCTAATGAAAACTTAAACACCGTGTTTATTAGGCCACACAGATCTGCGCCCCGAATGTAAACTTAAACACCGTGTTTATTAGGCCACACAGATCTGCGCCCCGAATGTAAACTTAAATGATGATGTCGATGCCGTTACGATGTAGAGCGCCTTTAATGAGGACCACTTCCTCCTCTCCTTTAATAACGTATCTCCGGGTAGTAGTCGTTGTACAAGGCCGTTATGAATGCTGCCAAGAAGACACAACCTTGCCCGATGTTGTAAAGGATGAAAGCCCAGTTGTAGGCGATGTTGACAGCATAGATAGTCTCCCTTAAATACATAAGAACTCCGAAGTACCCAAAGCTCACTAGTGGGGAAAGGAAAAGAAAACAGCGGCAGGCATAAACCTTCAAAGCAAAAGTTGTTTCAAGATGTAACAAGCATGCGATTGAATTATGTGCGTGTGTGTATGTGTGTGCATGTGCGTGTGTATGTATGTGTACATATGTGTGTATGTACGTGTATGTGTGTGTGTGTGTGTGTGTGTGTGTCTGTGTGTGTGTGTGTGAATGGGAAAACTAAAAGAAATATATGTTTAGGCTTATATTCAGGACTATAATCAAACTCTTTAAAATAATTTAGATTTCTTTATAATTTTGCTTCTGGCTGCAAATTTTCATCTTTAAGACCAAGTAAAAAGGGATCCACACCATGCACATATTTATACAGATTTGATAAATAATGACAAATCTTTCCAATGTTTTCGCAAAAGTTAAGAAATTAGTTCTCTGATCAAAATTATAATTGGTTACGTATGTTTGTTGTAATAGACATATCTATAATTTCTTATACTGAATCAAGTTATTGCCTTCGTGGTAACATTATGATCACTATTTCTAAATATAGTCACTGAACGGAAATTATTGACATGGTAAGGGAACAGTCTTTGGTGGAGTAAATTTGCATATTCCTGTTTCTAGACTTAATTGTTATATAAATTGTTAAATTGTCGAAGTGACCCGACCTTGGGCACTCCTAATGATAGTATTTTTAGGCACTTACCAGCTAATCATTATTAATTTAACAAGTGTGTTTTTATTTATTGCATGAATACTGTTTTCTATCATTATTGTATATGTGCAGATGCGGAAAGTGAATTTAAATTAATTATATGTCTGCAATTAGGAAAAAATGAAACACATAAGAAATCAGAGTAAAATTTTCAATAAAATTTCTGTGATTACTTATTAACTTCCCAGTTACACGAAGATTCACTAAATGAATGGATTTAAAACTCATTTAATTAGCATCACACACTCATATTTATGACAACTGTGACTATGATGAACTGATTGTATGTAAAATTTACAAATCAATGTCAATGATCAAACGATAGAACTATAACTGTGTAAGTGTAAGACTGATTTTAAACTGGTTAAGTCTAACGTTTGGCACCTCAAAGCCTGGCATTGCTACACTGTCTCGAAAAGATTTGTCTGCTTTGCATTTCACAGTCTTCTTCTTGGAAGTGCTCGCTACACTCTACTCGCAGTGCTGTTGGATGAAAGTTTTCTCATTTCAGTTTTGTAATCCACTTTTTTTTCCTCGTAATCTGTGATCTTTTGGAGATGTGAAAAAAATGAATATTTTGGGTTTGTCCGCTTTTTGTGCAGCCATAAGCACTGCAATATTTAACCATGTTTTGATTTTTCAAGCCACGCGTTTAACGCAAGATAATATGTCGGACAGCGCATGCGGATTGTTGTTCCCACTCGTGACGTCACATATTATGTTGCTATGGTGAGAAGTCAGTCTTGCAATGAACGAGAGCTCTGATTTCTTTCAGAAATATTGACTTTCAATACCAAATACAAACACATTTATACAAATCTTTGAAAGTTTAAATGTTGCAGTCTTGATTCTAAGAATGGGAATTACTCGTTCATACGGATTTATTCTTAGCTGTGGCTGACCTAGATTCCATTTCACTAGTCTTTTAAGCTCACTGAATACCTTAAATAGCAGTCCATAGCTTTGCGTTGCACATTTAAAATAGTTTAAATTTTAGTCCATATTTTTGTACCCCACAAATGTTTAAAGCTCAGTAAATAGTTATGTGTTCCACATATTTAATGCTCAGTAAATAATTTAAAGAACAGTCTATAACTTCGTGCTCCACATATTTAAGGCTTCGTAAATACAGAAAAAGACTATTCCATATAGAAAACAAGTTTCTTGACTTGTTTCTCGTGCAATTAAAATCCTCAAATATCAAAGAATACCCGTGAGGATAACCATTCTATGTCTATCTTCATAATACAAAAAAGGCTTTCAGACCCTCTTGTACGTCATCACACTATTATGTATAAATGACAGCAATCAACATTCTCAGAGAAACGCCCTTTGTTCGTTGCTTGTATATACTAAAATATATTTTGGTGCTGCGATTTTGAAATTTTGGTTACGTCATTAAGACATCAAAGAAATATTATTTAAATTATTTCTAGATTCGTCTTTACTTGGTTGCTTACTTTTCTCTTTTTCTCTTTCTATCTTTAGAGCAGGCAGCTATATTTCCATTTCTAATGAATTTTCCACTTTTATGCAAAGTGTTTTGTATCTTTTATTTCTCTATCTATCTTCTACAAAAGCTTCACCTAAATAGTCTTGTTTTAAAATTTGAATATTGAAATCAATCGCTGTGTCGATCAGTCATTGAATACATCTGAACATCTGAACATCTGAACAATCTGTCCATACATACAACCTTCATTTTGGTGATGGACATAAATATATATTTGTGATTGTTGTACGTGTGCGCATGTTTGTGTTTGTATGAGAAATAGATGAAGAGAGTGTTTGTGCGTGTGGTTTTAAGTGAGATATGTATATGTGTTCGTGAGTGTGATATATGCATTTATCTAATCACTCTAATGGTATCTCTAATGCCACAAGACGTACCTCCTATAATCGACATTCTCTCCATAGTGTAGTTTGGAGGGAAGCACTCCTCAACACTGTTGACGACACAAGCGTAGACGCAAGCGGCGAAAACAAAGCACATATCGATGACGATGAATACTTGACTAGCATAAAGACGCTCTGCATCCACACAAGCAAACTATTAGTTCATACGCACACAAACACACACATAAAAACACAGAACTACCACAGAAACACGCGCACAAACACACATACGCACGCAACCTATAAACATACATATACAAACAGAAGCACACACAAACACACATAGGCACAAACACGTATACAAGAAAACACATACATACAGAAACAGACACAAAAAATATTTATACAGAAACACACACAAACAAGAACATATACACATACACACACTGAGGTATATTTCTGCTACTTTAAATGAGCATTATTAATGAGGCCATCAGCCGCTTCTAACTTGCACTCATTTTGTTTCGAGGAACGACATGCCACGTGCTATCTAGAGAAAGTATACACTAACTTACAAGATAGTACAAAAAGTCTACACTAACTTACAAGATAGTACAAAAAGTCTACACTAACTTATAAAATAATACAAAAGTCTAATCTAACTTACAAGATAGTACAAAAAGTCTACACTAACTTATAAAATAATACAAAAGTCTACTCTAACTTACAAGATAGTACAAAAAGTCTACACTAACTTATAAAATAATACAAAAGTCTACACTAACTCAAAAACTTGTACAAAAGTTCACACTAACTCAAAAACTTGTACAAATGTCAACATTAACTTAAAATATAGTACAACATGTCTTGACTAATTTATAAGATAGTACAATTCTACACTAACTTAAAATTTAGTATATAAAGTCTACATTAACATAAAAGATGGTGCAGAAAGTCTATACAAACTTAAAAGATAGTACAAAAAGTCTACACTAAGTTGTAAGATAGTACATAGGGTATACATTATATTGTAAGTTAGTACCAAAAGGACTACATTATGTTGTAAGATAGTACAAAAATACTGAACATAGTCATTCAATACATACCGGTATTAATCGGTACATGTCTGCACACATTTACGTCCTTGACGTCAAGACACAGGGTGAAATTTGCATAGAAGAGAATATGATCCTCGTACCGTTTATTGTTATACCAATATCGTATCCATCTGGGAGCGACAATTCCCACAAAACATTCAATAAAGCCTATAAACAAAATACCAATGCCAATCCGATATTTCAGAGATCTTTCCAGGATGAGTTTCATGTTTGTCGAAAAATGTATAAAAGAACAATCAAAACTTCAAATGACTAAGTCCAACTTTTGAATGCAAATATTATTATAATAATATGGCATTAAATGCTTTTGTTTTGCAGCTACCCTGTGCGATTTTCTACCATCAAAGAAATTGGAGTCAGAAAGAATACTTTTTTTTTGCCGAAGTCAAGTTTGAGAGAAAAGTTATTAAATCTAATAAAATATACCAAGTCACCTTGAAACACTTTGCGAAATGAAAGACTGGTGATAATATGACGTACACGACCCTAATATGACGCGCTTACCTCGACGTCATTTTAGCTACACTCCAATGCACCAGGCCCATATTCAAGTACCTGTATAAATTAGCACATAATTATCTAAGTTTATGAAATGATAAGTTTATGAAATAAGAAGCGATGAAATTCCATTTGAAGAAACTGCGTTGACATATTGCACGCGAATTATGGACTTAAAGTCTATTAGGTAAAGTTGTACTAACTCTCTTCGTGTCAAGAATTGTGATTTTTTTTTTTTAAAGGAAATTAATTTATTTCCCAAAGCAGCCATCCATAACCGGCTGACTGTTGTAAATGAAAATATTAAATTCTATTAATTGGAACGCTACGAACTTTAATTCTGACAAGTGGATGGATGGAGTGTAGGGGGCGCTTCCGGCTTCCGCCGCTTTCGCGCTGGGTGAGGGGGGTGTGGGGGAAAAGGGAGGGGATGGTTTAACCCACTGGCTATGTCAAAGTAGTTCTCTTGTATTGTTTCCAAATGTCCGCAGAGTTGTTTGGTGGCTTACTCGTTACCTAATGCCTGGCCGGTCAAGGCTGTCTGTCGTTCTGAGCTCTTGTTGTTCGGGTGTATCCCTTTATTTTTTTTTTTTTTTTTTTTTTTTTAAATTTTTTATTTTATTTTTTTTTTAAAAAAACAACAAAGAATCCAACACCCTTTTTGTTTTTCTTCTCTCTTTTTTTTTTTTTCCTTTTATATTATTTAGCAGTTCTGATTATTATTATTTTTTCCCTTTTATTTTTTCCTTTCTCCTGTTTAATCATTTATCATTTGGCTTATTATTTGTTCAATTTTACTTGTTTATTTACCTGGTCATAATAATTTAATTAGTTGTTTTTATATATCCATTATTATTTCCTTATTTACTTTGTAATTTTGTTGTATAAATTTAGGTGGTCCTCCCAATCATTACTTTAGTCGACCAATGGTGGGGCGGTAGGGGGCATCACTGGGGAAGCAGACGGAATGTAAAAAAGGACAGACCTCCTGGGTGCAATGGGGTTGGGATGAAATAATAAACATATATGTTACTACACGCACTTTCCAGACGATACTTCAACAATACAACACACACACACTCACACACACACACAAAAAAAGAAACAAAAAAAAAAAAAAAAAAAAGTTCCTTTAACACATAGGTCCCATCCGGGGAAAAAACATAGGTTTATAATCCGACACTAGCTCCCAACTCATACCCAGTGGGTGACTGAGTGGAGGCAGATTACCGGCACCGGTTTGGGGGGTTATAGGTCTTGGGAATAAATCAAAAATCAAGGTTTAGGGGGTAAATTTCACACTGAAACCAGAGCACCCCTTTAGGCTTCGTTGCGAGCTGTGTGTCTGAGGTATCCAGTGTGAGATTGTGGGGACTATAAAAAAATTGATTATATATCTCGAGCTATGTCTATAGTAGGCATCTATTGCTCGGGAACCATCTCGCAATACCTCCTGTGGTTTGTGCGAGAGGGAAAGGTTATGTTGTGGTTGGGTTCGTGGCCTTGTGGGGTGGTGGGGGAATGTGGGTGGGTGGGACCTGCCCATCGTATTTGCCACATTGGGTGGTGGTACTATGGGGCGCGCCAGGTCCGTTATTTTGGGACGTTGTTTTGGGTCGGATTGTCTGCCGCCACCCAGCCCCCCACAAGGGCTGGATTTTGGGGGGCGTCGCCTCATGTCGGATTTCCCCCGCCTTGCTGGCGGACAAAGCCAGCAATCGGCTATTGTAAAAAAAAAAAAAAGAAAAAAAAGAAAAAAATCTAAATATTTAAAATTATCTATATATTCTCGGGCCCTGGATGGGATACTGTTATGTACATGGAGAGAGTATAGTCATCCCAACAGTTAGCTTCCCACCACTGGTCTCAATTTCGTGTGGGGCGCATAGGACCACCTAAGTGTAATTTGGGGTTTTAATTTGGGATATCTTCCCTCTAGTTTCTTTCATAGTAGTCTGTGAAGGGGGTGTTTGGTGATGAGACTATTAAGTTTGCTAAGACACCCCTGCCAGAGCTGTTTTGGAGGGTTGAGTACCCCTTCTATTGTAGTCTGAATGTTATTTTCTATCAAATATTTTGTAAAATCCCTTCTTTCCTGGGCTATCAATTGGCAATTTTTTAATATATGTTCGAATGTCAGGCGTTGCCCACAACTGCATTTAATATCTGTGTAGTGTGTTCTTTCACTACCTAGACGTAGTTTAGTTATTCTTGTCTGGTCCCTTCTTGTAGAGTCAAAATATGTTGGGGTTGTCTTGATTGTTTTGTCTATCTTGGGTCTTCTACCTTTAGCTAGTATATTATATTTTCCTTGCCATATCTTGTTGAGTTGTTTATTTAGTAGGTTAAAGTTTTCCTGAGGCGACATTAAAATATTTAGTTCTTTATTTTGGGTCAGTCCTTGTTTTGCTAGTTTATCCGCTCTTTCGTTTCCTGGTATATTAATGTGGGCTGGGATCCATATTATGTCTACTTTACTGCCCTTGTCAATTAGTTCGTTTGTTTTGTTTAGTATTAAATAATTAATATCTGGTCTTTGTCCCGAGTTTTTTTCCAGCGCCTTTAGTGCCGATAGAGAGTCAGTTGCTATTAAATAATTGGTGTTTGGTGGTTTGTTTTTGCTAGCTTGCACTAGTCCAGTTAATATGGCCATCATCTCAGCTGTAAATATAGTAGTGTTATCCGTTATTTTGAGGCTAATTTCGGCTTGGTTTTTGATAAATATTCCTATTCCTGTCTTACCATTAGTTGGGTCGTGAGATCCGTCCGTATAAATTATAGTCCAGTCTTTATAGCACTCTTCCAGTTGTTGCAAAAATATATGTTTCATTAGTGTTGGGGAGTTTACTTTCGAGTATTGTTCTAATGTTCTGTTGACGTTGGGTGGTCTGAGTTTCCAGGTGGGTGTCTTGTTTGTCAGGTTAATCAGTGGCTTAATAATAAGTTTTTGCCCTGAACTTGCTTCTATGTAATTGGTTATTTGGCTAAGCGTTGATGAGTCAGGAGCTGTTATTATTTTGGCTGGGTGGTTGTCCGGCATTGTCTGTAGTTTTAGATACGTTTTTATTGCTCTTTGCATTATTGTGATCTCTATTGGTTGTCACGAAGATCAAGAAATATTAATAATTTTTTTCTTTCTCTCCCTCTTTGTAACTTCTAACTCTAAACTATGAACGAAACCGCTAAGTTAATTAAAAGAGGGACAGGGTAAAAATGACCATTTGTCAACAACGGGGAAAAACTAAGTCGGAAACATTAGCTTTAAGTTCATGTCGGGGAATGGAAAAGATATAATTAGCTTGCAAGAGAATGCTGGCTTGACCCTCTGCGGTCAGGACACCACGCTCATAAATATATGTCAGCGTAAGGCCAGTGTACCAAGTTCGTGAGAAGGTGCTAGGACGCCAATTATGTCCGTGACGGAGGCAGACTAAGTTTTTGGAAATGTAAACATCATTGTAAGAATCACCACTATAAATGTTTGGTAGTTTAAGTTTTGATATTGCTATTGTGTAATTACTATTGTTTTGTGAAATAGAAGTTAAGTTATTGGAAAGTTAATCATTGTATGTTAAGTTAAGAAGGTTGGTCTGTGTGTACAACCATGTCTTGCTGTGTGAATTAATGTACGGCTAGCCAGGTGGCCATGAGCTGCCAGTAACTATAGTTTTTAAAATAAAATAGGAGTAGGGCAGCTTGCTCTGAGATTTTAGTGTGTGCTCTGAGAGTTAGCTAGAGGTTAAATGGATACGTAAATCACAGTGTCAACTGGGAACTTGATACTTTGGCACTGATAGAACTGGACGCCAGAGGTAGCCAGGATGGGCAGAGAATATTCCTAAGCACGTACAGTGCTGGTTGTAAATGGGCAGTGTTGGATGGGGGATAGTGTCTGTGCTGGAAGGAGGGGTGTGTTCGAGTCATCACATAGAAAGTGACGTACAAGAGTTTGTGTATAAAAGAGGAGACAGAGACAGGGGTGAATGAGAAACGTGGAAGAGCGACGTGGAAAATGTAGCGTGTTGTACAGGGGTGAAGGTCACCTCTGAGTTTCTCCCTGCTTTTATGGATCAAGAAAACTCTACGATTCTGTGATGGCAAAGCAGAAGGAGGATTCTTGACCACTGTAACAGTGTGCCAGAAAGTCTACCTGGCTGCGTATGAGGCGCGTCGTAAAGACCGCTGCAGTTTTTAGATGGGCCGAATCAAATCAGATAGCCATCTCAGGTTTTCAAAGACTCTGTCAAAGACCGCGGGTGATCGATTATTTTCCAGGCAGAAGGCAAATTCCTGGTGGAAGTTTAATGTCACGGCGCTGGGAGATGTTACAGAACGAGATGTTACATAGTGGTAGTAACTATCGTTGGAAGCAGTAGCGGTCATGCATGAGGCATACCGCCGAGAACGGCAAAGGTTGGCCGTTGTAAAGAAGAGAAGAGATGAGAAACGAAGTTAAGAGAAGAGAAGATGAGAAACGAAGTTAAGAGAAGAGAAGATGAGAAACGAAGTTATGATGAAGAGAAGAGAAGCGAAAAGAAGTAATGAATAAGTGAGGAGAAATAGGCCTAACGAGGAGCGTAACAGTGGCAGTGAAGGCTACTGTATTTGGGTTCCAGGGAGCGGACCCGTGTCGAGACGTCGACGGTGTTTTTGAGCATCTTTAACCCCCCCCCCACCAGCACAAGAAGAAAGTGTAACGATGTGAGCCCAGCACATGGAGAAAGAGCCGATAACGATGTGAGCCCAGCACAAGAGAAAGTAACGAACCATACGAGCAGAGAACAAGAGAGAGTAACGAATTATATGAGCAGAGAACAAGGAGAACGTGACAATACCTATGTGAGTAAAAGAAAATTCTAACTAATTAGGGAAATCTCAGAGCACATAAACATAAGTATAAACTAGAACCTAAAACTAAAACTAGAATCTTAATTAAGCATTAAACTAAAATTAGAAGTAAACCTTGATAGAAAAGGATATTGATGGAACCATTGAAAAGACTTGCAAGTTAAATGACATTTGTTTTGAACTTTGTGTATTATTATTGAACATTGATGTGTGGCGCCAGAACTCTGAAATAATGACTATTCTATTATGTTGTAAAATGCCTAAGCAATGTTAGAAGTAGTACTGCATGAAGAAATTGAGTTTTGTATTTCTTTGATTTTAATTCATTCATTTATTATTTCATTCTTTTCTTTCTTCCCTTTTCCTTTCTTTCCTTTTCACTGGTGACATTTGGTGACCCTGTGACGTGATGTATAGGTAAAAATTGTTTTGCGGTGTGTTTGCATCATTTCTCTTTCTGCTATCTATCTCATGTAGTATCATCATATTTTGCAGTTATGATGGTTACAGTATTTTGATCTAAAGAAAGTGGTGAATTAGTATTTGATATATCTTTTTGATGCTTTAATTTTTGAAAACTTGTTTTGATGATGTATTCTGCCTTTAATTTTTGAAAACTTGTTTTGACGTTGTATTCCGGTTTAATACTCATTTTTGCGTGTAACTATTTCATGATTTATATTGAGAGCGCCGGTATTTGTAGGCCGATAAATTCGTTTTGATTGTTTAGAAATTTAATACTTTAAATGCCGAGTCAGAGAGGCAAGTCCGAGTTTTATATCTCCTTTTTGATATTTCGTTATTGAAAATATTTGCTGTATGTATTGCAACAGGTTACGAAATTCTATGTAAATATTAATGCCGAGGTTGATCGCATATTCTACTTTGATTTTTGAGTCATGCCATTTTTAAGTTCGTTACGGTTTATGAGGCAACGCTGTAGGACGACCCGATGTTAAGTTTTTTGAAGTTGTTGATTTTGAAGTTGATGAAGTATTCGTGCAGAGTCACAATACTATGATGTACTCATGGAGAGTACCTAATGATTTGAGATTGTTGAAGTATTCGTGCAGAGTCACAATACTGTAGTACTTAGAGAGAAGTACCTGGTGTTTTGCGTCAGTTGGAAACTGACTTATTTGTTTGAAGATTTGAGATTGAGTTTGGGCCGGTATTGGTAGAAACCGCGTATATTCGTTGAGTTGGAGGCGACGGTATTGAAGTCCGTGCGCATATATTTTGTTGTCGAAAACTTAGGGCGATAAAGCGACCTCGTTTTATAGCAAACGCATTTTTGATTTGCTAGAGTTTCTGTAAAACTCGCTAACCGTACGAATGGCAAATTAAATGAATGACTAGTAAGAATTGGGCAGGAGAAAGCAGAATTAAAGCAATAAGTAATTGACAATGATGTAGTGAAATGTTGGATTACTACAATAGTTGTGGTGTAAATGGTAGGTGATGATAAAGAAAACATACTGAATCAGTGCAGAAAGTAAGTACTACACTAAAAATGTAAACACAGTGACGGAAAAGGGAAAGAGAGAAACCCATTCAGAGCATCGTATTTCAGCCGGCCGTTGAGATAATTACTCTTACTCCGAGAAACCCACTTTCCCCGCAGAAAAGGTCACGACCCAGGTGTGTAGGTTCGTGTTAGTCATGCATTTGGAAAAACGGGAAAACGGAACGTAGTATTTTAATTGTTGGTGTACGTTAGAAATAGTTAAAGAGTTCTATTTTGGCAATTTTTATTCTTAGGTATCTCAGCTCTTGTACCGATGAACGCCTTCATTTAATAAGAATGCCATTGTGGAAACAAAAGTATGCATTTTGTAAAGATAGCTTTGAATCATAGTAATGAAGAGGCTTGTTAGATTATTAAATGTTTAGAATGGATTACATATAAATAGTGTTAGTCTTATAGTAAGACATTTTTGTTTTGCGGTGTTAGATTTTTCAGTGACAACAGACTTTGTTTTGATTCATTTCTGTCCGGGGCACACTCCCGCCACAGCCAGCGACCTAATTTTTTTTCGTTCCCTCACCATGCAGTGACGCTACGCTCGCTTGCAGTGACCATGCGAATTTTTTTACAAGGGGAAGGAAGGAACGGTTGCTTAGGACGCTGTTAGAAATGGCCTCGTATTTTAGTGCACCATAATTTTGTTTTGTGAAAGATCATTAATTGGCATTTTTGTAAATTGCTTCATGTAATTTTATATTTTCTAACTTAGGAGTAGAAGTATACTTGTACACAATTTTTTAAGCAAGAGTGACTGAAAAAAAAAATGTTGTGATAATAATAGAACAACAACAGATCATTGTGAGGTTACGTTCAGATCAAGATTTTGGAACAAGTTGTAGTTTGTATAAATAACATCATATTGATACTAACTGTTTTACATTTATAAATATATTTGTGAGATTTTCTTGCATAAAATTTTAGAGAAAGATTCTTGCAATATTTTTTTTTTGAATTGAGAATTTTGACACGCCAACAGATAACTTGAAGTCTGTAAATCTAACTTGATTTCATGGTGAAAATTTTAAAGAAATTACCCTGTGAGGTGATTTGATTTTAGTTCTCATTCATCACGTGGGATGATAAGCTACCTAGGCTGATATTTTTGAAAAAAAAACGCATGTTAATTCTTTTGCATAAATTGGTAAAATAGAAAATAGGTAGGTGTATAGACAGTAAATACGCTTATGCAATTAATTTTTAGGGCTGATCACCGTAGGAACCAATGCATTGTCTAGGCACCCAATAGACACAGTGAAGCAGAATAATTTTAATCGTTTGGATTGTAATCAACTTTTGAAGAAAAATTTTTTTAATATTGTTGACCTACACTTATTTCATAAGCTTCGGTCAAAAAGGAGGAGGGATATGTCACGAAGATCAAGAAATATTAATAATTTTTTTCTTTCTCTCCCTCTTTGTAACTTCTAACTCTAAACTATGAACGAAACCGCTAAGTTAATTAAAAGAGGGACAGGGTAAAAATGACCATTTGTCAACAACGGGGAAAAACTAAGTCGGAAACATTAGCTTTAAGTTCATGTCGGGGAATGGAAAAGATATAATTAGCTTGCAAGAGAATGCTGGCTTGACCCTCTGCGGTCAGGACACCACGCTCATAAATATATGTCAGCGTAAGGCCAGTGTACCAAGTTCGTGAGAAGGTGCTAGGACGCCAATTATGTCCGTGACGGAGGCAGACTAAGTTTTTGGAAATGTAAACATCATTGTAAGAATCACCACTATAAATGTTTGGTAGTTTAAGTTTTGATATTGCTATTGTGTAATTACTATTGTTTTGTGAAATAGAAGTTAAGTTATTGGAAAGTTAATCATTGTATGTTAAGTTAAGAAGGTTGGTCTGTGTGTACAACCATGTCTTGCTGTGTGAATTAATGTACGGCTAGCCAGGTGGCCATGAGCTGCCAGTAACTATAGTTTTTAAAATAAAATAGGAGTAGGGCAGCTTGCTCTGAGATTTTAGTGTGTGCTCTGAGAGTTAGCTAGAGGTTAAATGGATACGTAAATCACAGTGTCAACTGGGAACTTGATACTTTGGCACTGATAGAACTGGACGCCAGAGGTAGCCAGGATGGGCAGAGAATATTCCTAAGCACGTACAGTGCTGGTTGTAAATGGGCAGTGTTGGATGGGGGATAGTGTCTGTGCTGGAAGGAGGGGTGTGTTCGAGTCATCACATAGAAAGTGACGTACAAGAGTTTGTGTATAAAAGAGGAGACAGAGACAGGGGTGAATGAGAAACGTGGAAGAGCGACGTGGAAAATGTAGCGTGTTGTACAGGGGTGAAGGTCACCTCTGAGTTTCTCCCTGCTTTTATGGATCAAGAAAACTCTACGATTCTGTGATGGCAAAGCAGAAGGAGGATTCTTGACCACTGTAACAGTGTGCCAGAAAGTCTACCTGGCTGCGTATGAGGCGCGTCGTAAAGACCGCTGCAGTTTTTAGATGGGCCGAATCAAATCAGATAGCCATCTCAGGTTTTCAAAGACTCTGTCAAAGACCGCGGGTGATCGATTATTTTCCAGGCAGAAGGCAAATTCCTGGTGGAAGTTTAATGTCACGGCGCTGGGAGATGTTACAGAACGAGATGTTACATAGTGGTAGTAACTATCGTTGGAAGCAGTAGCGGTCATGCATGAGGCATACCGCCGAGAACGGCAAAGGTTGGCCGTTGTGAAGAAGAGAAGAGATGAGAAACGAAGTTAAGAGAAGAGAAGATGAGAAACGAAGTTAAGAGAAGAGAAGATGAGAAACGAAGTTATGATGAAGAGAAGAGAAGCGAAAAGAAGTAATGAATAAGTGAGGAGAAATAGGCCTAACGAGGAGCGTAACAGTGGCAGTGAAGGCTACTGTATTTGGGTTCCAGGGAGCGGACCCGTGTCGAGACGTCGACGGTGTTTTTGAGCATCTTTAACCCCCCCCCCCCAGCACAAGAAGAAAGTGTAACGATGTGAGCCCAGCACATGGAGAAAGAGCCGATAACGATGTGAGCCCAGCACAAGAGAAAGTAACGAACCATACGAGCAGAGAACAAGAGAGAGTAACGAATTATATGAGCAGAGAACAAGGAGAACGTGACAATACCTATGTGAGTAAAAGAAAATTCTAACTAATTAGGGAAATCTCAGAGCACATAAACATAAGTATAAACTAGAACCTAAAACTAAAACTAGAATCTTAATTAAGCATTAAACTAAAATTAGAAGTAAACCTTGATAGAAAAGGATATTGATGGAACCATTGAAAAGACTTGCAAGTTAAATGACATTTGTTTTGAACTTTGTGTATTATTATTGAACATTGATGTGTGGCGCCAGAACTCTGAAATAATGACTATTCTATTATGTTGTAAAATGCCTAAGCAATGTTAGAAGTAGTACTGCATGAAGAAATTGAGTTTTGTATTTCTTTGATTTTAATTCATTCATTTATTATTTCATTCTTTTCTTTCTTCCCTTTTCCTTTCTTTCCTTTTCACTGGTGACATTTGGTGACCCTGTGACGTGATGTATAGGTAAAAATTGTTTTGCGGTGTGTTTGCATCATTTCTCTTTCTGCTATCTATCTCATGTAGTATCATCATATTTTGCAGTTATGATGGTTACAGTATTTTGATCTAAAGAAAGTGGTGAATTAGTATTTGATATATCTTTTTGATGCTTTAATTTTTGAAAACTTGTTTTGATGATGTATTCTGCCTTTAATTTTTGAAAACTTGTTTTGACGTTGTATTCCGGTTTAATACTCATTTTTGCGTGTAACTATTTCATGATTTATATTGAGAGCGCCGGTATTTGTAGGCCGATAAATTCGTTTTGATTGTTTAGAAATTTAATACTTTAAATGCCGAGTCAGAGAGGCAAGTCCGAGTTTTATATCTCCTTTTTGATATTTCGTTATTGAAAATATTTGCTGTATGTATTGCAACAGGTTACGAAATTCTATGTAAATATTAATGCCGAGGTTGATCGCATATTCTACTTTGATTTTTGAGTCATGCCATTTTTAAGTTCGTTACGGTTTATGAGGCAACGCTGTAGGACGACCCGATGTTAAGTTTTTTGAAGTTGTTGATTTTGAAGTTGATGAAGTATTCGTGCAGAGTCACAATACTATGATGTACTCATGGAGAGTACCTAATGATTTGAGATTGTTGAAGTATTCGTGCAGAGTCACAATACTGTAGTACTTAGAGAGAAGTACCTGGTGTTTTGCGTCAGTTGGAAACTGACTTATTTGTTTGAAGATTTGAGATTGAGTTTGGGCCGGTATTGGTAGAAACCGCGTATATTCGTTGAGTTGGAGGCGACGGTATTGAAGTCCGTGCGCATATATTTTGTTGTCGAAAACTTAGGGCGATAAAGCGACCTCGTTTTATAGCAAACGCATTTTTGATTTGCTAGAGTTTCTGTAAAACTCGCTAACCGTACGAATGGCAAATTAAATGAATGACTAGTAAGAATTGGGCAGGAGAAAGCAGAATTAAAGCAATAAGTAATTGACAATGATGTAGTGAAATGTTGGATTACTACAATAGTTGTGGTGTAAATGGTAGGTGATGATAAAGAAAACATACTGAATCAGTGCAGAAAGTAAGTACTACACTAAAAATGTAAACACAGTGACGGAAAAGGGAAAGAGAGAAACCCATTCAGAGCATCGTATTTCAGCCGGCCGTTGAGATAATTACTCTTACTCCGAGAAACCCACTTTCCCCGCAGAAAAGGTCACGACCCAGGTGTGTAGGTTCGTGTTAGTCATGCATTTGGAAAAACGGGAAAACGGAACGTAGTATTTTAATTGTTGGTGTACGTTAGAAATAGTTAAAGAGTTCTATTTTGGCAATTTTTATTCTTAGGTATCTCAGCTCTTGTACCGATGAACGCCTTCATTTAATAAGAATGCCATTGTGGAAACAAAAGTATGCATTTTGTAAAGATAGCTTTGAATCATAGTAATGAAGAGGCTTGTTAGATTATTAAATGTTTAGAATGGATTACATATAAATAGTGTTAGTCTTATAGTAAGACATTTTTGTTTTGCGGTGTTAGATTTTTCAGTGACAACAGACTTTGTTTTGATTCATTTCTGTCCGGGGCACACTCCCGCCACAGCCAGCGACCTAATTTTTTTTCGTTCCCTCACCATGCAGTGACGCTACGCTCGCTTGCAGTGACCATGCGAATTTTTTTACAAGGGGAAGGAAGGAACGGTTGCTTAGGACGCTGTTAGAAATGGCCTCGTATTTTAGTGCACCATAATTTTGTTTTGTGAAAGATCATTAATTGGCATTTTTGTAAATTGCTTCATGTAATTTTATATTTTCTAACTTAGGAGTAGAAGTATACTTGTACACAATTTTTTAAGCAAGAGTGACTGAAAAAAAAAATGTTGTGATAATAATAGAACAACAACAGATCATTGTGAGGTTACGTTCAGATCAAGATTTTGGAACAAGTTGTAGTTTGTATAAATAACATCATATTGATACTAACTGTTTTACATTTATAAATATATTTGTGAGATTTTCTTGCATAAAATTTTAGAGAAAGATTCTTGCAATATTTTTTTTTTGAATTGAGAATTTTGACACGCCAACAGATAACTTGAAGTCTGTAAATCTAACTTGATTTCATGGTGAAAATTTTAAAGAAATTACCCTGTGAGGTGATTTGATTTTAGTTCTCATTCATCACGTGGGATGATAAGCTACCTAGGCTGATATTTTTGAAAAAAAAACGCATGTTAATTCTTTTGCATAAATTGGTAAAATAGAAAATAGGTAGGTGTATAGACAGTAAATACGCTTATGCAATTAATTTTTAGGGCTGATCACCGTAGGAACCAATGCATTGTCTAGGCACCCAATAGACACAGTGAAGCAGAATAATTTTAATCGTTTGGATTGTAATCAACTTTTGAAGAAAAATTTTTTTAATATTGTTGACCTACACTTATTTCATAAGCTTCGGTCAAAAAGGAGGAGGGATATGTCACGAAGATCAAGAAATATTAATAATTTTTTTCTTTCTCTCCCTCTTTGTAACTTCTAACTCTAAACTATGAACGAAACCGCTAAGTTAATTAAAAGAGGGACAGGGTAAAAATGACCATTTGTCAACAACGGGGAAAAACTAAGTCGGAAACATTAGCTTTAAGTTCATGTCGGGGAATGGAAAAGATATAATTAGCTTGCAAGAGAATGCTGGCTTGACCCTCTGCGGTCAGGACACCACGCTCATAAATATATGTCAGCGTAAGGCCAGTGTACCAAGTTCGTGAGAAGGTGCTAGGACGCCAATTATGTCCGTGACGGAGGCAGACTAAGTTTTTGGAAATGTAAACATCATTGTAAGAATCACCACTATAAATGTTTGGTAGTTTAAGTTTTGATATTGCTATTGTGTAATTACTATTGTTTTGTGAAATAGAAGTTAAGTTATTGGAAAGTTAATCATTGTATGTTAAGTTAAGAAGGTTGGTCTGTGTGTACAACCATGTCTTGCTGTGTGAATTAATGTACGGCTAGCCAGGTGGCCATGAGCTGCCAGTAACTATAGTTTTTAAAATAAAATAGGAGTAGGGCAGCTTGCTCTGAGATTTTAGTGTGTGCTCTGAGAGTTAGCTAGAGGTTAAATGGATACGTAAATCACAGTGTCAACTGGGAACTTGATACTTTGGCACTGATAGAACTGGACGCCAGAGGTAGCCAGGATGGGCAGAGAATATTCCTAAGCACGTACAGTGCTGGTTGTAAATGGGCAGTGTTGGATGGGGGATAGTGTCTGTGCTGGAAGGAGGGGTGTGTTCGAGTCATCACATAGAAAGTGACGTACAAGAGTTTGTGTATAAAAGAGGAGACAGAGACAGGGGTGAATGAGAAACGTGGAAGAGCGACGTGGAAAATGTAGCGTGTTGTACAGGGGTGAAGGTCACCTCTGAGTTTCTCCCTGCTTTTATGGATCAAGAAAACTCTACGATTCTGTGATGGCAAAGCAGAAGGAGGATTCTTGACCACTGTAACAGTGTGCCAGAAAGTCTACCTGGCTGCGTATGAGGCGCGTCGTAAAGACCGCTGCAGTTTTTAGATGGGCCGAATCAAATCAGATAGCCATCTCAGGTTTTCAAAGACTCTGTCAAAGACCGCGGGTGATCGATTATTTTCCAGGCAGAAGGCAAATTCCTGGTGGAAGTTTAATGTCACGGCGCTGGGAGATGTTACAGAACGAGATGTTACATAGTGGTAGTAACTATCGTTGGAAGCAGTAGCGGTCATGCATGAGGCATACCGCCGAGAACGGCAAAGGTTGGCCGTTGTGAAGAAGAGAAGAGATGAGAAACGAAGTTAAGAGAAGAGAAGATGAGAAACGAAGTTAAGAGAAGAGAAGATGAGAAACGAAGTTATGATGAAGAGAAGAGAAGCGAAAAGAAGTAATGAATAAGTGAGGAGAAATAGGCCTAACGAGGAGCGTAACAGTGGCAGTGAAGGCTACTGTATTTGGGTTCCAGGGAGCGGACCCGTGTCGAGACGTCGACGGTGTTTTTGAGCATCTTTAACCCCCCCCCCCAGCACAAGAAGAAAGTGTAACGATGTGAGCCCAGCACATGGAGAAAGAGCCGATAACGATGTGAGCCCAGCACAAGAGAAAGTAACGAACCATACGAGCAGAGAACAAGAGAGAGTAACGAATTATATGAGCAGAGAACAAGGAGAACGTGACAATACCTATGTGAGTAAAAGAAAATTCTAACTAATTAGGGAAATCTCAGAGCACATAAACATAAGTATAAACTAGAACCTAAAACTAAAACTAGAATCTTAATTAAGCATTAAACTAAAATTAGAAGTAAACCTTGATAGAAAAGGATATTGATGGAACCATTGAAAAGACTTGCAAGTTAAATGACATTTGTTTTGAACTTTGTGTATTATTATTGAACATTGATGTGTGGCGCCAGAACTCTGAAATAATGACTATTCTATTATGTTGTAAAATGCCTAAGCAATGTTAGAAGTAGTACTGCATGAAGAAATTGAGTTTTGTATTTCTTTGATTTTAATTCATCATTTATCATTTTTCTTTCTTCTTTCTTCCCCCTTTCCCATGGGTGTGAGTGTGGATGGCTGACTGACTAACCAACGTGTGAGAGGAAACCTATAGACCAATAAATTTGAACTCGTACTCTGATATTGCGGCTTTCTCCTGTCTATGGTTTCGAAAGAGTGGTTGCTGTCGTTGTTATACGTTGTGTCGTCTGTGCCGTCTACACTTCACCCCTACCCGTGTGCAAACACACATGCAAACATGTCGGCAATACGTAACCTACACGCAGAATTAAATTCGAGCCAAACAAACATCTTGGTATTCTGTGTGTGGATTTGTCATTCTCTTTATGCAAGTCCTACGTGGAGCCGGCAAGCCACCATCCCTCTCCCCTCCTGTCGGAGAAGGGAGGGTGGGTGGCGACATTTGTCTTTGTCCACTTTCTGCTATTGTACTAATATTAGATGATGATGTTGGTACTCCTAGTGCTATTTTTAGAGCTCTGGCCTGGGTGTCTGAGAGCTTTTTTAGAGTTGTAATATTTAGATTTAATAATAAGGTTGGTGCATATAGTAGCCTGGACATCACAAAGGCATGATATAGATTAAGCATAGTTTTAATGTTGGCCCCCCATTCTGACAAGTATCATCTGTTCCTGTTTTTATTCAGTTTGAATTAGATTTAAAACCTACCACGTACATGTATAATACATTTTAAAAATTCTATTTTGGATACTACATGAGTGATGTATAGCCTTCAACACTGACCTCAATGACGTTCTGAATATTGTGTCTGCATACGTAATTCGATCACTCTTATGTCACCTTCGAGAACAGAACTCCACACAGATAAGTGGAATCGAAATAAGATTTTATTTTGCATGCTACATTTTAAAAAAAAACGGGAAAATGTTTTCGATCACGAGACTCCCAAAGTTATCATTTAATGCGCACGATTTCAACACAATATTATTTTAAAGGTCGTAAAATCTCTACTTCCACTTCTTCTCTTCTTACTTAAATTAGGCTCACAATCGAAGTAGCCATTTTTATTACCTCTAGTTGGCGAGTAAAAGGACTCATAAGTAAGGCTACCATATGATCTCTTTTCAAATTGCTCCAGAAGTTTTAAAGAGGATAAGGTTAAAGGTGAAGGGTTAAAATCATCATCGCATACCTTTGTCTTCATACTTGGGAAATGCTCAAGAGAATTCGTCTTCATAATATATGACATTTACAAAATTAGTTTTGCTTTGAATAATTTAGAGAGCCTAACCTGAGTGAGGACAGGTTGAATGGAACAACCATTATCTGCACTTCTTTCAACCTCGTCGAGGGCCTTCTGAAATGCATCGGCGAGCACCATGACAACCGGGGGCACACGACTGGAGACCGTTGTGTTAAATGCATGTCATAATAGATTTCTTTTGATTTGAGTGGCATTAAACTATGAAATCTATTGGACATTGTAATTGTGATTACTGTCAAGGAAGAATGAGTTATTGTGTAAGTGGAAACACTCACTCACATTCGTTCACTTGCTCCTTATGACCAAGAATTAGCCGAGCAGCAAAAGTAGGCAAATATACTCATTGAATGATTTTACTGTGCATACACTTTATGATATTTTATATTTAAGATCCGATAGTAGCTCTCCTTCTTCTATTTCATTTTTACTGATTGTCACTTTATTAAATGTCATCCGAATGTACGTCTTACTATCTTCTATTCTTTTACTTGTACACATTCTTAGCATGATTGTGTGGCATTTGGGGCGAGCCACAATTTTTTAATTTATCTCTCTGTATGCATCATTGTTTGTCTGCTGTGATTATTGGATTTGGTATCGTTTGATTACTTGAGTGTAACTTTGACTCGTTATGAAGTAACCACACATCGTCATCAATTCTTGCAACAAAAGCTAACTATTGGTGAGTAATCACAAGTTATACTTTAACTAGTTACAGTTATATTTTCTCTGAGTAAGATGTAAAAAAAAATAACCTCTAGTATTCGATCACATTTGACCTTTACTGAACCTTCTGTCCTGGCATGGAACGTGACACAATCGATCTGCGCCATTTTAGATGTGAGGAAATTCAAATTGACAAAACTGATCTACCCTTAAGCCAAAGGCAAAAGATAACACACTTAACCGTAATATTCTCTACAGTTCCCTCCCCCCACTAACACTTTTAACGTGTTTCGACAATTTAACCATCCCACCCAGTTCTTCTCCTTCGAAGCACCGTGCTGCCTGCCTACAGATTCCACACTCGTCTAGTTGTCTGGCACAATTAAACCAATGATTTCGTGTAATTAGACTTTATTAAGAAATGTTTCACACTCATCTAGTTGTTTTCTGTTTCTAAGTCTTTATTTTCCCGCACAATTAAACAAATGATTTCGTGTAACTAGACTTTATTAAGAGCTGTTCCTAAATGTGTTTTATATCCACTTAACACACTAAAATGCCAGCATTTTCTTATGTACATGAATATTTCGTCTATTAAAGCTTATTGTCCATCCGCTTTAATTTTAAAATACATTAAACACATTGTAACCTCAATATTGTTTCATCATACTTTTCATTTGTACGCCAGAATATTTTGTCCTATGAAAGCTTTTTGTCCATCCGCTTTAACTTTAAATATATCTAAATGAGGTCTGATCTAGATTAAATGTGATATTTTTACATTGTCCATCTTAGGACTACTTTTAATTGTTTACTTAGTTAATCATTTTTACTTAGTTATATGAATAAATGGGCTTGCCTTTTAACATAGGGCATGCAGGAAAAAGAAATAAATTCACTATACAACTTAATAATAACGACATTTTTGTGAATTTTACTTGTAGAAAAAATGTAGGTGTGACATTGCTTGATATAGTTTCCTCAAGACTATTCCACTACACAGCGAAGTACTTTAGAGACAGAGACAGAAGGAGAGAGAGAGAGAGAGAGAGAGAGAGAGAGAGAGAGAGAGAGAGAGAGAGAGAGAGAGAGAGAGAGAGAGAGAGAGAGAGAGACATGCACGGCGACGTAAAGATACAAATAAACCGAGCCAATAGTGAAAAAGAATTTCAGGTTTCATTTCTTTATTCTTAAAATTCGTCGGGGGTTCCCCTACATTTTACAAGCCGACATTTTAGTGTTGCTTTTAGTTGGCGGCGTGACATGTATACTTTACAACAGTGAACGCATTTATCTTCTTACCATCGATCTGTCATCAACACTGACATCAACACTGACATCAACACTGTCATCAACACTGACATCAACACTGACATCAACACTGACATCAACACTGACAGAAACACGCTGCGTGTATTCCTGCGTGTTTGTAAGCGAGCGAGAAAGAACTTTTATCTTATTATACATTCTTTCTTACTTATGTATTACCTCAGTAAGTAATTCTAGATTGTATTATACATTCTTTCTTACTTATGTATTACCTCAGTAAGTAATTCTAGATTGTATTATACATTCTTTCTTACTTATGTATTACCTCAGTAAGTAATTCTAGATTGTATTATACATTCTTTCTTACTTATGTATTACCTCAGTAAGTAATTCTAGATTGTATTATACATTCTTTCTTACTTATGTATTACCTCAGTAAGTAATTCTAGATTGTATTATACATTCTTTCTTACTTATGTATTACCTCAGTAAGTAATTCTAGATTGTATTATACATTCTTTCTTACTTATGTATTACCTCAGTAAGTAATTCTAGATTGTATTATACATTCTTTCTTACTTATGTATTACCTCAGTAAGTAATTCTAGATTGTATTATACATTCTTTCTTACTTATGTATTACCTCAGTAAGTAATTCTAGATTGTATTATACATTCTTTCTTACTTATGTATTACCTCAGTAAGTAATTCTAGATTGTATTATACATTCTTTCTTATTTATGTATTACCTCAGTAAGTACTTCTAAATTGTATTATACATTCTTTCTTACTTATGTATTACCTCAGTAAGTACTTGTAGAATTTTTTACCCTGTAGTGTAACCTATATATTTTAATTTAACCTAACCGTTTTAAATATTGTTAGTATTAACTGTAACGGCCTTAGAAACAATAAGAAAATAAGCATTTTAAAGCAGCATAGAGATAAAAATAGACAGGCAAATGTCTGTTACAGGAAACACACATTGATAGTTTAGAATTAGGCAAATCCATAGCGAAATAGACAGGCAAATGTCTGTTACAGGAAACACACATTGATAGCTTAGAATTAGGCAAATCCATAGCGAAAAAATTAGAAGGTATAATTATTTGGTCACTCAGTCACACTAGAGGCAAGGGCGTTGGTATTTATTTAAATAATAAGTTACACTATAGTTTAGACCATTTTAACTTCGACTATGAAGGGCGACACGTGTGTGTAGACATATCAGTAAACGGTTCCCCAATGAGATTGGTAAATGTATACGCACCCAACAACCCTCTTGAAAGGAAACAGTTTTTTTTCACGACTTATACCCAACCCTACTGACACCTAGACTGACAATATGTGATTTTAACTGCATCGCCAGTCCTACCATCGACAAGATAGGGGGTTACGCGGAGAGGGGTACAGAGGGCTGGCGGGAACTGTCTACCCTTCTCAGTGACAACACACTAGGGCAGGGGTCTCAAACTCATTTTACCTGGGGGCCGCCGAAAGTAGAGTCTGGGTGAAGCTAGGCCGCATCATTATTCCCTGCTACCAGAGACCTGGCAACGCTTCCTCTTACATAGCTCAGACACATTTGGCTTCAGGGAGGAAGCCACTGAGACCCTCAGTGTGGCTTGAAGATGCTCATCAGTAAGTCTGGACCTGAATTTTGACTTATTAAAGTTCATGGTGGAGAAGAGCTTTACACACAGATAGGTGCTCCCCAAAAGGCACTTGGTCCGCTTGAACATCCTGGAAAGCTCAGGGAAGGTAAGGGGCAATTCTCTTAAAAACTGCCCAAGCTTTTCTGTTTTTCCACTCACCTCCCTGAACTTGGCTTTGAGTTCAGAATTACAATGTATGTCAATTAGCTCCATTTGAAGCACAGGAGGGGAATCTTCCACATCGAAGGAGAAGGGGTCAGCAAATATTTGAAAGGTAGTTCTGTGTTTTTTGAATTCTGCAAACCTGTGATCAAATTCTTCATGCAGCTTTACAATGGCATCAACATACTTCTCACCACTGAATAGTGTGCCACAATCCATGAGTGCCTTACATTCTGGGAAATGGCAGAGGTTTGTCTGAGAAAGCTGGGCTTTCCGTAACACACCTTTTGTGGAAAATGCTCTGACATTGTCATATGCTGTGCTGACAAGCTGCCCCTGGCCTTGTAATTTCTTGTTCAGTACATTCAGCTCTTGTATGATGTCAACAAGAAAAGCTAAGTCCATGAGCCATTTGGGATCACTTAGTACAGGAACAGCCATCCCATCCTTCTCCATGAAGGTTTTCACTTCTGCTCTCAACTCATAAAACCTCTTCAAGAACTGTCCCAGGCTAAGCCAATGTACCTTGGTTATTTTTCTGTTCTTCCTTTTCTGTTCTTTCAGTCTACTATTTTTCTTCTTTGCTAAACCATTCACCTGCTTTTTCGACATGAAAATGCTGTTTTTTCCGAACCACTCATCTGTGTGTAGGCCTGTAGGGTCTATAATCTATATAGAATTAGCTTGCTAGATCTGGATGCTTTTGAACTTTGCTAAACAGTAGCAATATGTAACAGGCTTGGGAAAGAAAGTCGCCGAGTTTGGCAACACACCGTTACTGTCACGATCCTGACGTATGGTAGCCCACAAGTGACAAAAACAAAAACTCCCAAGCTGCGTGAGAAAAACGTGCGGGCCGCACTATCACTAAACTTTGATATCAAGTGGGGGCCACAAAATATCGTCACGCGGGCCGCAAATGGCCCGCGGGCCGCGAGTTTGAGACCCCTGCACTAGGGCAAAAGCGGTAACCTGGCAAGGGCGCGGCATCGGATGCCGCCTAGATCGCATATACTTACCCCCTCCCTCAGAAACAGTTTAGTGAGCGCGGGCGGCATGACTTGTGCTCCTTCTCAGACCACGACTACGTAACATGTACTATAGCGGACATAACTGACATCAACATAGGACGAAGCTATTGGAAATTCAAAACGTCCGACTTGACATAGACTACACAGAGAAAAATAAACACATACTATTCTTCGCCTCACGTGACATACCCCGAAGATGACACTGTCTTAAAGTGGTGGGAGGAGTTAAAAGACTGACATAAGAGCTATCTCCATCGACCACAGTAGACTCAATGCTAGACAACGGGACAGGGACCTTAAAACCCTATCTTGTAAATATTTAGCCCTAGAAAATGAGAAGAAATTTGAAGAAATGAATAAGATTAAAGGCCGGTTTAGACAGATGGAAGGAGATAAACTTGTAGGAGCACAGATAAGAGCTAGAGCAAACGAGCTTGAAATTACCGAAAAACCTAGTAGATATTTTCTCAGGAAAGAATTAACAAAGGGCTGTAGAAAGATAATCAGGAACGTAGTGTCAAAGACGGGACAGAAGTGTTCCACCACTGACACAATACTGGATGCATTCAGGGACTTCTACAAAGACCTACACAGACGACGAAACAGAAGCCGAAGAGACACTCTTTTATCTGGCCCAAGCAGACGACAGCGACGCGGACATGCTAGGAGCCTCCTTATCGACGGACGAAATACGACGAGTCCATCACAGACGTGGGCAACAATAAATCCCCTGACCCAGACAGCCTCCCAAAGGAATTTTACTCCCACTTCATACAGGACTTAGCACCAATTCTTGCCAGAGTTTATCGGGCTGTCCAAACTTTGGGCACATTCACGGACACAAAGACTGTCCTACATCACATTTCTCTGCAAAGACGATGCAAACGCTAATCTACTGTCACCTGCCATCCTTCTCTCCAAAGAAAGGGAGGTGGTAGTTAGTCGACGCCACTATATGTTCTGTGTCTAGAACTGGTTTTGAAAAAGATCTGTGACGACAATACCTTACATGGCATTAAAGTCCCTGGTAAGAAAGAAGCTGTGAAAATTAGCGCTTTCGCTGATAACAGCAACAACTGCTTGTCAAGACCACTAATCAGCACGCATTGTCACCAACTGGTATACAGCCATGCCTCCAGGGTGGAACTGAACTTAGTGAAAAGTAAAGGACTGCACCTCAGCGGGTGGTGAGGAAGGGGAGATAACACACTAGGTGTAAAGTGGGTCAAATCTATCACAATTTTTGGGGTCCTTTTCATGCCGCAACCCCGGATGACATATGGCACACAGTGTGCTAAAATATCCCAAAGACGTTAGCCCTTTACAAAAGCCGATATCTGTTGATTTTCGGCAGCATGAAATTAGAGAATATCATGGTTTTGTCCAAACTATGGTACGCAGCCGCAGTGCCTCCACCACTACACTGATATAATAAATGGTTTTCAATTTCCTATGGGCAGGAAAACAGAAATTGGTGAAAAGAGCGACCATGTTTTTGCCCCCTAGAGAGGGAGTGGTGGGGGTAGTGAACATAGAAACTAAAATCTACAGTTGGCTGTTGGCATAGGTGGGCAAAATCGCCAGTAGGAAAAGAGTCCCCCTGGGAACATTTCTGGACACATGTGGTTGGGTATACAACTAGCACGCACATCAGGTTACACTTTCAGTAGCACACACCCACAATGCATCAAGATCCACTCCCATTCTATGCTGCATGTATACGTGTACTCACATTGCAAAATCTTGTAAACGCAGCTTTACTTTCACACCAAGCACCACTGCAAAGCAATTATACAGGCTTCTTATTGCAGACAAAACATCAAAACCCAAAGTATTAACACTCTTTCTGCAGATCGACTTTAAACAGTCTTTCTCATCTGTATATGATGTGTGTGTGTGTGTGTGTGTGTGTGTGTGTGTGCGTGCGTGCGTGCGTGTGTGTGTGTGTGTGTGTGTGTGTGTGTGTGTTTGTGTGTGTGAGGGCGATCGCCGTGTGAATGACAGTCAGAGCATGAGTGATAAACGGAATGCGCGATGACCCTCACCTCCTAACCTCTTAACCTGGAGACACACAAGAAATGTAATTAAAGCTGATCCAGGTTCGAGGTCACGCATGGCTGTGCGCGTGTTCGTCGATCTATGAAGTGAGTGAGTGAAAGCGCGCTGACCTCGTAACCTAGTTTGCCTGGATGGATGGAGTGTAGGGGGCGCTTCCGGCTTCCGCCGCTTTCGCGCTTGCCTAGTTTGCCTACCATATAAAACACATTTATACCCTCTATCGGAAGCCGGAAGCGCCCCCCTACACTCAATCAAAATATCGGCTATAATCTATATTGTTTCATCATACTTTTCTTATATACATGAATATTTCGTCTATAAAAGCTTATTGTCCATCAGCTTTAATTTTAAAACACATTAAACACATTGTAACCTCAATATTGTTTCATCATACTTTTCATTTGTACGCCAGAATATTTTGTCCTATGAAAGCTTTTTGTCCATCCGCTTTAAATATATCTAAATGAGGTCTGATCTAGATTAAATGTGATATTTTTACATTGTCCATCTTAGGACTACTTTTAATTGTTTTTATAAAATTTTAAACTTAGTTATATGAATAAATGGGCTTGCCTTTTAAATTAGAGTATACAGTATAATATACCCCAAACTACCAAAGTAAAATGTATAATATATTTTAAAAAAGGTGACATAGTAAAATTTGCATTTCAATGTAGTATATACTATACTAAAACTGGTAAAGTAATATATTCATTTGTATATAATTACTGGGAAAGTAATAAGTAAAATATGTATTCCTATATAATATACACTATACTAAAACTATGTCAAAGGAAGGAGAACTACTCATACATCCATTATATAACAGGTAAAATAAATCTATTTCCATTAGATATGGGTAAATCTACAGCACAAATCACGGTAGAACTGTTGATGTTTGTTTCGGGCAAAAGTCAGAAAGAAACACTCTAAACATTAAGTCATAATCATCCTAATTATAATAATTCAAATCAATCACTATAATTAGCCATCATAAGTTTAAGAATGTCGATAAATAAATAAATTTAAAAGTACAAGGAACTGAATTTAATATAAATAAAATTTATTTTTAGCTATGAGAACGGACTTTTGCTATTTCATGTATATTTATTACCTACACGTATGCACGCACACACAACCACACACACACACACACACACACACACACACACACACACACACACACACACACAAACTTATACATAAAACATATCATATACCTAAAGCAGTGAGAGTAGAGTTTAAAATTTGTCCTGGAGAACAATAGAACTGGGTGGTGGTGGTGGAGGGTCAAACAAAACTAGATCCAGCCCTGGCACATGAAAAGAAGTGAGCATTCGAAAACGGAAGGCAGAATAGAATTAATCACAGATATTTGCCAGAACACCAATGCCGACATTCCAGAATAGCTTTCACTTTTCCAAGCCGATTGAAGACGTGAGCAGAATTGTTCCCTGCCAGAGTCATCTGTACACAACGTTGTAGTATTCTTCAATCACTTTAGTCTTTTTTTACATAATAATGTGGGGTTTTCTTAGACACATTTATTGCATGGAAGATTCCGGGCGTACTTTTCATACTGTTTAGCAAATTTGATAAATTGATAATCTGGAAGCATAATAATAACGACATTTTTGTGAATTTTACTTGTAAAAAAAATTGTAGGTATGACACTACTTGATATAGTTTCCTCAAGACTATTCCACTACACAGCGAAGTATTTTAGAGAGACAGAAAGAGAGAGAGAGAGAGAGAGAGAGAGAGAGAGAGAGAGACATTTGCGAGGCGACGTAAGCAAAAGAATAAACCGAGTCAATGGTGAAAAAGAATTTCAGGTTTTATTTCTTTATTCTTAAAATTGGTCGGGGGCTGTCCTGCATTTTACTAGCCGACATTTTAGTATTGCTTTTAGTTGGCGGCGTGCCATTAAATACTTTACCAACAGACACACAGTAAATGTGAAGAGAGAGAGAAAAACAGAGAGAGAAAAAAAACTTGCGCGACCACTTTTTTGATATTCTTGGCAATAGTTTATAAAAAATAAAACAAGAACCACACCTCCATCTACCCTTTTAAAAAACAAAACAAACCCAACTTGTCCCATCGAACTGCACCTTCCTTTCCAAGACTGTCACATACTTGCAAGATCCCCACTCCTCCACCCCACGCTTTCCAAATAAATAAAAGCAATGACATAAATTCTTATATTGAAAGTGCTTTTGCTTGGAATGTAGGAACGGGTGTGTCTTTTCACCCAAACGAAACCAAACGAAATACTGAGCCAACGAAGTACGCCACTCACACACAAATTCTTACATTAAACTGTTAGTGCCATTGTATGAATTCACGTGTTTGCAATGTTGTTACATTAGTGCTATTGTATGAATTCACGTGTTTGCAATGTTGTTACATTAGTGCTATTGTATGAATTCACGTGTTTGCAATGTTGTTACATTAGTGCTATTGTATGAATTCACGTGTTTGCAATGTTGTTACATTAGTGCTATTGTATGAATTCACGTGTTTGCAATGTTGTTACATTAGTGCTGTTGTATGAATTCACGTGTTTGCAATGTTGTTACATTAGTGCTATTGTATGAATTCACATGTTTGCAATGTTGTTACATTAGTGCCATTGTATGAATTCATGTGTTTGCATTGTTGTTACATTGATTCGTTTGATTTGTTTGGTAGTTGTCTTGGGCGAAAAGACCTGCCGACAATAAGTTAATACTGGACGCACGCAGATTGAGTTAAAGATTCTTTCAGAATTGAAAAAAGAGTACATTTAATAAAATTTAACAAACAAACAACAATGAGCGTCCCTTGCAAGTGAAGATACACAAGTTTGTTAATTTCTTTTGTGTAGCTAACTGATTTAAATATAATGGATATAATTCAAGAAAATAATAATAGTAAGCTAGAATTGAATTTTGAAAGAAAAATTTTTCTACTCATGATGAAAGGATGGTGACTTTTTCAAACCGACTCTTGAAAACGGTACTATTGCAAAACGTTACTCCTGCTGAGTGTTTTGTGGGTGGTATGCTTAAGTCATAAGTTGATTTTGATGGTAATGTTAATGGTCGTCATTTGTAAAATACTGCGCATTTTAGTAATCCTTAACAAAATCACTTGTTGATCAGTTTGGTGAACAACAAAAAAAAAAGGAGCAGTACAAGACAACAAATTGTACCCATCCGTGACGCCAACGCCACCTAGTTAATGGTTATGATATTTTAAAATAATTAATCGTTCAAAACTAATTACAAGTGATGAGAATATTAATTTATTTTATTAATAATTCTCCAGCAGACACCACTTGTCTCTCTCACTTGGCGGATAAGCGGGCGCTGTAAACGTTTTCTCTCTTCCACCACATTAAAGACAATCATTTGCCATCATACAATATTTCTATAGGTGGGAAACTTCTTATAAAAGGAGAAGACAAATCCGTCTATATTTAGTGAGCACTCATCCACCCATTTTCTTCTCCAACATAAGCTTATTAATATGTGTAAGAAAGTCAATAAATTTAACAATAAATTTATTAACTCAACAATCAAATATAAATTTAACAAATACATTGAAAAAGATTATTTGACATCAGTATTTCTATGAAACATTTTCAAATAATTTAAAAATTTATAGGTTTTATATCCGAACACACAATTCAATAGATACAAAACACAAAATAGTTCTTATAAGAAAGCAGAAATGGACTTATTAGAGAAAAGTAACAATAGTTTCTACATAACCTGGTTTAGGTGTTGACTCAAATAATCTTTCATGTGCTTTTTGCAACAAAGTCACAAGTTATTGTTCATCAATTCCACGTGTTTCCCTCCTAATGTTGTAGAACTCTGATTCACTGCTATTCTCTGTAGGCTAACCTGGGCACTCCTTCATCGTATTAGCTCCATCAAGCATTACAACATAATAGTAATTTCCAGTAATCTCCTTGTATCAGAAATTGTTCGATGTAGTCAGCATACTTTGCTACCATACATCTACAGAGTGCAGTGTATTTCTTACATTTGAACCAGGAGATTCAAGGAAAGGCTGTAGGAACAAATGCTAAGTTTCCAGTTTATTCCTTTTAACTCCATTTTTTCTTACATTCAAGTCTCATATTACAGTTTCCTGCAACAGTACATATTAGCCTACTAGTTTATGTTCACTAGAAACAATGTCAACTGTTTATATAAGCATCTAATATATTATAATGTTTCATATAAGCATTATAGTTCACAATTTGTAGAAATAATAGTCTACTCACTTAAGACATCTCTACATTGAATGCAAATGTAACATACCAATAGCAAAAATGCATGAAATATTTTTTAATCCATTCTCTCTCAATCAGTCAGTTAACTCACCATTAATCAAAGGCTTCTTTTCATGACCAGACTTCTTGCCACACCAACTTCAAGTGATTAGACAATAGAATTCTCTACAGCATGTAAACCTTTGATCTCAACCCATTGGCTGTCTCATTTTCATTGGATAATAAAAGCTACTCATCCAGTTTGAACTGGTTTGCATTGCATCAGCAATTTCTAGTATATTCTCAACTCGAATTGTTTACTCTAACTCTGACACAAAAATACCATCGTAAGGAGTGCCCAGGATTGGGTCGCTTCAACAGTTTAACAAATTATAATCAATTAAGTTTAGGAATATGGATAGGAAAAATTACTCCATCATACCTTGAAATAAAACTAAGCTATGGTGACCAAGTTTCTGGAACCTCTCCACATTTCTCGTTCACGCTCCTCCCCCCCCCCACACTTCTTCATACCGTGTCTCTTTTCATACCACGCTTTCCCCACTTCTCGTGTCGTTGCTCCATAGAGTGGTGCCGTTAGCTTAAAGTCAGGACAAAACTTTCGTTATCGTTTGTATGTTTGATTGATGTGGTCACGTGGTCTATCGGAGATATTGTTAAATCTAGAGAGGGGTGGGTCGAACAACATTGTAAGCATGGAACAGAAATTTAATGCACTGGTTGTGTTCAGGTTTAGTCGACCTTTCATGTGCAACGTTGCTCTTTTAGAATTTTTAGTGTCATTCTTCATGCATACAATTCTGTATTTGCTATGAATCACTGGGTAGAATGGGAGACATCAATAGAGTACAGATTAGTGTAAAGTATGCGTTATGCGTATATGGTGCTTGTTCATACTTTATTACGAACTTTTAGTATATGTGTGAACAGAATGTTGAATAGAGCAATTCCTTGAAATTTGTAGAGTAAAATTAATACATAGGAATTATTCATTGAAATGTGGATGTGCAAAAATGTACTAGAGTGATTTGTCTATTGCAATGTGTATTTTGGACGTGCAATGCACTCCTGGAATTTATTAATTGAAATGTATACATATTTGGATGTACAAAGCACGCCAGAGACATGTTAATTGAAATGTATACATATTTGGATGTGAAATCACGCCAGGGATTTCTTAACTGAAATGTATACATATTTGGACGTGCAATGCACGGCAGGAATTTAACTATTGAAATGCGTGTTGTATATGGGATTTGTCGATTGATATGCGTGCTTTAGATGTGCAATATGCGCATGGATGTGTCCATTTCAATGCTATTTTAAATGTGGAATACACGTCAGGGATTTGTCCATTGCAATGTTATTTTAATGTGGATTACACGCCAGGGATTTGTCGATTGCAACGCTATTTTAAATGTGGATTACACACCAGGGATTTGTCAATTAAACTGCGTATATTGGATGTTCAGTGCAAGCAGGTATTTTTCAGGTTGCACACGCATTACATTGCGCCATTTCGTCTCTGTTTCACGCCTTCTTTAGCAGTCCACCAAATTTAGGATGGACAGAAGACGCACCCGTGCCAAGCGCTTGTCAGGCGACACTTGGAGAATAGCCCTCATGCCTACTTCCAAGCTCTTTTCAAGGCAGGAGAAACAATACGACCAGTCACGATACACATTATCCCGTGACTTAATAGCAACACTGAAAACACAGATTAAGAAGAGGCAAGAAGATCTGCAAGCCGATGAGATCTTATCACCAACTACGAACTCCATGATGTCGAAATTAAAGACGATGGAACACCATACATGCTTAATGACACCATATGACTATGAGCTAAAAATAGAACACAAAGCAATTATCAGTGCTTTCAATGTTCTACTCTGGTCCCTCTTCTGCAAGAATCCAGAAGGGGTGAATCAGACCACGATAAAATTACGGAAGCTCTTGTTTGCAATTTATCACCGTTCTAGATTCTTGAAATTCACCTCCCTTCATCGTGCACACCTACATTGAAGTCGAGCGAAACTCAATTCCCTTCATCAGGCTACAGTAACAACAGAATAAGGCCATAAAAGAAAACGACGATGCCCACCACAACACATCACACCACAACAGCGACAACAACAGAATCAACAACAGCAGCCACACATATGACAAAAACTACGCCAACAAAACTGCCGCTGACAGTGACAGCATTGGCGGTCCAGTGAAAGGCAGCATATGAAGTGGGGTTACTTTAATCACCCCATTGCAGACAAATGATAGAACTACTGAACGATCACCTTTATTGGTCACCAGCGCTCACCTTCATTCAACCCAACGGACACCAGGGACAACCACAACGCCAGCGACAACAACATCACCACCACTGGTGAGGAGGACATGGGGGTTGAACATCCCGGACGCACATACACGCTAGTCTTGTCGTGCTACTAGCTTGGGCCCTGTTAAAACACACACACACACACACACACACACACACACACACACACACACACACACACACACACACACACACACACACTCCACAACAAGAATGGTGGCAGCACACACAATGGTGTTTTAGTCTACGTATTTCCGAACTAAAGCCCGCTTTGCCGACCAGACTTACTTTCTAAATGGACGAGCGTGCTACGCAACCACTTCCACAACGCAACGCCGCATAGCCAACCAGCAACATTTACGGACAACGCCGCATAGCCAACCAGCAACATTTACGGACAACGATGCATAGCCAACCAGCAACATTTACGGACAACGATGCATAGCCAACCAGCAACATTTACTCTACGCCGCATAGCCAACCAGCAATATTTACGGACACCAACACCGCATAGCCAACCAGCAACATTTACGGACAACGCCGCATAGCCAACCAGCAACATTTACGGACAACGCCGCATAGCCAACCAGCAACATTTACTCTACGCCGCATAGCCAACCAGCAATATTTACGGATACCAACACCGCATAGCCAAGCAGCAACACATAGGACAACCCACAGTCGACAAATAAACAGGAAATCTTCAACAACAATTTACAAAACAAGGACCACGCAACTCTCAACGCTACAATCACCAGACCCAAGAAATATAAACTACGTGCTACTACATTCGACAGGGACTAATCAAAAAAAACAACTTCACAACGACAGGCTACAAATACCTCCACCAGCACAACACCAGTCTCCCCTCTCCAGAATCCAGTCAGAAGAGGAAGTAACCCCAGAAGCAACCCAAGACCGAGAAATATCTCACGATAAAATGTCTAATGCGGCTTCTGAGTGGAGATGTCAGCAAAAAAATACCCCCAGGGATTTTTCGATTGTTATGCATGTTTAGATGTTCAACGCACGCAGGAATTTGTCGATTTAGATGCATGCTTTAGATGGGATTTGTTGATTGAAATGTGTGTTTTATGTGGAATTTGTCGAATAAAATGCATGTTTTAGATGTTCCAAACGTAACTCTCATAGCTTGTATCGTCAGGTCACACACATGACTATCTAATGAGATGCTAACGAGAGCTAATTAAGTTTACTCGCTCGGTACCTGTCCCATCGTACCATCGACACCATTGGAACAATATGTTAGAAGCTCCAGAAACTACTCTTAGCCAAACATCACTCCATAATCGGGGAACAGTTCGACATCTGGTGCTGGCGATTACTAGGCACGACGCTCCATGTCGGTATCCCGTAGTAATCCGTTACTTTTCGTCTACACAACGCCCTACCTGACCTACTGTTTCACTTGTCCAGCTTGCATACTCTGTTGTCAACGAATACTTTTCCACTGATGTATTCATGCAATCATGCCACAATACAAAAATAATTACATAGAACTCCATAACACATATCAAAACGGAGAATATAAAATATAAAAAGCACTTTAAATATGTTCCAACCATTTGCTATACTAATAGCATTTGAAGACATAGATACGCGCTGACATTTCAGCCTCAGCCAATCGAAAGAGAAGAATTGTTCAGTATAAAAGGAACGTTGCCAACTCTTATACAAACAAACATTAATGCCTGTCAGTAGAAGCATAGGTGTGCAGACTGGTAGTCTTATTCCCTCTTAGAGGAGAGAATAGCTGGTCAGAAGCAAAACGTGAGCTACAAGAATCTCAAAGACGAAAGAAATTTGAAAGAGAACGAAAGGGTGAAAAAAAATTGAAGATGTCGTCCAGCAAGCCTTCAGGTTACAAAGTTGGAATAGGTCTTCTCGCAGTGTCAGTTGTCGCTTACATTGTTGGATTTGCAACTAATAATTGGGTTGATGGTTATATCCCCTTACCAAGCTCATATTCTGCACGGGCAAAAGCGACTCTCGGTCTTTGGAAGGGGTGCGTGGAAACAGACTGTTACTCATTCGGAAACATACTCTCACAACAAAAACTAATACTCAACAAACGTATGTATGACAATATTTTTTTATATATTGGACGTGCTATATTTTTAAAATTCAAGAAGAAAGAATACTATAGATATATTTTTAAAAAAAATTGAATTCTAGTACCATCTTTGACATCCTGTGCGTAAGTTGTCATACTTATTTGTTTATTTTGTTGTAGTGAAAGAGGTCAGCACGAATTATTGCTAATGCCCTTTTAAAGTAAACAACTTTTGTATGTGGACGTTCTTTTAGGTAAGATTATTCGTATAAGTATATTTACCATTGGGAATGTAAATAACAGACAGGTTTGTCAGATGCTTAATAAAAATAATATTACAAGCATTTGTGACAAGATCTGAAAGGTTTTGCGGTTATGTTGTAAATTTGGCAACCAGCCTGGGCTTGATCAGTTTACTTGTATATATTTACACATCAATGTGTTGAATAGAAAGCTAATTTTGACTCTATTTATTTTCAAACAATTTCTTTTTATCTTTTAATACCACTCATTTTAATATTAAATATATATCAAGGACAGGATATAAGCAATATATTTGCAGTGATATAATGGACGAGCTTCGTTTAAACGTTGAAACCTTTGATATAGTAGAAATATTACAGAACCTTGTGGCCGATAGCCTTAAGACTGAAACCTGGTTAAGCCCATAAAATATTTTTAAAAGCTAATTGCTAAAATTGCTCTTCCATGTGATATTTCCTTATTAGATTGTGGTATCTTTGTTATTCCTATTTTACAAAAGTATGAAAAATCTGTAGGTCACCATAACTTTCTTAGCTCTCTGAATTCTACTTCTAATACCCATCTTCAAACACTGCGATAGCTACATAAAAATCTATGAAATGACTCTATACAATAAAGAAACATTTTTTGTGTGTGTGCCTTTCATGGTGACGTGATGAAATGACATACAAGTACAGCCAATTTGCTTGCGCATTAGGTCGGTGCAAGCTCCAGCTAGAGGTGGTAGTTTCAGTTGTATTGACCTAATTTAGGAGACGCACGTCAAGATTTGCACTTTTGAAACACAATATAGCACACCTGATTTAGTTGGCACCCAGTTTAGGTAGAAATTTGCCTTATACAATTGTGCTGAAACTGAGCAATGGTATCCTAAAGCTTGTGTGAATTCACACAACAATGCTACGGAAGCACTGTTTAACTAGTTTGACGTTTTAATCTGTGTATGCTATGTTGCATAGAAATACATAGAAATACAGTTATATAATTATGCATACTGATTGGCTTACGGAATTCATAGGGACAGAGAATGAGTTAGAACTAAATAGTCGGGTAAATAGATTTTAAGAGAGAAATGTAAGTAAAACTTGCCTGCAATACAACACTACTACAATGTTCATTTATTTCCCCTTTTCTCTCTTATCTATTTCAAAGCTAGCAACTATGTTGTTGCGAGTCAAGCCTTGACAACGATTGGACTGGTAGGACTTCTACTAGCCCTTGTCTACTTTGTGATCTTCATTTTATTGAACAAGTTCAAACAGTGTCACCGAAGGATTCTGGAAGTAGTAACTGCCCTGTCCGGTAATTGTATCAACAACTGTATGTCTTAGCCCGCTATTCTCAGTGTTATGATGGGACTATAAAATCATAGCACCATCAACTCATTATGAACTACCTGACAACGCACAAACTGATGATTCATTGACTTAATGCACAAGGCTGATGGTTGATGACTTAATGCACATGACTGATAGTTGATTGACTGAATACACAAAACAGACGATTCATTGACTTAATGCACATGACTCATGGTTGATGGACTTAATGCACAAGACTGTATGCTGATTGACTTAATGCACATAACTGATGGTTCATTAACTTAAAATGCACAAGGCTGATGGTTGATTAACTTAATGCACAAGGCTCATGGCTCATTGACTTAATGGCCAAGGCTGATGGTTTATGACTTATCGCGCAAGGCCATGGAAAATTGACTCAGTGCACAAAAGCTGATGACTCATTGACTTAATACGCAGGGCTGGGGGTGGTGGTGCGTCCTTGACTTAATTTCTAAGGCAGGGGAACCCACATGTTCAACTTGCGTAGATTGTTGGGAGGCTAGTCGTCTCATTGCTGCTAGATTCTTGTCAACAATGAAGCCAGGGGGCGACTATCGACCATTGACTCGTCCAAGAGAGGGACAGTTTGATATTTGAACTTCATGGGAAGAAACAGACAAGAACTCCATTTTATTTATGACCGTGCTTATTAAGTTTGCAGAGTTGTGTGGTGATTATTTAGTATTAACGAATAATTGATCTCTCTTAAGTCAATGTTGGTTTAATTTTGTCATTAGATTGGGCTGGTCAGTAATTTTAACACTGAGATAATTGAAATGGAGTCTGGAAAGTATGGGAAAGGGAACATATTTAATATAATAATAAGAGATTTATTGCCTGTATTGCAATGGTATAAATTGCTTTCTTGCAATCAAAAAATGTAAAAAGGACTCTACTCATATATATATGACTATCGTTGTGTCTTCATACGCAGGTTTGGTTGGCTTGGCTGGCACCTTGGTTTTCCTTGAAGTAAGAAATGAGGAACTATTGACAACATCAAGTGTATATCCAAATATGGCTTGGTCTTTTTACGTGACTTTAGGCGGAAGCGTCCTGGCTCTAATTGCTGCCTGTGCCATTGCCCATAACAACAAAAAATTACCACCACCAGGTTCACAGGCCCCAAGCTCTGTAGCTCCGGTTGTCTCCAGCAATATTCAACCTGGCACTCACACTCAGTATGGAATTCAGGTCGTGACAAAGACTTATTAAAGCCTATAGCAAGGCGTGTCATTTTAAGTTAAATGCAACAAACCCATTGCTCCAGATGTTACGTTTTATTGTAAGTAATGGACGACGTCACTAGGCGTTAGAACTAGAGGATGTTACGTTTTATTGTAAGTAATGGACGACGTCACTAGGCCACGATACTAGGTGTTAGAACTAGAGGATGTTACGTTTTATTGTAAATAATGCACGACGTCACTAGGCCACGATACTAGGTGTTAGAACTAGAGGATGTTACGTTTTATTGTAAATAATGCACGACGTCACTAGGCCACGATACTAGGTGTTAGAACTAGAGGATGTTACGTTTTATTGTAAATAATGCACGACGTCACTAGGCCACGATACTAGGTGTTAGAACTAGAGGATGTTACGTTTTATTGTAAATAATGCACGACGTCACTAGGCCACGATACTAGGCATTAGAACTAGAGGATGTTACGTTTTATTGTAAATAATGCACGACGTCACTAGGCGTTAGAACTAGAGGATGTTACGTTTTATTGTAAATAATGCACGACGTCACTAGGCCACGATACTAGGTGTTAGAACTAGAGGATGTTACGTTTTATTGTAAATAATGCACGACGTCACTAAGCCACGATACTAGGCGTTAGAACTAGAGGATGCGCAGAATACTAGCACTCACAAATCACAACAAATTATTTTCAGAATCCGACTGTTAGTCCTCGGATTAAAAGAGATGAGACATTATATTAAGTAATTTTGCGTATTAAGATATTTAATTAATGCCGAATGACAATTTCATTTAAAATATCTCCCTCTTTCATCGTTCTCCAAAATATCTTAAGGAATTCATTAAAATAAACAAATACTTTTCATTGCCTTTTTGTATGCTAATTTGAACTCTGACTCTATGACTTATAAATAGCTATTCAAAACTAAGAGAATGGACCCAGAAAGAAATGCCTGGTCCATATTTGTATCTCTCTTTGTCTGGTCGAGGCACAAGTTCATAACAATGTACTTGCGTCATGAAAAAAAAAGCCAAACATCCAACAGTCTTATTCAGATTTTGAATATTGGCCAAAACGTTGCGTTGATGATATAAACAATCATCTAGACCTTGCCTGAAATGTTAGATCTAAACTATTTGAGCACTTGACTATATACTCTGTGAAATATTAGATCTAAACTATTTGAGCACTTGACTATACACTGTGAAATGTTAAGACTGTATGCATTGTACGTATATATAAATTATTATTTGTTTAATATTCAGCGATGATAAATGCTTTCCCTTGCTTGAGAATGACGATATAATAGACCAAACCCACAGCGATAAATAGAAATAAAATGTTTTTCTTAGTGCCTAACCTTTCAAGTCACTTATCTTCTGCTTGCCTTATTTCCTTTATATCCTTTATATCGATTACTCTACTTTTATATTTTATTTCCAATTATAACTTTGTAAAATGTATTAATAGATTGAATGTGTTCCCAATATGTTATATTTAATTATATTTAAACATATTACAGTGTGTCGCTTGCACAGAAGAACAAAGGTTAACATATTTGAGGCAAATATATTAGTATTTTCATTCAGAGTAGTGTGAATAAGCATGCAATAGTACTGACTGTATTAAAAATTTTTACTTTTTTACTAAAATGAGTTTTGAGTATTTTTCTGCAATGTGAGGATGTTAAAAGTGTGACCAAGCCATAAACATTTCAACCAAAAGGAATGACTGTTGATGCAGAATTTTATTTTAACATTTGTATTACATTTCGAACTGTTAGTGTGCTGTTATTGCCAATAGTTATTTCTTGACAAAAGTGCAAGGGATGTCATATTATATTAATTTCCCCTTGGGAATGAGAAATGTACACGAGGTCATATGATTACGGCCCCTTAGCAAAATGCGATAAATATTGGTTTCCAAATGTGTCAAGTAAACCCCAAAGTTTGGCATCATTTCAGAATTTCTGGATGATAGACGGGAAGCTAATCCCTCCCATCATTTTATGCAATCGATTTTCTAAAGTTACCAATACTAATGTTGGACATTAGTATTCCTATTATATGGCATATGCAAATCAGCCATTAGCTATGTTAATCATGCAGTTTTATTTTAATCCATCTTGGCATTGACATGTTCGGGTACAGTGGAATGTTCACCAGATTTTACAAGATTCTAGTCATACTCATGGCACTGCAAAGACATCTTCGTGTTTGAGAGGAACCATGCCATTATTGATACAAATAACTTTGTGTAAGTAAAATCTTCAATACATATTATAAGCGCTATTATCCTTAGGCCTGTCTTTGATTTAGTTACTATATTCACAACATAGGCCTCCACCCAATCCCTTCAATTACGGGATTCTCTTATTTGAAAATTCTCTTTTGACTTGATTGATACTTTGGGTCTACCACACCCATAACTGTGAGTTCAGATGTTGACAGGTGTAATATTGCTAAGACACAAGCTATATGTATTAAAGTGTGGATAAAGGTTATGTGCATCAGGTATAACCGGACAAGAATTCAACTTTGTACAAGAGTTATGCTTAACTGACACATCAAAACAATCATTAACTGATTAATCGCATGCACCATAGTTAATAGTGTAGAAGAATTGAATTTTTCAGATTCAACTGGAGAATAATGTATCTGAGTACATTAGCAGATACTCAAAAAAGTAACTGAAAAGTAGAAGCTTATTGTATTAATCCATGCAACACCATTGTTTAGTCTGCTAGACCACAAAGAAAGAGAATCTCATCTTTATGTCCTATACATACTCAGTACTTTCATCTTTTATATATTTACATAAAGGAAGTGTTTCCTAATAAATGTAACTTCCCATCTATCATTTATATTCCCTTTTAAAAATCTTATAGAATATCCATTAACCGTCAACTTATTATTATTAGGCCTTTTCTCATGACTTTTGTTGACTGTCGGTTATGTTCCATGGTCTCGGAATCTTACCAAGATTCTCGGAGATCCAAGTGTTTACGGAGGATGTGCGCACTTCTGAGGAGAGCTGCTTTTAGCAGTGGGGCAATTTTGTGCTGTCCAGATACTTTATTCAGATATTTTTCTAATTCAGGTGTTATGTTCCGCAAAGATCCTATCACTACATGTATTACTTCTGCTTTTACATTCCACGGTCTCTGGATTTCTAATCTAAGATCCTGGTATTTTTTATTTTTACTGTTTTTTTTTATTTTATGTTTCTATCACTTGGAACAGTGACATCAATGATTGTTGCTGTTCTATTGGACTTATTGACAACTACAATGTCTGGTCTTCGTGCAGGAATCACTCGATCCGTCCTCATTTCAAAGTCCCACAGTATTTTGACTTCTTCTGTTTCAATGACTGCTTCCGGTTGGTGCATCCACGCTCTTTCCAGGGTTTTTACTCCATAGTTCTCACGTAGATTTCTATGCAGAATTTTTGCCACTTCGTTGTGTCTTTTGGTGGATTCTGTTCCAGCCAGAAACTGACATCCAGATAGTATATGTTCTGCTGCTTCACCCATGGATTTGCAGAGTCTGCATTTGGTATCATTAAAAATTTTCATGAGTTTGGTTTTGTGTGATTTCGTATACAGGGCTTGAACATGTGCTGCTGTTATTAGTGCTTCTGTTTATGGCTTCAAACCGGCATCTCTTAACCATCTGAATGTTGATTGTTTGCTGATAATTCATCAGCTTGTCGCACATACTGACCATGGAGAGGATTTTGCCTCCATCTATCTGCTAATGTCTGTTTTGCTGTTTTCTTCAATGTTTCTTTGTCTCTTTCTGGGGCTTGGTATAATCCACTCATCTTTACTGCTTCTATCAGTGACTCATCTTTATTGTTATTCCAGATGTATTGTGAGTAGTTTTCTTGTTTATGATCTATTTAATTGATTTCATTTGTTGTCCAATCTATAATACCTCCAGTGTAGCTAATGACAGGTATTGCATAAGCATTAAGGGCTTGTATTTTATTAGCTCCATTCAGGTTTGACTTTAGAATTTGACTAACTTGTTTTTATACTTTCTTTTAGCATCAGACATTACATTACTCTGCATGTTTTCTTGATGTTGCAGTATCCCTAGATATTTATATCCTTTTACCACTGAACAATCTTTGATTCCAATGTCAAATTATAGTTCACCGGCAAATGCGCGCCGACAAAAACTCAATGGACAAAAGCGCGACGACGCGTTCTGTCCCTAACCCTAACCCTAACCTAACCATAACCCTAACCTAACCCTAACCATAACCCTATCGAGCACTTGTCGGTGCGCCCAGATTATAGGCCTTCTGTTGTTTTGATCTTGCCTTTCTGGATGATAATTCTGCCACATTTCTCAGGCCAAATTTCGTGTTAATGAGCTCACTAAACATCTTGACAGTATTGATCACCAAATTAATATTATGTTCATTTTTACCATAAGGCTTTAGATTCTTATATACAGTAAATGGTTGATTGATTCTTCTTCTTCTTCTTTACAACGCGTACACATCCACCAAATGAGAGAGAAGAGTGGTGTCTGTTCGAGAATTATTAATAACATAAATTAAGATTCTCTTCACTTATGTTATGATTAATTAATTAATAAAAATAATAACCATTAACTAGGTGGAGTTGGCGTCTATCAATCTATCTACCTACCTATCTATCTATCTATCTATCTATCTATCTATCTATCTATCTATCTATCTATCTATCTATCTATCTATCTATCTATCTATCTATCTATCTATCTATCTATCTATCTATCTATCTATCCATCCATCCATCCATCTGTCTATCTATCTATCTATCTATCTATCTATCTATCTATCTATCTATCTATCTATCTATCTATCTATCTATCTATCTGTCTGTCTATCCATCCATCCATCTGTCCATCTATCTATCTATCTATCTATCTATATCTATCTATCTATCTATCTATCTATCTATCTATCTGTCTGTCTATCCATCCATCCATCCATCCATCTATCTGTTCATCTATCTATCTATCTATCTATCTATCTATCTATCTATCTATCTATCTATCTATCTATCTATCTATCTATCTATCTATCTATCTATCTTACAGCTACACTCTGAGAGAGTTCAGACACGACAATATACAGCAAACATTCTTTTCACACTATCAAGAAAGAAAGGAATAACATTTCCTACTACGGTTACAAGTGAGAGCCTGATTAAAACTTCTGCCTTCTCATCTGAGCATTTCGTCAGGTAGAATGCTGAGCAACTACAGCGATATAACAAAATACCAAGAAATCCTTTTTTTCTTGAATAAATTTTAGGTTATGCTGGATTTTTCTTTAGCCGAAAGTCGCCCTCCGATCAGTTGCAATTGTGTGCTCAGTGTCGTATTACTTTTTAGTGCAGTCACTTGGCCACGGTTGAATCACTTGATCCGCGTCTTACATGCTCCTTTCCGCACTCCACTTACATTATATGACAATTTGGCCATATCTTTCAACATTAAGTATAACTTTCATCATATACTTCAATATTAAGTGTAACTTTCATCATATACTTCAACATTAAGTGTAACTTTCATCATATACTTCAATATTAAGTATAACTTTCATCATATACTTCAACGTTAAGTGAAATGTTTATCATGCTGATTAAATACAAAAATTGTTGCAGCCAAAATAGCAGTGAATGTAACCAATAATAACATCATAAAATATCTGTACTTGTGAGTAACTGGTTGAACGTAATACATTGCAATCAATAAAGTACATGGATACAACAGACGGGAACATTGTATAGAATATCTATACATCTACTTGTAATTTTATTGATGTGGGTCTTATCTACAATTTCCTCAACAATAATGAAATTTTAAAACCAAATTACAGGTTTGTCTGCAATGATACGTGAGCACAAAATGGAACTAACTTTATTGTCAAGGACTATAGGGAGGAAGACCTGCCCAGCCTGTTGGAAGATTATTTTTGTCGTCTTAATCCTGGCTCAGATTAATGTCAGTAGAGGACACCTACCCAGCAGAAAATCTTCTAAGTTTCCTCGAGAAACCGGAAATAAATTGTAAAGAGTTGGTCCTGGCCTGGTATCAAGTGTCTGTCATGAGACTAAACCAGTGAATAATCAGACTTACATCTTGTGGACTCCTTTACTTCTCTAGAAATTTGATCTGGCACGTTTGGAATTTATTGATGTGATGGGAATACGTGGTAGTATATTTTGTCACTGCAGAGATCTTATTAATGCAATACATAACAGCATGCTAATTTTTATTATTTTTTCAGAACTAAGGTATTTTTTATTTCCCCAGTTGTTTTAAAGCAATTTATAGCTGAGAGCATGTATACATTTTTTTTACTATATATGCAATCCATTTGGCATAATAAAATTAAAGATGTATATCAAGTTTGCTCATAAATGATAGATTTTAAGTTTATAAAAAAAATACCTCATTTGTTATCGTTCTTTACAAATCATATGTCACCAACTGATTTTTTAAATTAGAATTGTAACAAATGAATACACACACTTTTCTTATCTATCTATCTATCTATCTATCTATCTATCTATCTATCTATCTATCTATCTATCTATCTATCTATCTATCTATCTATCTATCTATCTATCTATCTATCTATCTATCTATCTATCTGTCTGTCTGTCTGTCATTCTGTCTGTCATTCTATCTGTCTGTTTGTCTGTCTGTCTCTCTCTCTATCTATCTATCTGTCTGTCTGTCTATCTATCTATGTATCTATCCGTTTCTTTGTCTTATTATTTGTCTACCTATCAATAAAGTAATAGATTAATAGGTAAGTCATTTATTTACTCAGCCAGACAGTTTGTTTCCATGTCTCTCCAACCATCTTTGTTTATTTGTTGTCTTTCAGTTTGATCTTTCTTGTATGTTTTACTGATAGGATCAGTTTAACAACAACTAAAATATGAACATCTCAAATTCCGTCCATTATCGAACGTTTAAGGGATATCAGTTGCACAATGGAAATTTTATTCTTTCCTCGAACATAATTCTGTTCCATTCTTATGCAATCATTATTGTACAGTTTTGTACACTCTTCTTACACTATACAGCTAACATGTTTACCTGCTCAACACCCATAGCGGTAATTCATTTACACACACACACACACACACACACACACACACACACACACACACACACACACGCACACACACTTTCATATTCAAATACAACTAAATCAAAGGAGCAAAGAAAAAAAGCTGCTTTGTGTCGTGAAATTTCAGTTCAGACAGAATACTAGAGGTGCCTCCATCTTAGAAAGCGGAAACACATTGCAAGGGTACAGCACTTGAATACATCTAATGGTTTGCCAAATCTCCATGAGAAAAATCGCCTAAGTTATTATTATGGGATATAGCTAAATTGCCCTAGACCAGGAAGTTGAAGTTTAAATTTTGTGTGGGTGTGCGCCGTATATCGCAGGATCGTGTGACAGTTCTGTCGACGGAGATCAGGTACTGCCAAGGTAAGTTATGTGTATGAAAATTATTGTATTTAAACTATCGCCGTGCAAAACGTTAAATAATTTAATGTTGCAGTTTTGTATTCGTTAACTCTTTCATTGCACACAGCATTTACTGAAAGATATTTTTTAGAAAGTTTGTAGGTTTTTTGTTTTTGTTTTGTTTTTATTTATTTTTTTGCTTTTTCCCTTCAGTTACAATATGACCGGTTTTAATCCCATTATGAGTGCTGCCTGCGAATACCGTGCATGTTAATGGTTCGACTCTGTACTTAATGAGTATTATGGCAGCTCATTTGTATTATAATAATACAGAATGGTCTGGAGTGTGTGTATAAAGATTATATAATATTTCTGAATTTAATTGCATTCCACACGATAGGACGATAAGTTAGAAAATGGCTTATTTCAGTATTAGTAGGATATTATGAGACCTGGAAGGGTGGCTTTCATATCGCCGTTGAGTGAAACTAGAATATTTCTTACTTCGTCTTTAGCAAATACTGATTTCTTGTTAGGTCGCCATTCTTAAGAGTGAGTTCAGTAAGTTCTAAATTTAGAATGGAACAGTTGTTACATTCTCTTTTCTGTTTGATCATTCTACGAAGGAACAGCTCGATTATTATCTAGAAAACACAAACAAGAACAAAGGAAATGTAAACAGTAAAATAAATTATTATCTAGAAAACACAAACAAGAACAAAGGAAATGCAAACAGTATAAATTAATTTGCACCTAACTGGATTTGAAGTGCACAGGTAGGTGTTTTAAATATACTGACACAGCGAGAACAAAGTTGACCAAAGAAAATAATGGCTAAACAAATATCAAGAGTATTAAATACATTTCATATATGCATTGATAATATTTTCTTTCAAAAGAGAACACATTAAGCCTCAAGTCCACATTATGTAAGCCAATTTCACGCCCACATGTTTGACATAGTTTGCATTCACATGTTTGTCATAGTTCACATTCGCATATACTTGCATGCCAGAGTTCAAACTCACATGTATGTCATAGTTTAAATTCACATGATGTCCAGAGTTCACGTTTACATGTGTGCAATAGTTCACATTCACATATAAATGTGTGTCATAATTCACATGATGTTAGAGTTCCTTTCATATTTATGCCAGAGTTCACTTTTACATGCATGTCATAGTTCACATAAATGTATGTAATAGTTAACGTTCACATGTATACATAGTTGTATTAATAATACCTTGTCTTTGCTAGCACCTATTTTATATAGTGTCTAATATGCTTGTCTGTGTCTCTGTGTGTGTTTCCAGATACATCAATAGTGCGTGCGCGCGCGCGCGCGCGTGTGTGTGTGTGTGTGTGTGTGTGTGTGTGTGTGTGTGTGTGTGTGTGTGTGTGTGTGTGTGAGACGATAGATGATAGATGGAGGATAGCTGGAGGGAGAGAGGATAATGGATAGTTAGATTGTTTTCCAGCTCTGTGTGTTGAGAGAATGGCATCTGTCCACACGAATTGAAGGATAGAAAACACATAGCCAGTTCTCAGCAAAACTGATACTTCCCCCCATTATATGGAGGGAAGTGGGAAACATAAGGTGTGGACACTTCACTCCTGATTCATATGATTTTCAAGAGGAAGACTTACTTTTTGTAATATTTTTCGACTTCATATTGGCGTTTTCTTCCACTGCATTTGCTGAATCCATATCCTTTCGTAAACATAATATAGTTCACCAAAAGTCCTATTTAATATTTTACATTCTGATTCATTTAAAATTTGATTAATTCATTCATGTGAGGCAACTCTTAAAAAATCCTGAAACAAATTAACCAGTGACATTTGCTTACTATTATAACACATCACATGGTGACTGTGACATGCACCCCTACTTTACTAGATATGATTATTATTTATTGATTAACAACACATAACTAATTACAAGTGATCAGGAATCTTAATTTATGGTTGTTAATAATTCTTCCACAAGACTGACATGTCTCTCACATGGCAGATTATAAGGATGTCGTAAAACTCTACTCTTTGCACAATAACAAGATAGAACTTGTACTTTCACATAATGTTTCTTCTTACTAAAGGATTAATAAAAATCCATCTTTATTTATATTTAATGAGTCCCCACCCAACCCGTGTTACTCCAGCATATACCTGAATAATTTGTGCAAGAAGATTAATAAATTGAACAATAAATTTATAAATCAACAATCAATATACATATATACTTATACAAAGAGAAGGTTATTTGACATCAATATTCCATGAACAATGTTCGAATAATTCCAATACTTATTCAGTCTTATTTTCTAACACATAATTCAGCAGTCAAATTAGTATAACAATAAATGATAGGTCTACTTTTATCATAGAAGAAATGGAGTTATAGAGTGATATGATAATAGTTTGTACCTAACCTGTTCAATGACATAAGCTGCAATACTTTCATATCAATGTCACAAGTTTACTGTTCACAATAGAATAGTAAATTTTCCACATACTCTGCTCAGCACGTTGTAGAATGTTCTAACACTGTAGATCCCCCAAGACTAATCTAGGCACATGTTTAATTGTTAGCTTCTCGAGCAGACAATAATGTAATGAACTTCTAGCACTCCTTTTGCTAGTAAGTTTCTCAGTGGAGTAAGACACATCCAATGCACACAAACAGGATACAGTGAATCATCACAACTGCCACACTCAGATGGAAACTTCTTGAATCCACCACAAGCATACAAAGAAGAAAAGGAAAATTGAAAGGCTTGCTCCTTTCTGAAACATCATATCTGAGAGCAATGCTAAGTTAAAGTGCTGATATGCCAGTAAAATACACATTGGCTAAGAATTTGTCCTCATGTTTTCTCTGACAGAACACTCTTTTCACATGATTATTATACATTTTAATGCCATAAGTGAAATATAACAATATAAAATATAGTAAATATCAAGAGATAAACAGGAATATAATATTAGTTAGGCAAGTGAAACCACACCCTTTTGGCAGGAATATATACAGAGGATGGTTTCCTGCTGCATTGATAACTGACAATATGTGTTAGTAATATGATTCTAATTTATTAAAGCTAGGTGCTAATATATGTGTTGCCTCAGGGTCAGCTGCATTTGACTAATGAATATAAGGTGAGTTTCTAGTACGTTCGTTTCGTGTGGTTGAGCTGTGCATTGATTGGTTATTCTAGAGTACATGTCTGGAACATTCAGGTATGTTTCCAGCCCTGGGTTAAGGGTCAACCTTTCCAGAAAGTATGTTTGCATATAGTCTACTTTTAGAGAAGGGTGAGTGTGGGCTACATAAACCATTATGTGACAGAGTTACAGAGACATACTAACTTTAAAGCATTAAGTAAACATACAAATATGACATCAATGTAAATGATGTTCTCAATTAAACATTGTTAATGAAAAGTAACAATGTGTTGCTGCTTACTACATCTTTCGTTGTTGTGTTTGCTGAGAAATACAATAAAATTGATTTTCTCCCCTACATGTGTTGTTACGGAGGTGAATTGAGAATGTTGCTAATCATTACTTACATGTGCTTACATGTTGTTACACTAAATTATAAAATGTTGCTGGAAATTACTTACGTTCCTTTTTATGTCATTTCATTAAAACACTAAATGATTTTGCTGGCCATTACATAAACATGTTTACTAGTCGTTGTTACACTAAAACAATAATACGTTGCTGGCCATTAATTACAGTGTAGTTATAGTGAAAATGTTGCTGACCATTGATTAAGGGCATATTTTCTTTTCATGTCATTACTGTGAAAATGTTGTTGGCCTTTGATTACATCCGTTTCCATGTCATTACAGTAAAAATGTTGCTGACCACTAAATCCTCTGGATACAAAGCAGGAGTAGTGCTTCTCTTTATTTCAACTGTTTTATTTATCATTGGATTTGCCGCTCCTTACTGGATTGACTCACGTCCCGGTAGTAATTATCATCGGCACGGCAATAGAGGTGTCTGGGTCGACTGCAGTTACTTCTCGATTTTGTTTACCTGCTATGATACCGCAGGATCAGGTATGATAGAGTTTTCGTTCTTAATAAATAAATAAATAATGTCAGAATTGATAGATATAGTCTAAAACAAATCGTCATTTTCGTTAATTTATTTATTGAGTGGACAATGCAAACACACACACACAAATATGTATATAAAATACAAAAAATACAATAATATATAAGAACAAAATATTGTTTTATTATTTAATATCTGGCCTGTAAAACGAATATTGCTGGTATTATATTTTAACAATCTAATGATAAGAAATTAAAATACTTAAAGCTTCATTTGTGCACTTTGTATTTCCATTTCACTAATAGTTTCCTTCATTTCCATAACAACAAAAAGCAAATACATCTTCTCCTTCGACCCCTTTCCTTTTCCTTCACACACACACACACACACACACACACACACACACACACACACACACACACACACACACACACACACACACACACACACACACACACACACACACACACACACACACACTGATTTCCTCGCACACACTCTCTCTCTAAAAATTCTTCGAGGCAACTGTTATGTTCAGCTAGGAGATGGTCAAGATGTAAATTCTCCTACATCCGGGGCAGATAATCTTAGGATAATCCCCAAACATACCTTGTTGCTGGACACAAATATTACAAAAAGGGGGAATGATATTGTTGAATAGAAGAGTGATAGTTCTAGAAGGTAGCTCTACACCCCCCACCTGCCAATACATATAGCCAGGATAGTAAGTAAATACCGGTTTCAGACCACAAAATATAAAATGTAGGAGAGTCACACTAGAAGGTGTAATCGAAGTATCAACAATAATTGCATTCAACAAAAAATAACATAAGACAGCATTATCACATATAGCAAAGAATGCAGCAGTTACAATTTAATTATAAATGTTATAGTTCATAATCACGACCATGAGTGTCATAAGAGAATGCGTATAGAAGGCACTGTAGTGCCTATTTGGTTCGTTCATATCAGCAAACTATAAATGAGTTTATAAGAGAACAGTGAATGTTACTGAGTGAACTCTGAAATAAGTCTGAGAGAAGTTGACTGAAGCTATGTGGTTGATGTCTTTATAGTTATCTAACTTAGGATCACCTGACGTGTTGCCTAGGGTCACAGTGAATGTCATAACAGACTCACATGCAGTTTGTTGAACTGGTTTTTGGCCTGGTGGTGATTCTGCCTTGGTGTTTTATTGTCTTTTAATACTCATCACAGTCAACATCTAGGATAAAGTGCCGATCTGCCAGTACAATGCACATGGGCTAAGAATTCGTTCTCATGTGTCCTCTGACAGAAGACTCTTACATGGTCATCACTCATTGTAATATCATAAGTGAAATATAACAATATAAATTATAACTCATGTCAAAAGATAAACATGAATATACTATTAGTTAGCCAAGCAAAACCGCATACCTCCAGCAGTAATATATACCAAGGATGAATTCCTATTATGTTGATAACCAGCAATAATGGTTAGCAATATGATTCTAACATATTAAGGCCGGGAGCCAAAATAAGTGATCTCACTGTGATCAGCTGCATTCAAGTGACAATTTATTTACAGTTTATTGTCTACTCAACACTTGCCTCTCTCCACACACGTCAAAAAAACTAATGCACTGTTGTATTCTCGAAGCCAACATAGGCGCTTTCTCCTGCCATACCAGCTTCCTCAAGCAGAATAAAAATTACAGCAATTTTAGTACTTCCGTATATTAGAATTTGCTCATTTAGACAGCATATCTTGCTGCCATACATAAGAAATTGAGTGTAATGTGTTCTTCACACTTATACCCTCCTCCCCACCTCTACCATCGTTGGTCGTAGCAGTTTACAATCAGTCAGCCATGAGATTCAAATAACACAAAGAAGAAAGTAGAAAGGCTGCTTGTTCCTGTAAAAATATAATCAGGGAAGAAAAACACTACGTTTTTAGTTTATCACTTTATAACTCCATTCTTTCTTACATTTCAGTCTCAATGTACAGTTTCCTGCAACAGTATTTATTATCCCCATACACGCTCGCAAGATAATAAATACAGCATATAAAAACAATATCAAATGTTTAGCATACTATATATGAATATTTTACTTCAAACATAATAGTCTACTCACATAATATATCTCTCTAAGTAAAACACAAGTATAACACATCACTAGCAAAATGCTGAAACATTTCTAGGTCCATTCTCTCTCAAACAGTCCGATAACTCACTATTAAGCTAATGGCCACCTTGCATGACCAGACTTCTTGAAATTCAAATACCCAGACAATAGAGTTTTCTAAAGCAGGCATACCTTTTAATCTCAGCTCATTATTCTCGTAAATCATAACCATTGCACAATAAAAAGTATTCACCCTGTTGAACTAGTTTGCATTGCATTAGCAATTCCTAGCATATTCTCAACTCGAGTTGTTTACTTCCAACTCTGACACTTACGAAAAATGCCATCATAAGAAGAACCCAAGTTCAACAGGTCGCTTTGACAATTTAACAATTTATTTAACAATTAATTTTAAAAATAGGGCAAGGCAAATTTACTCCACCACAGTTTGTTTGTGCACAATTGAGCAGCTCTCTGATTGGTTAGTTTATAGTGAGTGTCTGGAATATTCAGATATGTTTCCAGCCTGAGAATACGGATAAGCCTAGTAGCCTATTTTTAGAGGAGGATGGGTGGGACTACATAAGCCATTATGTGACAGTAATGTATAATTCCTAATCTGCTACATTAATATATCTATATATGAGAGAGATGTGTATGTATGTATGCATTCTTTTATATATGTATGAGTGTGTCTGTGTGTAATTAATTTAGTAGATTAAGTAGTATACGTACCTACTTATTATTATTAGGGGGGGGAAGAGATTGTAAAAGAGAGAATGCTCTGTTTGTGAAACAAACTCAAATGCACACTCACGCACCCAGGTACAATCACATTCATGAAAACAATTTAAATAATCAGTGAATCAAGACATAAAACACAAAGCTTGTCTTGCCTGCATAACGTGTATTGCTCGTGAACTGTCCATATGTTGATAATTATTTATAGTAATCATTTGCAAAACTGTTTTCTATATTCAACAGATGGTTTGGTGTCACTATGGCAGGCTTTTGAGTGCTTCACCCTACTATTGCTTATGGCGTCGTGTATCCTGTGCCTGGTCGTTGATGTTTTTGGTGTAATACAGAATTCGAAACAATGGCATATTATGGAGTCGGCTGCCGGCTTGGGTGGTACGTAATTGTAACTTAGATATTTGTGTGTTTGTGTGTGTGCCTAATTCAGTAATGTTATTGAATTCATTATTATTAATAGACACAGATACAGCAAGATGAGACAAAAATATGAAACCTTCTAGTCATATAGATGCAGCAACGAGTCATTAATTTCCTATAGAGAAAAATAAGTATTTTCTTCACACGAATGAAAATGACCACTTGAGGAAGCAGTGATGCAGATGAAAGCCATGTGAATGCTAGATGGTAACAGCACTGCACTGAGTTACAGTTTGGTGAATGAAGCTACAACACCTAGCATGCTGTGGCCACTATAGTATGTTAGGCCTCTATTATGAATCCCTTTATCAATTAATAAGCATAATCACTTATCAGTGGTTAAATTCAGCATTTTGTTTCCAACATGACTTCCCCACTCACATACCACTATAAGTAACGCGCTACAGACACATAATTTATCTATTCGCAGGTGGAACTTCCTACTTAAGGAGTAATGTAATTCCACAGTTTACTAACTTTCACCCAAACAATTTACTCACAAGCCCCCATCCACCCATTGACTACTCCAGACATGTATCAATGAACATACGTAAGAAGGATTTAACAAAAGACAAAGATTTATTATACAATAAATGACCATTCCACCCACCCACCACCTGTTGGTCGGAAGCTTGTATTGGAGGGAAGTGATATCAGTTATTTTAAATGGGTTTTGGTTTAGGGTTGTAGGCCTAATTCTTGTATTGCTAGTAAGGTAGGTGGATTATTTTAAATGTATTCTTCTAATTCTCCTCTATTTAAAACATTGAATTTTTTTACTGTGTGTCCGAACTTTTGACACTTAAAACATTGAATTTCTCTACTGTTGAATTGATATATGTGTATCTGTTGCATCCAATTTTAATAAATATGACCTCCTTCAAAGACCAAAATCATGATGCATTTTAGAAGCATGTGAAATATGAAACCCATTTTTATTTATTTTTAAAATCGAAGGAACGTATGATAAGAGTTGTATAATTATCTATGAAAAGCACTATATATATATATATATATATATATATATATATATATAGAGAGAGAGAGAGAGAGAGAGAGAGAGAGAGAGAGAGAGAGAAGAGAGAGAGAGAGAGAGAGAGATTCATTCTGATGAATGCTTAGCACTGTTTTCATGCAGCTGAATATCTAATCGTTATTATATTTTATCATGCATTATTTTATTTATTTTTCTGTAGTTTTATATAAAATATGCATGCATACACACACGTACGTACTACTATTATCACGTTCGTAACATTCTTTTGTTTCCAATTCCTAGGTCTTTTAGGCTTTACCACATCTATGGTTTACGTGGGCATAAACTCCAGGTGGTACATGTCGTCATACGATTTCTTTGCCTTTGCCTTTTACCTGGCAACGATTGGGAGTGGTCTTGCAGTCATATCATCGCTGATCCTTGCTGCCAACAATAGGCGTTTAATGCCTTCGATTACGACAACACAAAACCAGAACACATCCAGCGTCGTTGTAGTCAATAACAGTCAATCCAGTTCCTCGCAGGGAGGCAACACATTTGCCATGCAGAGTTATCCTCCCTGTTAGTGACCCTTTGGCTTTATCAATAGCAGTGTTGATAAGCCAGAATTTGTCTGAGAGTGGGAACCAAGATTTTTCTCGCGTTGTTTTACGTTGTTCTTTTTGTAGTTGAATGGTCTCTCTTGTATCCATAAACTCATATTTCTCAGACTCATTTCGTATCCAGTTTATCTCATAATCTTCGTGCTCCCAAACCTCTCATTTACTGATCTCATATATCTGTCCATGCCTCTCATGTAGTCGTTACCTGTTTTGAATCTCGTGTCTTTCGTGTAGACCACATGTCAATATGTGTACTCCATGCCTCTAGGGTACTCTATACTTCTGAAGTAGTCTAAGCCTCTCTTGTAGACCATACCTCTCATGTTGTTCATTTTAATATATTCGATTCCTTTCATGTATCCCTTAACCATGATGTATCAGGTTTCTTGTGCATTTTCCTGACCTCTCATATAATTTATACTTATCGTGCATTCCATGCCTGTTTTACACACCACTTATGTATATCACACCACTTGTGTATATCACATCACTTGTGTATATCACACCACTTGTGTATATCACATCACTAGTGTATATCACACCCCTTGTATATATCACACCACTTGTGTATATCACATCACTTGTGTATATCGCATCACTGTTATATCAATTTTTATTGCTTACCTCTCGCGTGTCAAATACTTCATGGTATCATATACTCCTCGTTTATCTTATATCTCACATACATTCCACAGATCTATATCCCTAACTATTGTATACAAAACACGTCGTAAATCCTATATCTCACATACATTCCACAGATCTATATCCCTAACTATTGTATACAAAACACGTCGTAAATCCTATATCTCACATACATTTCATACGACTTTATCCATAACTCTCCTGTAGACAGTACACCTCATGTATCACGTGACTCACATCATACATATGTCGCGTGCTCCTAGTTTATTTCCTAACCCTCAAATATCCCATGTCTAGCCTTTGCCATGCTCCTTCTATATCCCATTCTTCTCCTGCTTGCCTCATTCGTATATAACTCTTGTGTCTAATGTTTGTTTTACCTCGCATGCATACCAAACCCCTTGTACGTAACAGTAATTATTCTAAACCTTCTGCGTGTTTCATACCTCGCCTGTTATCACTTCCACGAATGCATCCTGTTTGTCATTTTCTTTTTTACAAATCAGTGGTTTGAACATGTGGCTGAGTCTGTCATAATGATCTTTAACCTAAGATATTTTCAGTGTAAAATACATTATAATTTTATTAAAATAAAATACATTTCTCAAATATGTAACAACATAAAATGTAATTTCAACAAATTATAAATAAATCAATTGATTACACATTAGTTTCATTATTTCAATTTAATTCATTATAAGTTTATTTGAAAACAATAATTTGTCAAAATGTATTGTCTAAAAGCATGTTTATCAAGCAGTGATTTTGAAAGAAATAAAAATTTATTTTGTCATTATTACTTGGCTCCTAATGTCAAATTATTAATAAAAACTTGTGTTGTTATTTCTAATATATCTGCAATAAATTGTGTTGTTATTTCTAATATATCTGCAATAAATTGTTTTATTTGTTACTTAAACATTTTTATTTATTACTTAATAAACTGTTTATTTTGTTACTTAATAAACTATTTTATTCGTTACTTAATAAACTCTTTTATATTTTTGCTTCCATTTCAGTAGCGCGTATGTAATAAATTGGTTTGTGTTACCTGTTTCAACAGCATACATGTGGCAACGCTTTGTTGCTACCTGTGACGTTTTAATATTATTCCTGTGGTAACGTTTTGTTATCTGTGACGTTTTAATAGTATACCTGTGTAACGCTGTGTTGCTACCTGTGACGTTTTAATATTATTCCTGTGGTAACGCTTTGTTGTTACCTGTGGCGTTTTAATAGTATACCTGTAAAGCTTTATCTGCGACGTTTTAATAGTACACCTGTGGTAACGCTTTATTGCTACCTCTGATGTTTTAATATTATACCTGTGACACACGCGTTGTTGGTACATCTAAGGAATAATAAGGTAAAGGTTATAACATATCTTAGAACTATGCCTTATAAAGGCATTTATTGTCTGAAAAAACCCTTTAATACCTCTGTGATTTTGTACGAGAAGGAAAGATTATGTTTTGTTGGGGTTTTGGCCTCTTGTGTTGTGGGGGGGGGGGAAGGAAGAGGAGTGGGAGACATGCCCACCATATTTGCCACATTAGGTGGTGGTACGATGGAGGTGCACCAAGTCCGTTATCTTTGGAAATTGTTTTGGGCTGGTATTCTTCCACCACCACTCCCTCTCCCGGATTGGATTTTGGGAGTGTGTCTCGTATCAGGTTCACTCCAGCATGCCGGCTTAGGTAAAAATAAAAATTCTAAGTTATTGAAATTAATACATAAATATATAATTGTCTAGCCCTGGATAGAATATAAATTTAATTAATGTAATAATAATACACCAAGGAACTGTGCAAAAATATTGCTAGGCAAGTTATATTTATAATTATACCGTTTACACCCAATCAAAAAAATTTTCAATTTTTTCGAACGAAACATTTATGAAATGTTACATTAAATAATCTATAAAATATATATCTTTAGAAAATAAAAGTCAATAATAAAGTTACATATTTAATATTTATTATATATTTATTAATATCTAATCTGCTTTAATGTTTTAATATGAAAATATCTTCTCTTTCATTTTATCATTGGGAAACAGTTCACCAAACTTCAAAATTTGGTTTAAAGTCTGCTGCTGAGAAAAAGAATACTATTGCTAAACTCACAGGCAATATCGAAAAAAGCAATTTGATGTTTCATAAACAAACATCTATGCATGAAAAAGTGACGCACCAGTTATGAAGTTTCACTACTCCTTGCTCAAAGAATGAAGCCATTTTCTGATGGAGACTTTACCAAGGAATGTCTCATGACTGGTGAATTCTGTCTGTCCAGTTCGGTCTTGGAGAATATGAGTCTGTCATCCCATACTATTTGTCGTCACGCTGAGTCGATGTCAGACAATTTGCAAGACTCGGTGAAGAGTGATTGCTCAACCTTTGTCACCTACTCTCTTGATCTTGATGAGAGCACTGACATGGAAGACACAGTCCAACTAGCTATTTTCATACGAGGTTTCACTGCTGCCCTCAAAGTGCATGAAGATTTCCTTCAGATTGTTCCGCTACATGACACCACCACTGGGCAAGACATCTTCAATGCCTTACTTCAGTGTGTGGAACATCACTCCCTTGATCTGTCCCGTCTTGTATGTGTAACAACTGATGGTGTACCAGCAATGATTGGAGAGAATAAGGGCGCAGCTTCTTTGCTCGTTCACCCTGTAAGGCCCTTGGACACAACCAGGCTATCCTTAAATTACACTGCATCATTCACCAAGAATCCTTATGGGCCAAGTGTGCAAACCTCGTTGAGGTCATGTCAGTTGTGGTTAAGTTTGTAAATTCCATACTTTCCCCAAAGTCAAACATAGTCAATTTCAGGCACTGATGGATGAAGTGAATACACACTGTGGTGATCTGCTCTACTTTTGTGAAGTCCGCTGGCTAAGTCATGGAGCCATGCTTTTTCGTGTTTGGGACCTGCAACAAGAAATTTTCACATTTCTTCATGAAAAGAATCTTCACAATGCTGATAACTTCACTGACCTTAAATGGCTTGATCGTCTGGCCTTTCTCACGGATATTTGCAAGGTAAGGATGTTCTCGTTCCTGAAATGTATTCACACATCACAGCAATTGAAGTGAAACTACGCTTGTGGGAATTCTAGTTGTCTAATGGTCAGTTTCAGCATGTTCCATGTCTTGCTGCTTGTTCCATAGCAGATGTCGACTTGGAGACTTGTGGTGCAGTCATTACCTCAGATGTCGACTTGGAGACTTGTGGTGCAGTCATTACCTCACTGAGGGAAGAATGTGCCTTGCGTTTTGGGGGTATCAGACCACTCTCTGCAGATTTCAAGTTGTTCAGTGCCCCTTTTGAAATCACAGCGGATGATGCTCCAGTGTCCTTGCAAATGGAGTTGGTAGATATGCAATGCAGCGATGAGTTAAAAGCAAATATTCCGCACTTCTTCTCCTCTTTCCCTTTTATGTGATGTCATCCTTTCATCAGGCAAGTTTCCACATTTTGTTAAACATGCTCAGCACATAGAAGCTATGTTTGGAAGCACATTTTGCTGTGAATAACTGTTCTCAAAGATGAAATGTACAAAGAGTCGCCTTCACTCTCAACTGTCTGACCGTCATCTAAATGACATTCTTCGCTTGTCAACATAATCAGTTAAGCCAGACATTGAATCACTGATTTATTGTAAGCAACACATCCATCTCATTAACCTTTCATTGAAAGTGAGTTATTTTTTTTAAAAACATAATTACTTTTGTTCTCATTTATATTCTGAACCTGCTGGACGAGTGATATTTGGTCGCCTGTTCCAATAGTTTTATCTGGTCCGCGGTCTGTAATGTTTGCCCACCCCTGCAATAGACTTTAAAATAATTTTAAAACTTATTTTTTTAAAAATTCAATTTGCACGCGTTAGATTGGATTGCTTCCCTTGTTCTATATCCGTATATTTGTATATTCTAAAAACTGACTTAAAATAATGGTTTACGTGTCCTGTTTCTAGGTTAGGAAATTAGTTTTACAGCTAGTATAAGCATGGGCAATGCCGTTTATATGGGAGTATTACCTAAACTCCTTCAGGCGAAGAAATGGTTTTTCAAAATGGCGGCTTACGATTGCACGCTTCCCATGGTCGCTAGTGGCGACTTTACATGCTGTGCGGTAACCCGTCGCTAGAGGCGAGCCACGGGCGGGTGCGCACGCCCAACGGAAGAGAAATCAACGCACTACCGATGGCGACAACTGTTCTTCCGCAAGTGCAACTTTACCTACAAAAAATATCTACAAACACATACCAAAACGCCAGACCGGCTACAGATAGTATCGATAATAATTTTCTGCACGCTCACAACCGAAAATTGACACCACACTCTGCGACATGGTCCACCAACGGTAGAAGTTAGTCACAGAAGGTTATACAAAACCGCAATTCGAGCACAAAAGCGCCCTAAAGGCACACCGACGACGGAAACTTACACACGAGCATGGCAAACACCCCACGGGCCACAACTCTGGTTGGTCAGAAAGCCTCCGATCTCGTGCCTGTGGCTTCACGAACAAATAAAACACGCAAGAGTGGCACTGACCTGACCTGGACTTGCTCTTCACGAAATACAATTAACAAAGACAATGGTGGCCAAACTTTTTTTAATGGTGGGCCAAACAGTCAGAAAGCTTTCTGGCAGGCCAGAATGAGATTGAACAGACAAGACCTAGGTCCTATAGACCTGTACTATAGTATACTCGTATGTAATCAGTATAGTATACTCATAGTATACTCACTGTGTGCGATGTGAAGCACAGTAATTAGCGTTTAGCGAACGTTAGCCTAAATATGTGCACTCTACATTTAAAAATGAACTTTTAATTACAATATTAGCAATGTTCAAACAATGTCAACAACTGGCTATGACTCTAAATCTAACGGTCTAACTCTAGTAAAGTCTAATGGTTCTAATCTAACTGCTTGTCTTTGCACAAGCTATTAATGTCAACAGAGATATTAGATTTCACAGCAATTAATTCGTTTGACAGAGTTTTGTCTGTTAGTGCATTTCGGTATTTTGTTTTGTATTTTTAACAATTTTCATTTTAAAAAAATGTTCGCAGCAGTCAGTGCTACCAAATAATGACGTCATTCTCAGTGCATGCTCATGAAATCCTGGAAATAAATCCTGAGTAACATATAGTTTATATAGCAGTGAAGTAGCTTTTGAAAACTTGTTTTTTTCAGCTCACTCTTGCACTGGAGTTCAATCAGTTCAAGTTGTAAAGCCTCTGGAATATTGTCAACATTAACGGAAAATGGGAAAGCGAAAATTGAAAATTCTGTTTCATGGTGATTGAAATCTTTGAAACGGGACTCATACTCACTGGGAGGATGGCTATTTCGGCTGCATATTTGGTGAGGTCGAGATTCGTGTCCATATTTGGTGAGGTCGAGATTCGTGTCCATATTTGGTGAGGTCGAGATTCGTGTCCATATTTGGTGAGGTCGAGATTCGTGTCTATATTTGGTGAGGTCGAGATTCGTGTCTAAGCACTGATTTTGCATATTTGGAAAATGAACTAGCTTTCTTTGTTGCGCTGATTTTCTCAGAGCCAGAGTTTCATCTAAAACCTTTTCTATAAACAAACAAATCGTGTACAAGGTAATCATTAGGTTGAATGTTTTCATTAACAATGTTGAGATAGCTCGTTGTGTTGAATGTTAACAATGTTGAGATCGCTCGTTGTGTTGAATGTTGAGATAGCTCGTTGTGTTGAATGTTGAGATAGCTCGTTGTGTTGAATGTTGAGATAGCTCGTTGTGTTGAATGTTGACAATGTTGAGATAGCTCGTTGTGTTGAATGTTAACAATGTTGAGATAGCTCGTTGTGTTGAATGTTAACAATGTTGAGATAGCTCGTTGTGTTGAATGTTAACAATGTTGAGATAGCTCGTTGTGTTGAATGTTAACAATGTTGAGATAGCTCGTTGTGTCGACCAGGAATGCTAAATCTGCAGTCCACTGGTTGTCAGACAAGTGTTTCACTGGTTCCATCTTCATATTCATAAGCAAACGAGTTTCGTCTAATAAATCATAGAAATAATGTAGGACTCTCCTCCCTGCTCAGCCACCTGACTTCACGGACTACATAAGTAGTAAACTTACTAAATAAGTCAGTCATTGTTTTTCAGCTGAACTTATTGTTGAACTAGAACATCTGTTCACTACACTGAGTGGAGTTATCTATTTTTCCAAGCTCGATCTCGCAAAAGATTTGTGGCAAATTCTAAACTGTGAGGTGGACAAATGGAAGTTAGTGTTTAGCGCACCTAATGGCCAATATCAATGGCGGGTGATACCATTTGGAATCCTCACAGCAACAGTTGTTTTCTCCAAAATGTGTACTGAGCACGGTCACATAATTCATTGTACCATAGTGTTTAAAATACCCGGTTCTTACAAAAGTTAAATACGTCTTCAACTTGAAAAGCAATGATACCAAAAACCCTGTTTTTTATGCATTTTTCATTGTGTGCACGCCATGATCTCAAAAGCCTGCAAAAGAGAAGAAACATGAACTACTAAACTAAAATAATAGATATATATATATATATATATATAGATAGATAGATAGATAGATAGATAGATAGATAGATAGATAGATAGACATTTAGTTACCTCCTCCTCCTCTCAACCGACCTGTCCCCCCAAAACAAAAATTGCACAAATTATGCTGCTGATTTGAGATCGAATTTCTGTGATTACTCTGAACAAAACAAACCCAGAACAGTACTAAACAACGCAGGAAAGACTCAATATTAGTTTTGGGTGATGAAATACTGGACTTGTTATTTAGAACCCCTTAGTAAATATAAATGATTATTCTACTCTACATTCTCAGTATAGCAGTCTATTGAGAAGTATGATATACTGTGGCTTCCTAGCAGACAAAAAATAATATTAATGCATTTTGATTACAACATACTGAAAGATAGAAAAATTATGTTTAATACACATTTGTGGAGATCTTCTAAATTAAGTAAATAGAATTAACATTACATTAGTTACGACTTTTTATGTCCATTCAAAAGTAAATAGAATTAACATTACATTAGTTACTACTTTTTATGTCCATCCAAAAGTAAAGACAATTAACATTAGTTAAGACATTTTTTATGTCCATCCAAAAGTATGGACAACAAATAAAATATATATGTCTAATATTCCAAATTTAATATAAAATCACATTCATTAAAACTTTCCAAATAAGACACAATACAGCAAAACTAAAATGTAATAAATTATGGAATTTATTAGACACACAGGCCGGCTTATGTTTAATAAATGCAAACGCTGCTATTAAAATATAGAAACATTTATATTTTCACAACACATCTCATATCGATGTTTGACATTAGCTACAGGACTGCATGTCACGTGACATTACACATGACAGATATTTTGTTTAAAAGTGAGTGTTGCGGGCAATACATTACTAGGTTCGTGTTCAATAACTTTACAATCAGATATAATCATAAATATCAGTGTCAATATTAACTACAGAAAAAATATCATACAGTGTGAGATAATGTACTTGAAGAAAAAAATGCGAATAAAAAACAAAAATCTATATAATTAAATCATCTCAAACAAGGAGAGAATAGCCAGAAATGGTGACTTTGACTTTTAAGAGAGAGACCTCCCAATTATATCTCCTTGTGTGAAAATTTCCATCTTTTTTGCTTTTATGGCTCTCTCGATATGCTGCTTGTGTTTGCCGAAGGTATAAATTCTTCTTTGCTTAAGAGCAAGGGGCGTTCCTTGTGCAGTTTTGACCAATGAAAGCAAGTACAGTAGCACAACGTCATAGCACAACCTCTGGTACTGTTGAAGCAATTTCAAGCGTCTGTTTCATTCAGTGGCTTTTCTTATCTCAAGAGAAGATGTGTTGATATTCACATCTGAAGAAGTAGACTCCTAGACCTGCTTACAATTGAAGAAAAGTTTTAAAATACTAAAAGACAGGATTGAAAATTTAAAATAAAATGTTTTCGGACAAACCTGGTGGATATAAAGTTGGGGTAGGCTTGTTGTTGGTTTCAACAGTTGTTTTGATTGCTGGATTTGCTTCTCCGAACTGGGCAAATAGCAACCTTTCTTACCTGAAACTTTCTGGCGGCTTGTGGAAAGTTTGTGTATTTTCAGAGTGTTTCACTTGGGATGACGCGGAGGCATTTGTTGGCAAAAGTGAGTTTAAATAATATCTTCTTCTTTAACATTTCTTAAAGAAATGCAAACTGTCTTTTGTCAAAACTGCATATCGTTGGAGATATTAAGTAGATTCAAATTGTCTTACTTATTTTTTCTCTGCACTTTAAAGACAAAACGTAGTTTGGGAATTCTCAGAATTAATCGATTTCAGTGGACAATGCATATAAATATTATGTGCATATATGATAATATGAATCAGCACACACGTGCTAAAACGTACATTCATTAATACTAGTGTTTGTACTTGTGTGCGTACGTTTCGGTTCACTCGGGAGATAGCTTCTCCGTACAACTTGAATACAATGAATTAATCTCACAACAGTTGGGACGAAATGCAAATTTCATAAACGGTCTTTTGTTGATACGCTTTACTGTAAAATATACACACGTCATGTGAAACGTGCGGAGCGTCATTTTATCGTATTCTGTATCTGATTGGTCGTTAAATTTGTATCCTTGCGTAGACCAGCTCCTTGATTCCCCCGTTCCCAGTTTGTTGACAAATACAGTCAGTTGTAAATCATCTCTTGGATAATTTGTAGTGCAATACGGCCAGTTTACTATTCCAGTCACCCTCCTTGATTTCGATTGCTGTTTAGTCTATGACTGATTGATCACAGATATGGCGTACACAATGAAGTGCTGAGTTGTGTCTATGTTGTTCAGTTCGGGCATCAGTACCTATTCTGATTTGTTCATAGTCTTTGAACCTTTGCCTAAGCACACACACAATACATACTGAGTAAATATGTGTGTGTATGAGAGTGTGTACGAGTGTGTGTGTGTGAGTATGTGTGTGTGTGTGTGTGTGTGTGTGTGTGTGTGTGTGTGTGTGTGTGTGTGTGTGTGTGTGTGTGTGTGTGCGTGCGAGCGAGCGCGCGTACTTTGATAGCGATTTCTTTTCAAATGGAATTTCAAAGAGGATTCCTATCAAAATAAATATCGTCATTCATTCTTTTAGAATTGTATTCTGGCATGCATGCATATCTTTCTCAAGACAGCAACAACCACGCACACCTTTATGTGTACGACGAAACTGAAATATGAATGGGTTGGTTTTGACGTGCTTAATCTTAACATTAGGATTAAGTTACGAATTATTTCTATGGATATTTATGGTTAATGTTAAAATTATTTAATTTGTTTTCAGCCATTGCATGAAATTTGTTTAAGGAAAGATTATGCACTTGCCCAAGATTAATTTTTTGTAGAATATATCGATACAAAAATAATTCTGTTTGCAGGTTCAGTCAAAATGCCTATTAACAATTCAAAGGAATCTCCACGTAAAATGTTCTCTTACAAATGAAGTCCAGCACTGTAGCATATGGTATGGAAGCAAGATCACTTATATATACTGTGTTTAAGGCTCATGTCTGAGTAATATCTTAGTGTCTATAGTTACAAGGAAAAGATAACCATGTACACTGCGTTATTGTTAGTTAATAGTCCTAATTTAAAGTATTGTTTAATTTTACAGTAAAGGTCCTTAAACCAACTCAAGCGTTGGTGACAATCGGTGTTGTATTCCTCGTTGTTGCCTGTGCCTACTGCTTGCTCAGCAATTTCTGGAGTAAATTCAAACCAATTCATCGAAGAGCTTTGGAAGCTTTGTCTGGTGTAGGCGGTAAGCGTTTTTAGATGTGTGTGTGTGTGTGTGTGTGTGTGTGTGTGTGTGTGCTGCGCGTGTGTGCGCGTGTGTTCGTGTCTGTGTGCATATGAGCTTGTGCAACGTGTTGTGTGTGCATGCCTGTTTGTGATACATTTGTATGTACGTGCGTTTGTTGAAAAGATGATATACAAAGAATGTGAAAATGCAGTTATCCGTAGTGTATGTAATTAGCATTACTGGAGGTGGTTTCGCCTGTTGCAAAAGTGAAAGAATTTGATCAAACAGTCATGATTTCTTCAGCTTAAAGTAAACTGTGCTCATGTGTGCTTTAACGTTTATTTCAGAACAAGAGAAAATTTGAATTCGAATACTTTAAATTATTTGCCTTTACATTAAGAACCATAACAAGTGCGGTAAACACAACATAACTTACTGAAGTATTTACAACGACGTGTTAAACATAACTACCAATTAATCTTTTATATAGTTTTTCAGGTATGTATAACGCATAACGCATTCTTTCAAACACGATGGAGTTTTTCTTTGCATGGCCAGCTTTACTCTCGTGGGATTTGCTGTGGAGTGGCGCTAATTTTCACTTGCGTTGCAACTTTTTGTCACATGGCTAGCTTTAGATTGCATTTGTTTGTTTGGGCAATTTTGCTCTATCAATATTTAACTAACAAATTATTTATCAATCTAGCTCTCCAATATATCTATAAACCTATCTATCTTATCATCATCTTCATAAAGTGGCGCTTAAATTTCTTTTGATTTACTTTTTAGAAATGTACACATGAATGTAATTTGCTCTTTGTCTCTTTCTCTCTGTCTGTCTGTCTGTCTCTCTCTCTCTTTCACACACACACATACACACTCACACACATCTTTTATATAGTTTCCCAGCTCTGTCAGTATATAACTCATTACTTCGAGCACGTGGATTTCCCTTTACATGGCCATCTTTACCCTCGAGCGCGTGGGACTTTAGTGAAGCGACGCTAAAGCGTCCTGTACCTTCGAACACATGGAAGTTTGTTTGTACATGACCAGCTTTAGGTTGCATTGTCGCGTTCAAAGTACTCATCAAAAAAATAATCGACGGTCAAGGTCATTTGCTCAAATTAGAATGAATCAAACATGTGGGAGTATATTTTTAGCCACAATACCAGCTTTATGTTGGGGAAGAAGGGAGTGCGGAGATGGAGGAAGGAAGGAAGGAAGGAAGGAGGGAAGGAGGGAGAGAGAGCGAGAGAGAGCGAGAGAGAGAGAGGGGGAAGTAAGTAAGTAAGATTTCACATGGCCACCTTTATGTTGCATCGTCGCGTTCACGAAACAAAGACAACATTAAAGTACTCATCAAAACAACAACAAGCATGCCAATAAAAATAAATCATTTATGTTCCTAGCATGTATTTATTTTAATTTTACACCCGTCATGTGATGTAACGGGTAAATACTCTAGTAGTAAAAAATTAAGGGATTGAAGAAAAATAGTAATAAGTCGAAATAAATTATTGTCAATATTAGCACAAATATAAAATATGGATTTCTGTCAAGTGAATAACACACAAACAGAATATGAAGTTATTAAATAATTAACAGTACAGTATACCTTTTAGTGTACATATTTCGTGCATCGAGGACTGTGTACATGGATGTATATTTACAACATAATAGAGTTTCACATATATGTCTGAATTCAAATGACTTAGTTCAAATATACGCTCTATATTCAAATATCTAAATTCAAACATATGTTCTGTATTCAATTATCCCAATCAAAGGGCACAGTTCAAATAAATGCTCTTATTCGAAAGGCTAAATTTATCAATTTACATTTTTATCAATGCAGAGTCATTTGGACAATTGCATTAAAAATTATATTCATCTTATAATCAAGATTTGCAGAATTTACAAGTCTTCAAAAGGCATTCTGTTAAATTCCTGAAAATATTTCAATATATGTAAAACATAGGTCGTCTTAATTTAAGCAGGATATTGCAAAAGTATTTTATTACAATCTGATCATTCCAGAGGAGTATTTCCAGTTTTTATAAATCTGTCGTTTTTATTTATATCGTTGTGGAGAGAGAGAGAGAGCAAACAGACAGTAAGACAATTAGACAAATAGACAAAGAGAGAGAGACAAAGAAATGTTTCTAAGGTTGATTTACTTGGTTCTGCATTGTAATAAACAGTAATAAGGTGACTGTTTTCGGAGGGATGGTTAACGAATTAGGATTAGGCAATAGAGTTAAGGGTAGCATGCGTTTTACAGGTAATAGTTTTATCATCTTGCTAACTTACCTTCTTAAGTCACGTCATGAGGTTATAATTTCTAAACTAAGGCGTAAGCTCACACTATAAAAATGAGTGAACGAGCAAGCGAATGGGTAAGAGGGTTAAACATTGAGTCATGGATACAGGAAAGTTAGATAGACTGTCAAAGGAGACATAACCCTATGGCTTACTAATTTAAAAAGAGTTGATAGACTGTGTTTAAATGACTGTTTCATAGTTTTGCTAATTGATAGATGGTTGAAGATGTGAAAGGTTTTAATCCATGGATGAAGTAAATGAATGGATAGAGTCGATAGACTGATAGAGACATTTATACAGAGATATACAACAACAGTTTTACAGCAATCTCTTTTGTTTTGTATTCATAGACTGATAGTGATATTTTTTTAACAGAGATATACAACAACACTTTTACAGCAATCTCTTTTGTTTTGTATTTATAGACAATTTCAAAACCGAAAAACAAGAAAATTAGAATATATACTTTGCTAGTACATATTCTCAATCAGACGTTAATTTAGTACAAAAGGAAACGGCGCTCTCGAAGTGACTACTGAATACTATGATAACCAATCTATGTCAGTATCCAGAAAATGGTCAAATATAATTTCCATTTGTCGTATATCTTAGTCAGCCAAGAGCCTCGCCTATTTTAATCTCTACGATTGAATTGTTTTCTTCTCAGACCCATGTTCATTCATACTACCCGGAAGTAAACTTTTGAAGCCAATAAAAATTCTAAACGAATAGACACACAATTCAAACTAACGCATTTTTCTTCAAGATGTACTTATCATCCTATGCATTTAAAACCGGGATTTAAAATTGTCTAACTTTTCACAGCCATTCGATGGAATCAAGACTTACCTCAGGTGATTCCTGATACAACCACATACTTATCATTAATCAACCTAGTCAGAGTGATATACTTTTTTTCAGATATCGTTTACTGACTAGAGCCACATTAGGTAACAGAAATGTATTCACTATTTTATTTTAACAACTGTCGATGATAATCGCTAGGTAGTAAGGTGAAATCGGCGCTATATCGTTAAACAAGAAAATGTTTTATATTGTGACAATAGAAACCGTCCTAACTCTTCAAGGATGGCATCAAGACGATATTTTGATGGGGTTGCTAATCGGTGTTTTAAAAATGTATTATTATAAACAGATTTGGCTATTCCTGTGAGAATCAATGAAATGTACAAAGAATGAATTAAAATATATTTCATGACCGAGTATCGTAAAAAATGGGGCGGGGGAGTGGACAAGCAAATAAACAACAACAAAAAAAGCCGATGATTGCGAGTACAGCTAATCACTCAATGCACGTGGTCTCTTGACGACAAAATCGAAGAGAAGGACAATGCAATTAATCTGCCAGAGATAACTCGATATCATAATAAAACGGATTAGCTCCATATCCATTTGAACCACGATGAAACGGAAAGCAATTCCAATTACCCTGTAGTGACACTAGGACACATGCACTGATTCAGGACACATGCACTGATTCAAGCGCAACAAAGCACCGCGTAAATGACAAATCATAACATTTAGCCATGTTAAATCGACGGGAATATATCAAAATTAAATCTCAGTAGTCACCCTTTGTTTTAAAAAGAAATTTCAATGTACTAACACTTAATAGCAAAATATTTATCACATTGAACATTTTTTCACACACATTTCAAATATTTATCACAGTACACTTTTCTTTTACGAAACACAATACACGCACACTCACAAAGATGTATTAGAATTATTCATTTATTCAGGTACATTCGAAGCAATGATTGTGCTAGCCACGCCACACCAAACACCGGCTTTGGGATCATAATGATTATGACTTTTATATCCAGGTTTGACTTTCATCAAAATCATGTTTTAGTATCGCAAACTTAAAGTTAGGATTTTTATTTCTAGTTTACACTTTCATGAAAACCATGTTTAGTATCGTAAACGTTATGTTTTATACCTTCTTTTTATTTGTTCTTCAATAAATAATACCATACACAAACATCTGAATTATTTTGACGTATCTTCCATTTATTCATTTTAGTTCAGTGAGAGTTTCATTGGCAGTAATAGAAAGAAAAGAAGGATGAATCAATTAACTTCTTTATTTGCATATTTGATTTGTCTTTCTTTCGACAGGTTTGTTTGGGCTTATTGGTTCACTGGTCTTCCTTGGTATTTTTAACGAAGGAATTACAATTTCATTAGAATGGTCATTTTTCCTGTCCATAATTGGATCCGCTCTTGCTTTGGCTGCTGCAGGAGTAATCGCTCGCAACAACACGACCCCAGCGCCAACTCCGTCGCTACCACCACCCCAAGAGCTCTCCACCATCATTTCCGTGAGCAATGTTCAAGCCAGCTCTACATCGACAGCAACCACTGACATGGCCAAAATGAATTATCCCCCTTCAACACCTAATATGTTTCCAGCTCACTATCCCCCACAAGCTTATTACCCCCCTCAAGCTTATTTTCCCCCTCAGGCATACTACCCATCTCAAACACCACAACCTCCTATTCCTAATGACGTTTCTCAGGTAGTGGTACAAGTCAACAAAACGTGAGAACAATGGAAATGTACCGCCCTCCACTTAGTTCTGGTTTGAAGACCAGTATACTGACCTCGGCATTTTATGTTTCCCATTTCTTTGTTCAGTATTGTTAACATTAGATACGCGTGTTTTCTGTTATCATGTGTTAACATTAGATACGCGTGTTTTCTGTTATCATGTGTTAACATTAGATACGCGTGTTTTCTGTTATCATGTGTTAACATTAGATATGCATGCTCTCTGTTATGTGTTATTCAGTGTAACATTTGTAACATTATCTTATTGCTATTGCTACTGCAACGGTAGGTGAATTTATTTATACATCCAGGCTTTACCCGCCCTACAGACTCACGTCAAAACAAGAAAATATGCAGTTCTCATGACCTCGAATAGTGAGAATTATATAACAATCAATATATATATATATATAACCTTATCGTGATAGGGCGGTCTTCTTGTTCCTTTCTAAATGTGTGCTGATAAATCAAACCATAATACCTATAAGTCTTTTTTGAATAAAATTATAAGACAGAAGGTGTGCGTGAGAATGAGGTGTAACATTAGACTATTTTAAACTTTACATACCATCACATAATATTTCCACAGATGGAACAAGTCTTACCAAAGAAGAAGATATTCCGTCTTTAATTTATATTTAGCAGGACCCCATCCACCTACCATCTATCCACTATATGGCTATCAATGTGTGTAAGAAGGTCAATAAATTTAACAATAAATTTATTAACTCAAATATCAAATATACAACATATGAATAAAATCAACAATGATTGAATAATGCTGGACAATCATTCAATTTATCCTAGCATAGACATTAGCAGTCGATTTAAAACACACACACACACACACACACACACACACACACACACACACACACACACACAGACAGACACATACACACAAATTGAATGGTTGTCCAGCAATTTTTGAACATTGTTGTGAAGTGATGTAAATGTCAACGCTCATTAGATTTTATTCATATGTTGTAGATTTGATTGTTGATTTAATAAATTTATTATTACATTTATTGACCTTCTTACCCATATTGATTAATATATGTTGCAGAAGAAATTGGGTGGATGGTGGCTCGCTAAATATAGATTAAAAGATGAATTTGTCTTCTCCTTTAGTAAGACGTTTTCCACCTTCGGAAATATTGTGTGACGGTAAATGTTTGTCTTTAATGATGTGGAACAGAAAAAAACTTTTACAGCGCCGCATATCCACAAAGTGAGAGACATGAGTGGAGTCTTCAGGAGAATTATTAATAACATAAATTAAGATTATCATCACTTGTAATTAGTTATTGTTGATTAATTAACAATAACTAGTGTGGCATAGGCGTCACACACACATATATTTGTATGTAATTGTGTGTGTGTGTGTGTGTGTGTGTGTGTGTGTGTGTGCGCGCGCGCAATTGTTAAATTTAAGTTCCTTCACCTTAGAAGCCGGAGAGCAAACTTTTAGAGCAGCCATGCTCAGGTTTTTGCTATAGAGCAGGTGGTAAGTGAGAGACACCCGTTTCTCCCGATCTCGATTTTGTTGTTGTTGCTGTTGACTTTTTATCCCACAGTAAGTGAAGGAACCTTTCGACTTCGATTGCCGTACTCAGTTGTTGTATGTTCCTCTGGGGTCTTCCTCCTCTTGCTTCCGAGGGGAGTGTGTAGCATGGTGCTGCGGTTGCGGCTGGGTAGTTTGGTGTCTCTCCTTTATATATTTTGCCTTGGATATTTTAGGAAGTTTATGGTATTTGTTTGGTTGCGAAATCGGATTAGTGCTGAATGGATGATGTTTTAATTGTGATCTTGTGGGAAGGGTAAAGTATGGAGTGGGGTGAATGGAAGCTGTAGAAGGGATGTGACCTCTTGGAGTGCTTCTTTCATCAGTGTGTAGATTGATTTATAGGAGGAAATGTTGAATAGTGTTATTTGTCCTTCAGTGTGTGCATGGTTTGGGTTCGTGATTTAGTTTGTGTGTGTATCTTGTGGAATTAAACCTGTCTTTGTATTGTTCTGTTGTGGGATATATTGGTGAGGATTTGGGGGTGTAGTTTCTGTATATATGCTTTTAATTTGTGTTTCTAATTCAGTTCTGTGGATTGGGGTGCAGAGTGTTTACCCCGTGTATGGAGCCACATTTTGCCTCTTTGTCTGCTGCTTCATTTTCTGTGATGTTAGTGTGACTGGAGATCCATAAGCGTGTGGTCTTGGTTCCTATCTTTCTTAGTTTATTTTACGTGGTGGTTGATTTGGTTTGTTGTTTGTGGTCTTGTATGGTGGAATGGGTTTGCTATGAGGAGGTTTGCTGTTATGGGTTTGGTTTATCTGACTAGTTCTAGTGCTTTGTTTATGGCTATTAATTTTGTAGTGATTACTGAGTGCATTAAGTTTGAAAGTACGAGTGCCTGAAGGTGTGCTGCTAATCACTTATTAATTTTGAGAAGCACTTATGGCTTTGACCTAGATTGCACTGGGAGTTTGCTGTTGGGAGGGGATAGGATGCTTGGGCCTGATGGCAAAGTTAACCTTTGTTGCTAAGATTTTTATTTTGTGTGCTGTGTATAAAGCGTCTATCATGCATTCATCATTGTAGTGTGTCAGTGCTGCCATACTTGTGTTGACTTCTTCAGCCTGGTTGTTGTCTTGGTTGATTGGTGATTTTGTCCTGTGATACGTCTGAGACTGTATATTTTATTTTAATTGTTATTGTTAAGATTGAATTACTTATGTTAAGCATATTAGGTTTGTTTCCAGTATAATTACCTGTCTCTGTGGTGGTCTTTTAAAAAGCAAAAATTCTCATCGTACATGTTTTACCTTTTGGGTGTTTATTTATTAATTGATTAATTAATTTATTGATTGATTGTGATTATTTCTTGTTATGGACATTTTGTGTGTGTGCGTGCGTGCGTGTGTGCATGTGTGTGTGTGTGTGTGTGTGTGTGCGTGCGCGCGTGTGTATAGATTTGCATTTGTGTTTGTTACTGTGTAATAAAATTAGATTTCATTTTGGGTTGCAATTCCAAATTGAAGTAAAATGATAAATAGCCAGTATGAATATGTCCATAATCTGAAGTGCAGACTACCAGGAAAGGGGGAAAGAGTTGAGAGGGATGGAGGTTGCATGGCTTGGGTGGGCGTTTAAACAAACATTGGTACAGGAGAGGAAAGGTGAGAACCTAAACTGACCTTGTGCCAACAGGTCAAATGATGCTGCATGGGCGAGAGAAATTTCCAAAAGTATAGTTGGAAGTGGGGATGGGGTGTATCGTGGGTATATAAACATTTAATTCTATTGAATCAGTACACTCACTCGCATAAACAGGAAGGCGGTGTCCCTGGAACGATTCTGGAACAATTGTCTAATGTGCCTACAAGGGGATTACGGGACCGTCGTCAAAAGACATCTTTACTATCTTCAGTATGCAGAATCCATTATTCTTGCACATTACAATGAAAAGACCATTAGAATTAATTGACAACACACCAGATCAGTTTCACCATAAATACGTAGTCGTAACCATTTGACATGCAATAAATAATTATAGCCCCTTTGCCGTACATAAACTGTAATAATGCTTGTTTCACAGATAAACCGATAATCAGTAAAAAATGAAAACTAATCTCTGAATACTGCGCTAATAGTAGAGGAAAATCTTTATTAGATTTTAGCTGAATTGCTAGCTAGAAACACTCTTATGACTACTAAATAACAGACCAACCACCTCCATCATCCCCCAAAACCAAAAGCATATCTTCTTTATATTTAGATAAATTTTAAGAAGATAAATCGGGTATTACTCTCTATAGACACACGTCGAAGGCTGCTCTGTTTGAAGATTACTAAAAGTAACTAATACTGCACTACTTTTGCAACCATCTTGAAGTAAATTTTGTAAACAATTAGCATTACTACAAACAGAACAATTTTTCATAAAGGAGGTAAAAACGACTGAAATATGTTTGTAGACGATATTGCTAAGAACAGTATATGTAAGGAAAAAGATTTTCAAACGACCTTAATAAAAACAGTGAGCTTTCAATAAAGGAAGGGATGAAACAGGAAATTTTGAAATGGTCATTTCTAAGAATAATAGGAATATATTTAAAAGGTCAATTAAAATTGAGATTAGCAAACGCATTATTAAAAACAGTAAGCTTACTCAAAATAAAAAATGGAAACGATTCAAACAGAAGTCGCTGGCTTTCTTCCTTTTTCTACATTGACCCTTGACTCACAGCAACGTTTTAAAGGTTTACAGATTCAGCATTGACGCACATTAGTTTCAGTCTGATTATCTCCTCCATTTCCTATGCCAACGCTAATAACGCTAAATTCAAAATATGTACGAGGTGAGGTCTTAGAGCTTAGTAGCTTTTATAACTGCAATACAAGCCCTGAATACTCCCTTCTTTATAGGGGTGCACACATATTGGCAGTCCTGAGAAACGGAATTGTTACACTCCCACCAGGTGAACACACTCACGCTGTTACTGGCATAATGTTGGACAGAACTTACTCTTCCATAATGGAGTGTGACGTCAGCTAGTAGTACCAAGCAGGAGAACATAGCCATTAGTAAACGCCTGCCAAATCAAGCATGAAGACTAAAGCAAGACAGGATGGAACTTAGAAGAAGGAAACAAAACTAAACCAGAATCAGCAATATTCAAGAATCAAATCCGTCTTAGCTTAAAATCCAGCTCATGGACTTCTCCGTACTGCAAAATGATTACAACGGTAAACCGCACTAAATATGTGTGCACTACAATTACCTACATCGCTCACCCTGCATTCATATACAACAGAGTTACGTTATCATAGAACATCTACTCATATAATATTACAGTCTTTCATAGAAACCTTTGAAACATTATTCAGAAATGATGAAAACATAAGAAAATGTACAGTCCTTCATAGAAACCTTTGAAACATTATTCAGAAATGATGAAAACATAAGAAAATGTACAGTCCTTCATAGAAAACTTTGAAACATTATTCAGAAATGATGAAAACATAAGAAAATGTACAGTCCTTCATAGAAACCTTTGAAAAATTATTCAGAAATGATGAAAACATAAGAAAATGTACAGTCCTTCATAGAAACCTTTGAAAAATTATTCAGAAATGATGAAAACATAAGAAAATGTACAGTCGGAACAAAACAAATAATATTACATTCACTTAACTGAATTGTATATATTATCAGTGATCGACTTTCTAACATGTTGGAAGCCATGGAGATCAATCTGTATAGTTACTGAACTTAACTGTATCGTCAAAGTCAGGCAGTTTGACAAAAATCAATTATATAAGTGTCTCGTGCTACATTAATTTTAAGAAGAATGAAGAAACAACCTTGACCGGATATGACCCACAGCGTTTTAATCACTTTTTCACTTTATGGCTATATTGCAGAGTAATGAGAACTTTTGATTTTATTTCCGGTATTACCAGTGTAATAACAACATTTATAGAAGGTTTTGGTTATCTAACTATGATTTCTATGGATTCAATTGGTCTTGAACTAAAATCAGTGGGGAATACTTTAAAAGTGTTCATTGATTAAAGTAGAGAATTAGCTAAACTTTGGTGTTCATGTAGAGTGGTTATTATTTATATTGTATGGTGATTTAACGTTGAGTGGTGTTCAGTTGAAGACGACCGTAAACAGTAATCAAAATAGTGTTTAAAGGGAAGTAGTAATTAGTGGACTATTAAGTTAAAAATGGACTATTAAGTTCACGTGCACTGTTAAATAGTTCAACTGATGAATAGTCAAAATGGATAGGCGATACGATTAAGCAGAGTAGTGATTAGTCATAGTAAAGTAATGATTAGTTATAATGAAGTAATGATTAGTCAAAGTGAATTAGTGATCAGTTAAAGTGAAGTAGTGATTAGTCAGTGGAACAGTGATTAGTCAAATTGAAGTAGTGATCAGTCAGAGTGGAATAGTTATTAGTCAAAGTGAACTGGTGATTAGCTAAAAGGGAGATGCTATTAGACAAAATGGAAATGAGAATAGGTGAATTTGAGTGGCAGTTAGGCAAAGTGAGTTGTTAGTATTTAAAGGGGAGTAGTGATTATTTCTAGCAAATCGTGTTTTAGCAATGGTGATTATTTGTAGACAATCGGGCTTTTGCAATAGTGATTATTTGTAGACAAATCGTGTTTTTGCAATGGTGATTATTTGTAGCAAATCGGGTTTTTGCAAAGCATTAAGAACATTTAGTTGGCGTAATTTAACATTTTCTCTGCTTGCTCCATCCTACTCTGAACCTACCAACATCGTCAGCCTGGTTGTTTAATGAAACTTTTATTGTGTGGGTATTTTAATTCTGTCGTGAGCACATGCTTCCATCTAGGACGAATAAAGTATTGAATGAACCGAAAAGAGGACACCAAACTATTTGACACTTAATGGATCATGTACAGTTTGTACACCCAGGTGACATTACTAGAATTCTGCTAAACATTTTTCTTTCTCTCTTATGAATTTGAAACTCGAAAAACTTTCGTATATTAAAATATAATGAACTTCCTTGTAGAAAAACTTGTAGAGTGAATTTGAAACTCGAAAAACCTTTCTTGTATTAAAATGTTATGAACTTCCTTGTAGACAGGTAGAGTGAATTTGAACTAATGCTATCTTTAGTGAGAAAATTCCTTTGTCATTTGATAAATTACTTACCTAAAAATACAAGAACCAATATATAGGACATTACGTACATTGTGCTATTGAAGTCAATACAATCCGATTACATAATAGAGCAATATTTAATAAACTGCAAAATCAACATGTGATCCAGAGAAGAGAGAGAGAGAGAGAGAGAGAGAGAGAGAGAGAGACCTGTAGACAAATGGTCTCGCATTTCTTTTACTTTACTTTATTTAATATCACTTATGACAAGTTTTGTATTATTAGTACGTAAAGAACGCGAACCTGATTGTGTTTTAAAATGTGATCTTCTTCCTTGTAGACTGATGGAGGAAATTTGAGATAATGTTTTCTTCTTTGAAGAAATTCCTTTGTCGTTTGATAAATGTATTCGAAAAGTTGGATAATCTTTCTTTTTTTTTTTTTAACAAGTATTCTTTGTATCACAGTTGTATCAGTAAGACTGTCTGAGGAATTTTATTTCAGTGAGATTTATCTTTAGTCAAAACAGTAGAATTTCATTTCAGTTCAGATATATCTTCAGTCAAAGCGGAATTTTATTTCGTCAGTGGCATTTAACGAATCTCTACTGTAAACGTACGCCATCTCATTTCGTCAGTGGCATGTAACGAATCTCTACTGTAAACTTAGGCCATCTCACTGAGGAAGCGAAGAAATATTTCTCAGAAATAAATCAAGAATTCGATTTTCCAGATCCGAGAAATAAACACACTTTACAGTGAAGGAGAAATAAAATCAATGTGCGACACGTGCGCCACTTAGTTATTATTTTAATTAATCTTTCATAACTAATTTCAAGTGATGAGAATATTAATTTTATTTTATTAAAGATCCTCCAACAGACACCACTCGTCTCTCACTTGGCGGATATTTTGGCGTTGTAAACGTTTTCACAGTTCCACAACATAAAACAACGTTTACATTCACATAATGTTTTCTTCAGGTGGAAAACCTCTTACCTAGGAGAAGACAAATCCGTCTTTAATCTATATTTAGCGAGCTCCCATCCACCCACTTTCTTCTCCTACATAAGATTATCAAAATCAGCATGCGTAAGGTCAATAAATTTAACAATAAATTTATTACAAGAAAAATCAACTATACAAATGACAATTACAATGAAACATATAATTTGACATCAATATTCCATTCTCAGACACTTAAAGTGGATTATATAAATTAAAGTAAAAAAAAACTGAACATATAATTGAAAATGGTACTAGCAATTTATCTCTCTGTCCTCAAGTTACTAAGTATCAGTTCGCATGACACAAATATTTCACTAATGTGTCCTCAAGTTACTAAGTATCAGTTCGCATGACACACTTATCTGACTACTGTCTACTGAGCATGGCCACATAATTCATTGTACCATAGTGTTTAAAATACCCGGGTCATACAAAGTTAAATACGTCTTCAACTTTGAAAGCAATCCATGATACCCAAAACCCTGCTTTATGCATTTTTCATTGTGTGCACGCCATGATCTCAAAAGCCTGCAAAAGAAAAGAAACATGAACTACTAAACTAAAATAATAGATGGACAGACAGATAGATATATAGGTAGATAGATAGAATGATAAATAGATAGATAGATAGATAGATAGATAGATAGATAGATAGATAGATATTTAGTTACCTCCTCCTCTTTCAACCGATCCGCCCCCAAAGAAACAAAAGTTGCACAAATTATGCTGTTGATTTGAGATCGAATTTCTGTGATTACTCTGAATAAAACAAACCCAGAACAGTACTAAACAACGCAGGAAAGACTCACTATTAGTATGGGTGATGAAATACTGGGCTTGTTGTTTAGAACCCCTTAGTAAATATAAATTATTAACCCCTTAGTAAATATAAATTATTAACCCCTTAGTAAATATAAATTATTATTCTACTCTACATTCTCAGTATAGCAGTCTATTGAGAAGTATGATATACTGTGGCTTCCTAGCAGACAAAAAATAATATTAATGCATTTTGATTACAACATACTGAAAGATAGAAAAATTATGTTTAATACACATTTGTGGAGATCTTCTAAATTAAGTAAATACAATTAACTTTACATTAGTTAAGACTTTTTATGTCCATCCAAAACTAAATACAATTAACATTACAATATTTAAGACATTGTTTTTATGTCCATCCAAAACTAAATACAATTAACACTACATTAGTTAAAACATTTTATGTCCATCCAAAAGTAAACACAATTAACATTACATTAGTTAAGACTTTTTTATGTCAATCCAAAAGTATGGACAACAAATAAAATATATATGTCTAATATTCTAAATTTAATATAAAATCACATTCATTAAAATTTCCAGAATAGACACATTACAGTAAAATAAAATGTAATAAATTATGGAATTTATTAGACACACAGGCCGGCTTATGTTTCATAAATGCAAACGCTGCTATTAAAATATAGAAACAGTTATATTTTTCACAACACATCTCATATGGATGTTGGACATTAGCCACAGGACGGCATGTCACGTGACAGTACACATGACAGATATTTTGTTTTAAAAGTTAGTGTTGCGGGCAATATATTACTAGGTTCGTGTTCAATAATTTTGCAATCAGATATAATCATAAATATCAGTGTCAATATTAACAAAAGAAAAAATTCCATACAGTGTGAGATAATGTACTTGAAGGAAAAAATGCGAATAGAAAACAAAAATCTGTATCATCAAATCATCTTAAACAAGGAGAGAATAGACAGAAATGGTGACTTTGACTTTTAAGAGAGAGACCTCCAAATTACATCTCTTTGTGTGAAAGTTTCCATCTTTTTTGCTTTTATGGCTCTCTCGATATGTCGCTTGTGTTTGCCGAAGGCATAAAATCCCATAAATTCTTCTTTGCTTAAGAGCAAGGGGCGTTCCTTGTGCAGTTTTGACCAATGAAAGCAAGTACAGTAACAGCAATGTCATAACACAACCTCTGTACTGTTGAAGCAATTTCAAGCGTCGTATTCATTCAGTGGCTTTTCTTATCTCAAGAGAAGATGTGTTGATATTCACATCTGAAGAAGAAGACTCCAGACATACCTAGACCTGCTTATAATTGAACAATAGTTTTAAAATACTAAAAGATCGGATTGAAAATTTAAAATAAAATGTTTTCGGACAAACCTGGTGGATATAAAGCTGGGGTAGGCTTGTTGTTGGCTTCAACAGTTCTTTTGATTGTTGGATTTGCTACTCCGAAATGGGCAACTAACGACCGTGGACTTTCTGGCGGCCTATGGAAAATTTGTATCATTTCTGGTTATAGTGGAGAGTCAGTGTGTACCACTTGGGAGGTCTGGGAGTCGCTTACAGGCCTCAAAAGTGAGTTTAAATAATATCTTCTTCTTAAGCATTTCTTAAAGAAATGCAAACTGTCTTTTGTGAAAACTGCATATCGTTGGAGATATTAACTAGATTCAAATTGTCTTACTTATTTTTTTCTCTGTACTTTACAGACAAAACGTAGTTTGGGAATTCTCAGAATTAATCGATTTCAGTGGATAATGTATATAATAATTATGTGCATATATGATGATGTGAATCTGCGCACATGTGCTAAAACGTACATTCATTAATACTAGTGTTTGTACTTGTGTGCATACGTTTCGGTTCACTGGGGAGATAGTTTCTCCGTACAACTTGAATACAATGAATTAATCGCACAACAGTGGAGACGAAATGCAAATTTTATAAACGGTCTGTTGCACGTGAAACATGCGGAGCGTCATTTTATCATATTCTGTGTCTGATTGGTATTTAAATTTGCATCCTTGCGCGGCCAGCTTCTTGATTCACCCATTTCCAGTGTGTTGAGAAATACAGTCAGTTGTAATCATCTCTTGGATAATTTGTAGTGCAATACGGCCAGTTTACCATTCCAGTCAACTTCCTTGATTTCGATTTAGTCTATGACATACTGATTGACTGACTGATTACAGATATGGCGGACACAATGAAGTGCTGAGTTTTGTCTATGTTGTTCACTTCGGGCATGAGGACCTAATCTGATTTGTTCATAGTCTTTGAACCTTTGCCTGAGCACACACATGCGCAGAACACACACACAATACATACTGAGTAAATATGTGTGTGTGTGTGTGTGTGTGTGAGTGTGTACGAGTGTGTGTGTGTGTGTGTGTGTGTGTGTGTGTGCGTGCGGGCGAGCTCGCGTATTTCGATAGCGATTTCTTTTTATATGGAATTTCTAAGAGGATTCCTATCATAATACATATCGTCATTCATTCTTTTAGAATTGTATTCTGGTATGCATATCTTTCTCAAGACAGCAACAACCACGCACACCTTTATGTGTAAGACGAAACTTAAATATGAATGGGTTGGTTTTGACGTGCTTAATATTAACATTAGGATTAAGTTACGAATTATTACTATGGACACTTTTATGGTTAATGTTAATGTGAGGGTTATTTAATTTGTTTTCAACCATTGCATGAAATTTGTGTTTAAGGAAAGATTATGTACTTGCCGAAAGTTAATTTTTTTTTGTAGAACATATCGATACAAAAATAATTCTGTTTTCATGTTCAGTCAAAATGCCTATTAACAATTCCAAGGAATCTCCACGTAAAGTGTTCACTTACAAATGAAGGCCAGTATGGAGGCATATGGTATGGAAGCAAGATCACTTATATATACTGTGTTTAAGGCTCAAGTCTGAGTAATATCTTAGTGTCTATAGTTACAAGGAAAAGATAACCATGTACACTGCGTTATTGTTAGTTAATAGTCCTAATTTAAAGTATTGTTTAATTTTACAGTAGAGGTCCTTCAACCCACTCAAGCGTTGGTGACAATCGGCATGGTATTCCTAGTTGTTGCCTCTGCCTACTGCTTGCTCAGCAATTTCTGGAGTAAATTCAAACGCATTCATCGAAGAGCTTTGGAAGCTTTGTCTGGTGTAGGCGGTAAGTGTTTTTAGATGTGTGTGTGTGTGTGTGTGTGTGTGTGTGTGTGTGTGTGTGTGTGTGTGTTCGTGTGTATTCGTGTCTGTGTGCATATGAGCTTGTGCAAGCGTGTTGTGTGTGCATGCCTGTTTGTGATACATTTGTTTGTGCGTGCGTTTGTTGAAAAGATGATACACAAAGAATGTGAAAATGCAGTTATCCGTAGTGTATGCAATTAACATTACTGGAGTTAGTTTCGCCTGGTGCAAAAGTGAAAGAATTTGATCAAACAGTCATGATTTCTTCAGCTTAAAGTAAACGTTGATAACGGTGCTCATGTGTGCTTTAACGTTTATTTCAGAACAAGAGAAAATTTGAATTCGAATACTTTAGGTTATTTGCCTTACATTAAGAACCATAACAAGTGTGATGAACACAACAAAAATAATAATTGACTGTAAATATTTACATTAAGAACCATAACAAGTGTGATGAACACAACGAGAGCAATAATTGACTGTAAAAATTTACATTAAGAGCCATAACAAGTGTGATGCACACAACGAGAGCAATAATTGACTGTAAAAATTTACATTAAGAGCCATAACAAGTGTGATGCACACAACGAGAGCAATAATTGACTGTAAAAATTTACAACGACGTGTTAAGCATAACTACAAATTAATATTTTATATAGTTTTCCAGGTGTATATAACGCATAACCCATTTCTTCGAGCACGCTGGAGTTTTTGTTTTTCTTTGCATGGCCAGCTTTACTCTCGTGGGATTTTGGGGGGAGTGACGCTAATTTTCACTTGCTTTAAGTTGCATTTGTTTTGTTTGGGCAATTTTGCTCTCCATATATTTCTATCTACTTATCTATCTTATCACCATCTTCATAATGTGGCGTTTAAATTTCTCTGTTTAGAAATGTACACATAAATGTAATTTGCTCTCTCTCTCTCTCTCTCTCTCTCTCTCTCTCTCTCTCTCTCTCACACACACACACACACACACACACACACACACACACACACACACACACACACATCTTTCCAGCTCTGTCAGTGAATAACTCATTCCTTCGAGCACGTGGGCTTTTTTACATGGCCAGCTTTACCCTCGAGCACGTGGGACTTTAGTGAAGCGACACTAAAGCGTCCTGTACCTTCGAACACATGGAAGTTTGTTTGTACATGACCAGCTTTAGGTTGCATTGTCACGTTCAAAGAGCTCATAAAAGAAATAAACGACGGTCAAGGTCATTTGATAACTGATGCTCAAATTTTCAATCGCAAGCCTTCCAATAAAAAAAAAATCATTTATGTTCCTAGCAATGCATTTATTTTAATTTTACACCCGTCATGTGATGTAACGGGTAAATACTCTAGTAGTAAAAGTTAAGGGATTGAGGTAAATTAGTAAAAAGTTGAAATAAATGATTGTCAATATTAGCACAAATGTAAAATATGGCTTTCTGTCAAGTGAATAACACACAAACAGAATATGAAGTTATTAAATAATTAACAGTACAGTATACCTTTTAGTGTACATATTTCGTGCATCGAGGACTGTGTACATTGATACATTATCACAACATAACAGGGTTTCACATACAACTTTTGAATTCAAATCACTTAGTTCAAATATATGCTTTATATTCAAATGCCTAAACCAAAACATATGTTCTGTATTCAATTATGCTAATCAAATGGCAAAGTTCAAATAAACGCTCTTATTCGAAAGGCTAAATTTATCAATTTGCATTTTTATCAATGCAGAGTCATTCGGCCAATTGCATTAAAAATTATATTCATCTTATAATCAAGATTTGCAGAATTTACAAGTCTTCAAAATGCATTCTGTTAAATTCCTGAAAATATTTCAATATATGTAAAAAACAGGTCGTCTTAATTTAAACAGGATATTGCGAAAGTATTTTATTAAAATATGATCATTCCAGAGGAGTATTTCCAGTTTCTATAAATCTGTCGCTTTTATTTATATCATTGGAGAGAGAGAGAGAGAGAGAGAGCGAGAGAGAGAGAGAGAGAGAGCAAACAGACAGTAAGACAATTAGACAAATAGACAGGAAGACAATTAGACAAAGAGAGAGACATAGAAATGTTTCTAAGGTTAATTTACTTGGTTCTGCATTGTAATAAACAGCACAAAGGTGACTGTTTTCGGAGGGATGGTTAACGAATTAGGCAATAGAGTTAAGGGTAGCATGCGTTTTACAGGTAATAGTTTTATCATCTTGCTAACTTACCTTCTTAAGTCACGTCATGAGGTTATAATTTCTAAACTAAGGCGTAAGCTCACACTATAAAAATGAGTGAACGAGCAAGCGAATGGGTAAGAGGGTTAAACAGTGAGTCAGTGAGTAATGGATACAGGAAAGGTAGATAGACTGTCAAAAGAGACATAACCCTATGGCTTACTAATTTCAAAAGAGTTGATAGACTGTATTTAAATGACTGTCTCATAGTTTTGCTAATTGATAGATGGTTGAAGATGTGAAAGGGGGTTAATCCATGGATGAAATAAATGAATGGATAGAATCGAAAGACTGATGGAGATATTTATACAGGGATATACACAACACCATTTTTAAAGTAATTTTGTATTTATAGACAATTTCAAAACCGAAAAACAAGAAAATTAGAATATATGTACTTTACTAGTACATTTTCTCAACCAGACGGCGCTCTCGAAGTGACTACTGATTACTATGATAACCAATTTATGTCAGTATCCAGAAAATGGTCAAATATATTTTTCATTTGTCGTAAATCTTAGTCAGCCGAAAGCCTCATCTATTTTAATCTCTACGATTGAATTGTTTTCTTCTCAGACCCATGTTCAATCATACTACCCGGAAGTAAACTTTTAAAGTCAAGAAAAATTCTAAACGAATAGATACACAATTCAAAATAACGCATTTTTCTTCAAGTTCTACTTATCATCCTATGTATTTCTTACAAGAGCAGGCTGGGTTTAAAATTATAAAACCTTTCACAGCCATTCGATTGACTTACCGCAGATGATTGCCTGATACAACCACACTTATCATTAATCAACCTGGTCTGAGGGATATACTTTCTTCAGATATCGTTTCCTGACTAGAGCCACACTAGGTAAGAGAAATGTATTCACTATTTTATTTTAACACCTGTCGATGATAATCGCTAGGCAGTATGTAAGGTGAAATCGGCGCTATATTGTTAATTAAGAAAAGGTTTTACATTGTGTCAGTAGATACCGTCCTAACTCTTCAAGGATTGGATCCAGACTATATTTTGATGGGGTTGCTAATCAGTGTTATAAAAAAGTATTATTTCAAACAGATTTAGCTATTCCTGTGAGAATCAATGAAAAGTACAAAGAACGAATTAAAATATATTCATGACCGAGTGTCGTAAAAAATGGGGCGGGGGAGTGGACAAGCAAATAACCAAAAAAAAAAAAAGCCGATGATTGCGAGTACGGCTAATCACTCAATGTACGTGGTCTCTTGACGACAAAATCGAAGAGAAGGACAATGAAATTAATCTTCCAGAGATAACTCGATATTATAATAAAACGGCATAGCTCCACATCCATTTGAACCACGATGAAACAGAAAGTAATTCCAATTACACTGTACTGACACTAGGACACATGCACTGATTCAGGCGCAACAACACAGTGTAAATGACAAATCATAACATTTAGCCATGTTAAATCGACGGGAATATATCAAAATTAAATCTCAGTAGTCACCCTTTGTTTTAAAAGAGAAATTTCAATGTACTAACACTTAATAGCAAAATATTTATTACAATGAACTTTTTCACACACATTTCAAATATTTATCACAGTACACTTTACGTTTACGAAACACAATACACGCACACTCACAAAGATGTAATAGAATTATGTATATATTGAGGTACACTCAAAGTAATGATTGCGCTAGCCATACCAAACACAGGCTTTGGGATCATAATGATTATGACTTTTATATCCAGGTTTGACTTTCATCAAAATCATGTTTTAGTATCGTAAACTTAAAGTTAGGATTTTTATTTCTAGTTTACACTTTCAGGAAAACCATGTTTAGTATCGTAAACGTTATGTTTTATACCTTCTTTTTATTTGTTCTTCAATAAATAATACCATACACAAACACATGAATTATTATGACGTATCTTCCATTTATTCATCTTAGTTCAGTGAGAGTTTCATTGGCAGTAATAGAAAGAAAAGAAGTATGAATCAATTCATTTCTTTATTGGCTAATTTGTTTTGTCTTTCTATCGACAGGTTTGTTTGGGTTTATTGGTTCACTGGTCTTCCTCGGTATTTTTAACGAAGGAATTACAATTTCATTACAATGGTCATTTTTCCTGTCCGTAATTGGATCCGCTCTTGCTTTGGCTGCTGCAGGAATAATCGCTCGCAACAACACGACCCCAGCGTCACCTCCGTCGCTACCACCACCACAAGAGCTCTCCACCATCATCTCCGTGAACAATGTTCAAGCCAGCTCTACCTCGACAGCAACCACTGACATGGCCAAAATGAATTATCCCCCTTCAACACCTAATATTCTTCCAACTCACTACCCCCCTCAAGCTTATTACCCCCCTCAGGCTTATTTTCCCCCTCAGGCATACTACCCCTCTCAAACACCACTACCTCCTGTTCCTAATGACGTTTCTCAGGTAGTGGTACAAATCAAGAAAACGTGAGAACAATGGTAATGTACCGCCTACCGCTTAGTTCTGGTTTGAAGACCGGTATACTGACCTCGGCATTTTATGTTTCCCATTTCTTTGTTCAGTATTGTTAACATTAGATTCGCGTGTTTTCTGTTATCATGTGTTAACATTAGATACGCGTGTTTTCTGTTATCATGTGTTAACATCAGATATGCGTGTTCTCTGTTATCATGTGTTAACATCAGATATGCGTGTTCTCTGTTATCATGTGCTAATATTAGATACGCGTGTTCTCTGTTATCATGTGTTAACATTAGATACGCGTGTTCTCTGTTATCATGTGTTAACATTAGATACGCGTGTTCTCTGTTATCATGTGTTAACATTAGATACGCGTGTTCTCTGTTATCATGTGTTAACATTAGATACGCGTGTTCTCCGTTATCATGTGTTAACATTAGATATGCGTGTTCTCTGTTATCATGTGCTAACATTAGATATGCGTGTTCTCTGTATGTGAATTTATTTGTATATCCAGGCTTTGCTTGCCCTACAGACTCACGTCGAAACATGAAAATATGAAGTTCTCATGCCCTCGAATAGTGAGAATAATTTAACAATCAATATATATATATAAAACCTTAACGGGATAGGGTGGTCTTCTTGCTTCCTTTCTAAATGTGTGCTGACAAATCAAACCATAATTCCTATACGTCTATCAGGAATAAAATTATAAGACAACAAGTGTGTGAAAATGAGGTGTGACATTAGATTATGTTTAAACCTTACATACCATGCATACATTTTAATAAATTTTTTAAAATTTTGTTTCTTTTCAAAAAAATTTTATATTACCACATTCACTCTATAACTCCATTTCTTCTATGACGAGAATAGTCCTGTGATTTATGTTGATACTAATCTCACTACTGAATTAGGATATCAGACTGAACAAATATTGAAATTACTCGAACGTTGTTTCGTGGAATATTGAGGTCAAATAACCTTCATTTATTCTTGATTTAATAAATTTATTGTTAAAATTTAACAACCTTCTTATGCATAATTATTAATAAAATATATGTCGGAGTGGCAGTGAGTGGATAGGGGCTCATTAAATAGGATTTGGTACTCCAATAGTAAACAAATTCCACCAGTGAAAATATTGTGTGTGACACCAAAGGTTTGTCTTACTATTGTGGTAGAGAGAAGACTTTTACTACACATGTATAATCTTCCAATTGAGAGACATTTTGGTCTTGCAATTAGTAATGGATGATTAATAACAATAATAATATAATCATAACCAGTAACAAAGGGTGCATGTCACAAGTTCTATAATTTACACGCCTGTTTTAAGATAGCAACAATTCTAAATTTTATAGAAAACTATTCTATGATGTATCTCGATTGCATCCATCATTTAAAAATACATTTTGCGTGTTAATAATTTATATTTTATTTAAAGACTTCCAATTCTTGAGGGAATCTTCTTGGAATTTCTTTGATGATGTTTACTAGGTGAGGATTAGATACAATTTTAATAATCTTATTTACTTAGACAATTGTGTGTCAAATTGTCGTAGGTGATTAATACAACATGGAGAACGTTTTCTATTTAATTTACTTACACTTAAAACGTTTTTACTCTGTGAATATTTATTATCTACTAGGGACTCTTTAAATATTTAGTCTTAATCGGCGCAAGATAATGTTTAGCTTAGTTTCTCTGGAAGCTAGAGGCAAGCTTATTAATCATATTAACGTTAGCTCGAAAGTGAATTTGGCAGGCAGTTTTCTCTCGAAGAATGATCATCTTGGCCTTGATCACTTGTCGCTTAATGTCAATGGTAAACATTTTCTCCTTCAGCATACACAGTTCACTCACTCTCAGTAGAGTCATCGTCGATCATTTTTTTAAATTCTTCTTCTTCTCACATTTTACTGCGAAATGGTTCTTCGTTTTGCAGATCTTGCAGGTGTCTCCCCTTGATGAACACAATTCCTTCTTCATGGTGAGTGTTTGTCCACAGAACTTACTGCTAGGCGTAGAGTAAACTGAGTGAGAGAACTCTTCTTCTTGAGCTTAGCACCAGAGGATACAGTACAAGCTTCATAAAAATACTTCAGTATTAGAACTAGATACAAGTTCTACATATGTCGATGCAGGCCTTGAGAGTAATATCAGACTTGTAGTAAACGTTTTCTAGAGCTGTTGTCTCTGTTCCCCAGGACGATACGGTCTCTCAGTAGAGTATCTTGCATATGCTTTTAGAAGTTGAATGTTTTCGCTAGCGTGCGAAGAGCAATTATATAATCCTATAAGAGCAATTATATAATCCTATACATTTTCATGAGCTCTCTGGTCCCTCTTGTTGAACGTATAGTGTTCATACGTCTCATTAGTCTTACCAATGAAGTGCTCATCGAAAATTGTGATGACGTCTTCCACCTTGTGATCAGCAGCTAACTGCATCCCATTGTAGATAGAAAGACCAACAGGGCCCAGAGTGTGCAGAAACAGTGCCTTCACAGAGTCATCTTCTCCTTGTATATTGACGCGAGCAATGATACAATAATAGTTTCACTTTGTTTGAAATAACTTCCATTCCTCACCAAGTTCTTCACGCTTAAGGGAGGTGGAGGTTGAATACGAGGTCTGTCAGTATGTCTTTGTTGAGAAAGTTCCATTTTCGTGATAGAGAAAAAGCGTCACAGATAAAGAAACAATCGTCACATTACTAAGTGACGTATGGGTGCGTAAGAAATGACACGCGATGTCGTGAAACCATTTAGTCACAGAATAAAACAAATTGCAATCAGAGATAAGAACAGGAGTATATTCATTGTTCTTTGTCTTCAACAGTCATTAACACAAACATTCGCTGCAACCATGTTCTGTTTCTGACTGACAGAACGTGAAAATATGACATTAAACTGGAGTAAAACACGTAACTTCTTTATTCAAAATGAAGGGATGAGGAAAGGGAAATAACCCTCGAGCTACTGTACAATTTTATTTGATCTTGAGTAGTCACATCATGAACATAAATGAATAGTGTAACAATTATTTTGTGGAGAACATTTGAATGATCAAGGACTAAAATTATTTATAATATTTATTTGATCTTGAGTATAAAGTCACATCATGAACATAAATGAATAGTGTAACAATTACTTTGTGGAGAACATTTGAATGATCAATGACTAAAGGTATTTATAATATTTATTTAAACGTATAGTACATTAAGTAGGCTTCATCCTTAGCATGCACAAGCATTCTCCATTTTACAGTTAGATAGAGAAACAAAAATGACTACAATGAACAAGTAGCATGACGGCGTTCTGGTCTGTATTCCCACTCGACTTCCCAACATTATACATTACATAAGCAAATTAGACATACATAACAAACAAAAAATCTAAGTTATATATATATAGAGAGAGAGAGGAAGAGAGAAAATCCCATAAATGAATATAATAAGCAGAGTAAAGCGTTCAAAAAATAAGTAATAGTTTATTTGTTTGCTTTTGTGAACTGTAATACTTTGCTGAATAATTATTATTATAATAATAAAATTTTAAGTCTAAACTTGATTATTTGTTTCTTTCTTTCAATAATTCTTTTAATAATTTTAATGACAATTGCAAATAATTTACTGTGAATCTTTTTTATTCACAGTAAATTTTAAAGATAACTTTTAGTCAGAATTTGCCTGACAGGCATTTGAAAAAACAAACAACGACAGCAGCATGTTATAAGCAGTCAACTTGAAGAAATAACTAAATAAGTTTTTTCAAGGAATTATCGTTATAAAGTAGCAAGTAATCATGATACAATAGAATTTCAGTGATTATAACAACATTTTCGATGACTGAAGAATACTATAAATGATAGAAAAATATTATTTTCTTATAAAGTAAGCGATTGTTTTCAATGAGAAAAAATGATTTTGAATGTTGCAACATAGGAAAGATTGATTTGGAAGGGAGACATTCGATTGCATAAACTATCACAAGTACATGCCCAGGGTAGAAACAATTAAACGCTACTGATTAATAAAAAATGAATATTTATTAGTAAATGAAGAATGATTTCTTGTATCAAGAAACTAAGTGATTTAAGGAATAATAAGCGAAGAAACTAAAAAAAATAAAAAAATAAAAACGTTGAAAGGTTTCAGAAACTAAACAATTTTTTTAAATACCATTAGGTATTAACCTCAAAGGTTCTGCAACGCTTACATCGTTTTATTGTCTCCCCTTCTTCTTTCATCAACAACCGAAATCAGGGATAATTCAAAGTGACACAAATCATTTTTTATAGTGGAAATTGCATGCAAAGTACTGGGCAGTATTACTTGATATCCACCAACAGAACGAGTCTGGTGTCCCTTGACACAAACACACAACGTGAGAACACATCTTAGATAATCCACATTAGAACGAGTCTGTTGCCCTTGAAACAAACACAGCATAGAAACACATTAGACCATCACAGATGGGTACTGAACAGTCTGCAGGTGCGAGTTTTGTGATGAAGGATCCGTGACGAGGGGAAGAGAACCCTGGGTAACGTAAGGACTGGTAACCAGAATTCCTCCGGCAGGGTTGGTGGTAACCACTAGGCCAGTTTCCGGCGTAGAAAGCACTTGTGGTGTAGGGTCCGGGGTCGCATTACTACAGGCAGTAACAATTGAAGCGACTATTGCACATACAGAGCCAAATGTTGCCATGTAAAAGGCCCAAGAGTAGGAGATGTTGCCTAATTTGAAATCTCTCACGGTGAAGGCAATGAACATCAGGGAGATCAGAAAGCCCAATAATCCTGTTGAATTCGAAACGCATAATAAATAAAATCATTTTATTTAATGAGATAATTACTCACAATACATCCGATGCTTACATGAACAAGTAAACTAAAACATTATTGGCCAACTATTTATATAAAGCTTATATTCTTTGGACATAGTCCTGTTTAAGTGCACGCTGAAACAATTTAGTTAATTGAATGTAAGTCTGATTTAAACTAATTCGTGATATCCATAATTCTAAGAACATTATTTTGTTTCTTTGCTCGACAGAATGTTCTAGAGTGTAACAGTTACATGAAGAGTTAAATGTCGCTAGCAATTAAAGAATTTTTATTTGTGCTGACACGAACCCACACATTATCTCAAAAATATCTAAATAAACAAAACACATTAGATAGATAGACCTACGGACGGTCAGATGGACTGACGGATGGATGAATGGATAGATAGATAGATAGATAGATATGATATTAAATGAGAGAGACAGTTACATCAACATGCAACACGATACACATACTAATTTCAGTTCACATTTTAAATTAAATGTTTCAATTTTTTTCTCGATGAAATAATTTTACGAAATAATAAAATTTAGGTGATCTAATAAACAGTTAATTAATAAATTAGTTGTTGATCAATTTGTTGTTCCTCTTTATCAATAGTCCTATAATTAGAAATAATTTTATTATACTTCTAAATGTAATTTATTTTCGAAAACAATATCAGTTTATTTATATAATATTTTCTTCTTTCCTTTTGTTGCTCTTATTGTCTGTTAATTTTATAGGAGTATTTACTACTACTACTACTATTACCAACTACTAACTATTAACTACTACTACTACTACTACTACCACCAACTACTAACTATTAACTACTACTACTACTACTAACTACCAACTATTAACTACTATTACTACTACTACTACTACTACCAACTACTACTACTACTACTACTACTACCAACTACTACTACTACTACTACTACCAACTACTAACTATTAACTACTACTACTACTACTACTACTACTACTACAAACTACTAATTATTAACTACTACTACTACTAATAATAATAATATGTTGGTGATGGTGATATCATCATGATTATGATCCATGGTGGGAATTAATTTCTGGAGCACAATCACAAACCACGGAAGAATTGGACTCTGGGAGGAGAACACACAGGCAATATTTTATTACTATCAGAGCCAAGTCAGAGGATGTAGACACAGAATGCATGAAATATTGCTGAAAGAGGAGGAGATACCAGCAGTGGACAACGCCTCTTGGACAGAAGAGGTCCTCCGTTCAAAATACACTCCAAGTATCCCAGTAAGCAGAACATAACACCTTCCTCGACACCCACAACAGCATTGAAAATGCAAGCACTGCAATCCACACAACAAACACAGCTGGATGATGACAACAGAAGAATACTGAACAGCAAAACACGTGTTTCCAGTACAGATTTAAGTGAAGAACAGCAATGATTTTTGAAGGACGTAAAGAAGTCCCACGAAACAAAATCCCTTCGAAGAGATTTCGAAACAACAAAGAACTAACAAAAGCTGCACATAAAACAAGCAAAGTGACAAGGTACTTCTATGCCAGAAACATCACACAAAATATCACATACATGTCTCATCAAAGATAATAGAAAATTGCATACTATCAAACAAACAACTCACAAATAAAACTATCCGAATCACCATGGTACGGACGGCTTGATAGACACATCAAGGACACTAGAAAGGAAAGCAGCCAAACGACAACAGCATTAAAAACAATGGAAAACATAAACAAATATTCCTATCAATGAAACGATAAAGAAGCAAAAGAGGATGCAATATAGTGGCTAATAGGGCTGTCACTGACTTTATAGATGTAACGTACGATGCCAGAAATTCCGACAGTCTAGACTAATTGGACTAACCCAGTAAACTGTGTCGAGAACATAAATGGGACAGCAGTTACAAACATCAAAGACACCGCATCCTTCTGGGATAACATTTGCAGCAAATCAAGTGCATATTATATATATATATATATATATATATATATGTACTTGATTTGTACATATATCTTGGACACTTACGTGAAGAACATAAGGAAACACTTTAGCACAGCAACATCTAATTTACATAGACAGGTATCAAGAGGAAGTTAAAAAGATGGTGAAGTGGAATGCCACATGTCCTAATCAAGTGTAAATATTCTTTTTCAAATTTAGGATCTCTAACCTCCCTGCATGAAAAACTTACTGAACATACGCAAGATACAATAGGCACGTTAGGCCGAAGTAAACACCAAAGTTTAAAGAGAATGTGAAACGTAAGTATGAGAAATCCTCGAGTTAAAGTAAACGAGCCAACCAATATCACGTACTGTTATTGCATATGTCATATCTGCCATCAGCTATGCAGAGGGTGCTAAAGATTAGACAGCAAATGAGATCAATAAACTAGACAGCAAAACTAGACACGTGGTCATCGAGCGGTAATTGCTGACATCGAAATAGGATGTCTTCTTGTTCATTTCATGTTTACTGCAGAATCGATCTTTGAAATCCTTTGAGATTTTCAATATTTTTGCTGTGTGTGATTTAGGCACAGGAAAGGAAATATTTTGTGTGTGTAGTTTTACAATCTGTTTCTCTCATCTAACTGTATGTTGACTGACTTGGTGCTGTTAGTAACATCAATAATAATGGTGATGGTGATGTTGCTGATTATTATAATGAATTTCTACCAGCGCTTCACATCCTGCGATATCACATCACTTATCATTTTACAAATGGACAAAATTCGATCAAGGAAAGATTGAATCTCATCGTGGTGGACTTTGTTCTATTGTCTTTGTTCGAAGGTTCAGCGCCAAGACCTCCTAGCTACAAACTCCCCCAAACGCTTCTAATGTCCACACAAGCCACACGTGTACTTCAGCAGGAAATAAAAAGACATCCCTTTATATAGGTAACTAATGTCCATACAAGCCACACATGTACGTCAGCAGGAAATAAAATCATCCCTTTATATACATATAGGTAACTAATGTCGATGCATATGTGCATATATAAACAGGAAACTATTTTTGTTGCATATGTTGATTAATTAGTAAGGGGAAAATTGTGTTGCATCTGTTGTTTATATATTAAAAGGAATATCATTTTGCTGAATCTGTTGTTTGTATAGTAATAGGAAAATAATTTTGTTGCATCTGTTGTTTATATAGTACAAGGAAAAAAAATGTTACTTCTCTTGATAATGAAATAGGAATATAATTTTGTTGCATTATTTCTCACACGAATCTATATCCTTGTTTTACACCACTGTTTCATTGCAAATACTTATCTTTATCTTACTCTGCAATTTTAAAAACTTATTTCTGTTGTTCATGTTCATGCTGACAAAGAAAAAGAAATAAATAGTAAAATTGAGATTAAAATCCAAGGAGAGTTTAATTCTTTTCTTGACAGGCATTTGATGTTGATAACATGCCACGAATTTATATATTATTGCTGCCTAACGCACACTTGGAAACATCATTTAAAAAATACAAACAATTAAAAGGGGCCACACATTTTGACATTATTAATACGATACACAAGTATACATGCATTAAATAACACATAAGCACATAGGCATGCACAAATACGCACACACACACATACACGTTAATCACTTTCTGTGGTGGAGTAAATTTGTCTCTCTGTATTTTTTTAATTTAATATTATATTACTTGTTTAATGTCAGCATGACATGACCATTGGGTACTTTGTGATTTTTAAGTATCAGTCTTAAAATAGCATCTCAGGCAAAGAATGTGCTAAAACTTACTTATGTAATCTAAACTGGTCTTAGGTGGATGGGTAGTTTTTATTATCCAATGGTTAAGATTTACAAGGAACGAGGCCAGCCAATGGACACTGAGATCGAAGTGTATCTACTGAAAAGAATTTTATTGTCCAATCACTTTGAATTAGGTGTAATTCAAGCCTGGTCATGTAAAGTTAATTGTTAGCTTAATGATGAGATAACTGATTGATCGAAAGGGAATGGATTTAGAAATGTTTTATGTAATTTTTGCTATTGATATATTAAACTTGGGTTTTATGTAGAAATGTATTATATGAGTAGAGTATTATTTCTACATTTGTGACTTATGATGCTTGTATATAATATGTTGAATACATGACCTTGCTCCTAGTGAACACATTCATAAATTTTTTTATTTAATTTATTTTGCAGATTGCGTTTATCAGGATAATAAATAATGTTGCAGGAAACTGTAAGATGAGACTTGAATGTAAGAAAGATATTTTACAGGGAAGAAGCAGTCTTTCAGGAATTTCTTGGATTTTGGGATTTTCTTCCTGGTTCCTGGTTTATTGATTTATAAACCGTTACGTCCATGGAAGTTTCAAGAAGTTTCTACCCCAATGTGTAAGGATACACTGCACTCTGTAAATGTATGATAGAAAAGTATGTTTGATTACATCATGGAATTTTTTATGTAAGGAAGTTACTGGAAATTGCTACATTGTTGTTCTGCTTGAGAGAAGTAAAACATAAGGAGCTCCAAGTTACTCTCAAGAGAACAGTGACACGTGGAACATCTACAGCATTCTAGAAGTGCACCTGATGAATTGACAATCCTATTGTGAACAATAAACTTGTGAACATTGTTATGAAAATGCACAAAAGACTGTTGCAGCTGATGTCATTTAAAAGGTTATGTACAAACTATTATTGTTTATCTCTCCATAACTCCATATCTGTTCCATGATAAGAAAGATCATATCTTGCTTTCATGATTTGTGTTAATACTAGCTTGACTGCTGAATTATGTATTAAAATATAAGACTGGATAGGAATTGAAATTATGCATATGAAGTTTCATGGAAATATTTATGTCAAATAATCTTTTCATTGTATTTGTTATATGTATATTTCATTGATCATTAAAAAAAATATTGTTAAATTTATTGACTTTCTTACACACATTAAAAATATGATGTTGGAGAGATTGTTGGTGGCTTGCTAAATATAGATTAAAAGTCGGATTTATCTTCTCCTCTGGTAAGAGATTTTCCAACAACGGAAATATTGTGTGACAGCAAATGTTTGTCTTTAATGCTGTGGAAAGGAGAAAACATTTACAGCACTCACATATCAGCCAAGTGAAAGAGATGAGTGGAGTCTTCTGGAGAATTATTAATAACATAAATTAAGATTCTCAACACGTGTAATCAGTTATCGATGATTAATAATAATAATAATCATAACCAATAACAAGGGTGGCATTGTTGCCACACGTTCTTACCTCCAACGCCTGCCAGGGTAGCTGACGAGCATATCCTGAGCTTTTGCCCACACAAATCAGTGATCAGGCAAATAATACACGCCGTTAGAAGTATTGCCAAGGTGAAACACTCGAAAAACTGCCAGATTAGCTTTGCTGCTTATGTGTAAGCAGTGGATGAAAGTATATAAATCGAAACAGAAAACAAAAATTGATATTACAAAATTAAATTAATAATGTGGCCGAATGAATATGTTGATAAACCTGTATGAATAGATAGATAGATAGATAGACAGACAGACAGACAGATAGATAGATAGGTAGATAGATAGATATATAGATAGATAGATAGATAGATAGATAGATAGATAGATAGATAGATAGATAGATAAGCTGACTGGCTGGTTGGTGGCAGATTACCCTCTGCTTTCTTGCGAAAGTGGGAGTGGGGGTGATTGTCAACATCAATGCAGTTTCTTGTTGATGGAATTACAGGATCCCACACAAAGACAACAATGATATTTACCTGTGTAGAGCGTTTTTTATTCTGTGTGCGGGTTATGTTTGTTGACGTGTGTATGTGTGCGAGTGTGCAAATGGGATTGCTCGAGTGTAGACGGTACAGACAATACAACATAAAAGACAAAGACAGGGCAAAAACGCACTTGCTCTCTCAAAACAAAGCCATCAAGCTTTAAATTTTGAGAATGACAATTTATATTTATTTATCAGAGGTGTTTCTTTTTCTCTTTCATGTGGTGGTTAGTCAAACACTTCAAAGACTTTCACAAACATACACTCCTGGGTGGGAAATGATGATGAATGAAAATAAAGAAAGAAATAAACACATTAATAACAAGGTAACTGTTAGTCAAAAGTAAAACTTCGCCGGCATCATGTCAATAAACATTTTAAAATTAAATAATGAAAAGGAATAAAACCTAGATACAAAAGGGGTACAGGAAGCCTAGTACAAAAATACACATTTAAAGTATTTAACCAAGCCACTCCAAGATACTAACAGGATGTTTGCTAGAATTGCAAGACCTAACAAGGCTGGACCACCCGGGGCAGGACCATTAGATTTGATATATCTCTATCTCTTTAATGTATCTCTACCCCAGTAGCCTGAACTGGGCCAGCAGTCCAGATAATGGGAGAACCACTGTGTCCCCCCCCCTGCTGTCTGGCGGTCCATGGCAAATAAACGAAGGGATGGAAGGGAGGAAAGTGCTGGTCTAAGAAAGCTAGAAACAATGCTAGGGAACAGGAAATGGTTGAAGATCAAAGGGTCATTTGTAATTAAAAACAGGGAAATGGGTGGTCTTAAGGAAACACATGGTAGAATGGGAAAACCTTTATACCCAGATCTAATGAATTCACCTCACTCCGCTTAGAACAAACCTTGCTCGGCAAGGAAGAGGCAAGTCCCAGAATTTTGCTTTGGTGTTTTGGAGAAAAAATTGTTGGATATAAAGTCTAGAAAGAATCCACTGAGTACAATATTCTAAGGAAGGATCTATTGTACTCCAACCAGATTATCTTTGATTCTTGGGGTTTGAAGAATGTGGAAAGTATGTGTGACTGACTTTTAATCTTAGTTAAAACTTTGTAATGTAATGATAATAGAATGTTTTGAGAGTTATTTATGTATTTTTAATTCATATCTTCCTTTCAGCTTAGTGTCAATATGCTCAGGGAAATTAATAGCCATTGACACTTGAATGTTTTCTATTGTAGTCAGCAGTCTCTTACGCTACATTATTAAATTGCAAAATCAACAGATCACTGAATCAACAGATCGCCAGGTCACTTGACTATATTGAAGGTATCAGGGCACCTAAGACAGCAACGGTCAACTGAGACTGCTGTGCATGTGAAGCAAAAAGGGGCGGAGCTAGCTAGCCCTGGTCAGCTAAGGGCCACTGCTGTGAAGATGTGTGTGTTGGACGCTGGCTCACAGCATTGTGTTGAATCTTCGCCTTGGGACCTTTTATGCTAAGTACATGGACCAGGCATTGAAAACAAGTGTATATATATATATAATTAAAACTGAGAATCGTGATATGTACAGAAGAGGAAAGGATATTAGGAAAAAACTGACGTTGAAAATAACTTTCGTGCAAGAACAAGTTACATTCTTAGGGGAGGCTAATTAATTCCCTGATTGGGATTAGAACAAATCTTCATTTGTAACCTGTCATTAGAAACATTTTAATAATTGTTCTTTCTCTTATTTTTTATTTTCTTTGATTTTTATATAACATTTTTTGTTAAATTTTCATTAGTGTTGTGTTAATTTCATTATCACTTTCATCTAATATGATTTTATAAGTATCATCGTCACGTCTATCTAACGTCTGTCCTGAGTCTGTCTTTGTCTTATCTGTCTGTCTGTCTTATCTGTGAGGAATCGTTTCCTCTGGGGGCACATACGAGTTACCGGAACTGACGTCCTCAATTGTTGTCCCGTCATAGATTTTCGTAGTTATGGGAGGTGCCAACAGTAACAAACAATCACTTTAGGCAATAATTATATCGCGAACATATTACGGAAATGTATATATGGCTAGCACAATGTTCATATAGAAATGTTCCCAAATGATAGAAAAATGTCAGAGTTAATAGTAGCTAAATTCTAAAATTTATTAATCTAAGTTTTACGTGCTAAGTGCGCCAGATTGTTATAGAGTACTCACTATTTACTCGACGATAATCGTTCATGACGAGAAATATGGAGAAAATTGGATGAATAACTCAACACAGAAAAAATCCAGATCGAAAAACAAACACAATAAGTTCATAAGAAAACTTCACATAAATCCAATAGGAAGCAGTTCATAAAATCCAACAAAAAAATTCACGTAAATCCAACAGGAGAAACACGTAAATCCAACAGGAGAAACGCGTAAATCCAACAGGAGAAACACATAAATCCAACAGGAGAAACACGTAAATCCAACAGGAGAAATACGAAAAACGATGTGTTGACAACTCACCCCCCTCTCCCACCGCAGGGAAGGGGAAAAAAAACACAATAAGGATGACGTCTGCTGTCTAGCTGCAGCATCGGACGCAAATATGGGCGTCGGACTTCCAGTTGAAAAACCACTGCGTTCATTGACAATACCATCGCGTCACGTGATTATCCAAGTGGACAGTCCTATACGAAGTGGTAGACTGACGTACGCGGAATAGACTGAATATAATGGAACTCCGGACTGAACTAAGTGATAGATTATTCAGTCACACAATGCACAAATTCGCTGACGAAAATATGACTATGGGGAGAAATAAATTCGTAATTGTCCAGGTTCAAGAATTTTTCTGGGATATCTTGAAAGCAGGAGAAAGAGTCCGAATAGCGCTATATAGATTTTGAAGCACTGATCTTTGTAATGAACTCTGGTGGAAACGTTTTAGTCTTCACTTTTTAAACTCGCTTTCTAGAATCTTCGAAAGGTCTCTCGAATAAGCAACATTTCAGTACATGGGGAACGTGAAAAAAAAATACAGATAAACGAATAAACAACATTTCAGTACATGGGGAACGTGAACATATAAAATTACAGATAAACGAATAAACAACATTTCTGTACATGGAGAACGTGAACATAAAAAATTACAGATAAACGAATAAACAACATTTCTGTACATGGAGAACGTGGACATATAAAATTACAGATAAACGAATTGCACGATAATCCTGGCGCACACCCGACCGAGCTTGGCACACCTTGAACTATTTCTTTAAGAGTAAATACATTATTGTTTATTAATCACAATTTAATTACTCTTAAATATAATACGCACAGGCATACAAGCGCATGTATACGCATATGCAGCATGCACGCATACGATGTGTTTGGTAACAGCCTTTCTTTCAAAACATAGAAAAAGAGTCGTACTCTTTGACCAACTCAAGGGGAATAATTAGTACAAAAATAATTTTGGATATATTTTCCCCCTTTTATCGGGACGGATGGATGGATGGATGGATAGATAGATAGATAGATAGATAGATAGATAGATAGATAGATAGATAGATAGATAGATAGATAGATAGATAGATAGTTAAAGAGATAGAGAGATAGACAGATAGATAGATAGAACAAAAAACAAATGATATGTTTATTATGCTTCTGTGTATATATATATATATATTCGTACATTAGAGCGTTTTGTATGTGTATAAACGAGTGTTTTTAAAGTAAACTTACGAATTTCTCCCATGCTAAATTGATAACTAGACCCCCACATGCCTCCATGTTGGCCTGTCTGCAATTTCATCCAATAAGGTGCTACAAATCCAATGAAGAAGATTGTAGTGGAAACGAAAATAAGGGTGTACCCTGCTATCCGTCCCAATAACCTGTATCTTGGCGACATTCTTATTTGTCTGTATACATGAAAAGCAATATTTGCATCTTTTAAACAATCCATTTATCAGCGAGTGTGAATGCATCTTTAGGTCAGTCTAGCATGTTCAATAAAGTGTAACGTCCAAAAATAATCATCTGATCAAAGTTAAATTTTAGTGTTTGGGTGGGGATTGTTTATTGACACTATGTCATTACATTCAGTTGGTTGGTAGTAGCGCTGTCTGTTTAATAGCACGGCAGTTGTGCTTAGCGTCAGTCGCTTCTCTAAGCCCTCTAAGCCCTCTATGCCATCTATGCCCTCTATGCCCGGTGAAAGAAAGCCACCTGATGACGGACAGACACACAAGCAGACTACATAGGGTGGATTGTAAGATATCCCCAACGGATTTAACTGAAAATAACATTATAAAGACAATACAAACATTACAGGATGATCGTGATTAAATGTGTTGTGACAAAAATTTGACGAGATGATTAAAATTGAAAAAAAAACAACTTTATAATATACAACAACAAAAGTAAATAAAAGAAAAAGTTCATTTGGTATGTAATGACAATAGCCCAATTAAACTCACACGAATAGATAATTCTGATATTGTCACTGAAAGAATCTTAAAATATTTACTATTTGTCTTAATTAACTTCTCTAATATACAAAGTGGTTCTGACTTAAATGAATAAAGTTCCAATATAAACTATTCCAGTGGAAACGGTAGTCTACACCAAAATAAGTTTCATACAAACTAGGCTTATCTTCAATACTGCATAAGTCAAGGTTTTATGGAGAATGTGGGCACTTCCGAGGAGCACTGCTTTGAGTAGTGGAGTGAGTATGTGGTTTCCAGGGAGTTTATTGAGATAGCCTTCCAATTCAGATGTTATGTTCCCCAAGGTTCCTATCATTATAGGTATCACTTCTGCTTTTACATTCCACAGTCTCTGAATTTCTAGTCTGAGGTCTTGGTATTAGTATATCTCTTTCTTTTGTTTTTATGTTTCTATCACTTGGAACAGCGACATCAATGATTGTTGCTGTTCTGTTGGACTTATTGAGAACTACAATGTCTGGTCTTCCTGCAGGAATCACACGATCTGTTCTTATCTCGAAGTCCCACACTATTTTGACTTCTTCTGTTTCGGTGACTGTTTCTACTTGGTGCATCCATGCTCTTTCAGGGGTTTGTATGCCATAGTTCTCACACAGATTTCTATGTTTGTGTTTGGCCACTTCGTTGTATCGTTTTGGTGCATTATGTTCCAGCCAGAATCTGACATCCAGATAATATGTGCTCTGTTGTCTCATCCATGGATTTGCAGATTTGGAATCAATTGAGATTTTCATGATTTTCTTTGTGAAATTTGGTGTTGAGTGCCTGATCTTGTGCAGCTGTTATGCTTGCTTCTGTTTCTGCTTTCAATCCTGCCTCTTTCAGCTATTTGTACGTTGATTGCTTTGTTGATATTTCGTTGGCTTGTCATAAATACTGGCCACGTAAAGGTTTTTGGCTCCAGGAATGTGCTAGTGCATGCTTCATTGTTTTCTTCCATGTTTCTTTGTCTGTTTCTGGGGGTTGGAATAGTCCATCTTTATTGCTTCTATCAGTGGATCATCTTTGTTGTTATTCCAGATGTAGTCCACAAGACCAATGACTTCTCCTTCAATGACATGTTTGATTTTCTTCAGACCTCGGCCTCCCATTTTTTCGAGATACATAGAGCCGTCTGCTTTGGGGTGTAATGCTTTATGTATTGTGAGTAGTTTTCTTGTTTTTCTGTCCAGTTCATTTATTTCATTTGCTGTCCAATCTATGATACCTCTAGTGTAGCTTACTATAGGTATTGCGTATGCATTAAAGGCTTGTATTTTGATCGGCCTATTTAGCTTGGACTTCAGAACTTGTCTAACACGTTGTTGTTTTTCATACTCTCTCTTAACTTTGGACTTCACTTCTCTCTGTATATTTTCGTGATGCTGTAGTATCCCAAGGTGTTTATATCACTTTTCCATTGAAACATCATTGATTTTTTCCGATATCGAATTGTAGGCCCTCTGTTGTTTTGACTTAGCCTTTCTGGATGACAATTCTTCCACATTTCTCAAGGCCGAATTTCATGTTGATGTCATCACTGCAGATCTTATCAGTATTGATCAGTGACCTGATGTCTCCATTTTTACCGTACAGCTTGAGATCGTCCATGTACAGTAAATGGCTGATAACATGTCCTGCTTTCATTTTGTATCCTAATCCTGTTTTCTGGATCACTTGACTGAGAGGATTTAGGGCAATGCAGAACAGCAAATGTGATAGGGAATCACCTTGGAAGACTCCACAGTTTATTTGTATGTCTGCAATATTTGTGTTGTTGCATGTGAGGGTGGTTTTCAAGTTTTTCATTGATTCCTGAATTAACTTCTATATTGATGGCGCTACTTATACAATTTTAATGTTTCAATTATCCATGAATGTGGGACTGAGTCATAGGCCTTTTGATAGTCAATCCATGCCATTGCAATATTTGTTCTTCGTTTCTTGCTGTCAGTCACTATTGCCTTATCAATTGCCAATTGGTCCTTCGTTCCTCTTCTGCCTGGTCTAGCACCGTTTTGTTCATTGTTTAGAGGTTTGTCAGTCACTATTTCCTTATCAATTGCCAATTGGTCCTTTGTTCCTCTGCTTGATGTCTTTCTCACTGATTGTGATGGTGCATTGTTCAGGTGTCTCTTTATAATCATCTTTCAGTTCATGAATCCATCTGACTGAGGTGTTATGCGTATTTGGATTGCTCCAAATGTTTTCCCAGAAGGCTTTGGTATCCGGAATGTTTGGCATTTGTTGTTCTTTTCTGGAATTTCCTTTACATCTTGGTATAGTCTTCCAGGGTCAGTTCTGAATATTTTGTTCTGGTGGAATTGCTGACCTCTTGCAGTGTATCTCTTCAGATGGTGACTGAGTCATTGAAGTCTTTGCTTTGCATCTTCTATTGCAGTCTTATTATTATTATTATTATTATTATTATTATTATTATTATTATTATTATTATTATTATTATTATTATTATTATTATTATTATTATTATTATTTATTAGATAGTGGCAAACTGATAGTTAATCAAAGTTATAACTAACGCTAAGTTGTAACTGTTGTTTAATTGCTACTGTATTGTTAATGTAAGTATTTCACTTTCATAAATACGTAAATGCAATTAAATGTATGAGATTCATTTTGTGATAATTTTATAAAATAGATTTAAGGACATTAAGAAAGGAACTAGAACTCTTGTTTAAAATAGATGTGCATCAGCTGATGAGAATATTTAGCTCTAAAGTTTGTACTTTTATTTAAAACATCGCCATCTGTGCTTAGCCCATGTTGTCTTTACTACTTTCGGAAGGAATGTATATAAATAATCTGGATTTGAACACTATTAATCTCTCAAAAGCAGAAATAAAAGTAAAGAGAGCTTTAATTGCCATTGACATCATGGTTTAATAGTATTCTCTTCATCTTTTTCTTCTTTCCTCCTTTCCTCATTTCTTTGTTCTTTCATCTTCTTTCTTTTTTCTCTTTTCGTTCTTTATTTCTTTTGATTTTGTCTCTCCTTACTTTTTATTCCTCCTGGAGTTTGTTTACATGCTTCATCTTGCTAAAAAAAAAGTACTTCGTTGTTAATTGTGGTCGATAAAATATAAATTATTCAGTTAAGAACGACTATTCCTAATGGAAGAAATATTTATCAATCCAAAATGACTGTGATAAATGGGGAAGAAAATCACAGAGTTTCGAAGGTCTAGTGCGTGCATGAAAACTGTGGACCATAGTGGACGTCAGTATTGATCTGTGTAGAATCAAAGACCAAGGACAATAATGACCTTCAGTATTAATTTATGCAGAGTCAAAGATCAAAGATCATAGTGGACTTCATTATTAATCTAGATTCAAAGAGCCTACACGGTGTAATAAACAGAAGAATACCTACATTTAAAGAAACAAATCTGAGAATGTTGACTATATAATGGTTAAATAACAGATTTCTATACTCACAGGTAGTATCAATTCATCCACGCATGCGTTCTGATTGAACCACTTTTACGAATGAATAACTGCTGTGTACTTGTTAGAACGTTGTTAAGGAAATGACAAAGCCAGCCATGTGGAAAGTGATGCCATTGGTAGGCGTCAGTGCTAAGCACTCGTGCGTGAAGCTGCGTACACCATTTACACCTGATGTGTCACGCTCAAAGGTGTTATAATTCAACAGTTTGTTTACCGTCGTCATTAATATTGTGCTAGTTTCGAGACACGCTTATTGCGTAGCCATTGTGCAAGATGAAGAAAGGGCAGTTTTCATCCAACTCTTTGTGTCTTTAGAAGACCATGCTAATTTATAGGAATGCATTATAAACTGACATGTTGGGTACGCACTGCAGATAAACTACTATTTACATTTACTCCATAACTATACTTTGCGAAACAATCAAACAATGAACATTATTAACATTAGATAGATAGATAGATAGATAGATAGATAGATAGATAGATAGATAGATAGATAGATAGATTGGAGAAAAGTACGAAGATAGATAGAAGGATGGACAGATAATCAAACACTTAATGAAATATATTGAGTGAAAAGATCTTTCACTGTGTTTACTCTCGAGAATTACATTACTTAAATGAGATATTTTTCTCGAGAATTACATTACTTAAATGAGATATTTTTCTAAAGGAACATTTTGTTGCATAAGTATTTCACTTTAACATAGCGTTAATGTTATATTTTATAAAGCCACATATTAATTAAATTTCGCTAGTCTTTTTTGTGTTTTGAACATTTTACTGTGTCTTGATATTACGGGCTTGACAAAAGATAGAAACTGAATTAATCAAAATTGTCACACATCAATATAATTCGTACGTGTCAACAGTTACTAGAGTATATTCATTGCCGCCCTGTTTGCTTGAGTGAACAATTTCAAAAGATAACTGAAGTGACTGTGTCTGACGACCAAGAGTGGAGCGTGATGGGTTAGGTGTTGAGCTTAATTAATCAAATTATCAGTTAATATTCTAACTGGTAGAACACGCGTCTCACAACACATTCACATATCAGTCAGGCCTTTTGTAGTATTTAACAATTAACCACTCATTAGCTAATGAAACGTTAATCATAAGGCTGGAAGCAGAAAGGTAACACTGACGATTCATAAATAAACATAAATTAACACTAACCGTAACTTGAAATACATCAGAACGTTGAGATGTTTTAGGAAAATACGTAATGGGCTGTTGTTAAAACATTCGAGTTTAAAATTACCAAGACTCGCTCACGCACACCAAACTCTGCAGATTATTGTCGACATCACTTAGACAAGTTATAATTGCAGAATTCTTTGGAGTTGCCGAATGTAAAGCACATCGCGTGATAAGAATTTTCTTCACAGCTGACATCAAGCGGGTGATGAGAGGCAACAGCCTTGACTTGTACTTTTCTTAATGAGTCAGACACGACACAGTCGAGGTGCAACCGAAGATGCAACGTTGAGTGCAGCATAGGATGATGTAACCGAAAGAGTTGCAGCATAAATTTGTGCATTAGTGATGCGTCATAGTGCATACACTTTTAAATTGGAATAAAAGAACCAAAACTCATTTACCCTAAGTTAGAATGAAAGTAGGTGCTTAATGCGCTTTGCATAATGTTATTAACAACTTGAGAAAGACAAGAATATTAGAAGATAAAACAGCTCTACATAAAGACTGACTAGAACGAAGTAGAAAAGATGACTTAAATACATATGACAATTATTATTATTAGTGTTGGTGGTAGTAGCAGTTGTAGTGGCAGTAATAGTAGCTGTTGTAGTAGTAAGCTAAATCTGACTGACCTCACACAAGAGAAATTTGAGGCAGGGTTTCTGTCTGTTGCATTTTGCCCCCTTTTACAAGCTGTGGTCTAGGAAAACATTTCGGTACGTCTAGTTTAATGACTGATACATCGGGTACATTTTTGGCACTCTAATGCAGAAGTGCACAGACATCAGTTGGTCAGTTAGTCAGCATTCTAAACACTGATTAATTATTGTAGTGAATTATACATTGGCTTGGCCAAATTGTAACAGCGCTGCATAGTTGCTGTAAGATTGAGTCTTGGAAGTGCATATACAGCTTTGCTATAATCAAAAGAGTCCAAGGGTACAAACCTTTGTTTCTGAATGTATCAGTAACTTGCTCCCATAACTTAAAAGATAAATTAATTAAGAGTACGCTACCTTTTCTACCGTAATAAACAGGGTGAGAGTTTTCTTGATTCTGACTTAGTAACCAAGTTAAACGAAAGCTGTAATGTCTGTCTCTACACACCAATAGTGCGTTAGTTTTGACAATCATTACCATAAACAAATTATGACGTCAGCTGCATTTTTTCTTGCTAGCTATCTAATTGCCTCACTGTCTGTTTATCTATCTATCTATCTATCTATCTATCTATCTATCTATCTATCTATCTATCTATCTATCTATCTATCTATCTATCTATCTATCTCTCAATGTGTCTGTCTATCTATCAATCTTTCTATGTGTCTGTCTGTCTGTCTGTCTATCTGTCTATGTAAATGTTACATGATGGCATGATTTCTAATATTTGGCAGGGTAAAATATATATGTATGAAGTCTGCGTGAGAGAGTGGGTGAGTGAAAGAGAGACGGAGTGAAAGAGACTGGGTGAGTGAGTGCGAGTGAGTGAGTGTCCGTAAGAGAGAGTGAAAATTTATGTGATGGTTAATGGAGGGCGTTTAAAAAGTACCAGGACTGATTTATTTGCCGTGTGTATGCGTGTTTGTGTGTGTGAGTGTGTAATTGTGTTTGTGCGTGCGAGAAAGAGAAAATTACAAAAATCACAATGTATATTCGTTTTCGATGGAATACCTTTTATTTCTTAGTGCATTTTTAACAAATTTCAAATCTGAAAACACTGTTATTAATCAAAAGTAAATAAAATACAGTAAATGCTACCAGACACAAATGGTGATTCTGTAGATGCCCTGAGAAACATAGGTATCCTCATAACAACTATTTTCTACGAAATAGGAAGCAAGCGACAGATGCAATTTGACATAAGATCTAATAATGTACTATATTTTAGATTTTCAACTCTAAAGCCTCACTTGTCATTATGCTTCGCACTATAAATAGCAGTAAAGTTCAGTAAAATATTCAACGTTCATTATGTGTTACGTGGTACATAACAATCTTAAAATGACTTCTGCGTTGTTGACAGTAGCAATACAGAGGTGAAGTAATAAAGATATAAAGTTTTTAAAGATCTAAGGTAATAAAGATTTAAAGAATTGAAGAGTTAACATAATATAAATGTACAATATTGAAGATTTAATATAACTATGATTTAAAGTATTGAAGATAAAATGTAAATAGTTTTAAAGATTCAAGACTGAAAGTAATAAAAGCTTAATGCAATAAAGAATTAAAGTGTTAATGATTGACAATTATCGAGATTTAAAAGTAAATAAAGATTTTTAAAAAAAGAAGAAAATTTGAAGTAATAAATAACAGAGATTTAAGGTAAAGATTTAAAAGCGTTGTGTATAAAGGTCATTCAATACAAGTTATAAATTGCATAAAACATTTCCTTGTTACGTTTACTTTCAATATTTTCTCATTTATAGTGTTCTACGAAGTCTTGTCTAAGGTAGAAATCGGAAATCGGAATTGTCCCTGACAAACCCCACAAGGATAGATTATGTGTGATGATAAACACCTTAAAATAATTGAAAAAGTCTTCTCTGTAATAATATAAAAGTAATGACAAACACCTTAAAATGATAGATGAAACTCATTTTCGTGGACCAAAAGCCTAGATATCATATCTTAAATGAATGGACAACTCGCCTTTGCGCCAAAATAAAACGTCATGATGACAAACACTTTAAATTGATTGAAATATCTCTTTTGTAACAAAACGTCTTTGAGTAGATAAGGTCTTTTATTGTAGGCGCTTTAACTTCACAACCAAACCGAGTTCATATAGTGCTAATGCTTCTGAAGAGAATTGTGGTCCATTGACACTGACCACTAATCAATGACTACCGTATCTGGCAAAGTGGGTTTTCAGCTTGTTTTTATGACAGGAGAAGTTAATGTTTTATCAAGTTGATTAAGTTCAAGAAATATTCTGAAATAATCAAAAATTTAAAGATAGTTCTTGCCATAATGCTGAAATAGATCTACTCTTATCTTTTCCCATTGTCTGCTTGGAACTTCATGACATTTTATCTCTGAAACTAACTGTAATATGGAGTCAGTTTGGTAGGTAGTTTGTGTTTATTATCAGGCCAACCTTATAGGAAGAATGTTTTCAATTCCTGGAGTGTATCATCGTTTTCATTTTCCTTTCTTAGTCGGAAAAGCCTTTAGTTACCAATAAGAAGAAAGCTGACCATGTTCACATGCTCGAATTCACCATGAGAATTCTCAGAGGAATTTAGGTAGACTCGTGAGGGGAGTATCAGCCAGATACATCTCCTTCCCTTTCTTGTAGGTCACAGTGAATTTCAGCATCATTCCTTGAAGACGACGAGGAACAGCAGATAGAGATTTTCTCATGATCGCTTCAAGGGGTTTGTGATCAGACTTAATATTAGTGTGTCGACCAGATGTAAATTAGAGGAACTTTTTTGCACTTTGTCAAGTGCAAAGACGATGAAGAGCAACTCCTTTTCGATTTGTGCACATCTAGCCTCAATATCAATCAATGAGCGACTTGCAAATGCAATAGGTTTACTGTTCTGCGTCAGTACAGAGCCAAGACCACTTTCTCGTGAGTCACACTGGATAGTTAGCTCTTCAGCAGAATTATAAGAAAAACAGCACATGCGTCTCAGTTACCGTCTTCTTAATAGCAGAAAAGGCAGAATAATGCTTTTCAGACCAGATCCATTTGGCATCAGCACAAGTTAACTGATGAATGGGCTCAGATTTCTCAGAGATCTTTTGACAGGTAGTTGACGAAACCACAGAAACATCTCACATATTCAACATTCTCAAATTTCTTCATTTCAAGAACAACTTTCACATTCTCGAGGTCAATCTTCAAACCCTCACTTTTGATGCTATGCCCTAGAAATGAAAGCTCATTCTTCTTTATCTCGGCTTTGTTTTTGTTTAGCTTCATGCCCAAAGAGCGGTATCTGTTCATCAGAGCCGTAATGAGTAGCACGAGTCAAAGACAATGATGTCATCGGATACGCTAATTACACCATTAAGACCATTAGGAGGAACGTTTCAGAAGTTTTTGGAATAGTTCTGAAATCACAGAAATGCCAAAGGAAAGTATCTCCCATCTGTGTATTGTCAATGTAGAGACTGTAAAGAGGTCAACATATTTGATTCTTCATCGAGTTGCACATACCAATAAGCATTTGTCAGCTCCAACTTGGAGAACACTTTGGCGTTTGCCAATTTTAGCACAATGTCCTCCATCACAGTGAGAGGATATCGCTCACGTTTCAGCGCCTTGTTCAAAGGACGTGGTTCAAGACAGATTCGAAGGTCAACTGACTTTTTCTTAGCGATCACTGTTCTGCTACTGCAGTCATTGGGTTGTTCAACAGGCGTAATGATGCCTCTCATGGTCTGACAGCGTGTCTTTTTTGAGGATGTTCCATATTCGTGATAGAGAAAAAAAAGCGTCACAGAAAAAGAAACAATCGTCACATTACTAAGTGTTGCATGAGTGCATAAGAAATTACGCATGCGATGTCGTGAAATCGCTTAGACACAAAATAAAACAAATTGCAACCAGAGACGAGAACGTTTGTTTATTCAAAATGGAGGGATGAAGAAAGGGAAGTAACCCTCGAGTTACTGTACAATGGTTATTTGATCTTGAGTATATAGTCACATCAAGAACATGATTAGTGTAACAGTTACTTTGAGGAAAACATTTGATTGATCAAGAACTAAAGGTATTTATAATATTTAATTAAACGTATAGTAAATTAAGTAGGTTCATGCTTAGCATGCACACGCATTTTCCATTTTAGAGTTAGATAAAGAAACAAAAATGGCTACAATAAATAAATAGCACGACGACGGTCTGTATTCCCACTCGACTTCCCAACGTTATACATTACATAAGCAAGTTAGACATACATAACAAACAAAAATCTAAGTCAGTATGTTTGCATCCCAATAATATAATTTTGAGACGTAGTTTGCCAATAACAGTAACATGCACACATGAAAAGCTGTTGGTGTGGGTGTTAGAGAGAGAAAAAAACCCAGAAATGAATATTATAAGCAGAGTAATGCGTTCAAAAATAAGTAATTGTTTATTTGTTTACTTTTGTGAACATGAATACTTTGCTGAATACCACAGGTACCCGTAGAAACGATTAAACGTTACTGCTTAATAAAAGATGAATATTTATTAGTAAATGAAGAATGATCTCTTTTCGCAAGAAAGTGAGTAATTTAAGGAATAATAGACGAAGAAATAAAAGGAAAATAAAACGTTGAAATATTTCAGAAACTAAAGAATTAAACCCATTAGGTAAAATCCTCAAAAGTTCTACAACTCTAAAATCGTTTTTCTTCTTGTCTCCCCTTCTTCTTTCATCAACAACCGAAATCAGGGATAATTCAAAGTGACACAAATAATTTTTTATAGTGGAAATTGCATGCAAAGTACTGGGCAGTATTACTTGACATCCATCAACAGAACGAGTCTGGGTGTCCTTGAAACAAACACAAAAATTGAGAACACATCTAGATCATCCACACTAGAACGAGTCTGGTTGCCCTTGACACAAACACACAACATGAGAACACATCTAGATCATCCACATTAGAACGAGTCTGGTTGCCCTTGAAAAAAAACACAGCATAGAAACACATTAGACCATCACAGATGGGTACTGAAGAGTCTGCCGGTGCGAGTTTTGTGATGAAGGATGCGTGACAAGGGGAAGAGAACTCTGGGTAACATAAGGACTGCTAACCAGAATGCCTCCGGCAAGGTTAGTGCTAAACACTAGGCCAGTTTCCGGCGTAGAGAGCACTTGAGGTGCAGTGACCGGGATTGCCTTGTTACAGGCAGTAATGATTGAAGAGGTCATTGCACATACACAGCCAGCTGTTGCCACGTAAAGGGCCCAAGAGTAGGAGATGTTGTTGATATTGAATGCTCTCACGGTCAAGGCCATGAAAATCACGGAGACAAGAAAGCCCAACAATCCTGTTGAAATCGAAACACATAATAAATAAAATAATTTTATTTAATGAGCTAACTACATACAATACAACCGATGCTTACATGAACAAGCAAAATAAAACATTATTGGCCAACTGTTTATATGCTGCTTATATTCTTTGGACAAAGTCCTGTTTTAAGTGCACGCTCAAACAATTTAACTTAATTGAATTATATTTGATTTAAACTGATTCGTGAAATCCATATACTAAGAATATTATTTTGTTTCTTTGCTCGAGAGAATGTAATTTTACATGCTCTAGAGTGTAACAGTTGCATGAAGAATTAAGATTTTTAATTGTGCTGACATGAACCTACAATTTATATAAAACATATACAAATAAACATAACACATAAGATAGATAGACGGATGGACAGACGGACGTTCAGAAGGATGGACAGATGGATGGATAGATAGATAGATAGATAGATAGATAGATCGATAGATAGATAGATCGATAGATAGATAGATAGATAGATAGATAGATAGATAGATAGATAGTTACATAAACAATCAACTCATTAGTCATACTAATTTCAGTTTACATTTGCAATTAAATTATTCAATTTTTTTTAGATGAATAATTTTACTAAAAAATAACATTTATATAATCTATTAAGCAGTTAATTGACAATTAGTGGTTGCTGATCAAGTTGTTGTTCTTCTTTATCAATAATCATATTATTAAAATTAATTTATTATAAATCTAAATGTAATTTATTTTCGAAAACAATATCAGTTGTTTATTTAATATTTTCTTCTTTCCTTTTTGTTGCTGTTATTGTCTGTTAATCTTATGCACATGTTTGCTAGTACTACTATTATTATTACTACAACAACTACTACTACAAATTCCTCTATTGTTAATACTACTACTAATAAGATAGTGATAGTCATCATCATCATGATTATGATCCATGGTGGGAATTTAACATCTGGAACACAATCAAAGCCACGGAGGAAATGGACTCGAGAACATTTAGGCAATGTCTTGTTACTATCAGAGCCAACTCTCAGTCAGAAGATGTACAAACAGAATGCTTGAAATATGGCTCAAAACAGGAGATACCAACAGTGGACAACGCCTCTTGGACAGAAGAAATCCGCCGTGCAAATAACACTCCTAGTAACCCAAGCAACAAAATAACACTTTCCTCTTCACCCACAACAGCATTGAAACTCCAAGCACTCTAATCCCCACAACAGGCACAGCTGGATGATGACAACAGTAGAATACTGAACAGCAAACACTTGTTTCCAGTACAGATTTAAGTGAAGAACAGCAAATCACTTGTTTCCAGTACAGATTTAAGTGAAGAACAGCAAATCACGTGTTTTCAGTACAGATTTAAGTGAAGTACAGCAAAACGTGTGTTTCCAGTACAGCAATACAGATTTAAGTGAAGAACAGCAATGATTTTTGAAGGACGTAAAGAAGTTACATGAAACAAAGTCCCTTTGAAGAAATGTAAGAAAGATTGGAGTTTATAGTTGATAAACTGGAAAACTTAGTTTTGTTGCCTGGTTATATTTTACAGGGTAGAAGCAGCCTTTCAGCAATTTCTTAAATTTCGTAAATTTTTGTTCCTGATTCCTGGTTTATTGATTTATAAACCGTTACGACCGTGGTAGACTCAAGACATTTCTAGCCCAACGTGTAAGTGTAAGGATACACTACACTCTGTCAATGCATGATGGCAAAGTATGCTTGACTACTTCATGGAGCTTCTGGTATAAGGAAGTTGCTGGAAATTGCTATATTGTTGTTCTGCTTGAGAGAATGTATACGGCGATGGAGCACCAAGTTAGTCTCGAGGGAAAAGTAGCTCATGGAACATTTATACAGCATGCAAGAAGTGCACGTGATGAATTGACAATCCTATTGTGAACAATAAGCTCATGAACTTTGTTATGAAAATGCGCAAAAGACTGTTGCAACTTATGTCATTTGAAAGGTTATGTACAAACTATTAACGGCCATTTCTCTATAACTCCATTTCTGTTCTATGATAAGAAAGACCCCGTGATTTATGTTGATACTGACTGCTGAATTATGTATTAAGATATAATATTGAATAAAAATTGAAAGTATGTGAACATGGTTTCGTGGAAATATCGATTTCAAATAACCTTTTCATTGTATTTGTTATATGTCAATCTGATTGTTGATTTAATACATTTATTGTTAAATTTATTGACCTTCATACATATATTGAAAACCATATGTTAGAGCGATCAACAGGGGCTCGCTAATTATAGATTGAAAACGAATTTATCTTCTCCTTTGGTAAGACGTTTTCTTGCTATGGAAATATTGTATAATGGTAAATGTTTGTCTTTAATGTTCTGGAAGAGAGAAAACGTTTACCTCACCACATATCTGCCAAGAGAAAGAAATGAGTGTTGTCTTCTGGAAAATTATTAATGACATAAATTAAGATTCTCATCACTTGTAATTAGTTATGGATGATTAATAATAATTATAATCATAATCAATAACTAGGGTGTCGTTGATGTCACACATTCTTACCTCCAAAGCCTGCCAGCGTCGCTGACGATAATGTCCTAACCTTTATCCCACACAAATCAGAGACCAGACAAATAATACACGCCTTTACCAACATTGCAAGGGTTAGCAACTCTAAAGTCTGCCAAATTCGCACTGCTGTTTATGTGTGAGCGGAGGGAAAGATATGAAAACAGAAAACAGAAAATTAAAATTTTTATTACAAAATAAAACAACTATTGTGGTCGAACGGATGCGAAATAAACCTAGATAGATAGATAGACAGACAGACGGACAGACAGACAGAACAGATAGATAGATAGATAGATAGATAGATAGATAGATAGATAGATAGATAGATAGATAGATAGATAGATAGATAGATAGATAGATAGATAGACAATAGATAGATAGAAATACATTGTGCCCCTAATATGTCACCTCATCAATTTTATTACTTCTCCTACAATTCATTGATAAAATAAATCACTTTTCATTGAAGAGAATATGGATACTTGGCTGGTCATACAACAGAGGCGTATAGCTAGTCACAGAACACACAGAACAGCATCTATAAGTACACTAAATATGTGTTGCGTTCTTGAATTCTATCCATCTGGACTAAACGATAATACAAACAACAAATGATATATATCCCTATACTACATGTTTTTCGTATGTGTATAAACGAATGCTTTAAAAGTAAACTTACGAATTTCCAGAATGCCAAATTGTTCACATTCATTATTTTTGCCTCGGCAAGACATCCACACACCTCCATGTTGGCCTGTCTGTAATGTCACCCAGTACGGTGCTACAGCCCCACTGATGAAGGTTATAGTGGAAACGAAAAGAAGAATGTACCCTGCAATCCTTCCCACTAACCTGCATCTTGGCGACATATTTCTTTCTCTGTATTCATGAAAAGCAATATTTGCATCTTTTAAAGAATCCATTTATCACCGAGTGTGAATGCATATGAAGATCAACATAGAATATCAGTGACTGTGAATGCATCTTTAGGTCAGTCTAGCATGTTCAATAATGTGTAACGTCCAAAACATAATCATCTAGTCAAAGGTAAATTTTGATGTTTGGGTGGGAATTATTTAAGAAACTGTCACATCATTCATTTGCGCCAACTGTTTAGCAGCACGGCAGTTGTGTTTAGCGTCAGTCGCTTCTCTATGCCCTCTATGCCCGACGAAAGAAAGCCGCCTGATGACGGAATGAATATGAGACAGACACACAAACAGACTACACTCGGTGGATTGTAAGAGACCGCCATGGCTTTCATTGACAAATAACTTTATAAAGACAATACAAACATTACAGGATGATCATGCATAAATGTGTAGTGACAAAAATTTGATGAAATGATTAAAATTGGGAAAAAAAATTATAATACAACTATAGTAAATAAAAGAAAAAGTTCATTTGGTATGTAATGACAGTAGCCCAATTAATCTCACAGGAATAGAAAATTCTGATATTGTCACTGAAAGAATCTTAAAATATATACTATTTGTCTTAATTAACTTCTCTAATATACAAAGTGGTTCTGACTTTAGTGAATAAAGTTCCAATATAGCCCTCTATGCCATCTATGCCCTCTATGCCCGGTGAAAGAAAGCCACCTGATGACGGACAGACACACAAGCAGACTACATAGGGTGGATTGTAAGATATCCCCAACGGATTTAACTGAAAATAACATTATAAAGACAATACAAACATTACAGGATGATCGTGATTAAATGTGTTGTGACAAAAATTTGACGAGATGATTAAAATTGAAAAAAAAACAACTTTATAATATACAACAACAAAAGTAAATAAAAGAAAAAGTTCATTTGGTATGTAATGACAATAGCCCAATTAAACTCACACGAATAGATAATTCTGATATTGTCACTGAAAGAATCTTAAAATATTTACTATTTGTCTTAATTAACTTCTCTAATATACAAAGTGGTTCTGACTTTAGTGAATAAAGTTCCAATATAAACTATTCCAGTGGAAACGGTAGTCTACACCAAAATAAGTTTCATACAAACTAGGCTTATCTTCAATACTGCATAAGTCATGTTCGAAAGTAGCAGCACACTATTTTTTAAATAGATGTACCTTAAAGTTCCGAAGCCAAAATCTGCCAATGAGACATAACTCTGATTTTTGATTGCGCTTTTCAAACGTGGGATTATCTCCCTTGGACCATGAAGTGTAAGAAAAGCCCAGAAGTAGATGACATCAAGTCCTTTGACTTTCAGTCCAAAATCAGTCCCAAATACCCTGTAATAATTTATGCAGCCTTACATATTTTATTATATGAATTACATTTCGGATGTGGAGTTACGCTATTCTAGAGTTTACAATTTTTATTCTATCTCATCTTACAAAAGAAACTTTATTATTACAAATCTGAGGTAACTCTACCTGTTAATAAACTTGTACTTGTCCTTTAGGGTTTTCATTTGACATGCAGTTGAAGAAAATTAAATTCATTTTCTCTTATCGTTTTTCCAGTAAAAGTGATTTTTTTGACCATCTATTCACTTGAACTGTTTCATAGTTCTTATGGACTTAAATGGCTTGCTGGATAGTGCTCTGTTTTGGTTAGATATCCTTAATATTCCTTACGACATCTTGGCATCATAAATCCTGACCATGTTCATCTAGTGGTTTTCCTGCACTGTTCCTCCTATGTATTCACGTAGGTTGCCATGCAGTTTGGTATTTCGTCATGGTCTGGTAAAAAGTCCGACAACTCAGAAGTATTTATGACTATGTGGTAGGTTTTCCCTGTTAATAGCGCTCAGGCTGACTGACACTTATTATGTAAGGGCCGTCTTTCTCCTTTTTCGTTTTAATCACTTTTCTTCAGCTAAGTGCCAAACATGAAATACTATGCATATATTTTCGAGAACGCATTACAGCAGTGCAGTTTTGTTCTTCCTGTTTGTGTTACTGAGACAACCAGATCAAACAGGGATTATCTCTTGATTACAGACAATGTTTATTTTTATTTAGCCTTTGTTGTAATGTGCTAGTAAACTTACCAGAAGAGCAGTTTTGTGTGTATTTATCTCTTCTTTTGCCATCAACTATGTCACTAATCTCTCTCAAAACACTTAGATTCGTCAAAGCAGGCCTGACTCTAGATCTTGCATTTTGTATCTAACCATTAGCTCTTCAGATGTGCAAAAGGACCTGGTGATCACTGGCAATATTATATAATCATGGCCTACCTACTAGATTAAGTTGTAATAATTTCCCAGATATTTAGCCTGTCTGACCACGTGACTGGTACAGTCTGTATTTGTGCCTGCCAAAATCAGCCCCAAAGATCAGAGTAAATCCTGCCAACTTCCGAGAAGCACAACTATAAAAACTCTCGCAGAATACCACTGGTAAAAGGGGTTTTACTGAGGAATATTCAGTGCTCTATTGCATTACAAGTACCTCATACATCCTTGCACCCCATTGTGCGATTTTCAGACAGGCCACAGCTGCCTGAATCTCTCTATGGAAGGAACTCCCAATCAGTCAAATAGACTGTAGGAGCACAGGTACTGGTCATGGCCTAATTGGCTGGCTTTGTCCTTCAATCTTTTTTGGTTGCTCATCATCTGGCTGTTTCATATCCATGTCTAAAGGATGAGCAGGCAGTGCATCTGTTCTGTTTAAAGCTTTCACCATCCCTTCAATGACTGATTTCACTGTATATACACTGGAATCATAGGGTGAGTCAATGATCACATAGACTCCTTGGCACCAGATGTCCTTAATTTTGTTTTTGCCTCTGTTTGTGTGCTCTCTTATATATATAAAGTCACTGATATGTAAAGTTGATGACATGGATCAACCATTACCATGTCTAGTATCACGTTTTCTGGCAGTCTCCTCTAATAATTTACGTGCCTGAAGGTATGCATCCAGGAGTCGTTTCTGGTGAATTTGAACCCATTCCACAGGTCTGGCTGCCTCGATAGAAGGCACACATAGCTGCATGTCAACAGGGTGGTGTGGCTCTTGTCCATATAAAAGAAAATGTGGTGAGAAACCAATACTGGCATGAGGGGTGTAATTATATGGCTGTATTAATTCCGGCAGGTGTTCTGGCCATCTGTTCTTTTTCTCTGGGGGCAAACTTTGTAGCAAATCATGCATGGTGCGGTTAAAATGCTTACATTGTGCTACTCATTGAGGGTGGTACGGGGTTGTATGAGTTTTCTTGATCCCATACAAATTACAAAGTTCTTGCACTAGGGTAGATTCAAAGTTGCGGCCTTGGTTAGAGTGTATCCGTCTTGGCACTCCAAACCTGATGAATCATTCACGATGGAGAATTTTCGCAACTGTCTCTGCACACTGATCTTTAGTTGGGATGGCTTGGGTAAATTTGGTAAATACATCTGTCATCACTAACACGTTTTCACGGCCATCAGATGCTGGCTCTAAGATGGTAAAATCAATTTCTAGAGTCTAATGATCGTAATGCAAGTAGGTGGCCCATGGGAGTTTTGGTGTTAGGTCACCTCCCCATCAGACACCTTGAGCAAGTGGCAACATTTTGCTTGACATCCTTGTACATTCCTGGCCAATAACTCTTTGCTGCAGTAATTTGGTGGTTCTGTCAACTCCCTGGTGACTCACCATATCGTGAAGTGCAGCCAACATTTCAGGCTTCTAGACTGCTGGCGGGACCAGTTGGCATAAAGGATCCTGGTGTGGATCCCATACTTTCCTGTTTAACACTCCCTTCTCCATCACTAGCCTGTCAAACTGGTGGATCAGCCTTTGCACATCTGGTTTTAGTCCCTTAGGGGCTGTACGTTGGGGCTAAGTTTTGAGTAGCATATCTATGATGGCGTTTTTCTACAACAGGTCTGCCAGAGCTTCTGTCAAGTACCCTGAATGTAAATCTTTATTTGCAAGGTCATGTTCAAGCTGCTCTGGATGTTGGTGTGGGTTGGTCATATTGTCATCTGCTGATATGTTGTGACACCATGCCTCCTGAATACATGCGATGTGTGCCATTGTCTCAGAACTCTGGAAGTCGTGACAAGGCATCTGCTGGATTCTGCTTCCCTGGGCGATATTTAATTTCAAAATCAAACTGTGACAGTTGGGCAGCCCAACGTTGTTCAATGGCACCCAGCTTGGCCATTCTAAAGTGTGTCAATGGGTTATTAACTGTCAGCACAGTAAACTGCCCTCATATCAAGTAGTGGTGGAATTTGTCTGCTACAGCCCATTTCAAAGCCAGCTACTGTAATTTGCCTTTTTCTCTTCATTAGGATGCAATCGTCGACTAGCAAATGCAATGACCTTCACTCGCCCATCTGGCTGCTCCTGTGACAAAATGGCACTAAGACCTTCATGACTTGCATCTGTCTCCACAATGAATGGACGAGTGAGGCCTGCAAATCCAAGAACCTGGGCGCTGGTGAGAGCTGTTTTTAAGGTGTAAAATGCATTTTGATGAGATGAATCCCAGATGTGGTGAATCTTGGTCACATCCTTGGTTTTAGAGTCACTTTGGCCACATTTATTGACCAGGTTGTGTAGTGGTCCTGCAATTTGTGCAAAGCCTTTCGCAAAACGCCTGTAGTAACTAGCAAAACCTAAAAAGGATCACAGTTCTTTAACAGTTCCTGGGACTGGCCAGTTACTGACTGCTTCAGTCTTCTCTTTTTGGCAACCCACACCATCTGCAGAAATTGTGTGATCCAGATAAGTCACTTCTCTTCTCAACAGTTGACCTTTCTCCAACTTCAGTGTAAGCCCAATCTCAGAGATGTGTGAGAGAAGTTTTTCCAGATGATAAAGGTGTTCATCAAAAGTACTTGAATTGATGAGTAGGTCATCTAAATAAACCAATAAAAAGCTGAACAAATAGTCAGACATCACTGTGATATTCACAAGCCTCACATGACGAGAGTTACAGTCGGCGGTTGTGAGTGTTGACACCAGCAACAGTCCCCCTCTGGCAGTGGCTGCTTGAGTGGCTCAGCTATTAAATGTGTTTGTGTGGTATTGGGGCCAGTCACACGAATGCAGATTGTTGAACTAGAAGGTATCCATAGTGGATCTCGACCAGTTACATGTGCAATGTCATATGATGAATGAAGCTGTGCATGTACCTCTCTGATGGTTGGTTCCCACCAAGATGTTGCTTCTTGAGACCTGCATTCCTGCATGAAGCCCACAATCTGGCTCAGCACATTCATGCATAGGAGAACTGGAGTCTCAACTTTGCACTGACGTGTTACACCATCAACACACCATCACGCACCACTAGCACCAGTACTTTCTCGAAAGTCTGTCCCATTATTGAAATATCAACTTCAGCCATCCCACAGTATGGAATTTCTAGTCCATGTGCTCCCTTTAAGGTTAGCCAATTTATGTTTTGCAATGTATATAAAGGAAAGTTTGTATGGAACCAGGATTCAGTAATGGTTGACACTTCACTGCCTGTATCCAGTAATGCCATGGTCAGTTTTCTGTGATTCTCACAGACACAAGCGGGCAATGTCCAACTATTCTTTCCTGTATGGATGGTAAGTCAGCCATTACCATTCTCCCTGCTGGTTGGCTGGTGGCAGCAGGGAAATGGCGTTTCCCTGTTGGGGACATTAGGGCAGTCCTGTCTAAAGTGTCCCATCATACCACAGTCGAAATAGACATCCTGTCCATTTGCACGTCTTGAGCCTCGTCTCCGCCGTGGTGGTCCACAGTTTTGCTGAGAACTCTGTTGTTGTAGCTCTGTAATTGACATTGTCAACTGGGCCACCTGCTCTTGTAAGCTGTGAGCGTTGACAGCTTCTTGTACCTGGATGTGTGCTGTTGCCTGAGTATTCTCTTCTTGTTCCTCAGCCTCTGAGTGGATTGCTTCATCCATTATCATTCTGAACGATGATGAGAGGGGCCTGCTTGCTTGTGCAAAAGGAACCACCGCATAGGCTTGCACAGTGATGGCTGCAACCCCTCAACAAAGTGTTCCATCATTTTTATTGACGAAATGGCCTCTATGTCAACACCCACTTTGTCCTGGAGCTTTGCTTTTATAGCCATCAAGGTACGGCCATAGTCGCAGACTGATTCACGTCTACCTTGCTATCTAGAGAAAAAGCATCCCACAACATGGCTGCAGTGCGTTGTTCTCTAAACGCAGCAATGACAGCACTACAGATTTTCTGTGCTGTGTTGATTTCATGTTGTTGTAGGGAGAGGACTTCTCGTCGAGCTTGTCCTTCCAACATAGAGATGGCAAAATCAGCTCCAACTACAGCACCCATTCCTTTTGCTGTGATGTAGCGGCGAATTTCAGCTGCCCATTCCTCTGCTTCCAATTCATCAGTCTCATCTGCCCTGAAGCTAGGGTGAGTCGTTCTCTTGGAAGAAAAAACATATTGTACCGGTGGTGTCGCTTGTTGTTGGTATTGCCTGCCTTCAGTCTCGTCACTGTCCTTCACTGTGGTAGTGTTCTTTTTATCATGTCGTCCCATTGTTGGTAGTGATCCTGCTTGCAGCGCCAATTGTGATGGGGGAGGTTCAATTCGTTGACACCAACAGGCAGCAACAGTGAAAGAGGATGCCAGAAGATTTCTGTCAGTTTCTCACATGCTTTATTCAGCTTCTGTACAGCAATGCAATGCCCTCTCAGACACATACATGCGTTAATTATACTATGAGATCGGCCCTCACTGAAGACCCCATAGGCCAAACTTTAAAAAACCTCCAAACTAAAAAGAACTCTAGCAGTAAGGGCTTCTAAAAGTAATTTATGTGCTTTCGTATCTCTGTTTCAATATAAATTGCACTCAAACTACTAAGAGTTATATTAAAAATCAAATATAAAATAAAACTACTATAATTGTACTTTAAAACACAAACCTTTCCTAATACATAATCTAAAGATTTAGACCTATAATAAAATAAAACATGTGTTAATGGGCTGTAGAAAAATCATTCACACTCATATTACTTACAAAGTACACAAATGCAAAATCATTATTCTTTATATAAAATATGTCAATAAAAAATATAAACTATTTCATATCTGGATATATAACTGTCTATGGTAATTAACAAATGCATAGCATAGTAAAGAATGATTCAAAATATACACACTAGCACAGCACTATAAATTAGTACTGGTAATGTTGACACTGCACGATCTTTGAAAGAAAGCAGCACCTCCTGACCCATTTGTCCAGGCGCTCCATGCAGATGATGTCTGCCCACTGACATAACACTCACAGAGGCAAGTGAAAAAAGGCTATATCGAGATGGGCGGCAAATACTAGGCATACCTGCTCGCCCCTTCCTGAGATACGATCGGTCAGTAGCTGTTAAGCGTTAGTGTCCGACCTACCACATTATACATGTCATTTGTAAAACAACGCATGTCAGTAAACTCGAGATACATAAGCATGATTGCAGTAACATACACAAACTTGGACGGATGTCAGAAAATTCAAGATAAGTAAATATGGCGAGAGAGAAAGCTGATGGCTTTTGAGTAACAGCTGCATTATCAAGAAAGACAAACTTGTAAATCCAAGTCTAAGTTTTAATCAAATGGCTTAACTCTATTTATATGGCATTATGTAGGCCAGAATAGAGGGTGAATATTCAATAATTTTACAGATTTGAAAGAAGACGAAATTATTATTATTATGCATTTTCACACAACTTGTGTTGATTGTCGCTTGCGAACCAAGGTCTCAGAATCTTACTAAGATTCTGGGGGATCCAAGGTTTTATGGAGGATGTGGGCACTTCTGAAGAACATTGCTTTTAGTAGTGGGGTGAGTCTATGGTTTTCAGGGAGTTTTTTCAGATAGCTTTCCAACTCAGACCTTATGTTCCCCAGCGTTCCTGCAACTAAAGGTATCACTTCTGCTTTTACATTCTATAGCCTCTGGATTTCTAATCTGAGTTGTTGGTGTTTTTCTACTTTTCCCCTATCTTTGTTTGCTTTTATGACTCACTTTTATCACTTAGAACAGCGTCATCATGATTGTTGTTGTATTGTTGGACTTATTAAAAACTACATTCTCTGTTCTTCATGCAGGAATCACTCGATCTGTTCTTATCTCGAAGTCCCACATTATTTTGACTTCTTCTGATTCGGTGACTTGCCTATTTCATCCATGTCTATGTTGATTATTTTATTTTATTATGTTTTATCAGCTTTTGGTGCATATGGCTAAGTAGAGGTTTTAGGCTCCAGGTATTTCTTAATGCTTATTTCGTTGGTCCCTTCTATGTTTTTTTGTCTATTTGTGGGCAGCTGATACAGTCCACTCATCTGTATTGCTTCTATCAGTGGCTTATCATTGTTGTTATTCCAGATGTAATCCATAAGGCCTATAACATCTCCTTGAATGACATCTTTGATTTTCTTGAGACCTCGACCTCCAATTTTCCGAGATATGCAGAGCCTGTCTACGTCTGCTCTTTGGTGTAAAGCATTTTATATTGGGAGTAGTTTAGTTGTTTTTCTGCCCAGATCAATTATTTACTTTGTTGTCCAACCTATGATACCTCTGGTGTAGTTGACTACAGGTAGTGAATATGCGTTAAGGGCTTATATTCTGTTAGTCCCATTTAGCTCGAACTTCAGGAAATGTCTAACTTGTCGTTGTTCATACTCTCTCTTAACTTTGGACTTAACTCTGTATGTTTTCTTGATGTTATAGTATCCCCATATATTTATATACTTTCACTAAAAACATCGTTGAATATTCCTATGTCGAATTGTAGGCCCTCGGTTGTTTTGACCTTGCCTTTCTGGACGATAATTTCTCCACATTTCTCAAGGCCGAATTTCATGTTGATGTCCTCACTGCAGATCTTGACAGTATTGATCAGTGACGTGATGTCACGTTCCTTTTTACCATACAGCTGGAGATCGTCCATGTACAGCAAATGGCTGATAACCTGTCCTGCTTTCATTTTGTATCCTAATCCTGTTTTTCTGGATCACTTGACTGAGAGGATTTAGGGCAATGCACAACAGCAGTGGTGATAGGAAATCACCTTGGAAGATTCCACAGTTTATTTTTGTCAGAAATATCTGTGTTGTTGCATATGAGGGTGGTTTTTCAGTTATTCATTGACCCCTGAATTAGGTTCTGTATTGATGGCGCTACTTTGTACAGTTTTAATGTTTCAATTATCCATGAATGTGGAACTGAGTTATAGGACTTTTAATAGTCAATCCATGCCATTGCAAGATTTTGTTCTTCGTTTCTTGCTGTCAGTCACTATTGCCTTATCAATTGCCAATTGGTCCTTCGTTCCTCTTCTGCCTGGTCTAGCACCGTTTTGTTCATTGTTTAGAAGTTTGTCAGTAACTATTGCCTTATCAATTGCCAATTGGTCCTTTGTTCCTCTGTTGCCTGGTCTAACACCTTTTTGTTCATTAGTTAGAAGTTTGTTTGTTTCAAGGTGAGTCATAATTTTGTCAGCTATAATTCCTTATAGTAACTTCCAAGTGGTTGATAGGCATGTGATTGGACGATAGTTGTTTGGCGTTGTGCCTTTCTGTGGATCTTTCATAATCAGACTTTACCATCCATGCTGGTAGGGTTCCTGGTTTGTTGAATATGTCTTGCAGTTGTTTAACAAGTCTACCATGTAATGAGGAAAGATATTTCAACAAGAATATTTGTACTTGGTCTAGGCCTGAGGCTTTCCAGTTTGCCATCTTTCGTACCTTCTTCTTGATGTCTTTCTCACTGATTGTGACGGTGCATTGTTCAGGTGTCTCTTTATGATCATCTTTCAGTTCCTGAATCCATCTGACTGAGGTGTTATGCGTATTTGGATTGCTCTAAATGTTTTCCCATAAGGTTTTGGTATCCTGAATATTTGGCATTTGTAGTTCTTTTTTGGAATTTCCTTTAAATCTTGGTATAGTCTTCCAGGGTCAGTTCGGAATATTTTGTTCTGGTAGAATTGCTGACCTCTTGCAGTGTATCTCTTCAGACGGTGACTGAGTCCTTGAAGTCTTTGCTTTGCATCTTCTATTGCAGTCTTATTATTATTATTATCAATAGATAGTAGCAAACTGGTAGTTAATCAAAGTTATAAACTAACCCTAAGTTGTAACTGTTGTTTAATTGCTACTGTATTGTTAATGTAAGTATTTCACTTTCATAAATACGTAAATGCAATTAAATGTATGAGATTTATTTTGTGATAATTTTATAAAATAGATTTAAGGACATTAAGAAAGGAACTAGAACTCTTGTTTAATCTGATATTCATCAGCTGAGGAGAATATTTAGCTCTAAAGTTTGTACTTTTATTTAAAACATCGCCATCTGTGCTTAGCCCATGTTGTCTTTACTACTTTCGGAAGGAATGTATATAAATAATCTGGATTTGAACACTATTAATCTCTCAAAAGCAAAAATAAAAGTAAAGAGACCTTTAATTGCCATTGACATCATGGTTTAATAGTATTCTCTTCATCTTTTTCTTCTTTACTCCTTTTCTCATTTCTTTGTTTTTTCATCGTCTTTCTTTTTTCTCTTTTCGTTCTTTATTTCTTTTGATTTTGTCTCTCCTTACTTTCTTTTTCCTCCTGGAGTTTGTTTACATGCTGCATCTTGCTAAAAAAAGTACTTCGTTCTTAATTGTGGTCGATAAAATATAAATTATTCAGTCAAGAACGATTCTTCCTAATGGAATAAATATTTATCAATCCAAAATGACTGTGATAAATGGGGAAGAAAATCACAGAGTTTCGAAGTTTCAAGGTCTAGTGCGTGCATGAAAACTGTGGACCATAGTGGACGTCAGTATTGATCTGTGTAGAATCAAAGACCAAGGACAATAGTGACCTTCAGTATTAATTTATGCAGAGTCAAAGATGAAAGACCATAGCGGATTTCAGTGTTAATTTATGCAGAGTCAAAGATCAAAGATCATAGTGGACTTCATTATTAATCTAGATTCAAAGAGCCTACACGGTGTGATAAACAGAAGAATCCCTACATTTAAAGAAGCAAATCTGAGAATGTTGACTATATAATGGTTAAATAACAGATTTCTATACTCACAGGTAGCATCAATTTATCCACGCATGCGTTCTGATTGAACCACTTTTACGAATGAATAACTGCTGTGTACTTGTTAGAACGTTGTTAAGGAAATGACAAAGCCAGCCATGTGGAAAGTGATGCCATTGGTAGGCGTCAGTGCTAAGCACTCGTGCGTAAAGCTGCGTACACCATTTACACCTGGTGTGTCACGCTCAAAGGTGTTATAATTCAACAGTTTGTTTACCGTCGTCATTAATATTGTGCTAGTTTCGAGACACGCTTATTGCGTAGCCATTGTGCAAGATGAAGAAAGGGCAGTTTTCATCCAAGTCTTTGTTTCTTTAGACGACCATGCTAATTTATAGGAATGCATTATAAACTGAAATGTTGGGTACGCACTGAAGATAAACTACTATTTACATTTACTCCATAACTATACTTTACGAAACAATCAAACAATGAACATTATTAACATTATTAACATTAGATAGATAGATAGATAGATAGATAGATAGATAGATAGATAGATAGATAGATAGATAGATAGATAGATAGATAGATAGATAGGTAGATAGATAGATAGGTAGATATTAGATAGATAGATAGACAGATAGACAGACTGAAGAGAAAAGTAGGAAGATAGATAAAAGGATGGACAGATAATCAAACACTTAATGAAATATATTGAGTGAAAAGATCTTTCACTGTGTTTACTCTCGAGAATTACATTACTTAAATGAGATATTTTTCTCGAGAATTACATTACTTAAATGAGATATTTTTCTCGAGAATTACATTACTTAAATGAGATATTTTTCTAAAGGAACATTTTTATTGCATAAGCTTGTCACTTAACATAGCATTAATGTTATATTTCATAAAGACACATATTAATTAAACTTCGCTAGTCTTTTTCGTGTTTTGAATTTTTTACTGTGTCTTGGTATTACGGGCTTGACAAAAGATAGAAACTGAATTAATCAAAATTGTCACACATCAATACAATTCGTACGTGTCAACAGTTACTAGAGTATATTCATTGCCGCCCTGTTTGCTTGAGTGAACAATTTCAAAAGATAACTGAAGTGACTGTGTCTGACGACCAAGAGTGGAGCGTGATGGGTTAGGTGTTGAGCTTAATTAATAAAATTATCAGTTAATATTCTAACTGGTAGAACACGCGTCTCACAACACATTCACATATCAGTCAGGCCTTTTTGTAGTATTTAACAATTAACCACTCATTAGCTAATGAAGCGTTAATCATAAGGCTGGAAGCAGAAAGGTAATACTGACGATTCATAAATAAACATAAATTAACACTAACCGTAACTTGAAATACATCAGAACGTTGCAATGTTTTAGAAAAATACGTAATGGGCTGTAGTTAAAACATTCGAGTTTAAAATTACCAAGACTCGCTCACACATACCAAACTCTGCAGATTATTGTCGACATTACTTAGACAAGTATTATAATTGCAGAGTTTTTGGAGTTGCCTAATTTAAAAGCACCGTTACGAGATAAAAAATTTCTTCACAGCTGATATCAAGTGGGTGATGAGAGGCAACAGCCTTGACCTGTACTTTATTCAGTGAGTCAGACATGGCACAGTCGAGGTGCAGCCGAAGATGCAACGTTGAGTGCAGCATAGGATGATGTAACCGAAAGAGTTGCAGCATAAATTTGTGCATTAGTAATGCGTCATAGTGAATACACTTTTAAATAGGTAAAGAACCAAAACTCATTTACCCTAAGTTGGAATGAAATAGGTGCTTAAAGCGTTTTGCATAATGTTATTAACAACTTGAGAAAGACAAGAATATTAGAAGATAAAACAGCTCTACATAAAGACTGACTAGAACGAAGTAGAAAAGATGACTTAAATACATATGACAATTATTATTATTAGTGGTGGTAGTAGTAGCAGTTGTAGTAGCAGTAATAGTAGTTGCAGTATATGATTTACTTAAGCTAAATCTGACTGATCTCACACAAGAGAAATTCGAGGCAGGGTTTCTGTCTGTTGCATTTTGCCCCCTTTTACAAGCTGTGGTCTAGGAAAACATTTTTGGCACTCTAATGCAGAAGTGCACAGACAGCAGTTGGTCAGTTAGCATTCTAAATACTGATTAATTATTGTAACGAATTATACATTGGCTTAGCCAAATTGTAACAGCGCTGCATAGTTGCTGTAAGATTGAGTCTTGGAAGTGCATATACAGCTTTGCTATAATCAAAAGAGTCCAAGGGTACAAACCTCTGTTTCTGAATGTATCAGTAACTTGCTCCCATAACTTAAAAGATAAATTAATTAAGAGTACGCTACCTTTTCTACCGTAATAAACAGGGTGAGAGTTTTCTTGATTCTGACTTAGTAACCAAGTTACACGAAAGCTGTAATGTCTGTCTCTACACATCAATAGTGCGTTAGTTTTGACAATCATTACCTTCATGAACAAATTCTGACTTAGTAACCAAGTTACACGAAAGCTGTAATGTCTGTCTCTACACACCAATAGTGCATTAGTTTTGACAATCATTACCTTCATGAACAAATTATGACGACAGCTGCAATTTTTCTTGCCAGCTATCTAATTATCTCTCTGTCTGTTTATCTATCTATCTATCTATCTATCTATCTATCTATCTATCTATCTATCTATCTATCTATCTATCTATCTATCTATCTATCTATCTATCTATCTATCTATCTATCTATCTCTCTCTCTATCGATCTGTCTGTATTTCTGTTTATCTATCTATCTATCTATGTAAATGTTACACGATGGCATGATTTCAAATAGTTGGCAGGCGGAGTAAAATGTATATGTATGAATCGTCTGTATGAGAGTGGGTGAGTAAAAGAGAGACAGAGACTGGGTGAGTGAGTGAGTCCGTAAGAGATAGAGTGAACAGTTATGTGATGGTTAATGGAGGGCGTTTAAAAAGTACCAGGACTGATTTACTAGCTGTGTGTATACGTGTTTGTGTGTGTGTCTGTGTGTGTATGTATGTGTGTGTGTGTGTGTGTGTGTGTGTGTGTGTGTGTGTGTGTTAGTGTGATTGTGTTTGTGCGTCCGAGAAAGAGAAAATTACAAAAATCACAATGTATATTCGTTTTCGATGGAATACCTTTTATTTCTTAGTGCATTTTTAACAAATTTCAAATCTGAAAACACTGTTATTAAACAAAAGTAAATAAAGATACAGTAATGCTACCAGACATAAATAGTTATTCTGTAGTGCCCTGAGAAACATAGGTATCGTCATAGCAACTATTTTCTACGATAGGAAGCAAGCGACAGATGCAATTTGACATAAGATCTAATTATGTACTATATTTTAGATTTTCAACTCTAAAGCCTCACTTGTCATTATGCTTCGCACTATAAATAGCAGTAAAGTTCAGTAAAATATTCAACGTTCATTATGTGTTACGTGGTACATAACAATCTTAAAATGACTTCTGCGTTGTTGACAGTAGCAATACAGATGTGAAGTAATAAAGATCTAAAGTTTTTTAAAGACCTAAAGTAATAAAGATTTAAAGAATTGAAGAGTTAACGGTAATATAAATGTACAATATTGAAGATTTAATATAACTATGATTTAAAGTATTGAAGATAAAATGTAAATAGTTTTAAAGATTCAAGACTGAAAGTAATAAAAGCTTAATGCAATAAAGAATTAAAGTGTTAATGATTTACAATTATCGAGATTTAAAACTTAAAGTAAATAAAGATTTTAAAAAATGAAAAATTGAAGTAATAAAGATGTAAATAACAGAGATTTAAGGTAAAGATTTAAAAGTGCTGTGTATAAAGGTCATTCAATACAAGTTATACATTGCACAAAACATTTTCTTGTTACGTTTACTTTCAATATTTTTTCATTTATAGTGTTCTACCAAGTCTTGACTAGAAATCGGAATTGTCCTTGACAAATCCCACAAGGATAGATTATGTGTGATGATAAACACCTTAAAATAAATGAAAAAGTCTTCTTTGTAATAATATAAGTCATGACAAACGCCTTAAAATGATAGATAAAACTCATTTTCGTGGACCAAAAGCCTAGATATCATATTTTAAATGAATGGACAACTCGTCTTTGTGACAAAATAAAACGTCATGATGACAAACACTTTAAATTGATTGAAATATCTCTTTTGTAGCAAAACGTCTTGATGACTAACACTTTAAAATGTCTTAAATATCTCTTTTGTAACAAAACGTCTTGATGATAAACACCTTAAAATGTCTTAAATATCTCTTTTGTAACAAAACGTCTTGATGATAAACACCTTAAAATGTCTTAAATATCTCTTTTGTAACAAAACGTCTTGATGATAAACACTATAAACTGATTAAAATATCTTTGTTGTGACAAAATGTCTTGATGATAAACACCTTAAAATTACTGAAAAACCCCATTTCGTGACATAACATCTTTATGACTAGCATCTTTAAGTGATTGGTAACTCTCTTTTGTGACAATACATCTTGGTGACATAAAACCTTAAAATGATTTGAAAAGTTCATTTTTTCTGACATTACATCATAACGACAGAGCACCTTAATACGAATGGAAAACTCATTGTTTTTGACGTGACGCCATCACCGTCACTAGCTGCGTTAGAGAGAATTACTGCTGAGCCGAATATTTGCCAATAAAGAGAACCACCTTGCTGACGTTGTCTCTGATGACGTATATGAATGGGTGGTCGGCCCGGAACTCAAATCCCGGGCGTAAGTACGAGCGCAAGTTGATGACGACAGCTGTCGAAGCAGCAGCTTCTACGCCCCTTTCTGCGACTTCAATCACGGCCTGGAAGTATGAAGCCAAGTGAAGTTTTAGTAACAAAAGGCAGTTAGTAGTTAATTAATAGTTATTACTTTGAAAATAGAGTATAGGACGCCCATTATTTTACTAATAATAGTAGGCAAACAAAGCAATGAGTTAAAACTATATATGAAAAGGTTTTTGTAAGAACAGTTAATTATTATTAGATAGTATGGAACAATAAAACGCTAATGATTTTTACCAGAGAATAATATATTTTTTTTAATTGGAATAATTCATTATTAATATTTTATAGGCCGCGATAATAAAATATTAATGTTTCAAGGAAACCATTAATAGGGAACAAAATTATATTAATAGTGGTATTAGGAACAATACACTACTACATTAGTCACTGGGAGGAACTTAAATATACATAATGTTCGGAGGATTAATACAATAATAATGTTAATAAAGCAATGATATTTTAATGATGTTAGTAGTGAACATTAAAATAATACTGATATTAATACTGGACAATGAAATACTAATAATTCTACTAGGAAGCAATGAATATTAATATTAACAATTTTAGGAGAAATAAGGTATGACTAATGTTAGAGGAGATTAATGAAGTCAAATTATGTTAGAAGGGGGAAATTAATAATTAACAAAATTAACAGGGATTAATGAAATATTAATGTTAGAAGGAGAAATAAAGTATTCATAATGCTATCAGAGAATAATGTAATATTAATAATTTTAAGGCAACAAAAAATAATTAATAACATACACAGAGAAATATAAACTATTATTAATAATAGTACGACTCAGTAATTAGGGGCAATAATAGTATGACACAATAATTAGTGGCAATGTTAGTATGACACAGTAAATAATGGCAATAACAGTTCGGTAAAATAAATAGAAGCAATATTAATATGACACAATAATTAGTGGCAATATTAGTATGACACAATAGTGGCAATATTGGTATGACAATATAAACAGTGGCAATATTAGTATGACACAATAGTGGCAATATTGGTATGGAATATAAACAGTGCCAATATTGGTATGACAATATAAACAGTGGCAATATTGGTATGACAATATAAACAGTGGCAATATTAGTATGACACAATAGTGGCAATATTGGTATGACAATATAAACAGTGGCAATATTAGTATGACACAATAGTGGCAATATTGGTATGACAATATAAACAGTGGCAATATTAGTATGACAGAGTAAATAGTAGCAATGATAGTTCAGCAAAATAAATAATGGCGATATTAGTACAGTATTACACAATAAACAGTGGCAATATTAGTATGACACAATAAATATTGGCAATAGTAGCATGACATAGTAAATCGTGGCAATATTACGTCGGCACCATAAATAGTGACAAAATTAGTAGAACATAATAATAATAATATAATAATTTATTATGTCCTATTAATTTTATGACAATATCAATAGAACACAATAAAATAATGGCAGTATCAATAGAACACAATAAAATAGTGGCAAAATTTATAGAACACAATAAAATAATGGCAGTATCAATAGAACACAATAAAATAGTGGCAAAATTTATAGAACACAATAAAATAATGGCGATATCAATAGAACACAATAAAATAGTGGCAATATCAATAGAACACAATAAAACAGTGGCACTGTCAATAGAACACAATAAAACAGTGGCACTATCAATAGAACACAATAAAACAGTGGCACTGTCAATAAAACACATAATGGTAGTAGTAACCTTAGGAGCAATACAATTATAATCATAATGGCATAATTCTTGGAGGGGGAAGCATATACTGTTTATAACGGTAGTAAAATAACGTACATAGGAAACAAAGTATGTAGGTAACTTAATAAATGAATAGATTAAAATTGTACTAACATTATTGTTGAAATGGAGCAAATATAAATGCTATAAGCCTAAAGTACAAAAAAGGGAACTAATCAGCAGAATATACGTAGAGGGCTAGCCAATCAGAATGAATGATTGATAACAGGGTGAACAATTGGAATAATAGACTTAGTAACATATCTGAGTATTACAAGCAGTACAGCGAGGTAAATATAATCGATGTGATGAACAGATGTTTTTGTAATGGAATGGTGAACACAACGGAAGATATAAAAAGTGGTGAAAAACCTAGGTAACAGAAACAACGAAAGTGAACGGAATGGAATGAGAGAGAGAAACAAGAGAAATGAAAGTAAAGAATGTGTCGAACTTATCTAAGTAACATAAGAAAGTACAGAAGAAAGATATGTGATGAGCAAGAATGTCTTAGAGTGGTGAATGCGGTGAAAGCGAGTGGTGAACATAACGCAAGTATTAGAGTAGTTTATATGGTGTTAGTATCTGAGTGAACATAACGCAAGTATTAGAGTGGTTTATATGGTGTTAATAACTGAGTGAACATAACGCAAGTATTAGAGTGGTTTATATGGTGTTAGTAACTGAGTGAACATAACGCAAGTATTAGAGTGGTTTATATGGTGTTAGTAACTGAGTGAACATACCGCAAGTATTAGAGTGGTTTATATGGTGTTAGTAACTGAGTGAACATAACGCAAGTATTAGAGTGGTTTATATGGTGTTAGTAACTGAGTGAACATAACGCAAGTATTAGAGTGGTTTATATGGTGTTAGTAACTGAGTGAACATAACGCAAGTATTAGAGTGGTTTATATGGTGTTAGTAACTGAGTGAACATAACGCAAGTATTAGAGTGGTTTATATGGTGTTAGTTACTGAGTGAACATAACGCAAGTATTAGAGTGGTTTATATGGTGTTAGTAACTGAGTGAACATAACGCAAGTATTAGAGTGGTTTATATGGTGTTAGTAACTGAGTGAACATAACGCAAGTATTAGAGTGGTTTATATGGTGTTAGTTACTGAGTGAACATAACGCAAGTATTAGAGTGGTTTATATGGTGTTAGTAACTGAGTGAACATAACGCAAGTATTAGAGTGGTTTATATGGTGTTAGTAACTGAGTGAACATAACGCAAGTATTAGAGTGGTTTATAAGGTGTTAGTAAGTGAGTGCTGAACAGGATGCAATAAGTGCACGTGTTGAACAGGAAGTAAGCAATACATACATGTTCATCAGGGCGTGTACTGTGAAACATGGTGACAAATGCAAGCACTAGAAAGAGGGAACAGGATGTAAGACTAGTGTTTGTGTGGTAAACAGGATGCAGATGATTGCTTGGACATATATAAACGCAAACATGTGTAACCAAGGATATACACAAATGTTAGCATTGAAACATGCCTTACACTGTAAATATTTTAAATGAAGCAAGCGAACATAAGCAATTCAGCATAAGTATTGAAGGTATACAGATTTCTTGCTTTCAGTGCAAATAAAGGTGAGGGTGAAGGGTGGCCTGTTTTTCAAGATCGTGCCTTAATTTGACAAATATTCAACGACACACAACAATTACCAAAAATAAACTAGAGATATTAATATTTCGCTTTGTTGAAAATAATTCGTTCAGGGTAAACGTGTCTTGAAACTCCATGAAGCAGGTTGTACAAATATTAACTAAGGAATTTATAATACAGAACAATAAGAGAGGCGACATTTCAAATACATCTGATATAGACACACATGTGAACAATCCTTTTTTAAAAAAATAAATATATGCTGTCGTGCGATTGAACTTGACGAGAGTGAAAACCAAACCTTGCAGTATCACGGTGTAAGGTTGAGAGAAAGAAGGAACTGTTAAGAAAGGAACAGAGGCAACTAAAGCAAAACACAACAATGAAGGCAACTAAAGCAAAACACAACAATGAAGGCAACTAAAGCAAAACACAACAATGAAGGCAACTAAAGCAAAACACAACAATGAAGGCAACTCAAGCAAAACACAACAATGAAGGCAACTCAAGCAAAACACAACAATGAAGGCAACTAAAGCAAAACACAACAATGAAGGCAACTAAAGCAAAACACAACAATGAAGGCAACTAAAGCAAACCACAACTAAAGCAAAACACAACAATGAAGGCAACTAAAGTAAAACACAACAATGAAGGCAACTAAAGCAAAACACAACAATGAAGGCAACTAAAGCAAAACACAACTAATGCAAAACACAACAATGAAGGCAACTAAAGCAAAACACAACAATGAAGGCGAGAATGAACGACAACAATACGAATACCTGATGAATGACGTCAGAAATGAACAGGTCGTGAACGGAGCAAATACCACCGAACTTGGCCTGATTTTGATCGAAAGCAATTCCCATCCCCATTTGTGACAGGATTTCTTTCAGGCTAAACCGACTTTCAACATTGAACTTTGGAAGGAAGACCTTCATCCTTATGGTGGTGAGAGATTCAAGGGCACGGTTAAAGGAAGCAGCATTGAGATTTTGTTCGACAGCATCCAGGGCATTGCGTACGGTCGGAAGGATGATGAACATGGAGTACCGGGTATCCGCGTATGGCAGCTCCAAGATGTCTGCCTGCAGGTAAGTGTTTCTGGAATAACTGAAAAATACATACAATACTTCTACAGTCAACTGTTATAATGCGATTATAGGTAAGTTTCGTTAAAATTACATAACAGTACTTCTGCAGTCAACTGTTATAATGCGATTATGGGTAAGTTTCGTTAAAATTACATAACAATACTTCTACAGTCAACAGTTATAATGCGATTACAGTTGAGTTTCGTTAAAATTACATAACAATACTTCTACAGTCAACAGTTATAACGCGATTACAGTTGAGTTTCGTTAAAATTACATAACAATACTTCTACAGTCAACAGTTATAATGCGATTACAGGTGAGTTTCGTTAAAATTAACTCTTTTCAATGGCGAAGACGAGCAGAACATTTTAAGTGATTTCTTGAAATATATTATGGGGTGGGGTGGGGGGGAATGATATTTTAGAAATCGAAAGGTATTCGTGTTAGGAACTTAGCCCATTAACTGCAATTTAACATCAATTTCGCGTTTAAGTAGAGTGTGTGCTGATATTTTTTTCTAAGACAAAAAGTAATCAATCAAATGTATAAAAATCGATTCTTGTTTCATTAAGTAAATTCTTTAAGAAAAAAAAGCTTTAAATTATTTGTTTATAGATATTAACGGGCGCTACACATAAATGAACACGTAACGCGAAAAGCTTTTCATTGTTTTACTCAGTATATCTCTCTTGAGTGAATTTTATTCTCTTTCATTCTCCGATTCAATTCTGGTCACGTGGAGTTGTCTTCCTTTGACCCTAAGAACAGGGACTCGTTTTTAAACCGTCAGAAAGCGCAGGAAGAACAGTATTTCTTGCTATTTTAAAATTGTTTTTGCAACTAGGCAACTATACCTATCTTGAATGTGAATTTGTCTTTCATATCAATCGCAATTTTAGCTTTCAGTATGACAGAACTATCTTAGTATAACAAATACTTAACATATAATCCTAAATACGACAGAAATATATATAGGCCTATTTTTTAAAATAGCTTGATTTTATGTGCATCAATTCCTACACACGTTTAATAAAAGAAAATATATTACTAGACCATATTGTTATTTAAAATTTAAATGTAGGGGCTATATATTACTAGACCATATTGTAATTTAAAATTTAAATTCAGGGGCCATATATTACTAGAACATATTGTTATTTAAAATTTAAATGTAGGGGCCATATATGCCGGTACAAATAAAGGCTTAATAAAAAAATAATCGTCAATAATATCTTAATAATTTAAAAAGTCATATATGTGGCTTATTATGTTGAACATTTTCTCATTCGTTTTAGTGCATAGATATAAACATATTTTGGTGTCAACCAGGGTACCTGATAACGATATTTACAATAATATTTACATTCATTCTGCAGAAATGAAGAAGATGCATGTATGAACTTACAATCAGAGTCGATCAATAAGGCCGAGGCTCATTGTCTCCAACTAGCAGAAAAGACTGTTACTAGCCGTCAGAGCAATGTCATTTTATTTATTACGCTAACAGAAAAGACTGTTACTGCACTCACTTGTATGAACCTGTCCTAGTCATCATAAATACTGCACTCACTTGTATGAACCTGTCCTAGTCATCATAAATACTGCACTCACTTGTATGAACCTGTCCTAGTCATCATAAATACTGGCACTCTAGTGGTATTCGTCTGGTAAAAGTCTTGTTCCCTTGTGTCTGCAACGTTAAACTTGTCCAGCCACTCCCCTGTGTTGAGAACAATGAACTTTGCATAATGACAGTTTGTTTGCTATTTCGCACAACACTTCAACATAAACGTAATCATAATCTATTACAAGAAATAATTCTATATTAAGGAGAATAATAACTACTCAGTTATCCAACGTATATAAAAAAAAATATTATATTTCATTATGTATAGCAACAAACATCGTCAGTTGTAATTAATTTACCTACAATTTTTAAAACTTTAACACAGTGTACAGGTATTCCTTTTTATTGTCACTTTCTTTTTTCCTGCTTTTATTATTGTTTTCTGTCTGTTTAGTACAAAAAATAACGATGAAACCTCATTTAAACTAAACGTGTGACGCCAACGCCACCTAGTTAACGGTTATGAATATTACTAATTAATTAATCGTCCATAATTAATTACAACGAGGAGAATCTTAATTAATGATATTAATAATTCTCCAGCAGATACCACTCGCCTCTCTCACTTGGTGGATGTGCAGGCGCTGTAAATGTTTTCTCTCTTCCACAATAAGTTCACATATATAGTTTCATTATAGAAATGAAAGTGGAGTTTTAGAGAGATTATAGTCAAAGTACACAACATTTTCAATGATGACAGCTGTCGATAGCGCCTGTTCACAATCAAGTGGTTTGCAACAAGTAACTTATAAAAAAAAATTAGATGATGGTCCAATATATACCTTCAAGCACATTACACAATTGTTCTAGAATTTTTGATGCGCTTACAATGCACACCAAGAAGAATCATCCAGAACTTCGTACGTGCTATCAAAACACATCATGAATAATGTTTCAAGTATCTTCATATGTGCTACCCACGCACACCTCAAGGAATGTTCAAAAGTCTTTGTGAATTCTTAAGACCAAGCTCAAGTCTCACTTTCTCTCCTATTGGCTCTCAAACAGAATTCACAAGAATGAACTTACAACAACACATTTACTGACAAGTCTGAGACTCGCTGGATACACACACCGACGTGATCCCATAGAGCACATTAGTCACTGTAGGCTGAAGCGGATAGTAAGTTACAAAACATCAAATTCATCAAAAGGCATGCTCCTTTCTGCAAAAAGTCAAATTAAGAGAGCACTAATTTTCAGACATATTTCATCTCTAAGCTCCTATCTTTCTTACACACATTCTCAACTTGCAAATCCTGCATTGATATTTGTTAACCTAATACACACGCGGTATAAGAAATATAGTATCAATCATAATTCAGAAGTATAATGTACAACATAATCAAATTAGTGAGCATAAAAATAATGGTTCAATTACATAAGCATTCTTCAATTCAACAGATCAATAGCAAACATGTACAAAGTATTTCTAAGTCCAGGGGCATGTCTTACTCTGAAAATACACATCACAGGTACCTGTCTGATTTCAAACGTGTACTCTCCCCCTAGAAGTTCGCTCGTCTTCAGACATATGCAGGCTCATCCTTCCCAATGCAAAGTTAAAAGTCAAATGGACAGTTTTTGGGGTTATCAGGGTCTATCTATCTACAAAGTGCTGCCTTTTCAGCCTGAGATACAAAAAGAAAACTAGGGTCATTATCAAGAGGTTTCTCAACACGTGTATTTTTCATCAACAATGTTTAGTTTTATATAATTTTGTGTCCATTCTGTATATTTGCAATTGCCAATTTGCTTCATACTACAATATTCTTATATGTTATAATTTTTCAGTTTGCATGTTGATTAATTCTCTCTTTTATCTTTGTTTTATATGCATAACTAGATTGTATAATGTGCATCGGGGTTCTGTGCAATTACGGTAAAACACATTCTTTTATAAGTATAATAATTTTATTAAGTCATCATCAGCATACATCTCTCTCTCTCTCTCTCTCTCTCTCTCTCTCTCTCTCTCTCTCTCTCTCTCTCTCTCTCTCTCTCTCTCAATATATATATATATATGCATCTGAGTTATTGGCTACCATGCATTCAGACGGATGTCTATCTGTCTATGATCCATTGATTACACACAGCTTGTAAGTTACCTTTAAAGTAGACCGCATTGAGAACAACCATAGCTGTTAGTGGTGTGATGGTATTTTCTTCCAGCAGACTGGTGATCTTGCCTGCAGTCATGTTCGATACCCACCGGTTGATCGGTGCCTCAGGTCCGCCTTCAGCATTAAAGTTGAACTGGTCAAATCTGAAAGAAATTACGGAGGCATGAACAAGCTCACAGAAAGCATGCAAGGCTCACGTGACTTACATTTGATCTATATGTAATGCGTATCGTCTGTATCAGTGTTAGAGTCTTTCCTTATCATCATATAAAACCCTATGTATATACGAGTAATATATGCATTCCTGATAAAGCCACTCCATCGTGCACTAGTGACCAATAAAATGACTCATTCAGGACACCATACCTTCATGAGGATCTTGCTCTCTTGGGTGCAAGATGGGCATGAAGGTACGGTGTCCTGAATCTAAGAGCAAGAATGCAGCGTTTCTCGTAGCAATAGTAAATCAGGACGTGTGGCAATTTAGTACAACAAAATACACAAACAAGCAAACAGTAGCAATCAGGACGTGTGGCAATTTAGTACAACAAAATACACAAACAAGCAAACAGTAGCAATAGTAAATCAGGACGTGTGGCAATTTAGTACAACAAAATACACAAACAAGCAAACAGTAGCAATAGTAAATCAGGACGTGTGGTAATTTAGTACAACAAAATACACAAACAAGCAAACAGTAGCACTAAATGCTAGTCGTGGTGTGGCAGCAAAGCTAAAGCTAAACAATTATACATCTCAGACACATGTAAAGATTTACATTTTCCTTAATGAAATAACGTAACGAATATGTGTTTACTGGACAAGGGGGATAAGGAACTTACCCTGCCTTGTACATATTTGATAATCCAGTCCGGAACGCTTCTTCAATGGGGATATTGGGCTTCACGAACACCGCATTCGCTAAGTGAAGCGTGACGTTGCTAGGCCGCTTGAGACTTTGTGTGAGCGCAGCATAGGCCAGGTGAGCTTTTCCATTCTTTAATTTCTTAAGACCAAGAACTCGCAGCATTTCCGTGGCTGTATTGTTCTTCGCTCCTGAAACCCAAATTAGACTGATTTTTAATAATGATGTGCTAGCAGGTGACGCGAGCTACAGGTGGTAATAGGATTTACAGTAAGGACGCAAAACAAAACAGATATGAGAAGAGATTACTTTCTTGTCGACCCAAACGCAATGAGTGATTCCTTGATTGTTAAATAAAGGTGTTGGAAAATATGAAAAAAATATTCTTATTAGTAGAAACTTAGCATCGCATTTAGCATTTTATGATGGTCCTATGGTCATTTCGAGATGGTCGAAATGATGACGAAATAGTCCTTCCGCTACAACTCCAGCTGGTCATCGAAGCCGACGACGATCCGTGGTTGATGAAAAATAAAAGAAATAAATGAATGGGCACTTTCCTTCTTTTTCTTATCCACTTTTAACTGTTTACTGATTTCGCGAACGGAGTCATTTAAAATCATTCGATGTTCTGAAATTGTCTGTATAATTCACAAAGTCTTCAGAGAAAGTGAGGGCGCTACTTTAAAAGAGATACACTTACACGGGGACAGCTCTCAATGGAAATGCCAAAGATGTTCTGAAAGGATGACATTTTAAGATTGCCATTTGGAAAGAATCAAGCAGTGTAAAATCAAAAGGAATATTCTCTCCGTCACTCTCTCTCTCTTCTCTTTCCCTCCTCTTTTTCTCGACCTTTTTTTCTTCCCATCCCAGTTTATCTCTATTTATCTTTCGCGGTTCTTTATTTCTTTCTCTCTTTCTCCTCTCTCTCTCTCTCTCTCTCTCTCTTTCCCTCAATATTTTTCTCATTTTATCTTTCTTCTCTATTGCTATCTCTCTTTTTTCTCTCTCTTTATTTGCTCCCCCCCCCAACTTTATATGCACACATACAGACACACGCTAACACTCCGTTAGACATTACATGCAAGAGCAAGAGGAAGAAGAGAAGTTCAAATCAAGTGTGACCTAGTAACTTGCCTCGTGACGACTGCGACCCAGGTCCATTATTTAGCGTCATGTTATAGGTGTTAATTCAATGTCATTTAAAGCAAAACAGAAACACTTAATTTCACTTTAAGATTAGCAAAAGTATAATAACAATTACCCATGTACGTCATGGTTAGTGCCGTGTGCACACTGTGAGGGGAGAAGACGAGATTCGGGTTGTTACCCTCCAGCAGACGATACATGGCCAAAGAAAAGTTTTGGTTCGCGAGTGCCAGATTTCGAATCAAATTCGTTTCCTTCTTGTTGAAGATTAGGCCTGTTCTACTTTGACCTCTACCTTGTACTTTACCTGTTTAAACAGGATTTTTTAAATTACATATTAAATTAGACATCATGTAATTATTCACAAGTCTAAAGGGAGGTAAGAGAAACCAGTGAAACTAAATTCAAATATTATATTAAAAAGAGTCAACTCTGGCAGATCTATGGAAACAAGCTGAGACGGACATGTCTGTACGGTGAGAAAAGACATTGTGTAAAATGTACTTCGGATATAAAATATTGCCTTATTTGCCACATCATACGAGAGGACAGATAATACAAATTATGCAGTTTACTAAACAATATATATTGGTTACATTAATTTATTCAACTAAAAGTTATTTCACTCACCAAATTACATGTAAAAAGAACTACTGGCGAAAACTATTTTTATACAATAATATTTGTAAAATAGTATTAAATGTTGTTTTCGAACATCTAAAACAACCAAGTCTAAAGAAAGGTGAAGGAGACCGACATGTTAAATACAGTTTTATTTGTATGTGCAACAGAATGCAAAACCTAAAATTGCAAAAAGGGACTGCACCTCTTCTTCCACCTGAACTGTTTCCCATGTTTCCAGTACTTCCTCCTCTTTGGGTACCTCCTTGCCTTCGATTATCGCGGTCTACTGCAATGCCTCCCCCCCGCCGCCTAGGTCCAACTTCCCCAATGCTGCGCACGCTCCGAGCCAAGTGGAGGTAATTGCGTTCGTGAGCAAAGTCATCTTCATTAGCTATGACAAGAGATGCTGAAGATAGAGTAAAATGAATAAAACAAATCTTCATTGTCTAAGGCAGAGTGATTGTCATTGAGTAAGTCATTATTGACTAAGGCAGAGTGATTGTCATTGAGTAAGTCATTATTGACTAAGGCAGAGTGATTGTCATTGAGTAAGTCTTTATTGACTAAGGCAGAGTGATTGTCCATTGAGTAAGTCTTTATTGACTAAGGCAGAGTGATTGTCCATAAGTAAACATGTCTTCGTTGATTGTCCATAGAGTAGACAAATCTTCATTGACTATAAAGAGTGATTGTCCATAAAAATCTTCAAATCTTCATTGACTAAGGCAAAGAGTGACTGTCCTAGAGTAAATAAATCTTCAGTAACTGTTTGTCCAAGAAGTAAGAAAGTGATAACCATTTAATAGAAATGCCTTCATTAACAGCGACGAGAAAGAATTATCGCATAACTACAACAATTATTTATCAGTATAAAGAAATACTTTTGAGATCAAATCTACTCGAAGAGAATAAAAACGAAAAATGTCTGCCGTACCAATGCACAGGGCAAAACAGATTTATTATCAGCGACAAGAACGGCTAATCAAACAGCTAACTATTTCTTTATTGTCACAAGAACGGCTAATCAAACAGCTAAGTATTTCTTTATTGTCACAAGAACGGCTAATCAAACAGCTAAGAATTTCTTTATTGTCACAAGAACGGCTAATCAAACAGCTAAGTATTTCTTTATTGTGACAAAAACGGCTAACCAAACAGCTAACTATTTCTTTATTGTGACAAAAACTACTTGAAAGTAAATTGATCGTCTTACAAAGAAATCGCACAGAACACAATATGTTGTTTTTATTTTAAAATCTATGATAACAAACCTAATAGAAAATAATCAAAGATTACTTATGCGATTTACAAGACAACTTTTATTGATTTTAAACCATTCAAACAATCAAAAATCTTTATAGGCAATTTTTAAAATAATGGTTAGTGAGTCATAGATTGTAGATATCTATAGCTATTGCAAGAAAAGCTTCAAACGATTACAACAATATACTGTGTTTTGCAGGAAAGTTACAAAACATTAAAGCTGTTTAGATATTGAAAGAATGACCGCACGAGATTAAACCTATCTATAGTTATTGCAAGCAAGACCGCACTCAAACATAACTATAGTTATTGCAAGAAAGACTGCACAAGATTAAACCTATCTATAGTTATTGCAAGCAAGACCGCACTCAAACATAACTATAGTTATTGCAAGAAAGACTGCACAAGATTAAACCTATCTATAGTTATTGCAAGCAAGACCGCACTCAAACATAACTATAGTTATTGCAAGAAAGACTGCATAAGATTTATCCTATCTATAGTTATTGCAAGAAAGACTCCACAAGATTAAACCTATTAAATCTATCTATAGTAATATTGCACAAGAGTAAAACCTATCAATAGTTATTACTAAATAAAACTATCTAATTATTACTAGAAAGACTACACAAGATTAAACCTACCTACAGTTGTTACAAGGTAAACTGCACAAGAATAAATCTATCAATAGTTACTACAAGACAGACTGCACAAAGTTAAACTTATATGTATTTATTACAAGAAAAGCTGCTCAAGAACAGTTATATTATAAACTGTTTTAATTTGAATCAACTGCAACGATGTCAATATTATGAAAAAAATAGATTTTATTTTACTGGGAAATGTTCTACAATATTTTTCTCTAATTAACAGTTAAAAAGGTTGTGTATATGATAATTACTGCGTACGTACTTATATGACAAACAGTATTATTATACATACGTCAAACTTAGCGCCGATGCGCCCGGTGAACTTTTCTAAAATACAGCGACATTTGGAACGCTAACGTGACTCTGGTAACGGATGTGAATCAGGGCATACTGCTCTCGACTGTTATCGACGAAAAGTGTTAACAATCGAGTGTGATGAAAGATGTTTCAGCTTGAATTTGGAATGAGTGTTTATGAGAATAAAATAGTAGCTCTAACAATAGTCTTGTTGATCCGTATTACACGACCTAGTGACAACTTTATAACGAAGCTATGTGAACCTGACCGGATGTTGATGAAGTATGGTTGACACCGCGAGCAGTTTCAAAAGTTATATGGACACAATGCATTGCCGTCTTCCGTTGTGCAACAGCGAACAACTCAGAGGTAACATAAATTTGTTTTTTTATGGTTTTCTTTCTGACATAAGAGAGAACAATAGTCAACATTCTAAGAAATATTAGTACAATGCTAGAATCAGTCCAGTTCATTGTAATATTTTAGAAATATTAGGACAATGTTACAATCAGTACAGAGACGCTGTGCTCATTGTAACGTGCTAAGAAATATAAGGACAATATTAGAATCGGTCTAGAGACGCCTGTGTTAATTGTGACATTCTCAGAAATATTAGGACAACGCTAGAATCAGTCTAGAGACGCCAGTGTTCATTGCATCTTTCCAGAGTGATAATAAACACAGTAAGAAACAGGCTGATTGGCTTAGCAAGAGACATGTGCAAAACAGACTCATTCAAGTCATAGGATTTAACAAAGCTATGATCAACGAACGAAACACATCCAACTAAAGTACAAGTTGTGCTCATGCACGGTAAACACGTTCTAAAGAGCGATCTCATCACAACTGCAATCTATAGTCATGGGGGAGTGACAACATTTCTCCCCTTGCCATTAAAAAAGTCAGTACAATAATGATAAATGACAGATTTTTAAATCGAGACACTCAAGAAGTGAAATATTTAGCTTTCCAGACACGTATCTATACACCTCAGAGCCTGGTAGAGAGAAGAGAAGTCAGTGTCTTTTTGCGTGCTAAAAGTGACAACAACTGTGAAAGAGGTTTTCAATTTATTAAATGGCTATTGCTGCCAACTCTGCGAACCAATCGGAGTAGGAATTGCTTCAATCATGATTTGAATGAAAATTCGAATTGCATATAATATATAATTAATGCAAAGTTTATAAATTCTAGTAAGATATAGGCGTATTCACACGGCTTAAAACTTATCAGTGTGTTGTGTTTCGAAAACAAAAATGCGCAAATATAGGTCAGCTCAGCTCTGTACTAAAATTTAGTTGTTATTGTTTCATTGCAATGTTCCCAGCATTATCATGTTCAGGTATTACGTCGCACTATTTACACTAGACTTAATACTGACAATGATCAAATGCAAACACCACAGCAAAATTTGGAAACATGTAACAATAGTGACAATGAGCAAACACCACAGCAAAATGTCGTACCTGCTACAACGAAAAGAATAAATACGCAGATCCAAGTCACTGGGCCGCACGTAGAAGGCATCGTTGAAGAGATTTCGTTTCTTTTTGACTGAGTTTCCAATGTGCTGTTGTTGTACTATGTCGTCATTGGGCCGATAAACTGTGCAGACCAACCCCCAGCACTCTGCCAGCAAAGCGAACCGTCTCGCATTCGTCTAACGTCATCCCTTGACCTTCTCGCTCTTACGTTTCGAGGTCGACAAATGGTTCGCGAAATTCATTCTTCGTTGTGTATATATTTCAGACAGGGTAGTGAAGTCGGAAGCAGAATGGTGGAGGTGGTTGTTTTTAAGTGGACGCCGACTCCAAATCTTGCGAGATTTCAGGCTAAGGCAAATCCACGTTTAAATCAGGAGGAGGTGGGGGTAATAAACTTTTTAAAAATTGAAGTAACATCTCAGTGTATTTTTTTTAAATGTTAATTTAGTACATTTTAAGCAATGGAAGTAAAAAGTACTTTGTGAAGTTATTGTAATATGAGCTATAAACAAGAAATCTTCTACTGTACAAATTTGAAGTTCGTATAAAAGGTATACTCACCGAAGATGAGACGATAGCCGTGTCGCTTCAATGAAAGCATTCAATCACCTTCATCACCTTCATCACCTTCATCACCTTCATCAAAAGTAATCACGAAGATGAAGATTTTGAAAAAAAAAATAGACACATAGAATTGATCACGTCGGATCTTAAATTTGGAAAATTTCGAAGAAAGAGAAATCCCATCATATCAAAGTAATACTTTACCAAGCACTAAAAGAGGTTGAGAAATTTGACCGTTCTCCGAAGTGAGCGCTAAACGTACACAACTCTGCTACCCTGACACTATCCAAGATGTTGATATGACTGTCACAGCTTTATCATCGACTCAAGTTACTATGAAATGTTTCTTTTCTGCCCTCTGTATCGTCAAATCCGATTTGAGTGCAGCAATGTTAGAACCGATATTTTTAAAGACCCAATTCAATTTAGATAAAAGTTATCATATTAAATATATTTTGAGGGGTTTTGTATTTGTTATTGTGTGATTGAACAATAGTTTTAAAATAAATTGTATGCAATTCACTCCTTCATTTATTTACCCCTATATCATAGCCGAACATATAACTCAATATAGTATATGATTTGTTGATAAATATTGTAGAATGTTAATATGTTATGCACACCGCTTTGTTAGGAGAACGAGAGAGGGACAGAGCGAGACAAAGTACACACGGGGTTGGTACATGTGTACTAGTGACGTAGGCAATGCACGATTTGTTTGTCAAAAAGTCGACAGAGCTCGCGCCTGTTCGTGAAGCTTAGAAGGGTCAAGTTCCTGGTCACGTGTTTCTCAGAGATAAAATCAAGTGGAATACATGCGTGGTGGAGACTGGCAGTAACAAAAGTAAATAAGTCAATGTATGTTCTCAGGCAGGAACCAATCAATTCGAAATAGCTCCAGATTTGGAAATATTTGTTAGTATAATTAATATTGAATGAAAACCTTCAATTTGTATACGAAGAGATACATTTTTTTCCTTCCACGAAATATGCAAAAATATTCATCTTGTGTAAATTGCATTAATCGTATATGTTACACAATTTTAAGGTTAACTCTATAAACAAAGCCAAGGTCTTAATTAATGAAACTATCATTAAGAATGTCATAATATATGACATTATTATTAATGTTTTTTGGTGTTGCTGTTATTTTATTAGAAATACTGTCGTAGAATGTTGATATGTAATGCACATAACGGCTACAAGTATTTCAGTGGACTTGTTGCCTTGTTTTCAAAGTTTGAACTTATATGCTTCCTTAAGTTCACTTACTGTCAGTTAAACCATTTAACAAGAAATGTTTTTCATTTCCCTTCCAGTCATAGTGATGGATTGAAGTGATTTTCAAACGTGTAAGAAATATTAATAGTCTCATGACCGAATCGAGTTATATTCAAGTCAAAGTGATTAGAATATAGGACTTCTTCAACAAAATAACTTTCAGTCCATCCCTAGTGTATGAAGTTGTTAGGAACAAGTATGAGACTACTAGTCAGAAAAGCAAATTATCCACTTGGAACTGGTTTGGATTGCATCAGCAACCTTTAGCATATTCTCCAACTGAGTTGTTTACTCCAACTTTGACACTTACAAAACATATCATCATAAGCAGTGCCAAAGATCGGGTCAGTCGACATTTAACAAATTTATATAAGAATTAAGTTTAGAAATATGGACAGGCAAATTTATTGTACCACATGCACCTCTCCTTTTTCAGATGTTAACCATCACATTTAAATCTGCTCTATTATGAGTAAATTCCAAACTTTACCAGTGAACTTTACACCATAGTACGAAATGAATAACTATGTAAAAGACAAAAGAATATTATGATGGTTTTATGACATACGATAATTAATTCAACATGGTTTAGAAATAAGAGATTAATAATTAATTCAACAGGTCTCAATAACCATTGAGCATTAAACATCAAGCAACATATTCATTTATCTCAAGTTAAGTTGGAACATGACCAGTTTGTCTCCAAACTTAAAGAGATATAAGCAAAATTTATGAAGACAAAGCACTATAGTTTCTCTTCATTGTAAGTTAGAGACATGACTCATTATGTCTCCACATTTAAGGAAATACAAACGCAAATAAATGCAAGAAATCATTATCATTGGTTAACTCTCTATACATCAGAGATAATACAAGTATATAAGCAAAGATCTCACAACTGTTTACATGGAGATTGATAAACTGGGATCATTATACTTCCATTTCGACTGCTCTGGACAAATAGTTGGCTCCTATGTTCGTGGTGCCTTTGATTACTTCTACAGTATGCCTATACTGTTGTAGTAGTAATGGCCACCTAGTCAAACACACCTTTGATTTAACTGAATGTACTGTGTAGGCGAGAGGTTGATGATCTGTCTGAATAACAAAATGTTTGCCATATATCTAGGCTTGGAATTTCTGGACAGCCCAGACAATTTTGAGATATTCTTTCTTTGAAGTTGAATAAGTTTATTCAGTTGTTCTTAATGTACAGCTGGAGTAAGCTACTGGATATATAATATCACCATACTTTTACATTAATATGGTGCCTAGCCCTGCATTACTTGCATCAGTTTGGAGTACACATTCTTTATCAAAATTAGTAGGTGAATGACTGGAGCTCGTGACAGTCTTTTAAAACTGGTCTCACACTCCTCACTCCAGATCATTTTCTCTGGACTGCCTTTTCTCTTCAAATCAATGAGTGGTTTGGCAATATTACTTAATTTGGGAATGAATTTCTTATAGTAACTGGCAATCCCCATAAAGATTTAACATTCATCTTTGAGTGTGGTCTCACCATCACTTCAGGTTTCCATACCTTTGAACCTTCTGGTCACAACAGACCTTGCCCCACTGTGTTTAAAATATTCCCAAAGCCATTTTTTGCTCGAGTAATAAGATTAAACTCACTCAAATGTTGGAATAACTTACTTATCACTTTGATGTGTTCCTCTAGAGTTTTGGTAGCTAATAATACATCATTCATGAAATGATATACAGATTCCTTTTTCATAGGTTCATTAATTAAGCAATCTCATCATTTGGCAAAAACAGCAGGCACTGTGAGGATTCCAATCAGCATTACCCACCATTGATATTGGCCATCATGTGTGCAGAATGTTAACTTTGGCTTGTCTGCCTCACAGACTGGAAATTGCAAAAACCTTTCACAAGACTGAGTTTAGAAACATTCAGCTCCACTGAGTCTAGAAAACATATGCTCTGATTTGGGAATTTGTTCAGCTGAAAAAAATGACTGACTTATTTAGTTGTCTGTAGTCCATGCAAAAATCGGTGCATGCCATCACTTTTTTTACAATATGAGGAAAACTATATGGGGGCTCTGCCTTTTCAATAATATCTATGGCTAGCATAGAGTTGATTTCCTGATTAACAGCATCCATTTAGCATAAGGTAAAATGTATGGTTTTGTTCAGATCAGACTATGATCTTGTAGTGTGACTGTTGATTCACTTTCCCACGTTTATTGGAGAAAACATTGCGAGCTTCTCTTATCACACTCCATAACTGGTGATCTTCAGAGTCAGGGTTTATGAAGATGTCATCAACAAGTTGAGCATCTGCAAAGCCTGGGTGTGGTACTGATTCAGAATCGGATACAGAGATGGTGTTGTCCTCTATATTCTATAATAATGGTAGCAACCATGTTATTAGAGTTTTCTTCATATGCCTTCATCAGATTAGTATGAAAACCTTTTGCTTTGGATCTGATCTGAATTTTGAAATTACACCTGGTCGTTTTTTCAATGATGTCACATGGTCCTTGCCATGATACTTCTAACTTGTTTTGATGTAGTGGTAAAAACAACAACACCCACTTAACTACTTTGATGCTAGATGCTTTCATCTTATGATTGTACAGACATGCTTGTTTGGCTTTAGTTTTTGCATTTCCAATACATTTTCAGCTGCTGTTTGATAGGAAGTGTCAATACAGTTAGTAAGTTCAATTACATGCAGATACATACTTTTTTATGAATTCTGCCATCCCACTCATATTCTCGTAATATAGACATGGGCCCATTAATGGTTCTACTGTACAAGAGTTTGAAAGACAAGAAAAGATTTTAATCTTGCAGTACTTCATGCAATACGAACAAAAGTGCTGGCAAATACATATCCCAATCGCATGGTCTATCTACATGCAATTTCGTCAATGATTTGTTAAGGTGCCATTCAGATTCCCTACTAAACCATTACACATAGGATGGTAATGAGTAGTTCTAAACAGCTTTCAAAAGTTCATTAATCTCTTTCATTAACTCACTCATGAATTGGGTTCCTCTATTGGACGAGATTCTCCAGAATAATATCTTTCCCACTGTCAATTTTCAACTTGTCTAGTTGTAACCTCCGTGTCAAAATGTGCTGCAGTTTACTGGCTGACTGTAAAACATGCTGTTCGACTCTCATATGTACTAGTGGAACCTCTGCCAATAGTCACCTTAAAATATGCTAACAATTCAGTCTTATAATCCTTGTATGTTTTTGTTCCTCTGGAAGTCTATTAAAGACCATAATGTCTTGACCATTCATATTTGTCACTAACTCTGAGAGCCATAAACTTTCTGGAAGGCCTAATCTTATGACACACTATGCAAAGCTTAGCACATAATCCTCAATATTTTGGGTGTTTCCTATTGAAGGAATGAAAATGAAATCTTATGTACGCTTTCTGAACCTTAGCTGCCCTCACACTTATCTTTAAACTATCTTCTTGTATCTTCATTTGATTTATACCAAGCTCTGTTTCTTTTATCATCGGCTTCTATCTGGAACAATGCTACCTATCATTTAAGAACACATTCAATCTTTAACCTTTACCCTTCAATCCTTAACCTTTACCCTTCAATCCTCCTTTACCCTTCAATCTTTAACATTTACTCTTCAATCTGTAATATTTTATCACTTCCCTCTATTACCTTTCATTTAGACATCGATGATATTTAGTCTTAAATTATTAATTTTTCAACGTGTGACGGTCAGTATGAATTGGGAGTTAAGAAAATCATGAACTTCACATATGTGACATCATATTATCTAGCTTTTTTTCCAACATGTGTTGTCACACAGAAGGTGTGTTTTTGGGTTAGCATAAGGTTACGAGTAGCCAGGGTAGTGGATAATTAACATCTTGCCCATCTCCCAGTAAAACGTCACATGCCTTAATTGGAAATTTAACTGACTAGTCTTGCACTGTTGTGTTACATCATTGTTGTAGGATAATATCATTTGTTGATGACAACATAAAAAGCAACCTCTACTGGGGAGGGTCTCGTTTAATTGCTCTGATGTCTCTATTTCTAGGGAGAGCGCAGCATGTGACATGTGCCAGTAATGCGTCGTTTTTTTAGATGTCACCAAAAACACAAGAAAGATCGCTATTGATGGTTGTGTGGGGCCTGAATGTATTCTGTCATGTAAAGGAACATCTTACTGGCTGTGTCTGCGAGTGTGCGAATATGAATATTTATGAATACATGAATGAACAGACGAATGCAATGAAACAATACAAACATGAACTCTTTCGCCCCTTTCAAAAACTATGAATAACGAAAGTATGATTTAGGATTTATTAACCTAATGGGCATCAGTCTCATACAGTGGTTAAATCAATCATGCACCTTTCCAATGACATACATTCTAGGGAGGGGGAGATGAAAATGAAGAAATTCAAAAAGTCAAAAATAAAAATGCAAATATAAAATTTCTATGTGGTAAATTGTACTGCCAACCTAAAACAATTCACACAAAATGTGGATTAACCACCAAGTTCATTTTACATATAATAATAATGTTTGTCCTGATAAGAATAAATGTTCTTATTCTTAAATCTTACTGCAAATGTTCTAAATGTGCTTTGCCTCTATTTTGCTACTCACTGATATTGTGAATGTCCGAAGAGGAGAGACGCACAGTCGTAGCATCACTCACAATGATGATGATTCAAATCACTGTTCTAGACCTTATGTGTATAGGCTGGGTCAGGTAGTCTTGGCTGTCGCCATAGTGACAACTGTCAGTGATTTCACTGGCCTCCGGTAGATGGCTGGGCCTCAACGACATTCTGGCGCTGTCACCATACCTCCTCTACCTGTACTCTGGTAGGAGAAGAATCTGCTCCTTCACAAATTGGATAGAATGTCCCTGGACAGAGCCCAGAGAGACTGAATGACTCATCTGTCTATGACGGTGTGCAAATGACATTACACACAATGCTGTCTTGAAGCACTGAACCATTCACTTCGCCATGATGTATTTACAAACATGTTGCCTCAATGTTCATGATACTTAGCATTCACCAGTGAGAAGGATGAGGAAAAAGAGATGTCTCTAACTCTCAATAGTGGGCACGACGTAGTTTCCGTAATATGAAGTTTCACCACAAAACTATTCCTCTTTATGAAGTTGCTGTCTTCAAGTTACTCTCGCAAAAAGTCACGTTCTCATCAAATTTCTAACCTTTCAGTCTTCCTTTTATTCTTTTCTTGATATTCTAGAAGATTTGACGTCTTGTGACTTTCTTTTGCTGGTGCACGTGATGTATAATGCACGCATTTCACTGCCTAGGCAAACTTCTGGCTTTCCCTAGGAGTGTATTAGCTAACTTTTAACATTTGCTCGTAAATAATTATACACACACACACATGTATTTGTGAATATAATCGCATTCACTCAATATATAAAATCACCATAATATATATATATATATCTTTATGCATGATATGATACACATTAACTATGTCTACACACGTCCATCCTAAGCTAAAAGAAATTTGATGAACAAAAAACCATTTAATATTTACATACATGCATTAGCGCATATGTGAGTTCTTTTTATCATGCTTTTTGTCAGTGGGTTGTTCCCCTTTGACCATAGTGGTCCAGCGCGAACAGTGAAATAAAAAATAAATTTGGTTCCATGCTTTTCTTGTGAACCTCTGAACACGAGAAATGGCAAACAAAATGTTTTCAGTATAAAACAGTTCATAAAATCTTTAAAATCATCATTGTATGACTAAGAGAATTAAACTACCTTCAATGGACGTCATATAGCTCGTAAATTAACGTGTCATAAGCCATTTAGTATCTATCCTGTTGTAGTTTTCAAAAAGTTCACGTCTGTGATTTTTAAAATGTCTATTCAGACAGAATTATGTCAAAGCAACTCCAGAATAGAGCATTGGACACTATCATGCAGCAAATACTCCATACAGATAGACAGACAGACAGACAGACAGATAGATAGATAGATAGATAGATAGATAGATAGATAGATAGATAGATAGATAGATAGATAGATAGATAGATAGATAGATAGATAGATAGATAGATAGATAGATAGATAGGTAGATAGGATGAAATCATAAAAAACAGATGTCATAAATACTTTATAGACATTTTAATATATACAGTACCAGTGTGTCTTCGTCTATTTCAAAAGAAAAATAAATAACAATTTATTCATTGCATAATAATTGTATACATCCTTAATTTTTCTTTTCTGTTTCCATCTCTTTATTAATATAATTTTCACTCAATGCATGTCAAATATTTGTAAATTGGAAATTGCACATACATGACAAATATATGTAAATTATAAACTGCATTATAGAATACATGTAGTAAAGAATTATAACATGAAGAATAAATTATTTTAAAAAAATATCTAGAGTTCTAAATGGTGGGGAAACGACGGTGGGTCATTCTGTAAATTGCATCAAATACGAAATATTTAATGTCTTTCACGCTTCACTTTCATGAATCAGATCTAAAACTGTAATCAGACATTTTCGTTAAATCACCTGGGACTGTTACAATCTTTTCAGTATACGTTCATGCAAGAGTACGTTCTTGCGTGTGTATATAAGTGTGTGTGTGTGTGTGTGTGTGTGTGTGTGTGTGTGTGTGTGTGTGTGTGTGTGTGTATGTGAGTGATAGTGCATCGTCGTGGCCTTCACCTGCATTTGAAGCTCACATGTGAGTTATTTATGGCCTGAATATTTGCCCCAAAAGAGTATTACTTTATTGACATTCTCCCATACCATGTACATGAACGGGTGGTTGGCATTGAACACCACTGGCTTGCTCGAAATAAAGTCGATGAAGATGAAGCTTGATGAAGAATCCTTGGTACCCTCTTCTGTGACTTCAAACACGGCCTGGAAGTAGTGGGCAGTGTGAAGTGTTAATAAAACGAAGGCACAACGAAATAAACCCAAGGTACAAAAATACAAATAAAAAGATAGGCAGCCCTTATCGACTTAGCAAAATATGTACCCTGACCTACTGACTTTTATTTCAAATAATGAGTACACGTTGAATTACTTGTATTTCAAAATCGTATTACTAAACGTTTATTTTGTAGTCTCTAGATTTATGGTATACATAACTATTTTTCACTCCAGATTGAGTGATGATAATTCATCAACCGATTTTCTCTCTGTGATGCCTACGCATACTCAATAATGGTTTTGATGATGATGATGATTATTATTATTATTTAATAATCCAGAACCAATTATAAGTAATGATAATCTTAATTTGCGTTATTAATAATTCTCCAGAAGACACCACTCGTCTCTCTCACTTGGATATGCCGGCGCTGTAAACGTTTTCTCTCTTTCACAACATTAAAGACAAACATTTACCATCGCAAAATATTACCATTAGATGGAAAACTTCTTACCAAAGGAGAAGATAAATCCGTCTTTTTTTCTATAAATTGCGAGCTCCCATCCACCTACTGTCTTCTCCAAAATATTGTTATCAACATACTTCACCTGTCATGTTAGTGAGTGTGAACTATCAGTCACTAAATGTAAAGTTGCATGGAATTCATGTATTTAGCTTTGTATGGTATTTCTATTCTTCCATCTTTAACACTAACTAGGAAGGACAAGCTGTTTTTCTTTTTAAGTACGAGTGTGTCAGTCTCTTCCAAGGCATTAGTTTAACCTGATCACACCAGATAAATATTAAAGTATAAAACTTAAGCAATACTAGATTTACTGTTATAAAAGTTAAAGGGCACACACATGTTTTAGTTTAAGCATCTATGTTACAAGGAAAGGCAGGCTGAATGTCTTTTTTAGTTAAGTCCAGTGTAGGGCAAATGGAAATAATTAAAATAAATTATCTAAACTTGTGGACTTGATCCTGACCTCCAGTAGTGAAGAAAAACCCAGAAACATCAATGAAACTCCAAACTGAAACCACAAGCAGTATTAGCAGTAATATACAGGGTGGTCCAAAAGTAGGTTTACAGTTCGGAAGAAGGGGCAGCATCGAATGGCCATCACATTCACCTGACCTGACACCTATGGATTTCTTTTTTGGGAGTGTTGTTAAGAACAAGGTTTATGAGAAGAACAATAAATGATTTAAAAGATTACATTCATCTCGAATTCACAAATTTTCAAATAAATAGTCTACGTGATAACTGTAAACCTACTTTTGGGCCACCCTGTATTTTGCCACGAATGAGCAGGTGTGGAAAACACGTGACAAAAGTGATAACACAGACTGAAGAACAAATTGAAATCACCTCTCTTCAGAATTAGAGAAGGGTGTTTGGTCCATTAAAGATCATAAAGGTATGTGTATATCTGAGTCTGTAACAAAGAGCAGATGATTCTCTGAAACGGAATTCAGGAATTGTCATTACAGTAATTCTTTCACCCTTTGTTTAAGCATCTGCAACTCATGAGTCAAGGCGTGATGTGACAAAGGTGACAATGGAGATCAAAGAATGAATTTAAATCACTTTATATGACTAGAAGCGAAGGCAGTCGATTCACCAAAAACGTGTGTGGGAAGTCTTTTAGACTGAAATAAACAATGCGTGATTCTCTGTAATGGAATTCAAGAATTGTCGATACATTATTTCTTTCTACCTTTGTTTTGGCAGAAACTAAAGGTTCGATATTTGCTTATGTACGGTGCGAGATAGTATAATAATTTTGTATGATATGAGTATTGTAAATTGTAATAACATTAGATAGAACCCTATGTATATTTTAATCTATTATTCTTCTCTAGCTAGTCAACTGTCACTTAGAGGGCTGGATCTGATACATGTTCACATTCAATTAATTGTTGCAAAATATTTAATACTCTGACTGCTGGATTTTATTTCGTTTGCTTTAATCATCGTTGTTTTACTCGGTTTCTGGGTTGCATTGCTCTGTGTGGTTAGCTTTTATTTTTTTTTTAATTTTTCAATTTCTCCCCGAAACAGATCAAACTTTTATTCAATCCCAGCAAATGCAAAGTAACCCAACTTATCTTTCTTATTTGTCGATAGAACAAAATCCATACAATAAAATAATTCTACTGATAATAACATTCTGAAAACTGACATTTATGCGAGTAAAGCAGTGGGCAAAATATTTGGTGGTGGTGGTTGTCATGAAAGGAGCTTTCATTTTTTTGTAACAATTCGAAATTGAAAAAACAATTTAATAAAGTATTCTGTGTGAATGTGCCCTTAGTCGGAAGTGCAAACTTCTGGGAAAAGTAGAGATGGAGGGGAGGGGTTCATGATTTCGTGTGGGCATAAAACAAAAACATTTAGGTACAAGGGAGAATCAAAGGACATCAAAGGAGTTGTGTAGGGCGGGTCAAAAGTTATCTAATTTTAAGAAAGATGCGTGGATGTTTTGAGTGTATAAATACCTTTCTGTGCCTTTGACCATTACACATATGCCTACTAGACGAAGCTAGGAGAGGGTAGTGTCCCCTATCAAGGCTTGGGAGAAAGCTTGAATAGACGACCCTTTTTGAAGGTAAATAAGTGACTGGTAAATGTGAGAAGATTTTAAATTGTACATTTTATTGTACGGAGGTAATACTGAAATGATAGTCAGAGATCAGAATGTTTAAATAGGATAAACATGTCTAGTCTTGAAGAAAGGACTGGTTAATTGTATAATTTCAGGGACTTAGTGAGCAAGTACAACTTGGTGTGCAAGTACAATTTCTTCGAAGCTTGTGGTGGAGAGGACATTGATGCGTGCAAGCTGGGCGTGGCCAAAGCTTCAATGAATGAACGCTACAGTTAAGTTAAACGAACAAGGAATTGTGGCCCTTGTCTTCCTAGGTCTTTCAAAGTCTTCCTTGTTTTTTCCTAGATCTTCCTAGATCAAAGAAACAATTATTTTGAACAATTTACTAGAGATGATTTGGACAATTGACTAGAGATGATTTGGACAATTGACTAGAGATGATTTGGACAATTGACTAGAGATGATTTGGACAATTGACTAGAGATGATTTGGACAACTGACTAGAGATGATTTGGACAAATGACTAGAGATGATTTGGACAATTGACTAGAGATTATTTGGACAATTGACTAGAGATGATTTGGACAATTGACTAGAGATGATTTGGACAATTGACTAGAGATGATTTGGACACTTGACTAGAGATGATTTGGACAATTGACTAGAGATGATTTGGACAAATCCGATCGATGAAGAAAGACTGTAGCTATCGTTAAAAAAAAAACATGCATTGATAATTTTATACCTTATAATTACTCCTTTCCTTTAATTAAAGTTTTATTGTTGTTTCCCATTCTTACATGTCTTATTTAATATTAATGTTAGCTGTTGATGTAATGTAAATCCACGTCATAATTGTAGTGTAGCGTCTCTTATAAGTTAGCATCATTGTTGTATATCGTTACTAAATTCTTTTATATATATACAGTTATTCTGCTGGGGGTTAGCGAGTCAAATAAATAGATCAAACAATCGCCCCATAATAAGTCTTGTTGTTTGTATCGGCATTCCTAGATGGGTTAGTGTGCCAGCTGAAATAGATTTGAACTAATCAGCATTAATACGAGTCACCCCAAGCAGCATAATGATGATGATGATGATGATGATGATAATTTCAACGACAATAAGGCAATAATTTCAACGACAATACCTTTTGAATGACGTCAGAAATGTACAGACAGCGATGGAAAGAGATTCCACTGAATGTGGCATGTTTGTTGTCGAAGGCCTTGACAAGTCCCATTTGTTTCAGGGTTTCTTTCAACTTGAACTCACTCTCAACCTTGAACTTTGGAAGGTAGATCGTCACTAGTGTAGTATTCATAGAATCAAGTGTGTAGATCAAGGAAGCGAAGTCCATGCGCTTTACGACTGCATCCAGGTCATTGAGGTGTGTCGGAAGGATAATAACCAGGGAGTATCGAGAATCTGCGTACGGAAGCTCCACGATGTCGGCCTCCAGGTAAATGCTTCCAGCATGCCTGGAATTGCAGAGCAGCATGCTTCCATTTAAATATTATAATGCCCTTTCAAACTATAATCATAATTCTGTAGTATGAAAATAATCTATCAGGAATCTATTTGATTAAAACTGTTCCGGGGAGAGTCAGTGACGTTTTACAAATTAATGGTTCATGAGACCTATTTTAAAATCCATTTAAAGTTTTACCGTAATATTATTATCCTTAATTCTTTCATTTTTACTTTTGGAGGTTGTTTTACTCTGGGGAGGGGGGCAAGGGGGGGGGGGCGGGGGGATTTCTGTATAGTTTAAATTGATGAGCGGTTCAAATCTATATGTACACCGTATTGATCAAAATACTTCGTAATGCTCTTGATATAAATTGTCTTTCTATCTTTGCATTTATTTATAATATATTGTCATTTTTGCAAGTGGATACATAAAGTTTCGTTTCATTATCTTTGCATTTATATATAATATATTGCCATTTTTATAAATTAATACATAAAGTTGTGTTTCATTGTCTTCGCATTTATTTATAATATATTGTCATTCTTGTAAATGGATACATAAAGTTTTGTTTCATTATCTTTACATTTGTATGTGTTTAAATAGTTTATAATAAGACCTTCATTATTTTATGTGTATTTATCATAAAATTGTTCTAGCTTTTCTTAGATGAATCATTTTAGTAAGTGTTGTGTTATCATTGTTATAAATTCTTTTAAAGTAAAAGAAACGGATTCTCTGCTATTAATGAATATTATAGTTTCTTTCTGTAATTATTCAAACCAGTTTTAATAGAAGATTATGTGAAAGGGAAGGAAAATAAGACTGAATCCAATTATGTCTTGTAAAATATTTCGTTAAAGATCCTTTCGACTTAAATTAAATTCTAATGATATGCATAAACAAATCTGTCTTAGACATAATATAGATTAACTGATTTGATCCTAGACATTACATAATAAGAATTCACTCATTTGATCCTAAATATCATACTCTCACCTACACCAGTATTGTTTAACTATTGTAATAACTATGATAGCATAGACTTCGTAAGAATTTATACAAGAAAATCCTCAGAAACATAAGAGTTCAATATCAGAACACATAGTATTCAAAGGAAGTCTCTTCAGTGAAACACTGAAACAGCGAGTTTTTGTGGGGTTATATAACTTCCTCAAGGTTCTATGGATAATTAATTAACAAAATATTAATTACCATAACCGACATGAGTCTCCAATTATGTGAAACGTATGGCGTTTTATTCGTGGAGTGTTATACAACCTTCCATCAACATTCTATGAATAACTAATTAACAATTATTAATTATCATAACCACAACACACTTCGGCCGGGTCTTCGCCTTTTTGCAGTCCTTGGAGACTAAGTCAAGCCCTAGGATCTACAATTAAGAGCTTTTCTAGGTGTTACTCGTCCAGAGTGAAAATGTAATCCTATTAAAACGTATTAACTAGGTATTTTAACAATCTCACTCTCGCCTGCACACTTCCCACAGTTTGAGGGAATTCTTTTTCCAAAAGTATGTATAGACTGACTTTTAAATGACATATTTTTTTTGCAGAGCCCCCACCCCAAAACTTACAGACTTCCTTTAGAAATTTGACTGAATCCAAAGTGGAAAAGAATAAATCAACAATTTTATTAACTATATAATCAAAGGAATAATTAACAAAATCAATTATATACTATTTACTTGTAGATCACAATTTATACATTAATTCTTGATAATGACAATTAAATCTTTCAATTAGATTGTTCAGTGTCTTTCAGTTCATATCAAGGAAAACAAAACTAATATTTAATCTTCACTAAACTTTAAATTATAACAACCAGAAATTAGAAGAAATAGGAAAAAATCATAGTAAGACATTACAACAACATAAACAGAGAGCTGGACACGCATTCACCTGATTTGTATAAAAGAAATATAAATGCAGATAGGCGGCCACCATCTGTTAATAACACACAGAAAGTTTGAACACATGTAACGATCAGTCCTCACTCCCACTGTTCGATATAGTTAGCGTTCTGTCACTGGAACATGAGAGTCACAGATTTAACACAGGTTACGTCATGGCGTCCTATACTGTTCTCTCCTGCAAGCATTTAGAGGTGCAGACATCAGAATATCTCGCTGCACCTTCCACATGGTCACAGCCAAAGAGATGAGATGAATTCGTTACTTTCAACTTGGCAGCCGGATTCAAAGGTCCCTTGGCCTCATAGCAATATACTTCACAACTGTAGGCCTTGGTAAACACTACGCACGCATGACATAGCAATATACTTCACAACTGTAGGCCTTGGTAAACACTACGCACGCACGACATAGCACAGTGCTGGAAAGTACTAGAAACATTGGCAACACATAATTGTCACCAGAAGACTTGAAACGTGGTTCCACTCACAGCCTACAACTTGGCTTGATGCTAGCCCTTGCAGTTTAGTTTGAAACTTTAGTTGAACATGTGGTTCCAAAATGGGGTTCCTGAAGAAACTGGTGAACATGTGGCTCCAGAAAAACATAAACTTCAGTACTGTATCCTGGAATTCCACCACCAATAAAACTGGTTTGAGGCACTGGAGAATAGATAAATGATTGTGTCAGCTCTCTCCTAACAACATTAATTTAATCTATTCTATTTCTGTCCTACTAATACACTACTATATCTTGAACAGTTAATTCATGATTTAAATAGAGATAGATATTATTGCCTCCTTTAGATCAGCAGGCTTAATGTTGCAGACTTTAGTTAACAATAATTTTGTCAGCAAGAGAAAAAATGTAAAAATACAATAAATGAATTTAAGTGTTTTAACAATGAAGTTCTTGAACAGTTAATTTACACATTTAATAAAGATATACAATTGCCTTATTTAGATCAGAAAACTTAAATGTTATAGACTTTAGTTAACAATCTTTCCGTTAGCAACAAAAATGTAAGAATACAAAAAATGAATTTAAACGTTTTTAACAATGAAATAAAATAACGTTTATACAAATAATTAAACAACAAGAGTTTGTTCCATTAGATTCTTATAACCAGACATACCTGGTTAGCCCTTTTCTCCGAATCAACAACAGAAAACTTGTCAGGACATTTGTAAAAATTACGCAGTGCCAGTTTTAGACTGCACTCTGGTATTTATACAACAGTCCTAGTCTTTCGAGAAAGTTCTAGGTTTTTCTAGGTAGTGTCTGCTCTAAGGAAAAGTTATTCTGGCTTCTAAACTCGAGTTGTAGAACTCATGCAACAAAAGAACTTTGCATCTATTGTTAGCCAAATATGGCTTCATTAGGCACAGGCAATAACGTTTCTTGTATTTTAGATCTAGGTCAACTAAGCGAGGGGTTTTAGTCCCACTTATGCAATAGCATCGCTTCCCGTTGACAATAGTCTATTATGTTTGAATATTAAAGTGTGCGGCTGGCATTCCAAAATTTATATAATCACCAGACTCAGCCCAAGTTGATGTTGTCCACAATTATTGACACGAAATTTAACTGACAAAATTTAAATTTAAATAAATAAGAATTAATATAAAAATATTTAGAAAAAATATATTTAATTAATTAGGTGCGTTATTTGCATTTTTCTTGTTACAAGTAGCATAAAGCATTCATCAATAGAAAACATCATAGTCATCAAGCGATATCTCTTCAGAATATGCTCAGTATCATAAAGAATTCGTTAATAGTAGATATCATAGTCATCACAAGAACACACATCAACAAAGCCTAAATATCACAATCATTCTCTTATATTAATACTCTAAACATCGTAGGAGCTCACTTACAGCAGAAAGCATTTATGTTATATGAAGACGAATCCACTTATTTGATAACAGCTGGAACCCTTAAAAAAACTCACCTATAAAGCCCTTCCCTAGTCATCATAGGTACTTTCACGTAGACGTTCTTTGTCACATAAAAATCTTCTTCTTGTGTTTCTTCAGAATTAAACATGTCCAGCCATAATCCTGTTTTCATAAAAATATGTATTTGTACTGGGATATCTATATAATCACAATCTTATTCTACAAGCACGAGTACTTAAATGATTTCCTTAAAATGATTACTTTTTATAATACTGATTCTGAAGGATTATTTTCTGTTTTATCTGCCTGAAATTTTCCAATAAATTTTAATGACAAACATAGCTGGTTGTACTCAGTTGCATGTACCAAGAACACTAGGGGGATTTTAGTTTTAGAATCATTCTTTGATCTTCTTGCATTCTTTCCCTCTCTTCATCTTTATGTAACACTTTCCTTTCTCATTCTGTCATTCACTTGCTCTCAATCGCCTTTTTTAAATTTCTTCCTCTTTCTGTTAATCTGTTTACTGTCACTCTTACAGAGGCAATCTTCTCGAATGTATAAAAAAGAAAAACCTAATCAATGAATTCTCTTTTTTCTCCCTCTCTATGATCTCTCTCTCTCTCTCTTTCTATATATATATTGTGGCAGAATAAATCTGCGATCACTTTGTGATTTTCAAGTTACAGACTTCATCTTCATGTCCTCTCACACGTTTATGTTCAGGACAAAGGATCAAGTGAGTTGGACAGATTGGTTAAGAGGAGCTGACAGATACGAGGAGATATGTGGGAAACGTACTGATCTGACAGCTAACGTACTGATCTGGAAACGTACTGATCTGGCAGCTAGGTATAACCCTGAACCTTACACAACCATTAATGAACAAGTGACGTACATGTGACATAATGATAGGTCTGGCCACAAACCAAGTACGGGACTCACTTCCGTACTTCATTTAAAAAGACAAAAGAGAAAGTACCACATCTCACTCCAACAGTAAAGACAAAGGTGTTACGAACAAATCAGTAGTGTGCTTTAGCAGTGGCGTGCCAGGCCTTATCAAACGTTAATGCCCAGGTAACATAAATTCAATGAACCAGGTGGTGCAAATTATTTTAAGGCATACATAAATGGACATTGTGTTCCAGTCCTCTATGATGCTGGATGTGGAGTAGGGTTAGTAGTACACCCTAGCCTAGTGAAGAAAAGTGACTAAACTGGAGAGTTTCAAACAATCACTCTATTTAATGGTGTAAAAGATAATGTACCCTTTGTTATTGTAGACAGAGATAGTATGTATGAATGTGGATGCATTCAGACTGTATGTATAGTAAATTGTGTTGAGAGTGCTATCATGGGATGTAAGTACATTATCAATGGTGAGGACACCCCAGATTCGCTCATCAATGTGTGTGTGTGTGTGTGTGTGTGTGTGTGTGTGTGAGTGTGAGTACTCACACTTAGGCAAGCTGTAGCACAGCAAAGGGAATGTGTGAAGGTGATGCAAGCTGAAACAGAAATAATAAGTAGCAAGTGTGAAGAGATGCACCAACAACTTTGGCTGAAACTGTCATTGGTGAGATGTGTCACCAAGAAGTCATGGCAGGGCATATAATTGTTTCTTACTGTCACACTGCGAATGAATTAGAAGGGGAAAAGGCCCTTCTCAGATCAGCACAGTTGAAAGACAATATTCTCTAGAGAAATGCCAAGAGAAGACAAAGCTCTCAAGATAGTATATGTCTAAATCTTTTGGCAAAGTTATTCAGTTTCACTGGAAGGATGGTTTCTTCATTCGTAAACAGGAAGGGACTAATTGTACCTCTGAGCTATCAAGTGAACATATTCTGTTTTGGCTCATGACCCACCAACTGCCGGTTATCTAGGACCAGGTAAAACTTTAGCCTGTATGGAGGCTGTGTTTTATTGGCCAAGTATGATGGGGGACGTCACTTGGTACTGTCAGTCATGTGATATCTATCAGTGAGTGAATAGAAAGATGGAACACCTAGGTCCACTAGGTCAAACCCCAACAATTGATATTCCCTTTAGGTGTGTAGCCCATCAATCTCATTGGAGAATTTGTGCCCTTGTCGGGTCTAGGCCATAAATGGATTCTCATTACCATTGAGTATGTTACGCAATGCCTGAGGTGGTGTACTTAGCTCCATTAGTACTGTATCAGTTGCAAATGCAGTTTACCATTTTCACCTATGTAGGATTCTCAGAAGAAATCTTGTCCAACAGAGGAGCTCCATTCATGAGTGAGTTAATGAAAGATATTTATCACCTTCTGAGGGTAAAGCAGTTTAAAACTACTTCTTACCAACCTATGAGTAATGGATTAGTTGAAACATATTGATGCTACTCTTACCAAGTCCTTGAGAAAAACGCGTAGATAGACCATGTGATTGAAAATTGTTCTTGAACTTTTGTTTGCATTGCATAAAGTAAGTACCACAAGATTTGACCCAATTTTCACCCGTGAAACCTTTTCATTATAATCTGATGAGGTGCCCTATGGTGTAGAGTTTTTGCTATGGTCAGGATGTGAGATGAAAACAATGATGATGATGGAGGACAATACGTCACACACTTGACGACAGCCCCAGCAGAAAGATGTTCACAATACATGTTCACAGCTTACATAGGACTTTATTCTTGATATGCAACCAAATAATTCTCTCTTTTTTAGCACAACCACATCTGCTCACCACTCAGTCTCTTTCATTGCTACATCGTACACTGTGGATATGCACTCCCACAACCAACATGCCTTTACTTCCATCTATATTATGAAAGCCCTGGCTGCAAAGAAAGCCACAATAGACAGTTCAGACAGACAACTAAAACTGGCACTAATTGACTCTTCTGTGCTTTCTTACCTTGGTTTACATGTATAAACTATTTTCATATGAATGAATCCTAACACACACAAAGAAAATAATATTACTAGGCTACAAAAGTATATAAAGCTGCAAACCATTTCCTATCTTAATACATAAATGTCTATGATAATTAATAACTATCTAAAGCATTGTACAACCACAAAATCCTCGGGGTAGGGGAGGTTATGGTGCCCGAGGTGGGGTATTCAAGCTGCCTTCGCCAAGCAGTGGGTTTGGCATGGGTAGCTAAAGGGATTCCATTGGTGGGCTAATCCGAAGATGCGTGGGAAGCACCAGAGACTCAACAAGTTTTCCACTAGAAAACCATTCACTACAGGTCGCCTCTGAATGGGAGGTGTCAGAGTGTTTACTAGAAAGCGTGGACCAAAACTTCATAGGAACAAAAGTAAGTCGGATGTAACAACGACTTTCTTACGGTCCACGTGGACTCAGATAATACAAATACCAAACAGTCCTTCTGAGGGCTGGTGAACACCTGCAACACTGCTCCTTCTCAGACCAGCATTACATTACATCTGCTCGCGGTAAGAGCTCGGAAAAATGGCTACTTAATCTACCACCTAAACAAATAGCATCCACAATAACTATACTCTGATCCGACGTAATTTTAGATGACAATCCATGCATACACTTACCACCAAATTATCTCTGCAAGGCACTAAGAGTCACATTGGACTGGCTCAGTGAAAGGGTCGTAGGTGAACTGCAACTAGACCTCTGTGGAAGCCAAGGCAGTTGTAAAAGGAGTGGCGGAGTTTGATTGTGGTAAATACACAAAATACAAAAAGAAAGGCACTGTGAAGAGTACCATCAAAAACACATTGGAGTAAACATAACAACAACGAATAAACACATATAGAATACCTTAAGGCAAATGTCGGCCTCTTTCATCACCATCACAACGATGGACAATCAACAGAAAAAGTTGCACCTAAAATTACAAGTACGTAAATGGATTCTACCACATGGGGAAACGAACTAAGTATCCCGATTTTATACAAACCAAATTGAGACACGCGCACGCGCGCACGCACGCACACACACACACACACACACACACACACACACACACACACCTTGAACGCAACAATCTAATAAACAGATTTTCAAGTTACAAGAACAGAAGCAAAGCACAGTCACTTCCAAACCAACACGCCTTCATTGTCAGACTAAAACAGACAGAAAAACAGACACACAAACAGACAAAAAATACAGCACACAAACAGACACACAAACAGACACAAACAGACACACAAACAGACCTATAAATAGAAGGCTGTCGGACATCAGCACGTAACAGTTTTAGTCACCAATGCTGGCCAGGTAGCCTCAAACATCGGCAACCTTATAATACCTAACCGGCAGCAGAAAACGTACACTAAAATAGTCTTAGAGGGCACATGAACGGACAAAACACAAAGGCGCGAGCTGAAAATATGGGTTAGCGAGAAACGAAAGCTAGAGGTCGTGCTTACAAACTGTAACCACCAATCCATCTCAGTATCAACTAATCCACCTCAGTATCCACTAATCCATCTCAGTATCCACTAATCCATTATCAACCAGCAATCTTTTACTCACAAATACATCGCTATGTCTTCTCAACACCTACAAGTAACATTACGAATACAAACCATGAGTTCATCCAGTAGTGATTGAGCTGTACCTTGTTATAGTACCCAAAATTCTTCACAACTCTCTGAATGGTAAAAGGAAATGTTTAAAATATAAAATAAATACAAATGAATACATTTGCTGTTGTGGGACACTCTTGGAAAGTCAGTTAAATAAAGCAGCAGACTATAGCTGGAAAATATATAGAAACAAATGAGGGGGGGGGGCATCATTAACCATTATACTGATGAATGGAATCTTGGGTTCCTGTTTTGTGAGAAAATTGTGGCAGAGAGCTCGAGGACAGTAAGTCTTGTACTTACTAATGTGTGACAATAAAAGTCTTTGCTATTTGCAAGTACTTATGATCCTAAGCTTTTAACGTATTTTGGCTTATTTTACATTTTAGTCGCCAGATTTATTGTCACAATATTACACTGATACAATTGCAATGTGAGAGTGTATCACACAGAGTAAGACAGGCGGAATAAATCCTGTAAGAATGTTCATGCTGAGTTGCGTTGCATTATTTTCAACAGTGTGTGGGATTTATTTTCTAATGCTGGTTTCGACATTGTGCACTGACTCTACATCTGTGTATGACTGAAGAAGAGTGCTACTATTGAGACAAGGGACAAATGGGGCCACCAATGGGAAAAAGACACGCAGAGGGCACCAAGTAACAAGTAACAAACTCACCTGTATTCTCTATGAATGTGAATGGGCATCAGTGGGCCCGAGTACTTTGTCATGAATCCAGAGAAAGACAAATAAAAGTGTTCAAAGCACTAGAGAAAACAGGTGACGTCCTTGCACTATATCCGTCCTCTCTATGATGATGCGTTTCCTAATCTATTAGCTTCTACTAAACTGACTGTCAACTGTAAGTAAAAGGACAAATAAAACCTTGAACTATTTCGAACTAAAACATATACTGGGAATGATAAAACACTATTATATGATTAGCTTATGCATGCATGATACACCAGATTGAGGGAATTAGTTTATGTGTGCAGGGTAAACCAGATTGAGGGAATTAGTTTTTGTGTGCAGGGTAAACCAGATTGAGGGAATTAGATTTTGTATGCAGGGTAAACCAGATTGAAGGAATTAGTTTTTGTGTGCAGGGTAAACCAGATTGAGGGAATTAGATTTTGTGTGCAGGGTAAACCTGATTGAGGGAATTAGTTTATGTGTGCAGGATAAACCTGATTGAGGGAATTAGTTTATGTGTGTAGGGTAAACCAGATTGAGGGAATTAGTTTATGTACATGGTACACCAGTATAATGGAATTATTTTATTTTATTTACTGTACACAGTTACTAATATAAACAAACTTTGACCTAGCAATTATTCGCTTATTCTGTACACAAACGAACTACCTTTGAATATATCTGTTAACTGAAACTTCATGTATGTATACAGTTGCTAATATGTTCAATGTATTTTATTTGAATAAATTGTTGCTACTATTAATACGTACTTTCTAAATTTATACAGAATCTAGTTTGGTGATTGGCAGATAGAGATGAATGATTATTGGAAAGTGTAAATTCTGACAACTAGCATTCCTTATGGTAAGTGTCCCGTAAATGAGATAGAAGTGTGAAAGCCAAACCAAGATGGACAGTTTGTAGCTAGTAGTATCTAAATTTAATAGTTAATGTGTTTCCGGTAACACAGTGCGGATAATATATATATATATTTTTTATTTTACTGAGGCACTGACGCTTGACTATGATTTTACTTCTACATGCTATACAGTCCTTTATGTGCTGGAGACAGACGGATTAATGAGTAGGAGGATTAACTTACTAACCCCTCAGCACATATTATCGATATACTCTACCTTTAAAGTAAGCAGCATTGAGAATCAACATGGATGTTTGTCCTTGGATAGAACCACTTTTCAGCACTCTACTAATTTTGCCTGCAGTCACGTTCGACACCCACTGGTTAATGGGCTCCTCAGGACCTCCTGGAGCATTGAAATTGAACTTGTCAAGTCTGAAAATTAGTGGAGACATGTACAATTCACAAAACGTAAGAAACCATACATTCATGACACTTTTATTCATTTTAAATTTGTAACATCTCATCTCTCCTATTGCCTTTCAATAATTGTGAATTGTGGATTCATTTGTGATAGACGGTCTCAGCAGAGTGTCGGAAAAGATTCAATCTGGAAGAAATAATTAATTTTGTATAAATAACAGTGAGTCTGTAAAGTTACACGATTTAGTGGCTATAATTTGTACGACTATATTTACTTAATTAAATGGTTGTGTGGCAGAGTAAATTTGCCTATTCCTATTTCTAGACTTAAATGTTATATAAATTGTTAAATTGTTGAAGCGACCCGGCTTTGGGCCTCCTTATAATGGCATTTTTTGTAAGTGTTAGAACTGGAGTAAACAACTCGAGTTGAGAATATTCTAGAAATTTTGCTGATGCAATCCAAACCAGTTCCAATTGGGTGAGTAGATTTTATTATACAATGTTTAAGATTTACGGGAACAAGACCAGCAAAGGTTTACATGCTGTAGAGAATTCTATTGTTTAATCACTTGAATTATGTGTGGCAAGAAGTCTGGTCATGAAAGACAGCCAATAGCTTAATGGTGAGTTAACTGACTGAGTGAGAGACAATGGACTTAGAAATGTTTCTTGCATTTTTGCTATTGATATATTATACTTGTGTTTTATGTGCATATGTATTATCTGAATAGACTATTATTTCTACAAATTTTTTAACTAAGGTGCTAGTATATAGTATACTACACAGGTGACATTATTTCTAGTGAATCTGCTCATAAAACTGATATTCTGTATTTATTATGATGTGTGCATGTATCGGACTAATACATTTTGTTGCAGGAAACTCTAAGTTAAGACTTGAATGTAAAAAATGAATGGAGTTAAAATTAATAAACTGGAAACTTAGCATTTGTTCCATGATTATATTTTACAGGGAAAAAGCAGCCTTTCTTTGTTTTACTTGAACCTCCTGGATGAGTGATTATAAACTGCTACGACCATGGTAGATATGAGAAGTATCTACTGCAGCGTGTAAGTGTAAGGAATACACTGCACTTCATTGATGTATGGTGGCAATGTATGCTGACTACATCGAGCAATTTCTGGTACAATGAAATTTACTGGAAATTGCTACAATTGTTGTTCTGCTTGAGGGAGCTACTATGTCAAAGGAGCGCCCAGTTTAGCCTTGAGAAAATAGCAGCAAATCAGTGCTCTACAATGTGAGAGGGAAACACACAGAATTGATAGTAATAATGTGAACCATAAACTTGTGACTTTGTTATGAAACACACAGAATTGACTGTAATAATGTGAACCATAAACTTGTGACTTTGTTATGAAAAGTGCATGAAAAGACTATTGTAGCTTTGCCTATATCAGGTTATGTAGATATTATTATCACTTATCTCTAATAACTCTATTTCCGTACCCTGATAAGAAATATCCTGTTATTTGTATCCACACTAATCTGTTGAATTGTATTTTAGGATATAAGACTGTATAGTTATTAAAATTGTTTGAACTTGGTTTCACAGAAATATTGATGCCAAGTATGTTTTCATTGTATTTGCTATATGTATATTTGATCATTGTTTAATAAATGTATTTGTTAAATGTAATGACCTTCTTACACATATTGAAAACCTTATGTTTGGAGAAGAAAGTGAGTGGACGGGGGCTCGCTAAATATAGATTAAAATCAAACTTTTAGTAAGAAGTATAGTATGTTTTCCACCTACGGAAATGTGTGATGGTAGATGCTTATCTTTAATGTTTTGGAAGAGAGAAAACATTTACAATACCCGCTTGTCTGCCAAGTAAGAGAGACAGGTGGTATCTGCTGAAGAATTATTAATAACATAAATTAAGATTCTCATAACTTGTAATTAGTTCTATCTATCTATCTATCTATCTATCTATCTATCTATCTATCTATCTATCTATCTATCTATCTATCTATCTATCTATCTATCCATCCATCCATCTATCTATCTATCTATCTATCTATCTGTCCCTTAGTCTTGCCGACTATTTGGGGCACCACAGATGACGTGACAACCAGCTACTTCTATTCCATTCTGCTCTCTGATAATCTTACTATATCGCTCAGTTGCAGTCCTGCACACTTTGAGATATTATCCTCACACATTTTCCTCTGTCTTCCTCTCCTTCGCCCTCCTTGCACAGTACCTTGCATGATTGTCTTGGCGAGCCCTGTTGATCGTGACATGCCCATACCATTTCATTTTGCGTTTTTTTCACAATGGCCAATAGTTCTTCATAGGGCCCAATGGCTTGTTTAATTCTTCGTCATTCGTGATATGATTTTCATATGAAATACCAAGCAACTTTCGTCAGCATCTCATTTCAGTAGCATGTATCCTCCTTCTGAGATCCACTGTAAGGGTCCATGATCACAGGCATATAAAAACACAGATACGACCAATGAGCGCATCAGACTGATTTTGAGCTGACTGATGTTTGCTTTTTTCCAAACTGTCTTCAGCCTTGACATTGCTGTTACTGTCAGCGCTATCCTGGACAGTATTTCTGGTTTTGATCCCTCGTCTATCCCGATGGCTCTTAAGTACTTGAATTTATTAAATGTTTCCAGTTTCTGATCACCCATCATGATGTCAGTGCCGATGCCACTGGTGTTGTTGGTAATCAATTTGGTCTTCTCTGCACTGATTTCCAATCCAAAAGCAGTAGCTGTCCTGTCCCATTTTGCTACCAAATGAGCCAGCTTCTCCTCATTTCCTGCAAGGCTATCGATGTCATCAGCAAAGCGTAATGATTCTTTCAAGGACGATGTTGAAGAGAATATGTGAAAGCAAGCAGCCTTGTCTGACTCCCACTGTTGTCATGAACCAATCTCCTATTTGGCCATTGAAGCAGACTGCGCTGGTGGCCTAATTAGTCATAGATGTTTAATTAATTAATGATAATAATAATAACCATTAACTAGATTGCATAGATATATCACTAATAAACTGCAGGACTGTACTATAAGTAAATATACCTATTTGACTATAAGTTATTTTATTATTTGTTGGAAGGATTGTCTGAATGTAATGTTTTCGCATGACTTACATGATTGTAAGCGTTCATAGTGTAGAAGGGTGGATGTACGTGTGTACAGAGCAGAGTGTGCATAGCGCTTGTTTTGCCTGGCAGCAAAGTAGGTCATCGGCCGCTAGTTTGAATCGCGCGGCGCGGTCTGCTATATAGTAATGTGTATGGCTGTGCCATTGTGTACGTGTTTAACCGCCACTTATCAAATTATGTATTTATCAAGCAAAGATAATGTTTATGTATTCTAATAGGTAGTGGGATGTAGTTTATATTTATATAATTTTGTAAGTTAGTTTATATTGTTTTCTAAGTGTATTCTATGATTTATGTATGTGTACATGGTTTTCCCCTGGCACAGGAAAATAGTTAATTATTTTATTTGATAATTTATTTTGTGAATTATATTGTAAGAAAGAATTGTATTGGGAGAGTATTTAGTGTACTATTTTTTGATAGTTCAAGTGTTATATAACTCTAGGTAGTTTAGAAGGAATTTATTTTAGAACGAAAGTACATTAGCACAGAAGAGCCCGTTTAGCATTAGTTTTAGTCTCAGTTCCAGAATTGTCTAGTGGAGTCCCCTTTGTCGCCCGGACTTTTTAGTTATATTGTGTGTGAGAAAGTCTTTTGGGGGTGGTCTTGGAGAGTGGTTAAGAGAGGAGCATGGTTGGCGCTATGAGGAAGGGGAGAGAAAGAAGCTTGTTTTGGCGGGGTGTCATGGAATAAAGAGTACATAGAAATGTAAACACGTGTTGCGTGTTCTGCCTCTTCTGCTGTGGTTGCCGTAGCAGTATTGTCTGATTGTTTCATCATCGTTTCATCATCTCCTCGCATCCTGGGGTGACCCAAAATCACAACAACAACACCACACCCCATCATCACAATAGCTTCATTATTGCAAGACAATATAATTATTTAAGTTACACTCTAAGGTTGCAATCTGTGCAGCTGTAAGACAGAATAGTTCTATGACTATGCATTTTTAGCTGTCTCACAATATGGTTGGAATCTGTTTTAGTGCAAGACTTAGGGCTGTATGGCATCGCGATTTTGTGGCTATCTAGCTATAATATATAAGATGCTAGGACTGTGCAGTATAGCTATATGACTGTTTGGAAAGTTGTATTGGGCTGTGAGATTACATATACTAATACGTACGGTTATAAAGCTGTGTACCATATAATTTTAATGCTGCATGATTGTACAGATACTTTGGTTGTAAGGATGTACGGATGTTTAATTGTAAATTTCTATCGAGATATACTGCTTGACTGAAGACTCAGTTGCTTTATGTCAATAAAACTTTATGGATTTATGCCAGTATTATAGCTGAATGTTATAAAATGAAAATGGTCAAAAGGTTGGAATGCTGAATATCTGTATGATTCTAATGGTGCTGCATATTACGATTGTATATTGTATGGCTGTATGATTTTATTTCTCAACATTATTATAAATTCATTGATTTCTTTCCTACGTATATATGGAATCACGCAACAAATGGATACATATCTGCCGACGACCCTACTGGACACAAAGTGAAATCTTACTTTACTTGGAAAATACTTGGTAATCCAGTCTTGAACGTGTCTTTCACGGGGATGCCCGAATTCATGAACACCGCACTCGCCAAGTGAAGCGTAATGTTTCTAGGATTCTGGCGATTTTCCTTGACGACCGAGTAGGACAGGAGGGTGTTAATCTCTTTCATTCTGAGGTTGAGAACACTCATCATCTCCTTTTCCGTCTCTTTTGACGCTCCTAGAAAGGGAATCAGCGAGAATTACTCTAAGACTAAATTGGCCTAGCTGAAGGGTTCTACTGCCTGTAAGCATAAAATGCCCACTAACAGTTCTTATCACAGTCCTATATCTGCTGTTGCAGTTGTGTCCTTTCACCCTACATGCAGTGACTGATTCTTTATTATAGCCAGATCATGCTGTTGGAAATAACGAAAAATGTTACTTATTGCTTCTGAATGAGATTCGTTATTAACTTCTTGGAAGCTGTCCGATGTTTGTGTCGATGAAAGAAATACGACAGATTACCGTTACCGCTAACGCTCCAAATATATAAAGAGCAGTCGATAAAATTTCGATGACAAAATTAAAAATGAGGAGTAATTCATTGGCTCCTTTCGATTTATGTCGTTTTCAACATTCCTTGAATTCGGGAAGAGTGTCAATATAGAGGTTTTACACACCAAATAACCCATGGCACCGTATGTACAAAAATCGAATTTTATCGGGGTAGGTGGGAGGGGGACAGCAATATAGAACACGATACATATGTCTCATAAATGAAGTTATTTTAAGATTGTTAGCTGTGACCTCATCATGTATATTAGAGAGATGAAGTTGGACATTCTTCTTCTATTGTACTTTCGCTTACACACATAGGCAACACGTACATAGATGCAAACATGCATACAGATCACCTTAACACACAATTCAAAACTAAACAGAAAGATTCTCTGTGACCTTTGTATATTAGACCGTTTTATTACATTACAATGAAATACGAGAGTACTAAAGCAACGCTGGATTGGGAACAATTAAAATAAAATATTTCAATTTCTTTGTGTGTGTTTGTTATTGTTACTGCTGTTTATATAGAAATTCATAGCAATTATTACCTAAGGACATCATGGTTAGTGTCGTGTGCACACTGTAAGGTGAAAAGACGAAGTTCGGGTTGTTGGCCTCTAGCATATGGTACATGGACACCGAAAAGTTTTGGCTGGCAACGGCCAAGTTGTCACTCAAAGTCCTTTCGCACGTTACATTACATTCTTCACCTGTTTAAATTAATACTTTTATTTAATTAATTTTATACAGAAAAGGATTTAATTTGATCTTTTATTCACTAGTCTAAGTAGGGTTAGATTAAAGTCCAAAACAATATTTGATCTTTTATTCACTAGTCTAAGTAGGGTTAGATTAAAGTCCAAAACAATATTTGAAATATTGCAAAGAGAAAGTGGGATCAGTCCTATTGTTCGAAAGATCAAGTGATAGATAGATAAATAGATAGATAGATAGATAAATAGATAGATAGATAGATAGATATATAGATAGATAGATAGATAAATAGATAGATAGATAGATAGATAAGGTAGGTAGGTAGGTAGACAGATAGATAGATAGATAGATAGATAGATAGATAGATAGATAGATAGATAGATAGATAGATAGATAGATAGATAGATAGATAGATAGATAGATAGATAGATAGATAGATAGATAGATAGAAAGATAAATAGATAGGTAGGTAGGTAGGTAGACAGATAGATAGATAGATAGATAGATTGATAGATAGATACCAAATATAATTACTCTATAGGATGCCCTGATATGCAGATCAATGTTGACTGTTGACTCCCCCCCCCCCCCGATTTTGGAAGGAAAATAAATATAATTTATTCATGACATAATTTCTTAACTTTAATTCTATACTGCACTTTCCAACTCATCATAAATATCATTTGTTCTTAAAACAGGCTAAATATTTGTAATAGTTGAGTTAACCGAATCATAAAATGAAGAATGCAATATTTCAAATAGTAAAATAAAATAGTGAGTGTGGCTGGGGCGGGCTGGGTTGGTGGGGGGGGGGACAGACGGTGGTTGTTCCATACAACTTGTAAATGCATCAGAGTTTTCTAATAAAACAAAATGGTAATATATGTTATAACATCTAGCTTTCTGTAATCAGATGCGATTTTAATCAGAGTTTTCGTTATTAAGAAAAAACAAAATGGATACTGACGACAATCGCCTGAGAATGGTGGCAATCTTTGGAGAACGCGTGTGTGTGCATGCGTTTGTGTGTGTGTGTGTGTGAGCAAAACTCTGCCAATGAATTATTTATGACCTGAATATTTCCCCCCAAAGAGTATCACGTCGTTGATTTTGTCCCGTATGAAGTACATGAACGGGTGATCGGCCTTCAACTCCGTTGGCAAGTTTGAACGCAGTTTCATTGTTGCAGCAGCCTCTGTGCCATCTTCTGTGACCTCAATCACGACCTGGAAGTAGAGAGCAGTGTGAAGCATTGGTAAAACAAATGCACAAAGAAACTAATGGATGTTACGAAAATACAAATACGAAAACAATTAGCTGTTACCGGTTTAGCGAAAAAGCTTTACTCGAAGCGACTGTTTTTTTTTCTTTCGAATAATAGCACACTTAGTGTATGTGTCTTCTAAAACACGTTATTAAAAAATATATACCGTAGTCTCAATATTCATAGTACATACAACTATAATATTGTTTTTTTTATTTATTCAGAGCTTGAGTGATGATATTTGATGACCCATTTTTCACTCACACTTCATCGATCAAGTATAGAGTGAAAAAGATGCACGGAATGCCTGAATCAAACACCATAAGAAATCTTTCTACTTGTGTATTTTATTTCCGAGGAAGGACATGCTGTTCTTATTCAAATATACGAGAACTCTAGCAGTCTACCGTCCGCGAGTCAAATTATTGATATCAAATTAACAATGCTTGCAAGTTATGTATATATTATTTGTCAAAATCACGAAAGCATGCATTAAGCTATTTACAGTGCTGGCATAATGAAGATTTATAGCAACTGTCATAATGAAGATTTATAGCAACTGTCATAATGAAGATTTATAGCAACTATCATAATTACGAAGGCATATATTGAACCCTTAACAATGTTGGCATAGTGAGATATACAGCACCTGTCGAAAAGCAGGCATTAAACCATCAACAATTCTTGCCTAATGAACTATGTGTAGAGATTTTCTAAATCATTACGGTAGTCACCCAAACTTTTAATACTGATTTAAAACGATTAGAATTCATAATTTATTGATGAATTACATAATACATTTCAAGACGTATTTCTCTTACTCTGTACCCATTGCATTTACATAACAAAATATTCACACTGCCATAATCATTTTACTCTTGTTGTTTCCTGCATTACTCTAAGAATAATTAGGGCATAATACAATAACAGGCATCTACCCACTTACTAAGCTTTGCATAATTAAGTGTATCTAGCATTTGTCAAAATCACGCATTAAACCATTGACAATGCTTGCATAATAAAGATTACATAGCATTTGACAAAACCACGCATTAAACCATTGACAATGCTTGCATAATAAAGATTACATAGCATTTGACAAAACCGCTAAAGCATAGAAAAGAGCAAGGAAGTAGACATATAGAAATAGAGAGTAGGACGTCATCCTCAATGACGGAAATCGAGAACAGAACGAGAGGTTAATGATATGAAAGCAGAGTTTAGAAGATCAGGAAAGAAAAGACTGTGAGTGGAAAATATCATTAAAATATGCTTTCTTAAGACATTATAATGTGACATATTCATTTTTGGTGTCTGCGAAAGTCAAATTAAGGGCAAAGCTCAATTTCAGGATGAAAAGAAAATCCAAACCACATCAAAAACGAAAAGGGGAGATAAAAGAGAAACATAAAATAGCCAACACGCAGACGAATAAATAGAAACAAAGGAAAAAATCATACAGACTGAGCAAGACATGAAGTCGGACACATTGACCGAAATCGAGATCACCCTAAATGAATACCCAAGTGTGCTTGAGGCCCTTCCTCTTATCTCCCTTGCCATATGTACGAACAAGAACAACAACAACAGAGCTACAATCAGACGAAAAATCATCAAGCACAAGAACACAACAAAAGGACCGCCTCCACATATTATCCGAGACACGAGTCAACAGCAACAAACAGTTGAAAACTCAAGGAAAAATAATACCTACCAACAACAACAAGAACAATGGCGACACAGAAAGCCGTAGTATCCACAGTTTGGATCTTTTAATCACCCCATTGTGGACATGATCCAGGTTACTGCTCGATCATCTATACTGGCCACCAGCATCCGTCTAAGTCTATCTACACCGGGAACAGCAACAACAACAACGACGACGACATCATCAGTAAGAACATCCCGGGCATGTGTACGCACTAGGCACAAATTTGGTGTGCTATTAGCCTGGGCTCTGTAAGATATCAGCACCCACCCTCTCCCCTCCAACAGCGTGGGCTGTGACTACGATTACAATTTCAAGAATAGCAACAACACCAACTACCACAACATTAGTCCACGGACTACCAGGCTAATGTACCGGCCATACATTAACGCAACGGACAACAGGTCACCATTCATCATCACCACCACTATACAACTTTCCTATCTACCACTCTCCAACTCTGTCTTTCAAGCATCTTCAACTCTCCCATCAGCGGCACGCATCGTGCCAAGCAGCAAAATCGATCCCGGCCAGATATTGCTATAATCCCCTCACCCCCAAAAATATTGATTTCTTGAATTTAGTCCGTCTCAAGAAGCAGAAGGAATCCCAGCGAGTTAGCACCTAGATTGCTTTGGATGTAAATTGTGTGTGAACTCCTCATTAGATTTTTTTGCTCTTGAGTGCTTCAATTGAGGAAATTTGGTATTAGTAGTAGTGGTGGTGGTGGTGGTGGTAGTAGTAGTAGTAGTAGTAGTAGTAGTAGTACTAGTAACTGTAGTAGTAGTAGTAGTACGAGTAACAGTAGTAGTAGTAGTAGTAACAGTAGTAGTAGTAGAAGTAGTAGTAGTAGTACTAGTAACAGTAGTAGTAGTAGTAATAGCAGAAGCTGTAGTAGTAGTAGTAGTAGTAGTAGTAGTAGTAGTACGAGTAACAGTAGTAGTAATAGTAGTAGTAGTAGTAGTAGTACGAGTAACAGTAGTAGTAGTAGTAGTAGTAGTAGTAGTAGTAGTAGTACGAGTAACAGTAGTAGTAGTAGTAGTAGCAGTAGTAGTAGTACGAGTAGTAATACGAGTAAAAGTAGTAGTAGTAGTAATAATAGTAGTAGTAGTAGTACGAGTAACAGTAGTAGTAGTAAAAGTAGTAGTAGTAGTAGTAGCAGTAGTAGTAGTACGAGTAACAGTAGTAGTAGTAGTAGTAGTAGTAGTAGTACGAGTAACAGTAGTAGTAGTAATAATAATAATAATAGTAGTAGTAGTAGTACGATTAACAGTAGTAGTAGTAGTAGTAGTAGTAATACGAGTAACAGTAGTAGTAGTAGTAGTAGGAGGAGGAGGAGTAGGAGTAGTAATAGTAATAGTAGTAGTAATAGTAATACGAGTAGTAATAATAACAGTAGTAGTAGTAGTTGTAGTAGTAGTAACAGTAGTAGTAGTACGAGTAACAGTAGTAGTAGTAGTAGGAGGAGGAGTAGGAGTAGTAATAATAGTAGTAGTAGTAGTACGAGTAACAGTAGTAGTAGTACGAGTAACTGTAGTAGTAGTAGTAGTACGAGTAACAGTAGTAGTAGTAGTAGTAGTAGTAGTAGTAGTAGTAGTAGTAGTAGTAGTAGTACGAGTAGTACGAGTAGTAGTAGTAGTAGTACTAGTAACAGTAGTAGTAGTAGTAGTAGTAGTGTTTCAACGACCATAAAGCAAGTTTACCTTATGATAGACGTCAGTAATGTACAGACCAGGAAAGGGAGTGATTTCATCAAACGTGGCATCTTCGGCGCTGAAAGCCTCGACCATTCCCATTTGGATCAGGGCTTTTCTCAACTTGTACTCACCCACATCCTTGAACTTTGGAAGGAAGACATTCACATGTCTGGTATACATAGTACTAAGGGCATAGTTCAAGGAAGAATGGTTTATACGCTGTTCAACACTTCTCAGATCATTGCGGTTGTTTGGAAGGATAATGAGCATGGAGTACCGCTTGTCTGCGTACGGAAGTTCCAAGATGTTGGCTCGCAGATCATTACTTTCAGTAATACTGGAATTACAGATCGTCACTTCATTTAAAGGTGTGTGCAATCCTAATTAAACCTTTCTTGAAAAGCATTTTATTATTGACGAAAGGCATATTTTGTAAAGCCACTTACTGTTCTGGGGAGAGGAAATGACATTTATAACTTAAAGGTATACGTGTGACTATATCGCGTCAGTTTGAAAATACATTTCAAATCTTACCGTGAAACTTTTTCTTGTTGGTTTATTCAATATTATTTCAAGTGATGAGGGTGGTGGTTGTGGTTATACTTGTTTCTTTAGAGGGTAAAGATCCCTTTCTTCTTTAAAGTTTAAATTGATGAATTGCTCAAATTCTCATGTATAGCATTTTGAGTAAGCTACTTACCATCACTACTTTTCTATATATGAAAATGCATTTATTTTGTCATATATTTTCACTTTTTCCTGCGATATATGTTGTTGTTTCATTATCTTATGATTTCTTAGGTGCATAAACGCTTTCTATCAATCACTATTGATTTAATATGAGCTTTTCGCAATAGTGCGTACATATTTTCGAACAATTAGGATATACTCAACCTGTTGTTATCATACTTAATGATATTTGTAAGTTAACTAAAAGAAACGCATTTCTTATTATAATAGCCTGAAACAGTATTGTTATTTAAATAGTTAATAACAAAAGTAATTTTCAGAAAGACTGCATCTCAGATTAAATTAAAGCACAAACTCTCATTTGTTTTATGTTAGCATGTATTTCAGGGAGATAACTCAGTACGAGCACTCGACGTTGCTGCATATTTTTATTGAGTTATTTAATTAATGCCCCTCTCGATTGTATTTCATTCTAATATTGCGTGTAGGTTACTTTTATCCTTTACTTTCGATATATTATAAGATCTCTCATGAGTGGGTACTTTTTGGACATCTTAAAAACTGACTTATATGTGTAAGCTTTATCAAAAGTCTCTTATATAAACACTTTTTAGACATCTTAAGAACTCACTTATATGTGTAAGCTTTATCAAAAGTCTCTTATATAAACACTTTTTAGACATCTTAAGAACTCACTTATATGTGTAAGCTTTATCAAAAGTCTCTTATATAAACACTTTTTAGACATCTTAAGAACTCACTTATATGTGTAAGCTTTATCAAAAGTCTCTTATATAAACACTTTTTAGACATCTTAAGAACTCACTTAAATAAACCTCTCGTATTCATCATGAGCACTTTCACTTTGATGTTTTCTCTCTTGTAAAAGTCTTGTTCTTTTGTTCCTTTAGGGTTAAATGGTACCAACCATGCACCTGTTTCCATAGAAATATGCATTTCTATTGACATATCGACAAATATAAAATTGATCTATGTGGACAAATATATTTCTAATGAAAGTTATAAAATGATTACTGAAATTCGCATTGGTTCATAATGATTGTTTTGGATTTTTCTTTACTCAAACATTGCATTACATTCCACAGACAAACATCGCTACTCATTTCATTGCTTGCATTTTCGTTATAAAATTCGAAAAATTGAGTATACATTAAGAATCCTTCTTCAGTATTTTCGCATTCTTTCGCTCTCCTTCTCTATCAAATTCTTTTCCTGTTCCCTCTCTCTCTCTCTCTCTCTTACTCTGCCTCTGTCTCTGTCTGTCTGTCTGTCTGTCTGTCTGTCTCTCTCTCTTTCTCTCTCTCTCTCTCTCTCGTTACTTGACTAACAACAAACTATATTTGTTCCACTTTCTCTGCACACTTCACCTTTAAAGTAAGCCACACTGATGATAGCCATTGTTGTTTGTTCCGAACCGATATTCAACACACTGGAAATCTTGCCTGCAGTCATTTTCGATACCCACTGACTAAGTGTGTTCTGGAGACTATTTGGGTTTTCGAAGATGAAATGTTTAAATCTGAAAAAAAAACACTGATAATTGATCAACTCGCAATATGCATGAAACACACACATTACATTTTAATTAGTAACATCTCAGTTCCGTGAAAAAATATTTGTTTCGCACCTCATAATCTCGATCATGCATTAGAGACCAGAATTAATTATTTCTTTCTGACATTCAGAAGAGTCACAGCAGAACACAAGAATAGGATCTGCCTGGAAGACAGATCGGCAGTTTGGTAAGAAGGAAAAGAAATATTTTATTACCAGTTAACTTAAATGGCAGTAAGACAGTGTACGTTTTAGACTGTAAATTTGCAATGATATATATCACTGTAAGATTGCATGGCTGTACTATTTTCTGACGTCACTGACAGGGCGGAGGAGTTCCAAGAAGGACTCAACGGTCATGTGTCCAGGTGGGCAGTGGGCAGATGTTCACATCTGCACTGGATAGAGACGACCCCGCCCTCCACGACCCCCCTGCTGCCTTGCAGGTTAACCAAAGGCTATGGTGCTAACACAGTACCTGATTGGGTGTTTGAACTTCCTTGCTCAGGTCACAGCTAGGGTGGAGGAGTCTCAACATTTCCATGTGTTCAGGACCAAGGCGAGCCACCAGTAATGTGGAGTTTCGGCTATGGTCAGCAGCCTGGAGAGGGATGGGCTCTGCCAGGTTTATTTGCCAAAGACACTACCACTTGAAATGACAACTTTACCTCAAACTATACCAGATCAGTCGTCGCCCGGAACAAGGACCGAACCTTCTGTCTTCCACTCTGATGGCCAAAATGAAACTTGGCCTTGACGGTTGTTACAAGCGTCAGTGTTCTGTTATTTGGTCCAGGTAAAAGGAGGCATAGTTTGGCTTGCTCACATTGACCAAGCAGCATACAGATTTGACGATCAAATGGGTAGTCACAACATTTTTTTTCTTGGCTGGTGTCCCCTCACCAAAAGTTCCAGACTTAAGAGAATAACAGTACTTCTCCTTTTACACATTGCTTAAAATTGTAGAGTCAAGTGACGTCATGTTCATCATTCAGACAATTTTCTGGACGAGAGAAAATTTGGACATACCTTTAGCGCCTTCTCTCGCTCAGAAATTTATCTAACAGTACATTTATGTGATGCATATTAATACATACATATCATATTATTACATAAATAGCTGCAAAATTAAGAAAAAAAATAGTTTTAATAATTAGCTAGAGAATCCACGGCACTGACCTGTGGTGGCAATTACTGAATTATAGAATTCAATTTCCCACACGTCCACAAATGTATAATTTTGTATAGTCTGGGAAATATTTACTATAGGTTTCTAAAAGATTCTGAATGTGGGTCCAAAGACAATCTAATTTTTTTCTATTTAAGCTTTCTGACAACTATTGACCAGATTTTCCCTACCCTGGGTGAAGTGCTTCATATCCATTGGCTGAGGGCCCATGATTCTATCTTACAGTCTTTAATACTTTAGGTTCACTTGTTGCATCCAAAGCTGTGACAAGTCAGACTAGAAATTACATCACCGAGAGAGTTAGGGTTTAATTAAACTGTCAGAAATTGGAATGCTACAAGTTGAAATCACTAGTTTTATAATGATGTAAAGTAATAAGTTTAAATTATTATGATTATTTAAATTATTATTATTGCTGCTTAAAATATTATTATGGGGCTCAGATATATTTATCATTTAGGATTGTAATATTGCCAACACGCCACAATGGCTAAACTCTGTTTGGCTATAGATTGAATAGTTGTAAGACTATATGATATTTACCTGTTTTGCAATACAATTGGAATTTGTTTGGGTGTACGACTGTACAGCTGTATGATAATGCGACTATGTGTCTGTCTGTAATATAATAGATTCTAAGATTGTATGGCTATATGACTGTTAGACCGTTTAGACATAGAGCCTTGGTAATGTGTATACGTTGGATGCAGCCATAAAACTGTATAGTCATATCAATTTAATGCTGCTTGACTGTATGGTTATTTTGCCTGTAAGCATATACTCTACATAACTATAAAGCCCTAGATATAAACTGCTTGACTGAAGGCACTATTTTTTATGTTAATAAGTCTTTACATCTGTATGCAAAATACTTTAGCATGGAAGACTTATGGCAGTATTATCTGTAAGTTTGTAAGGTAAAAGGTTTGACAGTATTATCTGTAAGTTTGTAATGTAAAAGGTTTGACAGTATTATCTGTAAATTTGTAAGGTAAAAGGTTTGACAGTATTATCTGTAGGCTTGTAAGGTAAAAGGTTTGACAGTATTATCTGTAGGTTTGTAAGGTAAAAGGTTTGACAGTATTATCTGTAAGTTTGTAAGGTAACAGGTTTGACAGTATTATCTGTAGGTTTGTAAGGTAAAAGGTTTGACAGTATTATCTGTAAGTTTGTAAGGTAACAGGTTTGACAGTATTATCTGTAAGTTTGTAAGGTAAAAGGTTTGAAAGTTTAGAAGACAGTGTATCTATCGGATTCTAAGGATTTCGTAATAAACTTGTTGTAATTTTAAAAATTCAATTGACTATTTTAAATTCGTTTTAGATTCTCTGTATATCCCTTCGATAAATTTCTGGATCCCACAGCAAAAGATGTTTAAAAGCCAGTGACGTGTGCTCGATGCAAATACAATCTTACCCTGCTCTTATAAAATATCTTATGTTAATCTTGAACAAGTCTTTAATGGGGAAGCTGGACTCTGTAAACACTGCATTCGCTATGTGAAGTGTTACGTTCTTTGACTCCTTCAAACTTTGCGTTAAATGAGTGTAGATCAGGCGGACCTGGTACAGCTTTATTTTCGTTAGGCCGAGAACTGTCCTTATTTCATCGGCTGTCTTTTTTGACGCCCCTGGCAACATAATCAATGAAATTTACACAGAGTAGGCCACTTAAATGGGCCAAGCTGAACTATTCTACTATCAGTAAGTACACAATGGAAAACAAAGATATGTTGTGTCATTTCGCTCTACATGCAATGCCTGACTTTTAATGACAGTCAGATCAGAAAATAAAGAAAATATAATACTTATCCTTCAAAGTAAGCCTCTTTTTTTAACTATTGGAAAGGGTCGTGTGTTTCTTTCGATGACAGAAGTAATGACAGATTACTGTTACTAATAAAGCTCAAAACTTCAAACAACTGAGATGACAGAAGTGAGGACAGATTACTTTACTATTAAAAACCAAACTTTCAATCAAATGAGATGACAGAAGTAATGACAGATTACTGTTACTACTAAAGCTCAAAACTTCAAACAACTGAGATGACAGAAGTAATGTCTGATTACGCTTACTACTAAAGCTCAAAACTCTCAAACAATTGATATGACAGAAGTGAGGACAGATTCCTTTACTATTAAAAACCAAACTTTCAATCAAATGAGATGACAGAAGTAATGACAGATTACTCTTAACTACTAAAGCTCAAAACTTTCAAACAATTGAGTCTGAAAGTGACGTCCTTGTAAATGATACCTTTATCGTGTTACATATGCTGTCTCCCACACACACATCCCGATAAAATGTGATTTTGTATGCCAGGTGTCGTGGGTTTCTTTTCAAGTTAAGGCGTCTTTGTGGATGTCTAAAAGACCGTTACTCATTTATTCTCAGACTTCGAATGAGTGGACTGAGACTGTCCTCGAAATCAGCGATTGTTGAAACTGACATTAAACTAAATCAGCCCATGAATTACTTTGCATTTTTCTTTTTTTTTTAAATCGAAGTGTTATCGACAGTTGTTTGAAAGTTTTGAGCTTTAGTAGTCAGAGTAATCTGCATTATTCCTTCTCTCTTTCTTTCTTCCACTCACACACTCATCCATACATTCACTCTCACTCACACAAACACACATAAACACACATCTATAGTTACATACATACAGATCACTTTTACACACAAGCACGCAAAGACACACATATATAGTTGCATACATAAGGATCACTTTTACACACAATTCCAGAATACGCAGAAAGTTCCGCTGTGACCTTTGTATATGCTGTGTGACGTCATTTGACCGTTTTATTATATCACACATATTTAGAAGAGCGCTAAAGCAAAGCTGGCTTTGGAATAATTAAAAATAAAAATTTCAGTTCTTGTTTGTTTGTTTGTTTGTTATTTTTGCTGTTGGTTTTATAGTAAATCATATATATAATTACCCATGGACATCAGGGTTAGTGCCATGTGCAAATTGTAAGGCGAAAAGACGAAGCTATCTTTTCTGGCCGCCAACCAATGATACATGGACATCGAAAACCTTTGGTTGGCGTATGCCATTTGTTCAACCAAAGTCATTCCGCTCTCTTGTCTCTGGAATACCTCTGTTCAAATCAGTTTAATTTAATATATTTATTTTTTATTGAAAACACAAATGATCATTTAATTGGATATTAAATTCACTAAGTAAGTGTCCGAAATGTCCGAATGTCCGAAACTAGGTTTGAAATACTTTCAAAGAAAGAGTGAGATAAGTCATATTGTTAGAGAATAACAGTAAATTTTTTAAGTCAGAGTTACTTTCCTTCCAAAGAAATGACTGCTTACTCGGAACTACATCACATATAAAATAATGCCAGATATGCATCCGTCAAACAGAAATGTATAAGATTTATTTTAAAGAGGAAACCTAACATTTCACATCTACATATATGTTCGTGGGTTCGATCGAGAGAGAGAGAGAGAGAGAGACAGACAGACAGACAGACAGACAGATAGATAGATAGATAGATAGTTAGATAGATAGATAGATAGATAGATAGATAGATAGATAGATAGATAGATAGATAGATAGATAGATAGATAGATAGATAGATAGATAGATAGATAGATAGATAGATAGATAGATAGATAGATAGATAGTTAGGAGAACACAAAATAAGTTACGATAAAAGAATTGTAGAAAGAGAGACACCTGTATGCGTTCAGATATACTACAAACTCTTCTGTACTAAAATGTAAATAAATAATGTGTTTACATCTTTTAAACTTCAAAAAGTACCTGCACCTTTCCTTTGTTCTCCTTTGTTAATTTTTCCTCTTATTTTCCTTTTCTGATTAGCTTTCTTTTGTTTATAATTGTTGCCATTCTCACCTCCTAGAATGTCATTCCAGTCCCCAACACCCTTTGCCACCCTGCTGCTCAGTCTCTGCACCAAATGTTTGGAGATAGATCCATTAGCCATGTCATCTTCACTCGCTATGGCTAGAGAAACTAAAAACACAACATCTCTTCATTAGTTCAGTCACTAAAATTGCAAGAGCTTAACAATTTATATATGTGAGAAAAGTCCCTTCAGAAAGTACTTTTTTTTTGTCGTCAACAAAAGGTTTTCTGTGGAAAAACGTCATCAATTTTACTGCTGACGATCAAATACATGTACACACAGAATATGGATAACAAAAGTGAATTTACAGCGATCAAAAGAAATATTAATAGAAGACAAGATGAACTTCCAAAGTGCAAACATATGTTTTCCGATGACAAGAAAGGTCGCTCTGAGAGAGAAAACAACTATTTATTGATGACAAGAAAGGTCGCTCTGAGAGAGAAAACAACTATTTATTGATGACAAGAAAGGTCGCTCTGAGAGAGAAAACAACTATTTATTGATGACAAGGAAGGTCGCTCTGAGATAGAAAACAATTATTTATTGATGACAAGAAAGGTCGCTCTGAGAGAGAAAACAACTATTTATTGATGACAAGAAAGGTCGCTCTGAGAGAGAAAACAACTATTTATTGATGACAAGGAAGGTCGCTCTGAGATAGAAAACAATTATTTATTGATGACAAGAAAGGTCGCTCTGAGAGAGAAAACAACTATTTATTGATGACAAGAAAGGTCGCTCTGAGAGAGAAAACAACTATTTATTGATGACAATAACAAGTTATTCACGGATCAAGCAAAAACGTATTGTTTATTGACGAAGACGGAACAAAACGATGACTCAGTGAGTACATATATCTCTTTATCGATGACATGAAAGACTTCTAAAAATGCAAACTGATCCATTTATTGTATGGGAATTTGAAAGTAAACTCCAAACCATTCTGAATAGAGAAAATAATTGACAATAATGTTCACTGAGTAGAAAGAATGAACCAACGAGTACAGACAGACCCACTAAATACACACTTTAGTCTGAGTGAATACATTTCATAAAGAATTAACTTTGGTTGCATTTTTATGTTGACTAGATGTGCAATTGAATGAATATGTGCATGTGTGATTTTTGTGTGTGCAGATGTTTGTGTGTATCAGTGATTTCGGGAATGTTTCCTGTGAATGTGTGTTTCAGTGTTTGTGTGCAAAAGTGAGAAAGAGATGTTTATCTGAGTAAGGATATACTATCCTAACGAGACAAATTTGTGATTTTTGGAGGAATTTTGTATTTCCTTTTTTAATTATTCTTCAATAACATTATTATTGTTATTATTTTTTATGTGTATAATTCACTATAGACCCTTTATGCAAAAAGTATTTTTGTTAGAGGCGTCGCTGCCGTATTGTCTCTCTCACTTTGAGTGGTGTTGCTTTGAGATTTAAAATTAACCAGATGAGGAAGTTGTTTATGCCTGACAAGCGATTATAAAGAGGGCGGAGTTATTGTATATACAATGGAATGAGGGAGTCTCTGCTGGACATCCAATTATAATTATCGATATTTGATTAATTGTTTTCTGAAGTGTGACGTGGGCAAACTGAAGAGTGCAAATCACATGGCAAATCACATAGAAAATCTTAATTCACATTATACCTGCTCATTAGTGAGGTCAGGATAGTGATTTGTTTGACCATTTATTCCTTAATGATGGCGAATTTGAAGCAGCTACTATGCTAACGCTAATGATTTAATATGACAATGATATGAAATTTGTATTGAAGTTATAATGGAATTTTGGAGTCACGATATTGCAAGGACCGCTTTATAATTCTCACTATTGCCTTTGCGTTTAAAGTATAATTACGCTAAGCTTCAAAAGAACTGTTATCTATTGTCTAGCCGGATTTTGTTCTTGGACTCCCAATTCTTGGTTTGGAAATTACAGTCTTCTAAAGGCATAGTTCCCTAAGTCAAAGGAGGAGACACCGAAGACCATCATCGCCATTCGCGAATCAGAGGTCCGAGAAATCGAGTTAAAGGGTACGACGCCATGTGCTTACATCATCACCAGGTCTATCCTCGCCATCTTAACTTGAGAGTTAAGTGGAGTTCTCAGGACAACTATGAATGACAATCATTCTGTGTTATAGACAATAATGGGGATAGTATAGGGATTATAGCACGCATTTGCTTTCTAATTTATTCTAACTTGTAAATGTCATTTGTTATTCCTATTATTAAGTCATTTTATCTTTCTCCAATACGTAATTAATTCTTTGCACGCATTAATTAGGGTCGGTTGGAGGATGGGGGGGGGGCGAGGTGTATATTGGATGAATGAGTTGTCGTTAATTAAGAGGAAAACGCTTGATGATAATAGAGGAAACGTTAACTAGTCTGCTCATCATGATGTTAAGTTGATCAATTGTATGGTAAATTATTAAAACAGGAGTTGATATTGTGATAGGAGGAGTATGTTACGCCATGGACTGTTTTAATATCCATAATGAATATCTAAATTAATAATCTGAATAATCAATGCTATAACAAGATCGTGTAAAAAAACAAAACCCGCATGCATAAATGTGCGTGTATATATATATATATATATATATATGTGTGTGTGTGTGTGTGTGTGTGTGTGTGTGTGTGTGTGTGTGTGTGTGTGTGTGTGTGTGCGTGCGTGCGTGCGTGCGTGCGTGTGTGTGTGTGTGTGTAGAAATGTAAATGTAAGCAATAAATTAATAGACCCAAAGTCCATATGATCTGTTTTCTGTGAATGTATTAATTATTTTAATAGGTTCAAGTTAATGTCACCAAATATCGTAATGTTTGCACACGTGCGTTCATGCATGTGTGATTGTGTGTGCTTATGCGTTTAGATGTATAATTGTACATGCGATACATATATGTGCTTGCCTGCGTGTTCGTGCGTGCGCACGTGTGTGTGTCTGTGTATGAGAGAGAGGGAGACAGAGAGAGTTAGTTTCTATCCGCAAAAATGGCTTAATATTAAAGTGGACGTCAAACTGAAAACAATCAGGCAGTTAATATTTGCCTCTTTAATGTCTTCGATATTTGAATGTACGGGACATTTCATCCATGTTCGATCAGTAAATTGCATTATAAGAATTTTAGAAAATGTGGTCACTGTTTTCTATTACAGTACATTTAAGCCTGCCCGATCGTTACTTTCTTTTCTGAAGCCTAATACTAAAAATTCATCGATTGCCAGAAAGAAAGGAAACTTTCTACCTGCAACAGCGACGAGCATCAAGACGCAGATCCACGTCGCTGTGCCACGTGTGGTGAACATAATCGAAGTGGGTTATTTTCTCTTTGTCAGTGTTTTCCTTTACTTATCCTTATACTTACATCGTTACTTGACTGACAATCTACGCGTCACTATGACAACCGCAATCTCCTATCAACGCACGACTTGATAGCACTCAGGGGGCGTAATCCATTCTAACGCTGAAAGGGAATGATTAGCATTCTAGAAAACAAGTTTTGGATTTAAAAACTGCAAGCGAACGAAAGCAACTATTTATTTATTTGTTTGTTCGTTCGTTATTTTTATTTTTTAATAATAAGGAAAAGAAAGATACTGGTTAGATAATTGCAGAAATACTCTCATAACAAGTTCGAATTTGAGTCGTTAATCATTAAATTTTCTGTTTCATTCAACAGTAACTAATTAACACATATCTATACACACGGCATATTCAGACTGCAGCTGACCCTATCGTTCATTTCTTTGGTAATCTTTCTTAGTTTTTAAAATATATTTTTAGAACTCTAATGTTTGCTTAAGAGATATATATATATTAACTTTCTTTAAATCGAGAAATATCCAATATGGATTATTTTTACATATTGTGAATATAAATACACAATACACAATACATCTGGCATTGGTTTTATCAAGTGTATTTTATCATAGCGAAAGTTAGTCTTTTACCCCTGTCATGAAATGATTATTTAATATTCTCATAAATTATTTATTTTTGAATTATAACTATTATTTGAATGATGAAACCTGGAAATGCAGAGCTATATGGATGTAAACTGTTCATCAAAGTCGTAGCAAGCATGGGCAATAAATTGTTACATTGAATCTTTTGATGAGTTAGGTGACCAAGGAGAGAGAGAGATGAGCGGGGTCAAAAGTTGACATAGTTTCATACTAAATTGAATTCACGCTACGCAAGGCTAAGAAAAATTATTGGTCGCGGAAGACCCTTTAGGGAGGAGAAGCCAACAGAATTGAAGTTAAAGTTTGAACCTTTTCTTCGGGAGGGGGGGGGGAGTAAAACAAAAGTGAGAGACGTTTGTTATGTATATGATGGAAATCAAAGCCAGTTTATAAAGACTGTATTAATCATAAATATCGACTATAGTTTTATGGAGGAAAATCAAAGCCAGTTTATAAAGACTGTATTTATCATAAATATCGACTATAGTTTTATGGAGGAAAATTCGAAAGGTCAAAGATTAAAAGTATCCATAATAATTACTTATATGTCACTAAATTAAGGAGAATGCTTACTTAGTATGCTTATGCAATCTCTACTTTAGATTTAGATTTGAAGAGTGCTTACTTAGTATGCTTATGCAATCTCTACTTTAGATTTAGATTTGAAGAGTGCTTACTTAGTATGCTTATGCAATCTCTACTTTAGATTTAGATTCGGAGAATAAAAGGCAACAGAGGACATGCGACCTTCTGGCATTTATTTAATATTCCCACACAGCTTCCTAACATTGCTCATTACGTAAGCAAGATAAAAATGCAATATTTCGACTAGGTCTTTACGTTTTCCTTCTAATACATGATAGATAGAAATATATTATAGTAATATATTTTGTACGCAAGACGAGAAGAAATGAAGAGGAAACTCTCTCTCTCTCTGTCTGTCTCTCTCTCTCTGTCTGTCTCTCTCTCTCTTATTATTTTTTTCTATGACTGTGATTGACAGCTGGTCACACGTAAACGTACGCACCAATTTTTTTCTATGACTGTGATTGACAGCTGGTCACACGTAAACGTACACACCAATTTTTTTCTATGACTGTGATTGACAGCTGGTCACACGTAAACGTACACACCAATTTTTTTCTATGACTGTGATTGACAGCTGGTCACACGTAAACGTACACACCAATCAAAACTCTTTATCCATGTGAAAGTTTCGTGTACACATATTTATATTCAAAATATTCAAACAAAAATTCGTCTCTCTAACGTTCTAAAGAAAGTTAAAATGTATTTATTTTTATGACTTTTAAGTAACAAGATGAGATTTAAATATATAATTATTTCAAAAACTAAGATAACCAAAGAAATCAACGTTAGGATCAGGTGAACTCTGAAGACACCTAGTGTAAAGAAAAGTGTTAATTAGTCGCTGTCTGATGGAAACATAACATTTAATGATTAATGACAAACAAATTCGAATGTGTTATGAAAGTATTTCTCTTATTATCAGACCGCAATTTTCTTTTAGTTGAATAAAAGATAAACGTACAAACAAATAAATAATTAGGTCAGTAGGTTGCAGCAGTGAAGAAATCTCGTTTAGATAATAGGGAATGACATTTTACTGAATTTGTTTTCTACAATGTAAACTACTCCTTTGAACAATAAAACTTGCCACGTCATTGAGTGACATCATTGTCATTTATATCAGTGCAAAAAACAAATAAACAAAAAACAGAGAGATAATGTTCTAGTATCAGATTGTGGTTGCTATACAGCCACGCAAATTATCAGTCAGGTACTGATAACTAAAAGAAAGTCAGACAAAGAGAAAAGAAATCATTTGAGGAGTCACCAGATGCGGCTCAATTACACGGATCAGCGTCTTGATGCTTGTCGCTGTTGAAGGTAGTGAGTTTTCTGTTTGCTTTCGTCTCTCGTTCAACGTTTGGGTATTAGACCTCGCACACAGATATGTACATGCACACACAAGCGCAAACTGAAAAGCACACACATATACGCTCTATACACGTATTAACACTACTAATGAACTCACTAATACATTCAGTGCAAACAAATCATTTGGACGAATGTTTTATAAATTTCTTTTTTCAATATCTTTTTTTATCTGCACACACACACACACATACACACACACACACACACACACACACACACACACACATACATACACAATGAAACACAAATTCACACAAAATACACCCTTTCACTCACACACACACACACACACACACACACACACACACACACACACACACATACTCTCGTACACAAAAATCATGCACGCATACATTCCTTCAACTGCACACCTAACCGACCAAAACGCGAGCGAAGTTAATCTTTGTGAAATACATTCATTTTGACTAAATGTGTATTTAACGGATCTTACCTTGCTCTTTGTGTTCCCGTCGTTCTCCACAGTTATCACAACTGTCACTTAATTCCTCCATTCGGATTGTGTTGGTGTTTACTCTTAAATTCAGAATGAATGACTGGACATGTTTGTATTTATTTTTGGTAGTTTTTCATGTCATCGATAAAGCGATATTTGTACTCTGCTAGTCATCGTTTTGCTGTAAGAGTGAGTTGTGAGTTTTGTTGTTTCCATAAAGAATACATTTAGTTTTTTGCTTTGTGAATAACAAAAATGGGCAGCTATTTTTGCTATCAGAGAAATTTTTCTCGTATTCCGTAGACATCTATTTTTAGCTCGACGTCTTTCTTGACTCCTATAAATATCTATTTTGGTCATTATAAATTCACTTCTGTTATTAATAAACATCAATTATCCTCTGGGAGTCGTCTGTCTTGTGATCAATAAAGAACATCCTAGGTTGCCTTTGTCCACGACAAAGAAAATATTTCCTGAAGAGCTATTTCTCACCTTTATAGATTGTTTGGTTCGTGGGATTTTAAGGGGGAAAATCAACCACATAGCTAATTAAGATCTCTATTCTGTTTACAGTTTCTCTCGCCATAGCAAATGCAGATGAGTTCGCTAACAAACCTAATTCTATACACTATTGTGCACAGCATGGGGTCAGGGGTCAAGGGACTTTGGAGAGGCATTACAGGAGATGACAATGGCAATAGTAATGAACAAAATAGAGGAAATCGGAAAGGAAAAATAAAAGGAAAAAAGACGAGAAATTGTGGCCCTTGTCTTCTAGGTCTTCCTAGATCTTCCTAGGTCTTCCTAGATATTCCTAAAAAATCTTCCTAGATCTGCCTAAACTTTCTTCCTTTCTTCCTTTCATGAAATTTTAAACGAGGCCCATTTAAATATTTTTTCTCATTATTTGAAAGTAATACAGGATCAGTCATTGCATGCAGGATGGAAATGACGCAACAGCAGATATTAAGCTATAATCAGAATATCTGTGTTTGACATTTTGTAGTTACAGCTAGCAGTACTGTTCAGCCTGGCTCATTTGGCCGGCCTTCTTGAAATAATTCTTGTTGATTCTGTTGCTAGGAGCGAAAACACTGACTGCCAAGGAGATGCAGGAAGTTCTCGGTCTCATGCTGCTGAAGAACTTAAAGGTTCACGGCACCTACCTACACTTATGCAGAGTCTCCAGCTATCTGTCACTATTGTTGTCTCAGAGAAAATAAGCTGATACATTCTGGAGAATTCTGGTGCAGTGACGTTGCCAGACAGAATTGCTGAAATCGTGTCCTACATGAAGGAGTGACAAGGGAGGAGACTGTTGAGAATATAGCAGCTGTCATAGTTTCCAGTGGTTGGAACATTTTGACATTGTTGCAAAAGGAAATGAAAGACTGTAGGAGCTGACACAGTGACATTGTTGCAAAAGCAAGTAAAAGACTGTCAAGCAGTGCTTAATCCAGGTCACTAAATTTACACATTTAACTCTAATAACTCCATTTCTAATCTCTGATAGGATTAACCTGTAATTTGCATTAATTAATTATATTATTGAACTGTAAACATTAATTATCCAAATGTGGGTTAATTTAATATTGATGTCAAGTTATCTATTTCATTGTACTTTTCTTGTGTAGTTGATTTTTCTTCTAATAAATATATTGACCTTCTTATTTATTTATTATTTGAAACTTGAATATAATTATAAACAATATATTGGGGTTTTCTATTATGCACACAACTGAATAATGGATGTTGCCTAGCATTCCAATGATAGTAAAAATAATGGCTTTCTGTTCACTTGTGCTTTATTTATTTCGGTTTCTAGAATTTGATTATATAAAATATTCTGCATTATAATTATGTATCCTGAACTTTACGGTGCATTGTGTCGTAGAGTGAGTTTTAATTCGTTTGTTTATTTGTTGGCTGATTCGTTAGATGCTTAATTGATTGGTTGGTTTGATTGTTTGTCTGTTTTTGTGCTTGTGTATGCTATGCATGATTTCTTATATATATATACATGGATATATATGCAAATGGATAGATAGATAGATAGATAGATAGATAGATAGATAGATAGATAGATAGATAGATAGATAGATAGATAGATAGATAGATAGATAGATAGATAGATAGATAGATAGATAGATAGATAGATAGATAGATAGATAGATAGATAGATAGATAGATAGATAGATGAGTGATCAATAATAGATGCCATAAATAATTACTATATATACATCATGATATATCTAGTGTTATAGTGACTGCTCTCTTCCTACTTTTTGAAATGAAAATAAAAAATAATTAATTCATTTCATAACATCAGTTGATTTATCTTTAATTCTTCTTCACTGCTATTTACATCTCATCATAAATATAATTTCTCTGAATACATGCTAAGCATTTGTAAATTGGAAACTACATATTGTAACCTAGAAATACGTGGAGATGCAGACATATGTGGTCAATCCGTATAACATTTAAATTGTTTCGGGGTTTTGTAATAATAAAGATGTCACTTGTACATCTCAGACCCAGCTTTCTTTATCAGATCTAAGACTGTTATCAGCGCTTTCGTTAATAAACAACACCACAAACTGATGACAATTACATAAGAATGGTTGCAAACTTTACAGAGTGCATGCGTGCGAATATGTGTGTGTGCGTGAAAACACATCATGCTTTCTTGTGTGCACTAGAAGCCTGTCAGTAGATTATGAGTGACCCGAATATTTCCCGAAAAAGAGTATCACATGGTTAACATTATCCCGTATGACAAACATGAACGGGTGATCGGCCCTGATCATTGGCATTCTAGAACGCATGTCTTTGATGACAGCTGTTGTTGCAGCAGCCTCTGTGCCCTCTTCTGTCACTTCAACCACGACCTGGAAGAGTGAGCAGTGTGAAGTATTAATAAAAGAACGGTACAATGAGACAAATCGAAATTACGAAGACAGTCGTTACCAATGTTTTAAAAAATATTTTTGCTCCAAGCTACTGATTTTTCTTTTGAATAATAAGCACGCTTAGAAGTGCATGTAATTTGATGTCACTCTAGTAAAGGTTTGTTCAGAAATCTCTAGCTTCATGGTTTACATAACTTTTTTCACCACTACTACCAATAATAATAATAATAATAATAATAATAATAATAATAATAATAAAAAATGAAAGTGACATCACATCACTGATCAATACTGTCAAGATCTGCAGTGAAGACATCAACATGAAATTCGGCCTTGAGAAATGTGGACGAATTGTCATCCAGAAAGGCAAGGTCAAAACAACAGAGGGCCTGCAATTCGACATCGGAAAAATCAATGATGTTTCAATAGAAAATGGATATAAGTATCTTGGGATACTACAACATCAAGAAAATATGCAGAGAGAAGTGAAGTCCAAAGTTAAGAGAGAATATGAAAAACGTGTTAGACAAGTCCTGAAATCCAAGCTAAATGGGGCGAACAAAATACAAGCCCTTAATGCATACGCAATACCTGTAGTAAGCTACACTGGAGGTATCATAGATTGGACAGCAAATGAAATAAATGAACTGGACAGGAAAACAAGAAAACTACTCACAATACATAAAGCCTTACACCCAAAAGCAGACGTAGACAGACTCTATGTATCTCGAAAAATGGGAGGCCGAGGTCTCAAGAAAATTAAACATGTCATTGAAGGAGAAGTCATTGGCCTTGTGGACTACATCTGGAATAACAATAAAGATGATCCACTGATAGAATTAGTAAAAAGGAGTGGACTATTCCAACCACCAGAAACAGACAAAGAAACATGGAAGAAAACAACGAAGCAAGAACTAGCACATACCTGGAGACAGAAACCTCTACATGGCCAATATGTACGACAAGCAGACGAAATATCAACAAAGCAATCAACGTACAAATGGTTGAAAGAGGCAGGATTGAAAGCAGAAACAGAAGCACTCATAACAGCTGCACAAGATCAAGCACTCAACACCAAAGCACACAAAACGAAAATCATGAAAATTTCAAATGATTCCAAATGTAGACTTTGCAAATCCATGGATGAGACAACAGAGCACATACTATCTGGATGTCAGGTTCTGGCTGGAACAGAATACACCAAACGACACAATGAAGTGGCAAAACACATACATAGAAATCTGTGTGAGAACTATGGCATAAAAACCCCAGAAAGAACATGGATGCATCAACCAGAAGCAGTCATCGAAACAGAAGAAGTCAAAATACTGTGGGACTTCGAGATAAGAACAGACCGGGTGATTCCTGCAAGACGACCAGACATTGTAGTTCTCAATAAGACCAACAGAACAGTAACAATTATTGATGTCGCTGTTCCAAGTGATAGAAACATAAAAACAAAAGAAAGAGAAAAAATAGAAAAATACCAAGACCTCAGATTAGAAATCCAGAGATTGTGGAACATGGAAGAAAACAACGAAGCAAGAACTAGCACATACCTGGAGACAGAAACCTCTACATGGCCAATATGTACGACAAGCAGACGAAATATCAACAAAGCAATCAACGTACAAATGGTTGAAAGAGGCAGGATTGAAAGCAGAAACAGAAGCACTCATAACAGCTGCACAAGATCAAGCACTCAACACCAAAGCACACAAAACGAAAATCATGAAAATTTCAAATGATTCCAAATGTAGACTTTGCAAATCCATGGATGAGACAACAGAACACATACTATCTGGATGTCAGGTTCTGGCTGGAACAGAATACACCAAACGACACAATGAAGTGGCAAAACACATACATAGAAATCTGTGTGAGAACTATGGCATAAAAACCCCAGAAAGAACATGGATGCATCAACCAGAAGCAGTCATCGAAACAGAAGAAGTCAAAATACTGTGGGACTTCGAGATAAGAACAGACCGGGTGATTCCTGCAAGACGACCAGACATTGTAGTTCTCAATAAGACCAACAGAACAGTAACAATTATTGATGTCGCTGTTCCAAGTGATAGAAACATAAAAACAAAAGAAAGAGAAAAAATAGAAAAATACCAAGACCTCAGATTAGAAATCCAGAGACTGTGGAATGTAAAAGCAGATGTGATACCAATAGTGATAGGAGCCTTGGGGAACATAACATCAGAATTGGAAGGCTACCTGAATAAACTCCCTGGAAACCACAGAATCGCTCCACTACTCAAAGCAGCGCTCCTCGGAAGTGCCCACATCCTCCGTAAAACTTTGGATCTCCCAGAATCTTGGTAAGATTCCGAGACCTAGGATCTCAGCCGACAGTCAAACAGAAGTCGTGGAAAGAGACTGAATAATAATAATACTCAAAACAGCGCTCCTCGGAAGTGCCCACATCCTCCGTAAAACCTTGGATCTCCCAGAATCTTGGTAAGATTCCGAGACCTTGGATCACAACCGACAGTCAAACAGAAGTCGTGGAAAGAGCAATAATAATAATAATAATAATAATAATAATAATAATAAAATCATGTGTGAAACAACAAAACACATACATTCTGTGTGTCAGTTTCTGGCTGGAACAGAATACAACAAGAAACACAACGAAGTGGCCCAAACTCATACATAGAAATCTATGTGAGAACTATGGAGTATAAACCTCAGAAAGAATATGGATGAACCAACCAGAAACGGTCACTGAAACAGAAATCTAAATAATGTGAGACTTCGAGATGAGAACAGATCGAGTGATTCCCGCACGAAGACCAGACATTGTAGTTCTCAATAAGTCTAACAGAGCAGCAACAATCATTGACTTCGCTGTTCCAAGTGATAGAAACATGAAAACAAAAGAAAAAAAAGGAATATTATAATCTCAGATTATCAATTAGACTGTGGAATGTAAGAGCAGAAGTTATACCTGTGGTGATAGGATCTTGAGGAATATAACACCTGAACTGGAAGACTATATGAATAATGGGCTTGGACAACATAAAATTGCCCCACTGCTAAAAGCAGCGCTCCTCGAATTGCTCACATCTTCCGTAAAACCTTGGATCTACCAGAATCTTGGTAAGATTTCGAGATACCTGTTCTCAACCGACAGTGAACAGTAGTCGTGAAAAAAAGGCTTAATACTACCACTACTACTACTGCTACTACTACTACTACTACTAATAATAATAATAATAATAACAGATTTTCATCGGCCATAAGGGAATATTTACCTTATGCATGACGTCAGAAATGTACAGACCAGGGAGGGAAGAGATTCCATCGAACGTGGCATCTTTTTCGCTGAAAGCCTTGACCATTCCCATTTGGGTCAGGGTTTCTTTCAACTTGAACTCGCTCTCTATTTTAAACTTTGGAAGGAATATCTCCGCTTTTAGGGCTATAAGAGAATCGAGGGCAGAGGTCAGGGAAGCAGTATTCACTCGTTCTTCGACGGCATCCAGATCATTTCGCTTGGTCGGCAGGATAATGAACATAGAGAACCGATTGTCCGTGTACGGAAGCTCAAAGATCACGGCCTGCAGGTCCTTGTTTCTGGTAAAACTGGAATTACAGGTCGGCAAGCCTTCGTTTTATATATGCATTTCCTGGCAAACTTACTTATTAAATTTATTTTTATTATAGAGGAAAAGCGTCATTCAAAAAACTACTTGATGCTTTGTTCTGGGGCGAAAAAGTGAAATAAAAGAATAATAAAATAAAGGTGCAAAGCGTTATTTTAAAATCCATTTAAAGTTGTGCCGTAAATCACTTTCCTTTTGCTTTTCTTATTTACTTTTCCTGCGAGCGTTGTTTTGTTCAGAGGATAAAGATTCACTTCCTTATACTTTATGTTGATGAATGGTTCAAAGTTACATGCACCGCATTTTGACCCAAATTCCTAATAGTACTTTTGACGCAAATTGTGTTTCAGATAATGCATTCAATTTTAATTTAATGTCAATTTTTCATTATTATGTTTATTTTATTCTGTGCTCAGTTAGATTGTATAAAGACCTAACGCTTTTTGTGTTTATCATATTTTTTTAAGCTTGTCTACCACTGAGCACATTTTAAGTTTTGTTTTATTATTGTTATTAATATTTTAAACTAAAGGGAAACTCCACCTTTTTATTAAAGAAATAATATTTTTGTTTCAGTAATTAGTCAAAACACTGTTTTGAAAAAGACTGTTTGGCACTTTTACTTGCAAGGAAAATAATCAGGAATGAGGTTCCATTATGTCTTGTGAACCTTTTCGTGTTTGAAGTTTTCGTTTTTCTTTCTATGTCGCCCTCGACCTGCTTGTATTTAATTCTAGTGTCATCTATAAACAAATTATTGATGCTAGACATTGCATTAAAAGAAAAATTTGATCCTATACCTAACATTATAAGAATTGTCTATTTGACTCTAGACATTACATTATAAGAATTCTCGTATTTGACTCTAGACATTATATTATAAGAATTCATTTGTTTGATCCCAGAAATTTAAATCATAAGAATTCCCTTATTTCACCCGAGAACTCATTCATTAGACCCTAGACATCACACTCTCTCATGTACACTAGCTTTTATTAAACACTCTTATGACTGTCTCATACGGACATATCTTAGATATAATATAAATTCACTTATAGAATACATATTGGTCATCTCATATGAACACGTCAGTATTACCTAAATATCTTAAGACTTCTCTTACATGAACTCATGTCAATATTACCTAAATATCTTAAGACTTCTCTTACATGAACTCATGTCAATATTACCTAAATATCTTAAGACTTCTCTTACATGAACTCATGTCAATATTACCTAAATATCTTAAGACTTCTCTTACATGAACTCATGTCAGTATTACCTAAATATCTTAAGACTTCTCTTACATGAACTCATGTCAATATTACCTAAATATCTTAAGACTTCTCTTACATGAACTCATGTCAATATTACCTAAATATCTTAAGACTTATATGAACTCATGTCAGTATTACCTAAATATCTTAAGACTTCTCTTACAATTTACATCAACTCATGTCAATATTACCTAAATATCTTAAGACTTATATGAACTCATGTCAGTATTACCTAAATATCTTAAGACTTCTATTATGTGAACCCATCTTAGGCATCTTCAGAATTCACTTACATAAAAAAGCATACACGTTATAAGACTAAGGATTCTCTTATATGAACACATCCAAGACTTAAAAAAACTCACTTATAGCGCCCTTTCCTAGTCATCATAGGTACTTTCACTTTGATGTCTTTTGTCACATAAAATTCCTCTTCCTTTGTTACTTTCACATTAAACTTGTCCAGCCATAAACCTGTTTCCATGGAAATATGTATTTGTGTTGGCATTTCAAACTAATCATAAATTTATTCTAAGGGAAGAAATCTTTTTTAAAAAGATTTTGCTATTGATAACTGGATTTGATACCAATTTTTTAAAAAAAGATTCTTTGAGTTGATAATTAATTTCCCTTGTGAATGGAATCTGGTGAGAAATTTGTGGCAGAGATCATGAAGAGAACAGGTCTTGGAACATGTAAAGTGTGACAGTAAAATTCTTTGTTATTATAAGGAGTTATGTTTCTGAAGATTTAAGCACATTATGATGTATTGATTGTTATGAGTGTATCTCAGAGAGAAAGAGAGAGAGAGAGAGAGATGAAATGAAAAGTAAATGTTATAAGAATATTTATAAGAACATGTGTCCTGTGTTGTGTTACATATTTTCAACGGTGTATGGAATTTGTTTTCTAATACTAGTTTGCATACATTGTGTACTGATCCTGCATCATTCTGCTACACCCGACTACAACTGAAGCATAGTGGTTATTAACTGAGACTAGGGACTATTGAGGCCGTCACTGGAGAGAACTCAGTACTCTTGGACTAAACAAGTGGTGCACCTACACAGGGCACCGATAACAGATTGTCGGTATTAGTTTATGTGTGCATGGTACGTCAGACTGATGGAATTAGTTTATGTGTGCACGGTACACCAGAATGATAGGATTAGATTATGTTATTCACTGTACAAAATTATTAAAATGAACAATCTTTGATTTGGGCAATTGGTCGGATATTCCGTATAAAAGCGAACTGTCATTATATATACAAATAAATTGTTGCTAGTATTAATACCTGCTTTTTTCTAAATGTATACAGTAGCTATTTCGATGAGTGCTAGACTGAGGAGAATGATTATTGTGAAAATGTAAAGTCGGATGACCACCATATTTTAGTAAGCATCCCGAAATGGAAAGTCCTAGATATATGAAAACCAAACCAAGATGGACAGTGCGTACCTAGCAGTGCCTAAATTGAATACGTGGTACGAATACTATTTTATAATAGTAAGGCAATGATGCTTGACCAGGATTTCTCATCTGCATGTCATACAATCCTGTACGTGGTGAATATAGAGGGATTAGTGAGTAGTAAGATTAATCTAGTAATCCCACTTATCGCATATTATCGATATACTTAACCTTTAAAGTAAATGACATTGAGAATAACCATGGCTGTTTGTTCTTGGATAAAACCGCTTTTTACAGCGTTGGGAATTTTGCCTGCAGTCATGTTCGACACCCACTGATTAATTGACCTCTCAGGACCGCCTGGAGCATCGAAATGGAAATGGTCAACTCTGAAAACCCATGGAGATGTATACAATTCACAAAACGTCTTTTAATGATTTTCAAGCATTAATGATCTTAATTTGGGGAAACATTTGAGACAGTCACAGCAGAATGTCGGATTAGGTTATTCATGGAAACATGGCGAAAAGTTAGTAATAAACAAATGGCATGACTGTATAGCTGTCAGTAGAGCTACATAACTCTATGGCTGCAACTTGTACATCTATTCTTAAATGCTATATGGGTGCATAGTTATATCACCGTAATAATATATGACACATCTATGAACAACTAACGGTAAGCCATCTTACCTATAAATTTGTACGATACGTAATCATTTAACGGAAAATTTCTACGAATATACTTTCTACACGTGATTTATACGATTATAAGACAGTAAACTTCATTCCTGAAAGACAATATAATTAATAGAATAAGGCTATATAGTTGAAATCTATATGCGGCTATAAGACAGAATAGTTTTATGACTGTATGGCTTTTAGGCTGTATTGCTGTAAGTCCGTTTTAGTGTAAGACTGTAAAGTTATATGGTAAAGTGACTTTGTGGCTATAGTATAGAAGATACAAGGACTGTAAGATTTGTTTATTGGGTTGCGATATTATGCATACGCAATTTATAAGGCTGTAAAGCTATATGGCCGTATGATATTAATGCTGCATAAATTGCATTATTGTATTGGTTCTTTGGCTGAAGGATGTACACATATTTAGCAATACATTTCTATAGCGATATACTGAGACTGAAGACAATATTGCTTTATGTTAATATAATGTTTATGCTTGTATTACATTACTTCCTTATTATGTCAGACTTATGTCAGTATTATAACAGAAATGATGTAATGTAAAATGGTTGAAAGGATGGAAGGCTGAATATCTGTATGATTCTAATGGTGTACTGTGGTGGAGTAAGTTTGCCTATTCCGAATCTCTAAACTTAATTGTTATACATTTTATTAAATGTCAAAGTGACACGACCTTTGGCATTCCCTATGATGGTACATTTTTTGTAAGTGTCAAAGTTGGAGTAAACAACTCAGGTAAAGAATATGCTAGAATTTTCGGATACAATGCAAATCAGTTCCAAGTGGATGAGTAGTTTTTCATACTTGCTCATAATAAATTCAACCAATGGGAATGGATTGAAAGTTGTTTCGCTAAAGAAAATCCTAATTTTGATATAAATCAATTCCGGTCATAAAGGCAATCGTTGGCTTATTGTAAGTTAACTGACTGATAAAAGAAATAATGGACATTTCGTAGATGTTTGCTATTGATCTGTGATTTGAGTTGGAGAATGCTTATATAATTGAACCATTATTTCTATGTTCAGTAGTCGCACGTGAAGACTCTAGAACACCCCGCATGATGTGCTTTAACAGCACGTGTGGAATTTCTGGACGATTCTCCACGGTGTGCTTTATGAGCGCATCAAAGAGTCTGGAACAGTTGAGTAAAGTGCCTAGAAAGGGTACATAAGACTGTCACTTAATGAAAAGGAAAGTGACGTCACAAATCGCATGATTGTGAACATGTGCCAGCGACAGCTACCATCATCAAAAAAAGTTATGTACATTGACAATAATTATCTCTCTGAAATTTCACTCTCATTTCAAAGATGAATTATGCCTATGAACTTGATTGTGTGTGTGTGTGTGTGTGTGTGTGTGTGTGTGTGTGTGTGTGTGTGTGTGTGTGTGTGTGTGTTGATTTGACTGCTGATGTCTATACTAGGATAAACTGAATGATTGTCTAGCATTAATCAAACGTTGTGAAGTGATGTAAATGTCATCGCTCTTTGATTATATTCATATGTTGTATATTTCATTGTTGCTTTAATAATTCTATTATTAAATTTATTAACCTTCTTGCACGGATATTAAAACTTATGCCGGAGAAATAGTGGGTGGATGGAGGCTCGTTAACTATAAATAAAAGACGGATTTTTATTATTCCTTTAGTAAAACGTTTTCACTGCAGAAACATAATGCGACAGTAAAACGTCTATCTTATTATTGTGTAAAGAATAGAGTTTTACGACACCCTTATAATCCGACAAGGAAAAGACATTTTGGTTTTGTGTGAGAATTATTAATAATTATTAATTAAGATTTTCGATCACATGTTACTCTTGATCAGTTATGTATTATTAACCAATTAATAATAATCATAACCAGTGAAGAGTGTCCATAGAGGTATCACAAGTACTATAATAAGATTGTATAACCGTAAGATTTTTATTCTTGGCATTATTACAAATTCATTTAATGGTTTTATATTTACTCATCGGATTCGTTTCAATGTCAGGTAAAGAATGAATGTCTGCCAATGACCGTACTGGACACAAGAGAAAATCTTAACCCTTCTGGTAAAAAATTGATACTGTATGTCTGCCAATGACCCCACTAGACACAAGAGAAAATCTTACCCTGCCTGGTAAAACTTTGATAATCCAGTCTTAAACTCTTCTTTAATGGGGAAGCTGGGATTCACGAACACCGCATTCGCCAAGTGAAGCGTGACGTTGCTAGGCTCCTGGAGACTCTTCATAAAAGTAGAATAGGTTTGGTGAGCCTTTAATTTGTTCAGCTCCTGGAGACCGAGAACTTGCAGAATCTCCTCAGCAGTCACGTTTTTCGCTCCTAACAACAAAATCAACACGAATTACTTCAAGAAGGCCGGATAAATGAGCCAAGCTGAGTAGTACTGCTATGTAAGTACAAAATGTCAAATACCGGATAAATGAGCCAAGCTGAGTACTACTGCTATGTAAGTACAAAATGTCAAATACCGGATAAATGAGCCAAGCTGAGTAGTACTGCTATGTAAGTACAAAATGTCAAATACAAACCTGAGTGTTAGAGTTTAATATCTGACGTTACGGTTGTTTCATTTCACCCTAAATACAACGACTTATTGTTCACTAAATACAGATCAGGTTGATGGAAATAATGGGCAAAGATCTTCACCATCAGCCTTGTTATTAACATTTTAAAACTTGTGTGTCTATGTCGATGACAGAAATAGTGGCATGTTATATTTTACTACTAAAGCTCCCACTTTCAAACGACAGTCAATACAATTCGATAAAAGAAACTGTGACGCCAACGCCACGTTAGTTATCAGTAATGATTATTATTATTATTAATAACATCAAAGAAACCTTTGACAATATGTGTGTGTGTATGTGTGTGTTTGTGTGTGTGTTTGTGTGTGTGTGTGCGTGTTTGTTTGAGTGTGTAATGGCCTTTTAGTAGTAATAACATCAAAGAAATGTACGACACAATATAAAAGAGGCTTCCTTTCTCTTCTCCCGCAGACACACACACACACACACACACACACACACATTCACTACATACACGGGGCATAGATGCATACGTACATACAGGTAACATTTACACACAATTCACCAAGAATACGCATAAAGTTTTTCTGCGAGTTTTGTACTTTCTCTGAAACGCCATTAGAAGGTTCTATTATGTTACGCTCACTTAGGAGAGTGCTAAAGCAGCGATGGATTGGGAATAATTAAAATATTTCAGTTAGTTTGTTTGTGTGCTTTTGTGCTGTCGTTTCATTAGTAATTAACAGATATAATTACCCATGTACGTCATGGTTAGTGCCGTGTGCACACTTTGAGGCGAAAAGACGAGGTTTGTGTTGTTGATCTTCAGCAGATGATACATGGACACCGAAAAGTTTTGATTGGCGTTTGCCAAGCTTTCAATTAAAGTCATTCCGACTCTTTCATTAAGTATTTGACCTGTCACTGAAAATCACGCTAGTTTAATTTGGTATTGTATTCACCAAAGTACACTTAGACAAAATCCCAAAACTAAGTTTGAAACACTAAAAAGAAAGAGTGAGATCGGTCATAAGGCAGACCAAATGGTGGTAAATTGTCAAGTCAGAGTTAGATTTCTTCTTAGAAAATGACTCTTCTCAGCAGAAAATCAGATAATAAATGATGCCTAATGAGCATCGTCAAATAGAAATAGATGTATAAACTTTAATTTTAACAGGAAATATGGTGTTTCCCTTCTATATTTAAGTCCGTGATAGATAGATAGATAGATAGATAGATAGACAGATAGATAGATAGATAGATAGACAGATAGATAGATAGATAGATAGATAGAAGACAGACAGAGAGACAAATAGATAGATAGATAGATAGCAGACAGACAGACAGATAGATAGATAGATAGATAGATAGATAGATAGATAGATAGATAGCAGACAGACAGATAGATAGATAGATAGATAGATAGATAGATAGATAGATAGATAGACAGACAGATAGATGCATCGTACATGCCCTTGAATAACAAGTCCTATACAATTCATCTCTCACTGTTATGCTAGGTACAACTGATTGCATAGCCATGTAAATATGGCTAGACAGTGCAGTTTAAACAACTGTAACATGGTTTTTCGCACTGTTTTATCAGCATAAACAGATCAGAAAAAATATCTTCATTGAAATTTCCTTTACAATTTAATTATTTAGAAAAAATAATTAATATGAACAATTACATCGTT